>VDFB02075321.1:7208999-7845751 GCA_007258455.2 Sequoia sempervirens
TCTCCATTGACTTGCAACTCTAGGATTTTCCATTCTATAGCTATTTTGATGCCAATGATTAATGATTCATTTTATGCCATGTTGTTGGTACAAGGGAACATCAATTTGTATGATTTTGGTATGGTATGTCCTTGTGATGTTACAAATAGGATTTCAGCCCCTAATCCATGTTGGGTGTGTGATCCATCAAAGTATAATGTCCATTGTTTTATAGCCAAGGTGAGGACATCAGCATCTGGAAATTCAATGTGTAAAGGATGATCATTTGTTTGAGGTGCTTCAACTAAATGGTCAGTAATTTCTTTTCCTTTTATTTCTTTCCTATCCATATATTGGATGTAAAATTCACTTAGTATCATAACCCATTTGGCCAGTCTTCTAGTTAGGTTAGCTTTGTTGAGGAGGAATTTTAGTGGATCTATTTTGGCTATTAACTAGATGGTATGAGTTAGCATGTAGTGTCATAGCTATTGGGTGGCAAAAACTACTACCAAGCAAGCCTTTTCAATGGACGTATAATTGATCTCATAGCCATTTAGCATCCTGTTGATGTAATAAATTTCCCTCTCTTTTCCTACTAAATCCTCTTGTGCTAATAAGGCTCCCAATGATATCTCAATTGTTGCAATGTATAAAAAAAGTGGATTTCCTTCTGTTGGTGGTACTAAGATAGGTGGACTCATTATATATTGTTTTAATTGGTTGAAGGTCCCTTCAAATTTCTCATCCCATTGGAAAGAAACATTTTTTTGTAGCAGGTGAGTAAGAGGATGTGTCTTGTTTGCTAGTTGCGATATAAATCTTTAGATTGATTGGAACCTCCCTTATAGGGATCATAGCTGATTAATGTTTTTGGGTGGTGGTATATCCATAATAGCTTTAAATTTTGTCAGGCCTACCTTAATGATTTTTTTTGAAACTATGTATCCCAAAAGCTTGGCTAAAGTCACCCCAAACACACATTTCTTTGGGTTTAGTCATACATTGATTTTTTCTAGTCTTGTGAAGATTTTTTCTAAGATCTCTAATTCTCCTTCTCTGGTATATGATTTAGCTAATAAATCATCCACATAGTCTTCAATGAAGGTATGCATCATATCATGAAAAATTATTGTCATGGGCCTACATTCTTTAATTTGAATGGCATCGCATTGCAATAGAATGTTCCCCATGGACATGTAAAGGTTGTCTTATCTTAATCCTCTAGAACTATATTTATTTGATTATACTTGGAAAAACTGTCCATAAGTGATAACATGCCATGTCCTATCATTAAGTCCACTATGATGTCTATGTTAGGTAGAGGAAAATAATCTTTGGGACAAGCCTTATGAAGATCTTAGAAATCTGTGCAAATATGAATGTTGTTATCAGGCTTTGAGATTGGTACAATAGCGGAGATCCACTCGGCATAGTCAATAGGTTTGATAAATCTTGCATCTAGCAATTTCTTCAGCTCTACTTTTACCAATAGGGCAATATGTGGATGCATTTTCCTTAGCTTTTTCTTGAATATTTTTACTCCTATTGGTAAGGATAGGTGATGCATGATGACTTTTGGATCAATCCCCAGCATGTCAGAACATGACCAAGCAAAATTGACTTGTTTCTCTTTGAAAAATTTGAGGAAGCTTGGTTTTCCTTGGCTTATCAAAGATGTTGCTAGATGGATAGTCTTCACTATCTTTGCACTATTGATATTGATAGACTGTGTGGGTTCAATCAATACCTTTGATCTTTCCTAAAAGTGCTCTAGGAGAGTATCAAATTTTCCATCCTTCAAATCCTCAGAGAGGTTTTCACTATTGGATGCACTCTTTGTTTTTACTTTTTTTGGATTTGATATTTCCATTAAATCATTTTCACAATCATATCTATTTCCTGTATTATTCATTTTGTAGCTGGAAGATTTGATAATCCCCTGTTTGGAAGCTTCATTATGATGTTCAATGGTGGAATCTATTTTATGATTGTTGGCACAGAGGAAATTGATGATGGCATCATCATTTGAAAAGGTAGGGATATCAAATGGCTTAGTTTGGTCCTAGTTTATGAGTTTGGGATGTATTAGGGGTAAGAAGTCATTAGACTAGTTAAGGTCAAAGATGGTAAGAGTCTTTATGGTAGTGTCTTCAATTTTTCCAATAGCAAAATCAAGGTCTATAAGGTAACTTTGCTCTAAATTATCTATTTCACTCTAAGTAGAATTGTCTTCGCTGGAATCATCAATGTGTTGCAATCCTAATTCAAGTAGTCTAGAACCTGAACCTTGTCCCTCCTCGAGTAGGGATGCATACTTGTGTACCACATCAATTTCCTTGTCATGACAAGACTCTTATGATAATGAGTCCCACTCATATTTATAGGAATTAGTCTCATGATCATCACTAGCTTGTAATTGCAAGATTTTTTCAACTACCCCCATAGTCATCTATTCTGTTGTCTCCTCTTTATAACCCAGCCCAGTTTTGTCTTTTAGATTGATTAAGAGGGGTTGAATTGGTTCTAAAATTACTTCCCTTATTTTTCCTATAGATCCTTTTCCCTCATATCCTATCTTTTCCAAAATAGTGAAGCCTTTTCAATATTGTGATGTTTGTACATTTGTAGTTGTTGTTTGAGATTGTTCTTCATCTTTATAAATCCAATTTGGAACATCCTTGTCTTCTTCTTCATCAAATATGGTTCCCACTTTTACAAATCGACCATCAAAGAGTGTAATTAGTTGTGATGTCTATTGTGTTGATGTTATTGTGTTGATGTTGAGGATTGTCCATATGACTTTGGGGAAGATAACTGTGAAAGACATAGAGACCATTCAATGAAATATTCACCCACACCTTTATCTTTGACTTTGGAATTTTTTCTAAAATTGTTTTGACAAAGAATTTAATTGGGCTTCATGATTTGAGGATGTAGGATTAACTTCTTCCCTTTTCTCAGACTGTTTGGACATGGAACTAGATTGACCTTCTTGATTTGAGGAAATGACCAATGATTTGGATGAGGAACTTGACTGGCTTTAATCGTTAGAAGGGATGGAAGTGGAAGTTTCTCTGTTATGAGGCACAAAGGTATCTTGGACAAATTTTAGGGTGTTGCAATACTGGGAACTATTTGAATCAGCTAAGATGGCGATTTATTGGCCACCATAAGGGAATTTCAAACATTGGTGGTATGTTGACGAGACTGTTTGTATTTCATGGATCCATGGGTGACCCAATAGTATGTTGTAGGTCAAATCCTTGTCTAAGACTTGGAAGATTACATATTTCTAAATCATTCCCACTTGAATAGGTAAGACAATCAATCCCTATGAAGATATTTCCTCACCATCATATGCTTTTATTGTAATCTTTTTCTTTGAATCAATTGCATTCTTAGAAAATCCTAATGTAAGAACAAGCTTGAAAGTACATATATTTAGGCTAGCTCCTCCATCTATTAGGACACATTTGACAAGATGTTTATGAATTAGGACTTCAATATGGAGAGTGGAATTGTGGGGATGAGAAATAGATGCTTCATCATTTTCTAAAAAGGATAAGCAATGTGGTGCAGTCAAATGTCCCACCATGGCTTCAAATTTACAAACTTCTAGATTTGTTGGTACTATTGTGTCCACTAGGGATTTTTTTGAAATCTCTTTGTGGGTTGGTGAAATTTCGAGCAATTCCAATATCGATATTTGTGTAGGGATCTTTTATAACTAGTCCACTATGTTATATTGATTGGATGAGGCATCAGGGGTTTTAGGAAATATTTGGCCTATGCTCTTGTGGTCACACTTACTAGCATTTTGTCTTGTTTCCCATTGATTTTAATGACATTGACTTGAATATCAGTTGTAGCTATATCTAGTTTGGTGTCATTAATTTGGTTTTCAAGGATAATGATGTCTTGTTCTTTTACAATTGGAATGTCATAGATTGATTGTTGGTTGCAGTAATGTCTTGATTTTCATTGGTTTCAATGTTATTCATTTGATTCTTTGTTGTTGAGATATGATTTATGGTAGTATCATGGACATAGTTTACATTCTTCCCCTCTTTGTTTTTTGTAAAGGACTCCCCTTTTTCATAATTTGGTAAAGGATTTTTAAATGCTCCATGATCGACATTTGTTTGGGTTTCTTCTATTTGTATGACTTTTTCATCTATTAAATTTTGTATCTTGTGTTTCAATTGTATTCAACTATTTGCTTGATTGCCTTTGCATTGATGAAATTCATATTAATAAGAATCATTCCACCATGATGATTTTACTTTTTGTTTAAATCCTTGAGTGTCGAGTAGTGTTATGAGGTTATTTTCAAGAAGTTACCTCAATGAAAATTTGTGTGATTGACCCAAAGGTGAGAATTTTCTATGGTTTGATTGTGTTTGATAAGGTGGAGGTTTAGACATGGTATTACTTTGATTTTGACTATTTTGATTGTTGGGCTAGTTGGCATTTTGATTAGTGCCTTGATTGATGTTTTGATCAGTCTTGGTTTTGGTTCCTGATCAATTAAAGACTAGTTTAGCATTATGTGTTTTGGTGGCACCATCGTTGAAATTTTTGTTCCTTGTCCAAAATTTGGGTTTCTCATTGTTGTTGTGATGGTTGGAAGAGCTAGTATTGTTTGATCCTTTATTTTGGATTTTCAATACCCCTCCTTTTATTAAAGCTTCTTCAATTTTGATACTATTTTCTACCATCTTCTCAAAGCTAGGGGGACATTGTAATTGTAGCCTATAGATCATTTCACTATTAAGGTTTCTATTGACAATGATTTTACTCGCAGTAAACAGCTCATATAGATTTTCCACAGACAAAATTGTGAAAAGCCTACCTTTCTTGAAAGATATGAAAAAAAGACAACCTAAGAAATAATTTTTCATTCACAAAATAAAGATTGACTTCCATTTAATCCCAAGTCTCCATAAACTAGGTCATGTTTGCACTAAACATAGCTCTCGGGTAATGATGTGATAATTTTTCTATTAATTTCAAAGGGGAATACAGTTATTTTCAGTTTTATCAAGGATTACTAACATTTCACATAAAACTTCAATCTTATCATCAAATGACATTATGAAATCAAAAGACTCATCATAATATTTCACAAATAGAATAGATTCTTTGCTATCACTTAAGTAGATTTTGCATTAAGCATTCAACAATTTCATGGAAAATAAAAGATTTTCAATGAAACTATTTCCATTCACTTTTTTTTAGAACATTTTCAAAAAATATTAACATATAATCTAAAGAAAAACATAAAATAAAAATTTCTTATAGTTATTATCCATGGATTCCCCAAAGAATTAATTAAAATAGAGAAAACCACTTTATACTTCACTGGATTGCTTCACAACTATGTATAAAACGATGCAAAATTTTAATGAGTGTGCTTCATTTATGGACACCGAATAGATTTTGTATGCACCCTTAAATGGCGTAGCATAAAGTATTGTTCAGTGGAACTTAAAAAACCAACTACAAAAGATACTCAGCTAGGTAGCTATCCAGAAAGCTTTGATATCAATTAATGTCTACAAGCATACAAAGTTTTACACTAAAATGGTTTAGAAGATAGGAAAAAAGAACAAAACTTAAAAGATTTTTTTTCTCCTCTAACATCCACAAATTCTAAACTTAAAATAAAAATGTGAGAGGAGATGGACTTTTATAGAAACAAGGAACCTCAAAAGTTCAACTTAAAAATATCTCAGAGAAATCAAAAACAACAAATTAAAATATGCCATGTGGCATATGCCAACTATCATCAATAAATTTTTAGAATAAGTCAAAGCTTTGACTTTATCCATAGTAGCACATTTCTCCATACTTCAGCACAAACACTTTATCTTCATCAAGGCTACAAACTTTCTTTTGAAATACCGGAATGAAAAACACCTACAAGGACCAAGACCAACCTACAAAATTAACAACAAATAAATTCTATTACACTTCTGATATCTAGTATTCAGTTCTTTTTCGTATTTTCTAATGACTCCATTTATAGATTTCTTCCTTCTTTCTTTAATTGGTACTATCCAAAATATCTCAATTTTGATGTATGTGTTCCTTTGAAATCCTTCTTATTGCTCTCCAAGTAAGTTTGAGCCTAATATATTCTTCAGTCACTTGAAGTAGGACATCATTTTTCTATTCCTTTTCTGCTTCATATTTGACTATGACACTTTTGCACTGTATTATTTCATTGATAACCTCCCTTGTCAATAATTGAACAAGATCTCTTTTTATTATTTCTACCCATTATTTGAAAGCTTTAGCTTCCTTCCCATCCTACCCTAATGTTTGAGAATCAAAGTTTTGTCATGATAGTACCTCAATAAATTCTTGTTTTTCTCCTATCAGTCTTTTGCACTCAATGGTGACCTTTTCAAATCCTTCAATACATTGTACTAACATGTCACCTTCCCATTTCAATTGTTTCTTCCAATTTCTTGGCAATGAAATTTTATATTATGATATTATATTGTTTTGTATCAATTCTTGGACATCTGTTTGTATGAGAATTTCCATATTTTTCCTTTTGTTAATGACTTGCTCCTGGCGAAGTTTACATTCATCTTCAAATCTTTTCAATTTCTCTGAATGATGGTATGCTTCCTTGTACATTTTTATTGCATCTATAATAAATTCATCCCCACACTTTATCCAATGTTCAATCCCATCTTCAAATATATTCATTTTATGATAAACTGCAACAATGGCATCTACTTGTTCTTGTAACATTAGCACCAGATGTTGGGGAAATTCAGCTTGCTCTTGACCAAATAAATTCAGTGATTTGATAAAATGCTCTAATGTAGCAACCTATTCTTTCAATTCTCTTTTCTTTTTTTGTATTTTTGTACTCTGGCAATAATAGCATTCAAATTAACTTTTATTTCTTCTAGTTCTTGCTACCAAGATGAGCGTCCAAGATTAATACTTGTGATTTTTTATTCCATAGGCATTATCTCATGTCTATCTTTGTCATTTGTTGGAGTAGCTATTTGGATGGTTATATTACCATCTGCATTCCTTTGTATGACATTCTTTGCTTTTGCTTTGTGCCTAGGTTTAGGAGTATTTACTTCTTGTATAAAATTACTGAGGTTCAAAGGTAATATTTCTACTTCCATGGGAGAAGCTAATTCTTTGATTAACCAATCAGGTGTATCATCTTGTTGTACCTTTGTAACTCTTTCTTTTTTCTACTTATTACTTGATTTAGGAATTTCATTTTTGTCACTTGCTAGATTTTGTGAAATGGAAACTTCTTTATCAGGATCTAACATAGACTCGGGATTAGTAGGATTTTGCACTACCTCCTCTATTTGGAGACTTATATTTTCCTATCTATCTAGATTTTCTAATTCTTCTCTTTGAATCTTGTCTTCTTCATTTACAACTACACCAAGATTCTCTTCATTTTCAATTCCATCTCCTATGAACTGTGTAGCTTCTTTATCAAAAATTTTAGTTTCAATTTCACTTCCAGCATGACCTTTATCTATTTCATCAAAGACCTGCGAAGGAAAATTAACATTTTGCACATTCTCGAAAGAAAATTGAGAATCAAGAGTTTCTTCAACAACCCTCTTATCAATAGGATTTTTCTCTTCATTTCCCCCTATTTCCATTTCAAGTATCCTAGGATTTCCTACCTTTGAGGCAAGAGTCCCTTGAATAAATTCTTCTTATTCAATATTTATGCAATTAGAGATTGTATCCTACATTTCTTCTATCACTGAGTGTATTGTAGGCTTATCTTTGGATTTCTTCTCTTTTATCTTCTCCCACATATCACCCCATATATCTACTTGTTCCTTAATTCTAGCCTCATATTCCTCAGAAATTTCCTCTAAAGCCATAGGATTCCCACCCAGTGCTTGCTTCATGCTGGCCATACTAAAAAAAGAGGGAGAAGTAAATAATGTTGTAGCTCTTTGAGATGCAGATCTAGTTTGTGTATTAGCATTCTCTGTTACTCCCATTCCTTCCTCAACAATTATTCTAGTTCTCAGTCTGGCCATAGAAGAAGATGCACCTTTAGGTTTCATTTTAGACTTGTCTTTACTAGTCTCCACATCTTTATGTTTTTCTGATAACTTTGTGGGAACTTTTTGTCTTGTTGTTTTAGGGGTTCTTTCTTCAATTCTAACACTTAGAGTAGCCTTACTAGTCTTTGTTTTCTTCTTGATAGGCTCTCCACTTTTAGAAGTGATTTAATCTCTTTTCTTTCTTCTTTTATCTTCTAAGTAGATGGGTTCAATTCCTCTTTCTCTTAAACTTTTACAAAAATCATCAATTCAGTGTTGAGTGTACCTTATGACTGGCCTAGTAAAATCATCAATTGATGCCATATCTTCATCCTCAACACCTAGGTCTAGAATGGGTTGATCATATATCATGTCATTATTATAAAATTGATTTAACACTTGACCATCATCTTCCACCAATTGGTCTAGTATATCATAGAGTTTGAGCATTCAAGCAAACACTAGAGTCATTCTTTCATACTTTTTCCTTTTGACCTCATGCTCATCTTCACAATTAAGCCAATAATCTTCTAAATGATGTACATGAGCATGATAACCAACTATGATTTTTTAAATATTTCCTTCAACATCATAGTACATTCTTTGAAGTGGAAATTCTTCAAAATTGTAAGTTTTCAGTTCCTCCTCACACAAATTAGCCATCTTGATTGCAGTGCACTTATAATTCCCTATTGTAATAGGAAATTTAAAAGAGGCCTTCTTGTTAGCATGGATATAAAGAGCCTGAGATGGTTTTAACTATCTCACTAATTCCAATAAAATAATTTTATCTATAGGATACCTGGGCATCATGAATGGGTGTCCATCAAATCCCTCCACTCTAATGTAGGAGTAAGTTGGGAACTATATATACATGCCTCCCATAGGCCGAATGGAACTTTTTTCTTCCAAGGATAATCTCTTAGATTTATCACCTTCCATTGTTCTTACCAATTTCATGGAAAGAAAATCATTAAATTTTCTATAATCACCTTTATACCCATGAATAGTGATTTGGGGTAAATGTGCATATATCAAACTATTGCCAGTTTTTGTGCCTAGAGTACTAATTTGTTTTAATCCTTTTTTATTGGCTCTCATAGCACAGGAATAAATAATGTATGACGACATGTAGAAACATCTAGTTTTGGCGAATGGAGTAATTTGTTCATGTATCCTATCACTTATCAATTTTCCCCAATGCAACAATATAGGGCTTTCTATCATTTGAGATATTATCACAAACATCTAGGGTTTGAACCTAATTACATCTCTTAAACCAACTACTCTGCTCAGCAAAGTTATTATGTCTTACATTTCTTGTTTAAACTCAAAACCTCTAAATTACTTTGATTTGTGGTGTGATTAGCTATTGGAAACATTGGGTGCTCATAATTTCTCTATTATGTTCTTCAACGCTTTGATATGTCTTGGCCTTTGCTTTCAGGTCGAAATTGTACATCCTTGTGTAGGAGGGGAGAAAAAATGTACACATAATTCCATTCTGAGACATGTCTACATAAGTTCTTCCTTCCTTTTCAATAATCCTTTTGGCTAGATTATAATGGTTTATACATTTAATTACTAATTTTGGAGCTTCCACCACTAGTGGAAACCTTCCTGTAGGAAGTAACCCATTTAATATGGAATTTTTAGTACATTGGGTACATTTTCTTGTAGCTATCGTGAATGAATTTCAATGTCAAAAGACCATCCCATGTGGGTATCTGTGACCACCACATTAATGGGCACTGCCTGTGAGTTGCAATATTTGAATTCATCTTCTGCTCTTGCTTTAGAAGTGCTCATTTTTGGTATAATGTGCTTTACAAATTTTTCAAAATATTTGTCTATGTGTGTGAGTTAGGGTTAGATTTAACAAAACATTACATTTCATAAAACTTTTCAATTCATTCTTTGATCAAATTTAAAAACTCAGAGGAAAATTAATATCCCAATTTTAGAATGAGAAAAAACCATTATTGAAGATTTCTATCATGATAAACTCTTATCAATAAATAAGTTATTTAGAACATACTTGGTTTTGGTTAAAATGGTGATTCTTCATAACAACTTCAAAACACTTGGGTAGCCGCAACTTAGTTTCTTGAAAATTTTACCTCTACTTATGCACCAAAGTAGCTTCATGAATTCAATGTCTTTAGCAAGTTTTCAATATGATGCAAAGTGCAGTGTTGTAAAAGCAATTGCACTCTTGAGGTGGTGCCAAGTACATAGGTAGTTCACCACCTTCATTAATTACCTGCTATTTTACATTAATTCATAGAATAAAGGTGTAATCATTATGGATTATGGTTCAACTTATGAACACCTATATTTTTGAGCTAGCTCATCATTCGAGAAGAAAGACAACATGGTGGCTATTCATGGTAGTTACATTTCACACCAATTTTATATAGGATATATTCCATTAATGATATGTGATTAATGATGATCACTGGAGTAACAACTTTCGATAATGTCTTTGATAAAATTCATGTAACACTAGGATCTGATAAATACTTCTTGAGAAAAGAGAGAAAAATAAAATTAAAAAAATGGAACAAGAGAAATAAAAAAACCTTGAAAAACCAAAACTGAAAGATATAATTGATGACATTTCAAAGCAGGCTTTCTGGTTTCTGACTTTTACTTTAAAGAAAACAATAAGGCACCAGACTTTGATAAAATAGAAAGTTACTAGGTTTATACAATTCGATTAATAAAAATACTAGGTGATAAAAATTTATTTAAAGACACCAACTTTTTTGACTCATGTAGGACTCTGAAATTTTAGTTTCTAGTAATAGAATAGATGAAAAGGACATACCGAAACATCAAAATATTAGGCGGTAAAAAGTTATCATCAAAGAGGCCAAGTGAAACTAAGAAACAACTAGAAACCAACCAAGTATCGATTAAAACCATGTCGAGGAGGACAAAAACAAACAAGCAAAAAGGGAAAAGAAAGAGAAAAAGGGTTCCACATTTTGCCAAAGGAGCAAAATGGGGTGTGTTGTGAGACTACACAACAGTTATCAATAAAGATCTCCATCTTTTCTTGTTTGGGTATGGGATGAGCATATTGAGTAAATAACCTTCTCCACCTTTGTAAGAATATGAGAAAGGATTCTCCTTGTTTTGGTTTGGTATTACAAAGATCCTTCATGGTTATCTCATGTGAAATGTTATATGAATATTGAGTAATAAATTTGTTGGAAAGTTCTTCAAAGGATGTTATGCTTGGTTGTAGTTTTGAAAACCATTCCATACAATGGCCTCCAAAGATATGAGGAAAAAGTCTCATTAAGTATGTGTCCTCATGAGCAAACTCAAGACTCATGGTTTGAAATTCTCTTATGTGGTATATGGGGTTAGATTTTCTACTGTATTTGTCATATTTCGGTAGCTCACAATTTGGTGGAAATGGTATCATGTTTAACTTTCTATCAAAAAGGTAGGGACAAATATCTTGTAAGAAGTATCTTTTGGTAGTCCCCCTTCACATGTCTTGCAATTTTTGTTGAAGGTTCTTCATTTGATATTTTAGAGTAGCCATTTGATCTAATTTGGTGTTTCAATTTCAATTTTCTTAGGATTTTCCTTCAATTTGTTGACATCAAAATCTCTTGGTAATTTGACCCCTTGGTTTGCTAACATTAGAAGGTATTTTTCTCCTTCCTTTTCAAAGATTCTTTCTAGGAATTTGTGAAATTTGGGATCTTGGTTTGCTTGTTTTATTTCCTCTATTATTTCTTATGTTTCATTTTGAGGAATTTTGTGAAGGGGATTTTCTTTTGGTTTACCCATGGTATTTTTAGGTTCAAATTCCTTATCCTTTAGTTTTTTCTTTTGGGACCTTTTTAAAATGGGCATGCAAGTGATGAAGTTTTTCTAAATTTTGATCATTGTTTATGAGTGCCAAAGGAATACCTATGATGAATCCTATTGATGGGACTAGGGTAATAAAATTTGATGTAGAGTGTGTTGTTTCTAGATGAAGGATGGTGAATCCTAGTGGGGAAACTCAACTTGATGATCAAATTTGGGTTTTGATGATGGTTGGGAACTTTTAGATGTTTGATCAAAGTTTAGGTAAAGGATTTCACTTGTAAATACTAGTTAGTTTACAACATTGTTTGGATGAGGGATGAAATTCCCTATGGAAAAGATCCCTAAATCTGGTTTCAAAATGTTAGATAGGAGTCAAAGTAACTCTCTGGTTATATATTTTGGTGGATGTGATGTAACAGTTAGTGTATGTGCTAAAAGGAAGATGCACTATAAAATTCCTTGGATGTACCACAAAAAGGTTGGGATGTGCTATAGAATCAAGTGGATGTGCTACAAAATAGCTCAAATGCACCAAAATTTCAAGTGAATACACTACAAAAATTGGTATATACACCACAGAATGTAAGGTATGCACTAGAAAATGTTGGGAATGTGCTATAACAATAGGTGACTACACTAGAAAAAGTGGTGAATGCACTATAATAGAAAGTGGATGTGTTGAACTAAGGAATATAACAATTTCTTTTCTAGTTGTTCAATCAGAGAATGGTTTTTTTCAAATGATGTTTTCTAAATCATAGTTTTGCACTTCTAGTGTGTGAGATTTTGTTTGAAGTTTTTTTAAAAACACTTTGGTAAACACATCAAGCATGCACAATCCTAAGGTTGTGTAAGACTGTATTTGCTGGATTCCCACTTGGATTTTACTCTAGCTACACCTACTTTTAGCGGATGATTAGATGCTTGACCCCACTAGCTCTCCTCCATGGAACTCACTTATATGGGGAAGCTGAGCACCAATACCCATGAATATTCCAAGGCATACTTCTCATATCTACTAAATGCCACAAAAAAATGGGATGACTTCAAATATTAGACCTTTTGTGCCAACAAATAGATTAGGGATTTTGGCCTTTCTACAACAAGGGTTCTAGTATGGGAATTTTGTTCATGGGGGTTCATCCATGTGGCAAGAGACCATTGTTTCCCTTCTTGTTGGAACAATCGTAGTGATACTTAAAACTTTCCTCAAGTACCCACATTTATATATCGGTTGGAAGTCCCTTGGCTTTAGCGTGTTAGCAATTGGGTCATTCCCTTGGGTGATTATTTTTTCCCACAAGGCATGCCCTCTATGGATAAAAAAAAGAAATCAAATGGGTCTAGCTTTTTGGTCACCTAGTTAAGGGGAGATCATATGCCTACCATTCATCAAACACAATAGACATAGTGTTCTTTCCTTCCTAATTAGTCTAGATTCCTAAATTAAGCCAAAATGAAATAAATCACTCCAACCCCTACATCAAATTCATTAGTAGTTTGCAATAAATATTTCTTTAACAACATTCAAGGGTTTCAACAGAGTCTCTAACACTATTTATCAAGCTTTCACAACATAAAAACATTTATCATTTTTTAGACTCAGAAGAAATTTGTAACAAAAATCAAATCCACCATTATAGTAAGCTAACGCACTAAAAAGGTAGATGTGCTAAAGAAAGAAGGGAATGTGCCATATAAAATAGTAAATGTGCTATAGAAAGTAGCATATGCACTACAGAAACCCCTTGATGCCCCACAGAATAGTGTGTATGCACTGGAGAAACCTGTTGTTGTGCTGGAATAGTCAGTGTATGTGCCAAAGAATGTTTTGGGTGTGGCATAAGAATTAACAGTTGTGCCAGAGGAATTCATGTATGAACCTGTAAAGCATACTTTCTAGAAATATATTAAAACAACAGGGGCTAGGCCCCACAATGGGTGCTAATTTATGTGTGTGAAAAAAATTATGTGAATTAGAATAAACAATAACACAAAAAATGCAATGTATTATATTAAGGAAATCTAAATTAACAACACAATTTGATAAAATGACTCCTTAAAGACATTCCATCTTCCTCTATTCATAAGGATCCTATATTAGTGCTCTTAGATCTTAATCATGCACTGAATTGCTGGAATGACACCTAAGAAATGAGAAGCCCTTAATTCTAGAATGCAAAAACTATTCCTACATCTACATGATTTGATGATTTTTTTGCATGATGAACTAAATGATATGTTGGATGATAAGCTACTATATACAGAATGTTATGAAATGATATAATGATGAATGTGCTAAACTAACGAAGATGCTATGAAAATGATTCTAAATGCTATAAATAAACTAAGAAACATCTAACAAAGAAGCCATAATTCTAATTTACTTGCTAAACTACTCTAAATGCTAAACTAGAATGCAAACTAGTCTCCCAAATGCTAAGATGATTTCTACAGAGCAATTGTATGCAATACTCTCTTATCCAAAATATGTAAATGAGCCTCTATTTATAGATTTCACCAAGGCATCAAGTGAGTTGGTAACAATGGACGACTAGGATTTAGTTGGGATAGATTGATGATGAGAAAGGAGGAGGTTAGAGAAAACAAGGAAGTTTTCCCATTTAATAGAACAAGCTTACCAAGTGTAGAAAAAAAAAATGGAACTGAAAAGCCATGTGTCCCTGAGTTTGTTGATATTTTTGAGAATAAATGTCCATTTTTGAAATTAGGAATAATTATTTCATGTGACACATGGTGAAATGGAAGGTGGGGTGGAAGGAGGTTAGAAAAATATGGAGAAATGTGACAAAATTTGAATTAAAATTTCAAATTTAATGAGGGAATTAATCAAATAAAACAAATTGGTTAAATTTATTTATTTAATTAAATCATGAAGAAAGTGGTATAAATTGGAAGAATTAAGAAATGTGAACTATATAAATCAACTTTGCAATTTATTTATATAGTAGATGAAATGAAGATTTTATTAATTAAATAACCATTATATAATTAATATTCTCTAGACCAATTTTGAGTGTATACAATAATCATACTTGACATTAGCATAGTTGGCCGAAGTGTTGGTCATATTTCCTAAACTAGAGGATTTTCTTTTTCCATGGTCATGCAATGGATCAGTGTAGACCTTGTGATCACTATTTGAGGATGTCTATTTCCATCTGTTAACTTCAATAGTTTTGTTCTCCACAAAACCCTATCTAATGTTCTTCAATTGTCAGTAATTTTGTAGACTGTGTCCCTTAGTATGATGGAAATCACAAAAAACATTATCATCCCACCAAAAGGGTTTAAATTGTCCAAAATAATATTGTCTTTGTTCTTCAAGTTCTATGAGGTTGTATTGTGGCAGTTGTTTAAATACTTATTCAATTGGTTCCCCCAGAGGAGTGAATTCACATTTTGGAAACCTCCTTTGTAGTCATGGTTGTTGGGTGTTCTAGACAATGTTGGAAGTTTGATCAATGTTGTTGAGTGTGTTGTTGGAGGGGTTGTGTCCTCTAAGTGTAATGATTGGTCCTACTTATAGGGTTTTAGCATCAACAATCCCATCATTTGTTATGTTCTTTTTTGAGACAAAAATTCATTCCTATCATTGGGGATGTTCTAAACATTTTGATTTCTATTTGGCATCTTGATTTCACCTTTGTCAATGAGAGCCTTTTCAAGTATGATACCATTTTCTACTAGTTCCAAAAAATAAGTGCAACCGAGTAATCTTAAGCCACTTCTCAATTTTGAATTGAGGTTTTCTAGGAATATGGTGACCTTTTGTTTTTTAGGTATTTCAACAGGGCCTCAACTAGCTAGACTCCTCCATCTTTAGAAGAAGGTAATAAAGTTCTCTCCTTCAACTTGTGTAGGTTGACATAAGGATGATATCATGATTTTGTTGTCAATATTAAAGGAAAAATGTTCAATAATTTTTTTAGCAAGTTCAGCCCATGATCTTATGTCATATGGAAGTTGAGAAACCATTCAAGTGTTATTCCAATTAGGCTTTGTGGAAACAGTCTCATGAGATATGTGGGGTCATATGCAATGTCTATGCACATTGTGGAAAATTACCTTATATCTTCAACAAGATTACACTTCCCATTATACGTAGGAAAGTTTGGTATAACATATCTATGTGGGAAAGGCATCATGTACAATGCTTTGTCAAAGGGATATTGATGCAAAGTACCGAGGAAAAATTTAAATCTTTTCAAAATTCAATGAAACCAATGGGAAATCATTCAAAACCTTAAAACAGACCTTCATGCAAATTTTTACCAATTTCTAGTGCTTAAAATAAAAGATATGCAATTTTTATTGCTTGCTGCCTTGTGTAAATTAGAACTTGACTGTTTTCACCAAAATGAGCATAAATTTCTTAATATTACATGAAACACAATTTGATGCAGAGGTAATGGGAATCCAAAATAATACAAATTCAATGAAATTTTCAAGACCAAAACTCTAACACTTCAAGCAAATGATTTTTCTCACAATCTTTCACTATGCTTTGATGAGAGCAGCAAATAAGGTAATTTTGACATAACTTTCAGAAGAAAACTCAAAACTACGATCTAAAAACTGATTTGGATACCCATTAAGCCCCTATATAACATATATTAAATTAAAGTAGGGTTACTTTGGAATGTATCCCTCAAAAACGTGCTGCTATGTTGTCCTAAAGACCTAATTCTGCACACCTATCTTGAGTAAAATGACCATAAAACACTCAAAACTCAATGAAATTCAATGAGACAAAATTTAGTAAAAATATAATTCAATTTTACATCCATTAAAACAAACTAGAAGTCATAAAAATTCTGTACATGGCTGTACCAAGCTCTGAAACAACAATTTAATGTTCAGAAATGTAGAAAACAAAGAGGTCTTTTATTAATTTCACTTCAAAATGTAACAACCACCTCTTCCTCCCCTTGGATTCGACCATCCAAGGCTTAATTTGAACATATCACATCAGTTTTCCAATTGACCCTTGAGTTTCAATAACCAAATAACTTTCTTTCCCACAATGACCCTTCATATTCCTCATTTTTGCAATTTTGCAATTTGACAATTTTTTTACATTTTTGACAACATTTGTAAAAATGAACTCATGATCCACCTAATAATCTATTTATTGACTCAAACACATTCAATATGGTCTAAATGACCTTATTACATGATTTAAACATAAAACTAAATCAAATTTTACAAAATGGCCTCATGGAGGCATAAAATCCATTAGGTGCTCTTGCACCAAACTCCCCATGAAAAAGAAACTCAAGTCCCTTGAGTGAGGACCTACAATAAGAAAATTATCTTCATCATCACCTGAAATCACAAAAAATTGTGAGTGGTGTGAATCTAGTTCCTTGAAATGTATCTTCATCTTGAATTTTGGTTTATCTTTCATCACATGTGTCATCATAATAAGAAAATTTTGTACACCACCCTTCTTCTTTGCACTAGTTACTTGCTCAAACTCTTTCATCATTTTTTGTAACTCCTCAAACTTTTCATTGTTTTCTTCCATCCATAATGTTTCTACTCTTGTTTTTTGATCATGCTCATGAATTTCAAAAACTGAAAATCCATTATTCTCCTCTAAAAATATTGAAAAGAATACTATATCTTCATATCTTGTAAAGAAAACTTGATTTTGTAAACTGAATTCATATTTTACCTTAGTATTTGTTACCAAATCCATAACATTTTCTTCCAAACTTTGACTATCCTTCACATCTTCAAAGTCTTCAATGGCTAAAACCTGCAAGTGTGATTCTACTTCCACTATAATGCTCTCTTCCTTATCAACTATCACTGTTGCAACTCGTTTGCTTTGCTCTTTATCTGTTTGCAACAAAGTCTTCATATTCCTAGCTTGCTTTCTCTTTTGTCTTCTCTTTATAATAATCTTCTCAATAGGCCATGTGAACACTTTCTTGATCTTCAAGTGCCAACTTGTGACTCTTTTGAGCAACTATTCTATTCTTTCCTCCAACTCTTTGATCTTTTCATTAAACATCTCTTCCTCTTTTCTCTTTTTCTCTTTTCCCTCTTGCTTTTTCTTCTTTTTCCTCTCTTCCTCTGCCAACAAATGTCTTCCCAATCTTCTCACCAAATCCATCTTCGCAAGAAAGTCTCTCCTTGCTTCTATTCAACTTTTCTCTGCCTTTCCTTGGCAGCAACCAGGTTCTTTTTAACCTATACACAACCACAAAACCAAAACCACAAACCAACACTAGCCCAGACCTTTTTCTGAGCTCTGATACCAATTTGATGCAGAGTACCGAGGAAAAATATAAATCTTCTCAAAATTCAATGAAACCAATGGGAAATCATTCAAAACTTTAAAACAGACCTTCATGCAAATTTTTACCAATTTCTAGTGCTTAAAATAAAAGATATGCAATTTTTATTGCTTGCTGCCTTGTGTAAATCAGAACTTGACTGTTTTCACCAAAATAAGCATAACTTTCTTAATATTCCATGAAACACAATTTGATGCAGAGGTAAGGGGACTCCAAAATAACACAAATTCAATGAAATTTGCAAGACCAAAACTCTAACACTTCAAGCAAATGATTTTTCTCACAATCTTTCACTATGCTTTGATGAGAGCAACAAATAAGGTAATTTTGACATAATTTTCAGAAGAAAACTCAAAAATACGATCTAAAAATTGATTTGGATACCTATTAAGCCCTTATATAACATATATTAAATTCAAGTAGGGTTATTTTGGAAAGTATCCCTCAAAAATTTGCTGCTATGTTGTCCTAAAGACCTAATTCTGCACACCTATCTTGAGTAAAATGACCATAAAACACTCAAAACTCAATGAAATTTGATGAGACAAAAACTAGTAGAAATATAATTCAATTTTACATCCATTAAAACAAACTAGAAGTCATAAAAATTTTGTACATGGCCGTACCAAGCTTTGAAACAACAATTTAATGTTCAGAAATGTAGAAAACAAAGAGGTCTTTTATTAATTTCACTTCAAAATGTAACAACCACCTCTTCCTCCCCTTGGATTCGACCATCCAAGGCTTAATTTGAACATATCACATTATTTTCCCAAGTTACCCTTGAGTTTCAATAACCAAATAACTTTCTTTCCCACAATGGCCCTTCATATTCCTCATTTTTGCAATTTTGCAATTTGACAATTTTTTTACATTTTTGACAACATTTGTAAAAATGAACTCCTAATCCACCTAATAACCTATTTACTAACTCAAACACATTCAATATGTTATAAATGACCTTATTACATGATTTAAACATAAAACTAAATCAAATTTTACAAAATGGCCTGATGGAGGCATAAAATCTATTAGGTGCTCTTGCACCAAATATGGACATAAGTCTTTTGCTAGAAAATTCCTTTTGCTAGACATCACCATATTATCCATCTAGTATTGAAGGGCTTGCATTTTTGTTTGCAGAACATCCACTTGTGTCAATTTAATGTGTTGGTTGGATTTTTGGGGTCTATGTAAGTGTTTTGGAATCCAACATTTTGTGATAGATTTTGGTTTAGTGTTGGAATGAAGGGTGGATTTTGGTTTGGAATGTTAGAGAATGGTTTTTGGTTTGATGTTGACTGATTGGGAATGTATATGTTTTGTGAAGGATCAGGCTGGCTTCCCTATTGGGTGAAAGGTATGTTTTTGGTTTGTGAGACCCCTATCTATGGTATGACACTAGTCATATTCATGCTTGATATAATAGTTGTCATGTTTGTGCCAACTTTAGGCCTTTTGTTTCTAGTGTTGGTGCTAAAGGGATTTTGCGATGATGCCCCTATGGTAAAGTTAAGGCCTTGTGTCCTCCTCAATGTACCCAATGGTGATGTGTGTACTGTTGTGGCACTCTGTGTAGGTACTCCAAATGGTATAGCTATAATTATTTGAGGGATAGAGGCACTAGATGTTAGCGTTTTTGTCCCTTAGGTAGGTGAAGTTTTCAATGTGTGAATGTCAAATCCAGGAGGTAATATGTGGCACCTTCTACTAGCAATTTTGTTAAGTACTGTTGGGGATCATTTTCCAAGTACTCATTTACAAAAGAGGAAAATTTGGATCTTGTGCAACAGTGTCTAAGTATTCAACTACATTGTGCCCTTAGTGGTCTCTAGTGACAAATTTTTCCAATAAAGTTTTGTGAGGTCTTGATGTCCCTGATGGGATGTTTGAAAATGGATTGATGAAGTCTTGTGGATTAGCCATTTATCTTTGTTTTATTTTGGACCTTGTTTCGACCATGTAATATATGCTCAAAATATGGATGATGTAGAACTATGTCTATGAATGATATGATTTTAGTCTATGTTTTTTAGATTTTCTTGGGTATAAGGAATGAATGCTAGTGCAACTACTTTTTTAGTCTTTTTTGGAAAATAAGGAATGTCTAAAATTATGATGTCCTAAAATGGCGGTGTCTAAGAATGCAAAAGTGTAGCCAAAATTTTAATGGTAATTAGGCATGTGTAGGATCATCATGGAAAAAATAGGCCCTTAAGCAATGAAAAATTCAGAAAAATTAGAGCTAGGCAACTTGACATAAAAAATAGAATAAGTTATCTATATTATTTCAAGGTATGTGCAGGATCATGATGGGCCAAAAACTAGCAATATGATGGGTATGTGGCTGACAATTTTTTCTTTACCCAAAATTGATGAAATGAAAAAGATTTTTAAAGGAGATTCTCAGCTTCCCACCAATATAAATTTTTCCTTACTTTGAATTTAATAAGTAATTATTATTCATTTTCTATTTGAATTACGACTAAAGTCCTGATTGATAGGTTGATTGAAAAACATCTATAGCTTTCAAATAGTATTACATTTTTTGAATCCAAAACATGCACCACATTCTATGCTTCACATACTATAGGATTAAAAAAAGAAAAAATGAATTTCATAAAGTTTTGACCAAGTTAAGGTGGTCAGACATACAAGTTTTTATATTTTTTAATTTAAGTTGTAATAAAAAAATTCATAATTAATTATTTACTTGGAAAAATATTACAAAAAAATATGCATCACATCAAGACATGAGTCTTCTACTTATATGTAAAATCTTATAAAAAATATTATCATTTTATTTAGCCAGTTCAGGGGTGGTCAGTGAGGCCTACTTATTTTACCCTAAAGATTTAAGTACTCTGCATTGAAAATTCAAAATTTCACCAAATAGATTTTTTACATTTATTTTTGAAAAAAACTAGTAGTTTAGAAACTAGAAATTCAATTTGCTTTATAGATTCTATTCTTACATACTTTTGAAATAATATAGATAACTTATTCAAATTTTTACGTCAAATTGCCTAACTCTAATTTTTCTAATTTTTTTGCCACTTAAGGGCCTATTTTTTCCGTGATGATCCTAGATATACCCTTCAAAAATATGTAAGAATAGAATCTGTAGCAAACTAAATGTAATTTCTAAACTACTAGGTTTTATTATTTTTTTAAATCTATTTGGTGAAAATTTGAAATATCAATGTAGTATTACTTAAATTTCAGGGAAAAAATAAGAAGTAGGTGTCTGTCTAACCACCCTAACCACAGTAAAATGATAATTATTTTTTATAATATTTTATATATAAGTAGAGGACTCATGCCCCAATGTGATTCATATTTTTTTGTAATTTTTTTCCAAGTAAATAATTAATTATGAATTTTTTATTACAACTTTTAAAAAATATAAAAACTTGTATGTCTAAGCACCTTAAATTGGTCAAAAATTCATGAAATTATTTTTTGTTTCATTAATCCTATAGTATGTGAAGCATAGAATGTAACGCGTGTTTCAGATTCAAAAAATATGATACCATTTGAAAGCTATAGATGTTATTCAATCAACCTATCAATTAGGACTTTAGTTGTAATTCAAATAGAAAATGAATAATAATTATTTATTAAATTCAAAGTAAAGCATAATTTATATTGGTGGAAAATTGAGAATCTCCTTTTAAAACCCTTTTTGTTTCATCAATTTTGGGTAAAAAAAATTCATCAGCCACATACCCTACACATACCCATCATATCGCCACTTTTTGGCCCATCATGATCCTACACATACCCAATCAATTTTGGAAGATTTGAAAAGAGGTCACCAACCATCTAAAGTTTAACCAAGACTTCAATTTAGTTTTTCAAGGGTTCTTTTTTCAAGACTGAGAGATAAAGTAAGCTTCCAAACTAGATTGATAAGCTGGGAAGAATCATGAAGATGACAAAAGATATGTGTGACAAGTGACTAGGTTCAATGAGAATTTTTGTTGAAGCAAGGGTTTATCCAAAGTATGGAAAGTTGTCCTATACTAAAATCTACAAAGATGATTTTCCTAAAAGTTTGATTGATCTAAAGATAACTAGGACTTCTAAAATGTAACTAAGATGTGCAAATAGTATGCCTATCACTATGGTTAAATGATACCTAAAGGATGCAATCGTGAAAAGTATGAGAAAATCATTATGGATTCTATTCAGAGATCATTGTGAAAGGATAATCAGAGACTGTTTTTGACTGTTTAACCTCAGACTATGACTATTTTAGACTAGTGATCAGGCAATTGTGGTTTAGGTTGACAGATGCATCATAGAAACTAGCAGATGCAGTTTTCAGTGTCATATGCGGGTTTCTGGTAAACTAAGTTATAGGTCTATGACAGGAAGATGCATTGTTCCAAACTACAAATGTAGCTCACTTGATTAGATGTGTCATAGAGTGTTTTAGATGCAGTTTTTAGTCTAACAAAATGGTAGATACAGTTTGATGCTTGTGAATCAAAATAGTAGATGTAGTTCTCTGGTTGATAGATGCGACTTAATATGACAAACATAGGTTTTTGGTAAATATATGTGACTTAGTATGATAGATGCATTTTTCTGGTTAACAAATGTGACTCAGTTTGATAGATGTGATATTCTAGTTGACAGATGCGACTCATAATAGTAGATGTGCGTTTCTAGTTAACAAATGTAGTTTACTGTAAATTTGCAGGTTTGAATCCGTGTGATTTTAATCAAATTTTGGAAAATAGAAGACAATTAGAAAAAACTTTGTTTTGGTTTGACTTTGATGTGAAAAATGTTTAAATCCAAATAGATAAGTAAAATTCCTATGGCTAGCAAGGGCAATATTTGTTGAATTCCCACTTGGATTTCTCTAGTTGGTTTTATTCACAGTAGGTGATTAGAAGCTTGACCATAGTGGATCCCCTCCATGACACTCATTTCTACAAATTATCCAAGCTTTAGTTCCCATGAATCTCCCATGACAAAATTTTCATCTCTACTAAGAACCACATGTATCTAGGACAACTTTAGAGGTCTGACCTCTTGCACTAGCAAATAAAAGGATTTTGGTAAATCTAAAAACAATTGGATTTTAATAAGGGAACCCATTTAGGTGGCTATGCATGAGGAAATATTAACTTGTATGCATAACAAATCTACACCTGTAATGCGAAGCTTTCCATTAACATTGACATTTGTATACTGATCATGAGTAGCTTGGCTAAAAAGCTTCATTGTTAGTGAGTCACCTTGGGGTGAGTACTTTTTCCCACTAAGGAAGGCCCAGTTCTCAAGTCAATAACTATTTCTATTGCACCCAAGATCACAAAAGTGTGCAAGGGGAGAGGATACTTTAATTATTGAATTAGTTTTTAATCTAAAAAATGTGCTAACGTACCAAACATAGAGAACTATGATTCTTTCTAAAGCCCAAATGAAATATGAACTAATCTAATCAGACAATATGTTTTAAAATTATTATTTGACAAGTGTCCTACAAGAGATTTCATTACTAGTTAGAATCTTTGTCTTCGTCAATCGTCCTGCAAACATAGTTTGTATATTTATCTTCTACAAATCATCCTACAAATACTATATTAACTCCACAAGATCACATGTTGCAAATCATGAATTAGTTATAATGAAAAATTTCAATGATTAAAAATGAAAATTCAAAATCTTAGATATTAGAAAACTATTTTTTTTCCAATCAAATGCATCATAGTTTTTGCTAGTCAAATTGTGTCACACAAAGTCATAGATGTGTTGTGAGTAGTTAGATGCATCATTTTATTCTTCATATGTGTTTCAAAAGATCAATTGCATCATTTTGTGCATCAAATGCGTCAAACCATACTATACTTGCAAAAAAATTCTACAGATTAAGTAGATACAATGCATAAACTCAAACTAAACCTACGCTAACAACAAAGAACAATGGAATATAAAGCATAAATAGAAGACTGCATATCAAATATAAGACTGCATACCAAATAGAAGACTACATAATCATATAAAGAAACTATATAATCATATAAATCATCATCAAAAATTATATATATCACTAAAAAAAAAGTGTCACAGTACAATGTCATAATATATCTCTCAAAATGGAGCTCACAAGCTCTATAATCAAAATACAATGTTTGCAAATATATAACATGTCCCTAGTACAAACTCCCAATCTTTTGATGAGTAAAATGAGGAGGTAACCAATGGGGAGGTGCTAATGATCATTGTGTAGAAGGTGGCCTATCATAAGGTCTTGACCTATGAGGTCCTATGACACCACCACTACTCTGGGAATTTTTGTGGGAAGACCTACTACATGATCTACTGCTAAGGGCTTGAGAAGAACTAGGAGCCTATCTCTCAAGACGTACCTCCTGCTCATACAAATCTCTATAATATCTCTCTCTCTCACTAGTCCTAACCAACTCTCAAGCCATAGGTTCAACTGATCCACTACAAAGAGCTATAAGCTCCACAAGTCTCTTCTCATTCTCTTACCTTTGTGCCACCACCTAGCCTCTCTCTAAGTAGGCACTATCCCTCTCCATCCATATCTCATCTTTCTCCATTGTCACAACTTTAATACAATCCTCCAAGACCTCTACTCTAGCCTACAAATTGTCCAACCATTCATCTATGGGACCCTTCTCCTCCTGTCGTGGTCTCTACCCCTCATCAATATCCCACTCCTCAACTATCCAGTCTTAGAGCTCCCTCTCTTGATACCCCATCTCCTCAGGATCATCATCTATTTCTTGCTATCGTTCCCATAAAAGATCAGGGACACCCAACTCGTCCTCCTCACTGATGACCTCCTCCTCTCCAATCACCTCCTCTCTAGTGACCTCCTCTTTAATATCCTCCTCCCTAATGGCCTCCTTAGTGATGGACACAAACCATCCACCCACCTAGAACATGGGGACATCCTCTCCCTCTCTCTCACCCTCATGGATGGGTGACAAATCTCTACCTTGGCCTCTACTGCCTCATCAACCTCATTGACCACCCCTCCTACCACCTCCTCTCCCATCATTTCCATCACCTCTACCTCCCCTGCCACCATGCTGACCCTATGGGCCTATCCCTTGATGCTCTAAATGTTGAAAATAGAGGTAATTATGTAGCTTAATACTTTGTAAGACTATTGTAGTTGTAGATCTAATTTAGTATTCTTTGTTACAATTTCTTTGTAGATGATTATCTATTGAGATTAATTTTACCATTTGTAGAAGTAGATAGAAGACTATTGAAGAATAAGACTAAAAAAAATAAGTTACACATCATATACTGTGGAGAAACCCTTTTGAGAAAAAACTACACCAAGAATCAATAGTGATTATATTATTTAACTTTAGAATAAGATTACAATAATTCTTTATCAATCCTTCCTTGATATGCTTCTTTTTCCTTCAACAATTCTTCTTCACAACCTACAGTAAAAATTTCATAAACTTTCTTCAACTTCCTACAATAAATAGACAATAATGAGCCTTGTAAACTCCAAAAAGTTTACAATTACAAAGCAAAATTCTTATCTCACAAAACCCATGCCTATTCTTTGAAAATAGAGTTATACCATAAATAACAATGTCAAAACAAGTCCATCCATTTGGGTGTCCCAAACTAAATTCACAACTCAACTTTGATACCAAAGGTATCTTCTAAGCTTATCCTCAAAGTTTGGGCCCAAGAATGGTCTCACATAACTCAGCCTTATAAAATATCTTATCATGCAAAAGTGTTAACTCCAAGATGCCAACTTGGGCACCCAAGGTGGGTCCAAGTCAATCTCTATTAATTGAAACTATCTCTCCACCATTCATGCAAATACCATGCATGATTGATCATCCTCTATTAACTGAAAGTAGTCACCTATTATCTGTCATGCAAATAAAGTCATTAGGCATGCATTCCAAGTCAACTAAATTCAACTAGAATTAAACTAAAATTAACTACATGCAACTAAAGATAACTAAACCATAACTGAATTGAACTGAAAAGAAATTGAACTAAATTGAACTGAACTGATACTAAATTGAACTGAATTGGACTAAAATGAACTAATCTAAACTAAACTAAACTGAACTCCATGCATGTAAACATTAATCCCTAACTTCTAGGATCTTTACATGCATTACATAAGTGTTATCTATTTCTCCAAGTAGTTAACTTAACTTAAGGTGGGTTCCACCTTCCATGTGGGTGCCCCATGTGCTCCTATTTTTTAGGAGCTCTTCATGGGTGTCCCCACATGTTCTTATCATTTATAATTAATTACAAATGTTAATTAACATGTTTATTTCATTCAAATTTAATCTCTTTCTAATCCTAGTGCTGGGGAATGCCTTCCAAGGACTTAGGAGATACATGAAATATGTTTAGGATTGCAAGTAAATGGTATCCTATTCCCAACATTCTCCCACTTGACATTATACATTGCAATTATTCTAAAAAGGAATCATTATTATAAATCAAGTATAGGACTCAAGGCCAATGACCTTCCTGCACCAACTAATCAAATCCATTCCAACTTCAAATGCAACCCACATAATCATGAATCTTAAAGCAAATGATTAATACTCAAAACCAAGAGAAATTATCTGTAGAAATTGGTTTCATAAGATAATCTACAACATTAATCAAAGTTTCAACTTTCTCAATTAATACCTTCCCTCTCTCAACCATTTCTCACACAAAGTGATACTAAACATCAACATTCTTAGTACGAGCATGATACATAGGATTTTTTGCTAAAAAAATAGCATTCTAACTATCGCATTCAAGTTTAACTTACTTGCAATTAAAACCAATACCTTTCCCAAGTCTCTATATCCAAATTGCCTCTTTAGAGGCATGAAAAACCACCGAGTGTGTTGAATTCACGTCCAACCAAGGTGTAGGATTCTTTATCTTTACTGTTGAAAAATATTTTCTTACAAGTAACCATTCCAACATATATCTCTTACCATAAGAGAACTCAAGCCTCACCTATTTCTCCAAGTATCCATGAGGACCTGTAACCAACCAATCCATGCCAAACTCCAAATACAACATAGCACTATTATGAAGTAATGAAGCAAATGATTAGTGTACCCAATACTTAAGAGAAATACACAAGATCAATGTCAAAGATCCAATCATGAATCAAGAACATAAACCTGAAAACATGATCTAACCATCTCCTACTAGGAGATCACATGCGCCATAACCCATATGGATCCTAGTCTCAAGAGAACAAGTACCATGCTAAACTCTAAATGCATATCAAGAGTAAACCATGACATAATAGCAACCACTCTAAACCAAGAGAAAGACATATCCCCAATCATATGAGGATAACCTTAGCAATGATGCATCCACATCACTTCAAAAAACTCCCACTAAACCATGTTATGAGCTACACATGACATCATGACTACCATCCTCCTCATGAAGATCACTCTTTAACATTAAGCAAAGAGTCATCACTAACATTTTTACGTGAAATGATCAAAGAATGATTACCATCATCCAAGGATTCCTCTATAGAAGAATCAAAAATATTTTTATTGTTCTTACAATCCTTTTTCACATGTCCTAGCTTACCATAGTTCCAACACTTTACCTTACTTCATCCTTCAAACTGACCTTTCCCTTTCTTGTCTCCCTTAGGTTCCTTTTTCTCAGGCCTACCTCTTACACACAAGGCATCTTGGATTTTTTTTTAGACTTCCTCCTCATCTCTTTGATAGGAGAGTGGGAATTATATTGTCCATCTTCAGATCTACACCACTACCGCTAATAGCAAAAATTAGATTTTCCTAAGATTCTGGTAAAGAACAAAGTAACAAAATGCATTTATCTTCATCTTCTAGCTTTACATATACATATTCTAACTAACTTAGAATCAAATTAAAACCATTCAAATTATTTTCAATACAATCACTATCTTTCATCTTTAAAGAATACAACTTTCTTTTCAGATACAACTTATTAGTAAGACTTTTAGTTTGATAAAGATCACCTATTCTCTTCCACAACTTATATGCAATAGTTTCTTTTGAATCATTCAAGAGAACAAAATTAGTAATACATAATCTTATGGTCCTTCTTTCCTTCTTATCAAGCTTAGCCTATTCCTCATTTGACATTTTTGTAGGTGACTTTGTCTCATTACCAACAACTAACCACTGATCTCTCTCTTCAAGGAGATTCTCCATTTTTAGTTTCCACATCTCATAATTAGATCCATTCAATTTTTCAATATCTAAACAAGAATTAAAACTCATTGTAACAAACTTATTTTCCAAAATCAACAATAACACAATAGTAAAAGCTCCCACTATAGCCAAAAAACCTTCAAAATTTTAAGAGAAGGGCATTCCAAACTCTACCCAACCTTAGCTCTAATACCAAATATTCAAAATGGAGGTAATTATGTAGCTTAATAATTTGTAAAACTATTGTAGTTGTAGATCTAATTAAGTATTCTTTGTTAAAATTTTGTTGTAGATGATTATATATTTAGATACATTTTACCATTTGTAGAAGTAGATAGAAGATTGTAGAAGAATAAGACCAGAAGAAAGAAGTTACATAACATATACCATGGAGAAACCCTTTTGGTACAAAACTCCACCAAGAATCAATAGTGCTTGTATTGTTTAACCTTAGAATAAGATTACAATAATTATTTATCAATCCTTCCTTGAGATGCTTCTTTTTCCTTCAACAATTATTCTTCACAACCTACAATAAAAATCTAATAAACTCTCTTCAACTTGCTGCAATAAATAAACAATAATGAGCCTTGTAAACTCCCAAAAGTTTACAGTTGCAAAGAACAATGCTTATCTCACAAAACCCATGCCTATTCTTTGCAAGTAGAGTTTTACCATGAAGAACAATGTCAAAACAAGTTCTTCATCCATTTGGACATCCCAAACTAAAGTCATAACTCAACGTTGATTCTAAAAATATCTTCTAGGCTTATCCTCAAAGTTGGCACCCAAGAATGGGCCCACTTAACTCAGCCTTATAAAATATCCTATCATGCAAAAGTGTTAGCTCCAAGATGCTAACTTGGGAACCCAAGGTGGGTCCAATTCAATCTCTGTTAACTAAAAAATATCTATCCACCATTCATGCAAATACCATGCATGATTGACCATCCCCTATTAACTAAAAGTAGTCACCTGTTATCTATCATGCAACTCAAGTCATTAGTAATGCATTCCAAGTCAACTAAAGTCAACTAGCATTCAACTAAAACTAACTACATGCAACTAAAGATAATTGAACCACAACTGAACTATGCTAAACTAAACTAAACTAAATTATACCGAACTAAACTAAACTGCATTGATATGAATTGAACTGATATGAATTGAACTAAACTAAACTCCATGCATGTAAACATCAATCCCCAACTTCTAGGATCTTTTCATGCATTACAAAAGTGTTATCTCTTTCTTCAAATAGTTAACTCAACTCAAGGTGGGTTCCACCTTCCATGTGGGTGCCCCATGTGCTCCTATTTTGTAGGAGCTCTTCATGGGAGTCCCCACATGTTCCTATCATTTATAACTAATTACATATGTCAATTAACATGTTTATTTCATTCAAATTTGATATCTTTCTAATCCTAGTGTTGGGGAACACATTCCAAGGACTTAGGAGATACATGAAATATGTTTAGGATTACAATTAAATGACATCCTATTCCCAACACTACAAACACTGGCTAATCTAGATCTATCAAAGGCATAGGCCTATGTTGTACCCACTAGGCATCATACTCCAATGTTGTCCTCACATCCATAGCTCCACCCCTCCATCCCCAATGTACTGATTGTAGTGCACCTATGTCTACCTCTACTATCGTTATAGGAATTTTTGGACCCCATAGAGGAACCTCCCTAGAAGATTAAGAAAAATCAGCTCAACCCTGTGGAACATCTTGAACCTTAGCAAAAATTTAGAGCACTCTATTTGGTAGGTGTATCTCAATGATATGAACCCTAGAAATAGTCCTCCCAATCAAATACCATGTATGTTGAAATAAAGGAAAGTGTCAATGCTCATCCTACCACTGTGCACAATCCATATATGACCTCCATATAAACTAAAAAAGGGTGTCAATTGATTGCCTCCAATATACTGTGTCTCCAACATGAGTCTATGTGATAGTCACAGCCTATCAAAATACATAGGGAGATTGATCATCAAGCTCATATATGACTAGTGGGAAAAAACCAACAATGTGCTCCCATGCCCATATCATCAACCTACAACTCATGGACTATGCCTCCCTATAAGCTATGTCATGCAAGTGAAAGTATAACATCACTAGAAGACAAGGGCCCCATGCATATACAATGTACCTCTCCAACATCCCTAGCAAGATCCCCCCAACCCACAAGAAACCCATGTCCTCTATAGTCTAGAAGTACAATCCCACCAATCAGTGTACACAATAAACAATCCATTCATACATATCTATCTACTAGTATGTGCCATTTGATCTCATAATTCTTGATACTGAGTTGTCTAATGTCCTCATGCTCATAATAATGAGTTATCTCAATGTAACCCCTCTGGGTATCATAACAAACCCTCTCTCCCTTGATTGGTAACTAGAGTATCCTATAGACATCCTCCAATGTAACGGTTGCCTCTCCTATAGGAAAATGGAAAGAGTAAGTCTCTGACTGCCATCACTCAGAAAGTTTGGTGAGCAACCCTTAGTTTTCCTAAATGGTGGTTGTGTGAGTAAAATATGCATAAATGACTGAAAAACACACCTAATAAGACATTATATCAATAGATTTAAACAACAATTAATCTAATTAAAGCAGAAATCCATTGAAAACATCATATTGCTCTCTATCTCCAAAGATTTATTAAATCATGAGGCTCTCAAATTTTGTAAGTAGTGCTGTGACTGTTAAAATGACAATATAGAGAATGAGATACTTTTAAATCCAAGAATCTAATCCTATATGATTATTACTAAATGATATGATGATGATACTATGATTGAAATTGACATGAAATGGATAAAAGAAGCTACAGTAAACTAAGATGCAACTAAATGAAAAGTCATGATTGCTGTTCTAAAATGATTTCTATTGATATTCCTATTTGCTAAAATGTTTGATTGCTCAATTGATATTTCAGCAGAGTAAGTTTGCACAAAGTTCGGTCAATTTCCTCTAGAGAGAAGCTCCATTTATAGATTCCTGACAACATATTTGTGATGTGGCAGGAAGTAAAGGTCTGGATTTGATTTGAAATACTCAATAATGAAAGATGAAGAAATATAAGATGATTATGGATATTGTTCCTCCCCACAAAAACATTCAGCTAGAGGATAGGAAGAATCAATTGAAGAAGATGAAGAAGTTTTCCTATAATTGTCTCAAATTTGTCTCCAAATTTGTCTATGAAGGTTGAGTTGAATTAATTAGATATGAAATATATAATTTGGTAGGTGCATATGATGAGTGAAAAGAAGAATTAGCTATAGAAATATGCTTTTATTTGAATATTTGGATTTATTCAATTTTAGCAAAAGAGGAGATCATGTTTAATTTAATAAATCAAACTGTAGAAATATGTTTATTAAAATTAAGATGGAAGAAATAGATAATTAAATAAAACAATGTATTAAATTTTTTTATTTAATTAAGATAGATTGATGTGATTAAGATAGAATAAATAGGAGAATTTGATAATTAAATAAAACAAAGTATGTGATTTGTTTATTCAATTTTGATGAAATAATAGAAGAATTAGATAATTAAATAAAATAATGTATTAAATTTTTTTATTTAATTAAGATGAAATAATATGATAAAGATAGAAGAATTTAAATGTGAACTATATAAATAAGTATTTCTATTTATTTAATATTAGATGAATTAAAGGAGTCAATTAATCAAATAAATCATATTTAATTAATTAGATTATCTAGACCATTTTTAGGTGTATACATTTTGCCCCTCTTTGAAGTGATGTGTTTATGCATTGTGTCAAAGAAAATTTTGTTGCTGTTGTTAGTACCGATGAAATTTTTTTAGTATGGCCTAAATGTTGATTTTGAAGTGATGATGGATATATGCCCCCTCGGGAGATAAATTGATGATTTTTTATTTTTTTATTTTTTTGGAAATTTTCAAATTTTTATGATTTTTTAATGATTTTTTATGATGATTTGATGATTTGATAAAGATTTGATGATGCAACGATTTATCTCCTCACAAATAATGTGAAAAATGCCCATGTGATGAAATGTGAATTAAGCTCCTTGGAAAAGAAATTAAATAAATCCCACCAAAATCCCTCTTAATTAACCTTTTAATAGGCTAAAAAGATGAATTTTGAAATCATTTGTGCACTTTGAGTTTGAAATTTGAGTGTGAGTGATTTTGAGCAATTTGGAGAAAAATACCAATCCCATACCACACTCACCATTTCAAGTGTGTGCGTCGACACAACCACTCGACTGTGTACAGAACTTTGGTATGTATCCTAAAACTTCCTCGTATTTCATGTTTTTTTTTGTACTTTATTTTCAATTTGAATTAGTTTTAATTCTTGTAGTGTATGCATAGGCTAATGTAGTGCATCTACCTGTTTTAGCACATTCACTTGTTTAGCACATAGTCAACTGTTATAGTGCATAATTAGGATAAAATAGCACATAGACCAATTGGTGCATTGGATAGATAGTTTAGCACATGTGTAGGCTAGATTAGCACATAGATTGATTCAGTGCATAGACTATGTAGATTAGTACATTGACCTCCTGAAATGGTACATCCATTGTTTTAGTGCATTAGTTCACTGAAATGGCACATAGACCCCCTAAAATGGTGCATATGCTGAATTAGTGCATTGACCACCTGTTTTGGTACACTAATGGATTTGAATGGTGCATTGACTTCTTTGGTGCATTGAAAATCTGTTTTAGTGCATCCAAGTTAGAATGATGAAATTTGCAAATTAACTCATTGATTTTGACGATTTACGATCATGCTAGCCATTTAGTTGACGTTGATTGATGATTCTGATAGATTAGATGATAGTCAACCTCATGATAGGTGAGGTTTGATGATTGAATGATGATAATTATCCTCATGATAGATGAGGAATAATTATAGTTTGATTGATAAACCTCATGATAAGCAAGGGTGATTTGATTAATTGAACTCATGACGGGTGAGGTACAATTTTAGATTGATTATTGACCTCATGATAGGTGAGGTTCAATGATATTTTCTTACAATATTTTATCAAAGTCTCACCAAAGCTAATTAGATTTGATAGGTTGATTGATGTTTGACTAATTGACAAAGATTACTAACTTTCGATATTTTGTGATGATAGGAGTCATTGATAAACTTAGAGATTCGAGAGAGGTTTCCCAAGAAATTTTATTTGATACTAGAGCTAGTGTAGCTTGAGACATCAGTTATCACATGATGTGGTTTATCCTCTCTTCTAGATATTCCCTACATTAGGATTAATCAAGATCTCTTGACTGCCCTAGCAGAGAGATGGCATAGTGAGCACAATACCTTCCACCTTCCTATTGGCAAGATGATAGTGACTCTCCAGGATGTATGGCAGATTTTGTGGATACCTATTGTTGGAGAGCTGGTAGTTTATGATTCTTCAAAGCAAGGTAGGACCATTGCTCTAGACTGAGTGTTTCAAGATGACCATATTTGTGGATATGAGATTCCATGGTGAGAGATGGTTGATGCTTTTGCTACCTTGCCATCAATACTTGTTGGTCTTATTGGAGGGTTCCTTTGTCTTGATTGTAGGTCAAAGGGACTTTCTATTGGGGGCATCAGGTGGTCTACCTTTGAGGGGCTAATTTTTCTTCTAGGGTTACATTACTTTAGGTGTGTGCGTGGGAGCATATAGTTGTTACACATCTAGTGATGGTTAGACAATGACCTCCCATGAGACCGTACATTCATATATATGTAGGTCGACTTGCTTAGCCTAGACTGGGCAAATTGGTGCATTGGAAGAGAGTCTTGGATGATGTAGAGGTCATTGCATGGTGGCCTTATCTAGATTGTGAGCACTGGGATGAAGATGATGTAGAGATGCCATACCTCTTCATGTCCTTGTATTTAATTGGTAGGACTTGTTTTGTTATTGAGAGAGTTTAGTTGATGATCTAGGTGGATCTCCAAAACTTGAAAATTGAAGTGTTCCATTTTCTCTTGAAAGTGGTGCCATCATGAAGAGCTCAAAATCTTGAATTTGAATCAACTTGAATGGGCAAAAAAAGTGTCTGTATGCTCAAGTTACATGCAGTCAAAGTTGAGTCAACCCTACACTAGGAAGCCGTCAAAAGGTAGAAAAGTTGACCGACTTAGAATTGATTAGAAGCAATGTCAATTCGAAGAGCACAATGACACGAACCCAACAATGTTCATATCATTGAAATTCAAGGCTGTACGTGTGAGATATCACTAGTCAAAGTTTGGTCAATGACTAGTTAACTCTGGTACAGGGATGAGAAAAAAAGGTGGAAAATGCATCATCACTAAACTGATCAAAGTCAGCATCGTCACAAAGGTCTCATCGTCACAATTCCAACAATGTTTGTTTTGTCAAAAATGGAGCACGTACACGAGAGTTATAGCTGGTCAAAGTTTTAGTTGACCAAGGGTACCATGTGGTACAACTGATGACGTTAGCATGGCATCAGCATGATGACTCAGTAGGCCATCTGTATAGATGCGGAGGTGGACCAATCAATGTATGACATGTGTCATTCGTATGATGACATTAGTGGTACAACAGATGATGTAGACGCTAAGTTAACAATGGCATGGAAAAACTAGCATTGGGCACGTGGCAGTTTGTACCGGAGATGTGGTAGGTTGACTAGGCAGATGATCAACAAGTCAAGAGTTGACACATGTCTTCTAGGTGACATGGCATGGTGACTAGATATCGAAGTGTTGGGTGACGTGTCAGATGATGTAGCTAGTGATGTGGATGCCAACTGGGATTCTCTGGCAAATGGCTTCCTAACACGTGGCATCTCCTGAGTAGGACACGTGGTGCCTACCTTTTCCTCCATTAGTTTGCAGTTTGTTGTGTTTGTTAAAAAATTGTTACCAAGGTTTGAACCCGTGACCCACAACTCATCACTACCACATTTGGTCGTTACACCATGTGGTGTTTACACGTTTATATATGGATGTCAGTTCCTTTTGTTATGGAAACTGTTGCGAATTGTGACTAAAAATATTCAACCAGGGAGTTGAACCCCCAACTGACGGTATACGAAAAATCTATGGCAACCACTACACCGGCAATGTTGTTGAGTGGTTATGTGACATGGGTTTTGAATAACCCATACTAAACCCGGGTTATTAACAAATTACCTTTAAAAGGGTATTAGGTGGAATTTTAAATAAAATACAAACAAAAAAAACCACCTAAAACCTAATAGCCCGAATAAACAAATAATAAGGGCTCAAACAAAATACAAATGGATTTTTATAAAGGGGTGTTATTGGATTTTTATGTAAATGGGGAAATTGCCTTGTATTTTTCCTTTTAGGGGAATTTGGTGGTTTTTTTTGCCCCATATGGAAAATTGAAGTATAAAAGGGAGAATAGGAGAGCCTTCCTCACCAACCAACTCAATCATCACATTTGTAGTTCATCATTCTCCATTGTATCTCATTCTCTTGGCATTTGAGAGCCTTTTTGTGAGAGAATTTGAGTTGTGATGTAATGATGTTCTAATCTTGTAGTAGATCCTTTAGGCAGAGTCAGTTTTCTTACTCTTTGTTAATCATCCCTAGCCTTGAGAGCTTTTGAGAGGGGTTTGAGTGAGAGACTCTTGTATGAATTTGTAGATAGGCTACATACATTTGTAAAGGAGTTTTGTAAGAGGCTCCATTAGAGATTGTACTACCAATTTAGAACATTTCAATAAATTGGTCCCTCAGTTGAGCTCGATTTGGAGACGTAGTCCACTTGGATGAACTCTGTAATCAAATTGGTGTCTTCTCTTCTCTGTTGGTTATATTTTTTGAATTCTCTTTGTTTAATGTTCCTGCTACTCCATTGTTGATGTCTTTACACCTTTGTGCATAATCACTTAGCAACATTTTTCACAGATCCCTTCCACTTTACGAATCAGTTGAGGAGGGTTCTCAAATAGTATGGCATTGTACAAGGCATGCCCCGAGGTGTTGCACATTATGCCCAGTGTTAGATAGATTCCACTAATTGGGGACCTGACCTATCATATGATAATACATCTCAGGAGTACCAGGGTCTACAACCTTTGGTTTGGGAGATTCATCATGAGATAATTGAGGCTCCCATCACAAAAAATTATGTAGAGTACCTTGCTTTACATTCTTTTCCATGGATATCTATTCCAGATGAGCTACTGCCACTACCAGGTGAGGAGGAGATTGCAATTGCACATAGTCATTGATAGAGGAGAGATGAGGGATGTGAGGAGGAGGAGGATGTGGAGAGAAGTGATGATGAGGAGATTAGTGGTGATGAGGAGGGAGATGGAGATGGTGGAGGAGGTGGTGGAGATGGTGGAGGAGGTGGTGGAGGAGGTGTTGGAGCTATTGATGTTAGAGACTTCATGGTGCCTCATAAGAGGTGTCACTAGTAGCTCCAGTAGATCAACATGTGCACATTGGAGTACCTTCACAACAATAGCAAACCTAGATTGTGAGCTTACATGTTTACATGCAAACACTATAGGGTCAGTTGATACAGGACTAGGGGTTATTAGTGCAGATGCACACATAGATATAGTCACAAGTACAAGCTCATGCAAAGGATCTCTGACAGGTATAGGCATAGGTGGCAGCTGCACAAGCACAAATAGCCTCCTTGATAGCTGAGAGAGATGCAGATAGACGAGTTACAAAGTAGGCACATGGATTGGCTGATAGATTGTAGAGATTAGCTAATGGTACCTCTATGGATAATTGTATCAGAGAGTTTCTTCATGTGGGTAGAGAGGCCAAGTATTATAGAGGCCAATACCATGATGCAATTCCCTCATAGTAGAGAGTCAGTTATGCTCAATCTCGATCAGGCAGGAGTCATTCCAAGACTATGAGTAGGGGTGTGACACAACCTCTTCTGATAGATTCAAGGGATCCTAGGACATTTCGTAGAGGAGGTAGTGGTCCAGAGATGCCAACACTATCTGAGGCCAATATTACATAGCCTTATGATTGGATTCCTTGATGTATGATGTATACTCTGATTTTTTATTCACAACCATTTTTGGCATTGTATCTTTTGACATTTTAGACATCTTTGTATACTTGACATTATGAATTTTGAGATTAATATGATATGTGGTGGATTTATCGATCTATATGTGTTCTATATGGTTCTATGATGGATGTCTATGATGAGTTCCTATGATGAATGTGTTTAATTTTCTATTTCTATATGCCATGTGATGATTTATTTGATGATGTATTTATGATGTTACATGTGCTTATGCTTATAATGATGATGTAGGGTGCATGATGCTAGTTTTATGATAATTTATATACCTAAATGATATGAAAATGCATCGATATGTATGATTTTTGGATATGATGTTTCTATGATTTGTGAAATACTGATGTAGCTGGAATATAATGCACTATATTTTTGATATTTCAAATGCAAATATATGATGTAATGAATGAATGATTAATATGATGATACTTCTAATGCATGCAATGTAATTGAATGATTAATATGATGATACTTCTAATGCATGCAATGTAATTGATTGTGCTATTACATGACAATGATGATGTTTTTTTAATGTCAATTATACTCAATCCATTAATGATAAAAGATAACATTGTTTTTCAATTTTTCACTAGCCTTTGGAACAAAATACTCTACAAATGTAAATCTAACATAAATGTAATCTAATTTAACCATGCAAAATCTATATATGCAAGCATTGTTATCTTAATAGTCCCTTTATCATGGTTTGTATCATCATTGAGCCTTTAAAATGTTGAAAGTAAGTACAAGCATCAATGGTATAATTTAGACCAATGATGACCTAAGTACTACTTTCATGATTTTTGATATTGCAAGTTAACATAAGCATCTAGGTATAATTAAAATCAGATGTCCTAAGCATTTCTTACGTAAACAAAAAAGAATCAATCATTTTTTATGTGAATTATGAATGTCATCAGTGATACTTTGTAGAGCACGTCTCATGACAATTCACACAATAATAATGATCAATTCATAGACAATAGACAAAGAAAATACTATTCTCCTTCCTAGCTTCTCTAGTTCAATACATCATCAAGTTGCTCCAAATAAATGATAATAAAAATTAAATTACAACATTTGAACATTCAAGGTAAAGTGATAAAATCATGATTCAAAAGAACATCATCCACCTATAGTTGTTTGGATTGATTTTATTTTAGTTGTTTGACACAGATGGTTGATTTTCTAAAATGTTTTGATGTTCAATGTATGTTTAATGTTGGGTTTCCCTCTGATCATTGTGTTTGCTATGTTTGACATACTATTTTTTATTGTTTTTAAGCCCAAAGTTTATTGCCCCCAGTGAGTTCAAGAACTTTTCCCCAAGTTAGGGTGAGACATGACCACATTGCCAGGATATGTACATGAGGTTTTCTCTTCAAATGATAGGCATAAATATGGTGAAAGTGAAATGATCAAGACATGCCTCAAATAGATGGAAAAGCTAGTTTAAATCACAAGTAGCACCTGTTTCTAGGTTTTTACTATGTGTTTTTACTGCACTTTTTCAAATTTTATGATTTTTTAAATTTTTTTATTTTTTATTTTTTTGTATTTTCTCTTTTTTCTCTTTTTTTTGTATTTTTTTCACCAAAATGCATGTTTACTAGGTTTTCATCAAGGCAACCATTTTCCCATGCACTAGATGATTCAGGTATAGAATTTCTTGAGATGGATACTATTGATAGGTTCATTGAACAAATCCCCTTTAGGTGTAGATAGTTTATAGGCTCCAAATCCATAGATTGTTATGACAACAAAGGGACCTAGCCAATTAGGTTCAAATTTCCTTTTTTTTTCTCTGTCCTATTGATTTCAAGGATTTTCCCTTGGGACCAAGTCACCAACCTACAATTTTCTAGGTTTGACTCTATGATTGTAGCTTCTAGACATCCTTTGTTGCTATGCCTTCAAATGGTTCATAGCTTGTTGATGACATTCATCCAATACTTCTAGCTCTTGAATTCTAAGCATTCTATAATCCTCATCTGAAATAATTCCCTTTAGTGACACACAAAGTGATGGTATCTCAACCTCAATAGGTAGTGTGGCCTTTGATCCATATACCAAGGCATATGGTGTAGCTCCTATAGGTGTTCTGATGCTAGTTCAGTATGCCCAAAGAGCAGGACTTAATTGAACATTCCAATCATGTCCAACATCGTTGATAGTCTTATTTGGGACTTTTAGAATAGTTTTGTTTGAGGCCTCTGCTTGGCCATTTCCTTGAGGATAGTACAGTGTTGGATATGAAACCTCTCACATAGTTCCTAAACATCCTAGTTCTTAAAAGTTCTACCATTGTCTGTGACAATAGACTGTGGAATACCATAGCGATAGATGAGGTAATTTAGTATAAAAGAAAAAATCTATTTTCCAATTATTGTTGTCAAGGGAACAACTTCTATCCACTTTGTAAAGTACTCTGATTTAGGGGATATTTTCATTGAAAATTGAAGAATCTCCAATGCTCCACATTTTAGCACCATTAGAAAGAGCTCAATGTCCTTATTCCAATGCAACTTGAACGGAGCGAAAAGGAGTCCATTTGCTCAAGTTATAGCCATTCAAACTTTGGGTCAAACTAGTACCAAGAGGCATCTACGGAGTGGAAAAAAATGATTGTCTTAGAAATGATGAAAGTGGCATCAAATTGAAGGGCTCGTCAACACAATTCTGGCAATGTTTGTTTTGTTGAAATCCGACGTCGTATGCATGAGATATGGGTAGTCAAAGTTTAGTTGACTTGGTGTTACAATGGGTGACATCATCAGTCAGTCCGTACTATACAAAATACAAGTGGTAGTTGACTCAGATTGTATAGACCAATCACTAGGTGACATGTGTCCATCTATACAGGTGACGTGGCATCTTCGTACTCTAGTCAGCATACAGTGGCAGTTGAGTCAACGTACAGATGGCAACTAGTCATTGATGAGGTGGCATTGACGTGTCTCTGAGAACCAATTAGGCATTGACACGTGACAGCTCTTGGGAGCACCACGTGCCCCTCTATCTTTCGTTGATAGTCAGTGAGTTTGTTGAGTGGTTGAACAAAAGTTTTGGAAGGTCTTGAGCCCGTGACATTGCTCGTAACAACCATGTCATTTTGTCATTCCACTGTCAAAGTATCTTCTGAAAAATAAGGAGCTTGTGTTGTTTTTGTTAATATTTGAGCACATAATTGAAATCAAAAGGTAGTTGGCGGGGTTGGAACCCCCGACCAACATTTTACCAAAAGGTTATAATACTGACATACCATTGTTGATTGTTTAATTATATATAGGGATTGTTTGATTTTGATGTAATATTTAGCCCGAAGCCATGCCAAATGTGCTATTTCTTGATGTATAACCCCTAACCATTTAAACTAAAGGGGTCTAAAGGACAAATGAGCCAATATACGAGTTGTTGAAGGGGGGTTAGACATTTAATATTTTTGTTAAGCTGATTTAGGCTAGTTTTATGAATAAAAGAGGGGGGTATCGGTGTGTTTTTCAAAGTTCAGTTAAGTGGTGAAGTAGAGAAATAGGTGATACAAAAGAGAGATTCTAAGGAGTTCTTGAGCCATTTTTGTATGTCGAAGTATTGGCATGCTACCGAAGTGCTAGAAGGAATGGCCATAGTGCATTTGTAACTAATTTTTTGGAGATTAACCAGATCGGTCTCACTCTATTGGAGCGGACCCAAAGACGTAGTCATGTTTGTGGCGAACTTCATTATCAAATCATTTGCACTCTCTCTCTTCTACTTTCTCAATTTTGTTTTCCTCCTTAAGTTTTTAATGCATAATTTCAATAATGTATGCATGAATTATATTTCCATTAAGTTTTTATAATTAAGCATTCAATTATGCAATTAGTCTAGATCCTAATTAGATCAAGTTGGTATCAAAGCTTTTTGTTACTATAATTGCAATTGGTTTTGAATGCTAACAAGATCTAGGATTCAAAAGGGCGAAGGCAAGCTTGAGGAATATAATCTTGAGATTAGGAAATGAAGAACTTTTTTGAAGATGTTTATGTCTGGAATGGAGGTACCTGAAGAACTCAGTGAGCAAGAGTTTCGAAGAGCTTTTTGGCAGATGGAAGTTGTGTTGGAGATGCTACTCAAAGAAAGGGAAGAACACATGAAATGTGAAGAAGATCATGGGGACAATAAAAGAAAGAAGAAGCAATTAGGAGGTGGTGATGAACCCCCAAAATCTCCTCTGTCTACTCCTTCTTCTCCTCCTTCTCCTTCTTCTACACATTCTCTTTCTGTTAATCCTTTTAAGGGTGTAAATAAGCCTCAGATGAAATTGGATGTTAAATTTGAACTACCTAAGTATTGTGGTGAATTAGATGCTGAAAAGCTAGATGACTTGATTCAGCAAGTAGAAGTTTATTGTAGAGTCCAAAATCTCTTTGATGATGCTTCTAAGATCCAGTTAGCCACTCTTCGGTTGGGAGGTTCATGTTGGAAATATGTGCCTCAATCTCACAGGTTTAAACCTTTGGAAGAGCCAAGTTGGTGTGACATCCATTGTGTCTAGCCGACTAGCAGTTGAAACTTTGTGAAATGTTCTAGTCGCTGAGACCTTGCTTTAGTCTTGCTAAATGAACCCATCACTATGACATGTTGATCGTTGTGACAATTTAAATGTCACTCCGCTAGTGGTTTATTTTGGCCAACGGGTTGGTGTCTAGTGGATATTGGGGAGACTTGTGGTGACTATGTCATCAGAGTAACACAAAGTCCTCAAGAAGAACTCTCAACAACAGTTGATTGTCATGCTAAAAGCTTTATATTCACAGTCTTCAGGGAGACTCTTGGACATTTGGTATGTCTCATACCGACAAGGAAAGTCTCACCGATAAGCATTCACTTGGAAGTCATCGGGGTAACAGAAGGATTCGCTATGAACTCTTGGCAACATACGTTTGTCTCACTGATGATGTGGGATGTGTTCGATATGACTCCTGGAAAATGGTGATCTCAGGGTAACTTGGAGACTTCGGTATTAAGTCATAGCGACAAACAAAGTCTTTCTGACTGATGAACACTTCGGAATAACATGTGGTCATTGGTGTGATGTCTTGGCAAGTAGCGATAGTCTCACCGAATGGAATACTCACATCTATGTGACTTTGGAACATCGATATGATGTCTCATCGAAAATGATGGTCTTACCAAATAGTAATACAAGTGATGATCATCAGTATGAGGTCTTAGCAACACGACGAAGTCTGAGCAACAACTTTCTGAACTCAGTATAACTTCTTTCCCATAGTGATGACTCTTGCTGATATCGAATGTTGGCTTTACGGCATCGGGGAGACATGGTTAGTGTCTCACTGACATGTGAACATAGGTTGAACATTTTTGACTGAGTGATGACTATCCTATGTGGTGAGTCTATGACCAATTAGAGAAGCCAAAGGGGAACCATTGGAAGTTAGTCTATTGTGACAGTTCTGTGAGGAAGTTCAATAGACAGGGACAATAGGAATATATTATAGAGTTGTAGATGATGTTCGGTTCGATGGTTCATTTGATGTATGGATGTTTGATAAATTGTTCAATGTGTATCAGTGTGAATTCTATTTTGAGAAGGCTATAACTTGAATGTTTTCTGTACAAGGTTGATCATTGTGAATGCTGCTATAAACTGACATCAGAAAGATAAGTCTGATCTCTGTATCTAATCCTTTTTACTGTAATACAAAGTTACTTCTCTTGGTGTGGTGGATTTTTCTCTTGTAAGGGTTTTCCCACATAAATCTGGTGTTCATATGTGTATGTTTAATTCTCTGTTTCTATTATCTCTCTTAAGTGCATCTTAAATGGACTGTAATTGTAAAATTTAAAAGGGTCTCTACATTCTTCCCTGAGGTTTTGACATTAGGAGAGTTGTTTCTGCACCTTAGCTTTCCTTACAAGTTGTATCACAGCCTAACCAGTTGTGTTATCCTTCTGGGTACATTGGGTTTTTTGTGTCAATTTCTATTTAGTGGGAGTCTTGTAGAAGTTTTCTATTAATTCAAATTATATATTGAGATGGCTAGCATGTCAGGAAAGACTGAAATAGAAAAATTCAATGGAAATAATTTTGAGTTGTGGAAACTGAAAATGGAAGATCTATTGGTGGATTGTGATATATGGCTTGTTGTGTCTAGAATGAAACCCACAAGCATGAAGCAAGAAGATTGGGACCTTGTAGATAGAAATTCTAAGGGGTTGATAAGGCTCTATTTGGCAGACTCCATACTTCTGAATGTGCATGAAGAGAAGACTGTATATTCCTTGTGGAAGAGACTAACATCTTTTTATTAGGGGAAGTCCTTGGTGAATAATTGTTCCTAAGGAAGAAGTTGTACACTTTGAGAATGTAGGAAGGAAGGTCTATAGCTGGTCAGTTGAACACATTCAACATGTTGATTGCATAATTAACATCTGTGGGTGTGAAGATTGATGAAGAAGATCATTGTATGCTTTTGTTGTGTTCTTTGCTAGACTTTTGGGATCACCTGGTGATGGCTATTGGGAGTACAACACCCAATTTCAAGATGGAAGATGTTGTTGCTTCTTTGTTATTAGATGAGATGAGAAGGAAATCTTCTGATATGGTGAAGGAGGCTCTTGCTATTAGAGGTAGATCAAAAGAAAAAGGAAAGAAGGACAAAAAATCTAAATCGAAATCAGAGGGGAGATCAAAGTCTCCTAGCAAGAATTCCAAGGTGAAGTGCTAGAATTGCGGGCAACTTGGTCATGTCCAAAAAAATTGTAAAGAGGAGAAAAAGAAGAAGAAGAAGAACTCTTCTAATAATGATTCTTCTTAGAGTGATGCAAATGCCTTCATTGTAGCCTTGGCCACACAGGCATCAAATGATGTCTAGCTGATTGATTCTAGAGCATCTTTCCACATGAAATCTCATAGAGACTGGTTTATGAAGTATGAAGAATATGATGGTGGAAAGGTGTACTTGGAAAGTGATTCATCTTTGGAGATTGTTGGTCATGGAAGAGTCAAATCCAATTCCCTGATGGAAGAGTGAAGGGAATCAAGGATATGATGCATATACCAGGTCAGCTCAAAATTTGCTATCTGTCGATAAGCTAAATGATATTGGAGTGCAAGTCACATTCTCTGGAAATGGTGCAAGATGACTAGAGGCTCAATGGTGCTAGCAAAGGGGTGCTTGTATTGGTACCTTGTACAAGCTAGATGCACATGTTGTTCAATGTAACAATGTCTCTGTAAAGTCACATAAAGCTACTCATGGAGGAAAAGAGGGAAATGTTCCTAATTGTGTAAACTCTATGGAAGTTAAACTTTTAGCAGAAAAGACTATGCTTTGGCATCATAGGCTAGGCCACATTGGAGAGAAAGGTTTAAAACCTTGAAGAATAAAAACCTGGTTGAGAGGCTTGATGATTGTAACCTTGAATTTGAATTTTGTGAACATTGTATATATGGAAAGCAACACCGTGTTTCTTTCTATTCTAGTCCTCATAAATCTTCTGGTTTGCTAGATTATATTCATTATGATGTATTTGGTCCAGTGAATGTTCCTTCTTTGTCTAAGTCAAGGTATTGTGTATCATTTATTGATGATTATTCAAGAAGAGCATTTGTCTATTTTTTGAAAAGTAAATCAAAAGTGTTCAGTCGGTTTAAGGAATTTAAGAACCTTGTAGAAAATCAGACTGGAAGAAAAATAAAATGTTTAAGGACTGATAATGGTGGTGAATTTGTTCTGATGAATTTGAGAGGTACTGTAAAGACCATGGGATTAAAAGACATAAGACTACACCTTATACTCCACATCAAAATGGAGTTGCAGAAAGGTTCAATAGGATAGTGATGGAGAGAGCACAAAGTATGCTGAGTAGTGCTAGCTTGGAGGAGAAGTTCTGGGCTGAGGCTATTGCTACTGCATGTTACTTGATAAATCATTCTCCAAATTTTCTCTTGTTGAGAAAATACCTTTGGAAGCGTGGTCTAGTAAGAAGCCCTCTCTGAGACACATTCGTGTTTTTGGCTGTGAGGCATATGCATATGTGCTGAATGAGAAAAGATCTAAATTGGAGAACAAGGTTGTCAAATGTATTTTTACTGGCTATAGTGCTGGTATAAAAGGATACAAGCTTTGGAATCCTAATACAGAGAAGGTTATGTATAGTAGAAGTGTAATATTTTGTGAGCTGAAGCCTTCTACCTTGGATATGCAATCATAGACAAAGTCAGAAAACAATAAGGATGTAGTTGTAATTCCTCCTACACTAGAGAAAGAGGAATTGAAAATTCAAAATGTACCTGAAACTGAGGAGAGCTCAAGTAGTTCTGAAGTTCTGAAGAAGAAGAACAACCTCAGCCTCAACAAGTGAGGAGGTCAACTCATGAAAGAAAGCAACCTGTAGGTATGGGTTCTCTTTGATAGATTCTACTTGTTCCTATGCTTTGATTTCTAGCACTAATGAGCCTAGGACTATGAAAGAGGCATTTAGAATGTCCGATTCAAACTCTTGGTTGGAAGCCATGAATGAAGAAATGGCATCATTAGAGAAGAATGATACCTAGATTTTGGTGCCCTTTCCTGAAGGTAGAAAAGTTGTGGGCTACAAATGAGTATTTAAGAAGAAAATAGGTCTAGATGGTAGTGTTGAAAAGTACAAGGTGAGGTTGGCTGCGAAGGGTTATTCCCAAGTAGAGGGAATTTATTATGGGGATATTTTTTCTCCTGTAGCTAAGTTGACATATATCAAATTTCTTTTGTCACTTGTAGCTACGTATGACTTAGAGATTGAATAGATGGATGTGAAAACAACATTTCTTCACGGTGATCTTGAAGAAGAAATCTATATGTCCCAGCCTGAGCACTTTGTGGACAAAGATAAAGAAAAACTAGTTTGCAAGTTGAAAAAGTCTTTGTATGGGTTAAAGCAGTCTCCTAGAATGTGGTACCGAAGTTTGATACTTTTGTATTGTCTTTAGGATTTGTAAGATCAAAATTTGATCATTGTGTGTATTATAAAGCTGAAAGTGATCAAGTGCTTATTATTGCTCTCTATGTTGATGATATGTTGTTCATAGGCAATAGTAAGTTGATGATTTCTGATCTTAAGTCTCAGTTGTCTGCTAAGTTCAAAATGAAAGATCTTGGTGCAGCAAGGTATATTCTGGGGATGGAGATAACCAAGGATAGGAAGAATAGAAAACTTTGGCTCAGTCAGAGTAAGTATATCAAGACTGTTCTAGAGAGATTTTGTATGAATGACTGCAAGTAGCTAGTTGTTCTAGTTTTGCAGGGAATGAAGCTATCTATTGAAGACTGTCCAAAATCTCCTACTGAGATGGAGGACATGAATAGTGTACCCTATGATAGTGTATTTGGAAGTCTTATGTATGCCATGGTCTATACAAAGCCAGACATTGCCCAAGTCGTGGGAGTTCTTAGTCAGTTTATGGCTAATCTTGGAAGAACACATTGGGATGCTATGAAGAGAGTGTTTAGATATTTGAAGGGGACTTTAGAATATGATTTGTGTTACCATGAGAACTTGGTTGAATCATAGAGGACTCTCAACATTCGAGGTTATGTAGATTCTGATTGGGCAGGGGACATTGACAATAGGAGATCCACTAGTGGATACATTTTCATGATGAATGGTGGTGCATTGAGTTGGATGAGTAAGCGATAGGCTATGGTTGCTTTTTCCACTACAGAAGCTGAATACATGGTAGCTACACATGCTTGTAAAGAAGAAGTTTGGTTAAAACATTTGTGTTCTAACATTGGTTTTGATGCAGGACAAATAACTATTTTCTATGACAGTTAGAGTGCAATTTGTTTAGCAAAGAATCCTACTTTCCATTCCAAGATGAAACATATAGATGTACAGTACCATTTTGGAAAAAGTTGATACTTTGTAGAATGTTGTAGATGCATTGACAAAGCCAGTGAGCACAAACAAGTTTAGGTGGTTTTCCAGTTCGATGGGCCTTAGTGCCCATGATTGTTAGTAGTTTTGTTGTGCTCTAGAGGTGCTTGTGTGATCTTTGTCAAGTGGGAGATTGTTGGAAATATGTGCCTCAATCTCACAGGCTAAAACCTCTGGAAGAGCTAAGTCGGTGTGACATCCATTGTGTCTAGCTAACTAGCAGTTGAAACTTTTTGAAATGTTCTGGTCACTAAGACCTTGCTTTAGTCTTTCCAAATGAACCCATCGCTATGACAATTTATATCTCACTCTACTATTGGTTTAGCCTGGCTGACGGGTTGGTGTCTAGTGGATGTTGGGGAGACTTGTGGTGACTGTGTCATCAGAGTAACACAAAGTCCTCAAGAAGAACTCTCAGTGACAGTTGATTGTCACACCGAAAGCTTTATATTCAAAGTCTTCAAGGAGACTCTTAGACATTTGGTATGTCTCATACCAACAAGGAAAGTCTCACCGATAAGCATTCACTTGGAAGTCATTGGGGTAATGGAAGGATTCTCTATGAGCTCTTGGCGACATTCATTTGTCTCACCGATGTTGTGGGATGTCTTCGATGTGACTCCTAGTGAATGGTGATCTCGGGGTAACCTGGAGACTTCAGTATGAAGTCCTAGCGACAAACAAAGTCTTTCTGACTGATGAACACTTTGGAATAACTTGTGGTCATCAGTGTGATGTCTTGGGGAGTAGTGATAGTCTCACCAAATGGAATACTCATGTCTATGTGACTTTGGAACATTGGTATGATGTCTCATCAAAAACAATGGTCTTGTCGAATAGCGATACAAGTGATGATCATCGGTATGAGGTCTTGGCGACACGACAAAGTTTGAGTGACAACTTTCTGAACTCAGTATAACTTCTTGTTGATAGTGATGACTCTTAGTGATATTGAATGTTGGCTTTGTGGCATCAAGGAGACACGGTTAGTGTCTCACCGACATGTGAACACAGGTTGAATGTTTTTGACTGAGTGATGACTATCCTACGTGGTGAGTCTACAACCAATTAGAGAAGTCGAAGGGGAACCATTGGAAGTTAGTCTATTGTGATAGTTCTGTGAGGAAGTTCAATAGACAGGGATGACATGAATATATTCTAGAGTTGCAGATGATGTTCAGTTCGATGGTTCGTTTGACATATCGATGTTTGATGAATTATTTGATGTGTAACAATGTGAATTCTATTCTAAGAAGGTTGTAACTTGAATTTTTCTTCTACAAGGTTGATCATTGTGAATGCTATTGTAAACTGACATCAGAAAGATAAGTCTGATCTTTATATGTAATCCTTTTTACTATAATACAAAGTGACTTCTCTTGGTGTGGTGGGTTTTTCTCCCATAAGGGTTTTCCCAGATAAATTTGGTGTTCATATGTGTATGTTTAATTCTTTGTTTCTATTATCTCTCTTAAGTGCATCTTAATTGGACTGTAATTGTAAAATTTAAAAGAGTCTCTGCATTCTTCCCTAAGGTTTTGACATTAGGAGAGTTGTTTCCACACCTTAGCTTTCCTTATAGTTCAACTCTTACCTGGTGGGAGAGTAGGACCAGAGCAGAAATTTCACAGCATGGTAGAGTCAATTTGTCTTTGTTAGAATTTGTTAGTGCTCTTAAAAAGCAATTTTATCCCTTAGGTCACATGTAGCAATTAATGATGAATTAGCAAGTGTTTAAACAAGGGAAAGGTCAAACCGTCCAAGAGTACACCCATGAATTCAAAAAGAAGGCTATTGCATTAAATGTAGCTTTGTACACCCAGGATACTTTGTTAAAGTACATAGGAGGTCTTCACTTATATCTCATACATTCCATTTTGGTCTTGAACTCTAGTAATTTGGATGAAGTTTGTGTCCAAGCTATACATTTAGAGTCAAGAGGAAAGGGTTCTTTTATTGATAAGTTTGATAATGATAACTCTGTAAAGAAATAATCTAAGGTTGCAAAGACAGGGAAAGGAAAGAAGACAACTACAGTCAAGAAGGATGACAAGTTTTTTTGCTCTCATTGTGACAAGAAGGGTCATGATGAAGATCATTTTTGGAAGTTGCATCCTGAATTGAAGCCTAAGTGGGCTCAGAGACAAAATCAAAAATAGAAAGGTAAGGCGAAAACCACAAATGTTATTATGGATCTTGGTTCTGATTCTGATGATGAAACTAAGATAACAACTATGGGATTGAAAGGTAAACCTCCTATTTCTAGCCTCTCCTTTGATAGTTGTGCTTCTACTTCTAAAGTTAATGATGTCTTTGAAGATAAGAAAAAGAATGAGTTGTTTCATTTAAGGGTTGTTGCTAAGAGAATTAAAATTGATGCAGTCATAGATAGTGGTTCTCAAGTTAACTTAATTTCTAAAGATGTAAGAAACTTGGGATTGAAAACTACACTACATAAGACACCTTACCCGCAAGGCTGGATTTGTGAGAATGATAAATTGCAAGTAACAAGACAATGCACTTTGAGATTCACAATCACTAAAGTTTGTGGATGAAGTATAGTTTGATGTGGTTCCACTAGATATCTGTGGGATAGTTCTGGGTAGCCCTTATCTATATGATCTAAAAGATATTTTCTATAGGGAAAAGAATCATTATCATTTGTTTAAAGATGGAATTCAGTATATTGTACATTCTCACAGGTTTAATACTGATCATTCTTTTACAAACATAGGGCAATTAAAGAGGGTGATTATTTCAAGTAAAGATTTAACTCTTATGTTTGTCAGTATAGGTGGTTCTAGACAAGAACTTGGAGTAGCTAACTAGGGTCAGATTGTTATACGTTGCACCCATAGTACAACATAAGGGAATGGTGACTGAAAGCATTGAAAAATCCTTGGGTAAAAATGTTTCTATTGTGAAAGATGGATATGTTGATTTATTCTCTTTCATCTCTACATTATTATTCAACTTGATGCTAGTCAATGTTTGTTGGTTAGTGGCTACGATAGTTGATGTAGATGCTTATGGAAGTGATAGAGTGATGTTTATGTTCAATAATGTTGTTACAGTCTTCATTGTGATTGTGAGCTAGGTATACAAATGTACAAATGATATAGGACAAGTGGGGAGGCCAAGTCCTCACTTGATGTTTGAATAAATGCCACTTTTGGAGGTCCAAAAGTTCTCCAGTGGAGAGGCCTAATTCGGGGGATATTTTCACTAAAAATTGAAGAATCTTCAATACTTCAGATTTCAGCACCATCAGAAAGAGCTCGACATCTTGATTCCAACACAACTTGAATGGAGTGAAAAGGAGTCCATTTGTGGGTATGTGTAGGATCATGATGGGCCAAAAAGTGTCAATATGATGGGTATGTGGCTAACGAATATTTTTTTACCCAAAATTTATGAAACGAAAAGGGTTTTTAAAGGAGATTCTCAAATTTCCATAGATATAAATTATGCTTTACTTTGAATTTCATAAGTAATTATTATTCATTTTCTATTCAAATTATGACTAAAGTCCTGATTGATAGGCTGATTGAAAAAAATCTACAACTTTCAAATGGTATCACATTTTTTGAATCCAAAACATGAGTCACATTCTATGTTTCACATAATATAGGATTAAAAAAAGAAAAATCAAATCTCATGAAGTTTTGACCAAGTTAAGGTGGTTAGACATACGAGTTTTTATATTTAAAAAAAAAATGTAATAAAAAATTCATAATTAATTATTTAATTGGAAAAAAATTACAAAAAATTATGCATCACATCGGGGTATGAGTCCTCTACTTATATCTAAAGTCATAAAAAAATAATATCATTTTATTGTGGTTAGGGTGGTTAGACAAACACCTACTTCTTATTTTTTCCCTGAAATTTAAGTACCACTACATTGAAATTTCAAATTTTCACCAAATAGATTTTTCTTTTTTAAAACAAACCGAGTAGTTTAGAAACTACATTCAATTTGCTACAGATTCTATTCTTACATATTTTTGAAATAATATAGATAACTTATTCAAATTTTTATGTCAAGTTCCCTAACTTTGATTTTTCTGAATTTTTTGCCACTTAAGGGCCTATTTTTTCCATGGTGATCCTACACATACCCTTTCTCAAGTTATAGCCAATAAAACTTTGGGTCAAACTAGTACCAAGAGGTGCCCAAGGAGAGGAAAAAATGATTGTCTCAGAAAATGACAAAAGCGACGTCAAATCGAAGGGCTCATCGAGACGATTCCGGTAACGTTTGTTTTGTCAAAATCCAACATCGTATGCTTAAGATATGGGCAGTCAAAGTTCAGCTGACTTGGTGGTATAATGGGTAATGTCATCAGTTAGTCTGTACTGTAGGGAATCCAAGTGGAAGAATCTAGGCATAACATGTGGCAGATGACTCAGATTGTATGGACCAATCACTAGGTGACATGTGTCCATCTGTATAGGTGACGTGGCATCTTCGTACTCTAGTCAGCATACAGTGGTAGTTGAGTTAGTGTGTAGGTGGTAGCCAGTCATCGATGAGGTGGCATTGATGTGTCTCTGAGAACCAATCAGGTGTTGACACATGGTAGCTCTCGGGAGTGCCACGTGCCCCTCTATCTTTCATCAGTATTCGACGAGTTTGTTGACTGGTTAAACAAAATTTTTGGAAGGTCTCGAGCCTGTGACCTCACTCAGAATAGCCACACCATTCTATTGTTCCACTGCCAAAGTCTCTTCTAACAAATAAGGAGCCCATGTTGTTTTTGTTAAGCTTTGAGTGTGGAATTGAACCAAAAGGTGGTTGGTGGGGTTGGAACCCCTGACCAACCTTTTACTGAAAGGTTATAATATTGACAGACCATAGTTGATTGTTTAACTATATATAGGGACTGTTTGATTTTGATGTAATATATGGCCCGAAGCCATGCCAAATGTGCTATTTTTTGTTGTATAACCCCTAACCATTTAAACTCAAGGGGTCTAAAGGACAAATGAGCCAATATATGAGTTGTTGAAGGGGGGTTAGACATTTAATATTTTTGTTAAGCCTATTTAGTCTAATTTTATGTATAAAAGAGGGGGGTATAGGTGTGTTTTTTGAAGTTTAGTTAAGTGGTGAAGTAGAGAAACAAGAGATACAAAAGAGAGATTCTAAGGAGTTCTTGAGCCATTTTTGTACGTCGAAGTATTGAAATGTTGCCGAAGTGCTAGAAGGAATGACCATAGTGCATTTGTAACTGAATTTTTGGAGATTAATCAGATCGGTCTCACTCTATTGGAGTGGACCCGGAGACGTAGTCACGTTTGTGGCGAACTCCATTATCAGATCGTTTGTACTCTCTCTCTTCTACTTTCTCAAAAAAAAATTCCACCTTAAGTTTTTAATGCATAATTTCAATAATGTATGCATGAATTGCATTTCCATTAAGTTGTTATAATTAAGCATTCAAGTATGCAATTAGTCTAGATCCTAATCAAATCAAGTGATTATAAATTTGTGTCCATTGGATGAAGACAAATTAATATTTCCTACTAGGTCAAGTCCCCACTGACAAAAAGGCCATGCTAAAGTAAACATTTGCAATTCATGTGTTGGTGCCTAGATTAGGTTGCCATGGATTTGAAATTTTTGACACTTCTTAACAAACTGAAAAGACTCATTCTCCATGTTCAGCCAATAATACCCCAAACAGAGTTGTTTCTTTGCTAGGGTTAGTCCGCTTGAATGAATTCCACAAATACCTCCATGAACCTCATGCAAGGCTATCGTAGATTCGTTATGTTCTAGGAAAAGGAGAGGAGTACCATCTATACCTTGATGATAAAGTATATTGGCAATTAAGGCATGTCATGTAGTTTGGTGGATGAAGTTACGTTTCTAGTTTTTGGAAAGATTGGGAGGAAGTATACTTTCTTTTAGGTAAGCATAGGTCTTTCCATAGATTGAGGATTCAACATCAACTATATGGCATACAGTTTGAGATTTAGGATTATCATAAGTAGGATTAGACACTTGTTCCACCATAAACTCATAATGACCTCCCTTTTCTAGAATCTATAATAGAGAAGTAATTGTCACCATAACATCAACAACTTTGTTTTTTGCCCTCAAAATCTACTCAAATTTGATATCTACAAAGTACTTTTTGAAATCATCCACCATTTTCTTATATGGAATCAACTTCTCATCTTTGGTTTGATATTCATCATTTACCTAATAAATGACTAGTTGTAAATCTCCATATACTTGTAGCTCTATGATCTTCCATTCAACTGCCACTTTTATGCTAATGATTAATGCCTCATGTTCAACTATGTCATTTGTACATGGAAACCTGATTCTATAGGATTTTGGGATGGTATATCCTTGAGGTGTAACAAATAGAATTCATGCACCTGACCCACGTTGTGTGTAGGACCTATCAAAATACAACAACCATTGTTGTGTTGTCATAGTAAGAATGTTTGCATCAAGAAACTCAATTCTCATTGGATGATTATCTAGTAGTGGAGCTTCAACTAATTGATTGACTATCACCTAACCCTTGATGGCTCTTCGATCTCCATACTGGGTATCAAATTCACTTAAGATCATGACCCACTTGGCTTTTCTTCCTATTAAGGCAGCCTTGTTGAGTAAATACTTTAATGGATCAATCTTTTCTATGAGCTTGACTGTGTGGGTTAACAAGTAGTGTTGCAATTGTTGGGTACCAAATATCACTGCTAAAAAAGCTTTCTTGATGAAGGTGTAATTTATCTCATAACCATTCAAAGTCTTGCTGATATAATAGATAGTTTGTTGCTTTCCTACAGGATCTTCTTGTGCTAATAAAGCACCCAAAGAAATCTCAGTTGTTGTAATGTATAGTAATAATATTCTATCTTCTATAGGTGGCATTAGTATGGGTGGTGACATCAGGTATTTCTTTATTTGATTGAAAGTTGTTTCACATCCTTGATCCCATTTGAAAGATATATTCTTATGTAGCAAATGATTGAATGGATGACTTTTGTATGCTAATTGGGAGATAAACCTCCTGATTGATTGTAGCATGCCCTAGAGAGACCATAGTTGATTGATATTCTTTGGTGGTGGAATTTCCATTATACCCTTGAACTTGGCAGGATCCACTTTGATACCCTTTCCTGAAACTATATATCCTAAAAGCTTCATTGATGTAACACCAAACACACATTTCTTAGGATTTAATCTGACATTGAATTTCTCTAATTTGGTAAATATTTTGTCCATGATCTCTAGATGTCCTTTTTTGGTATATGACTTTGCTAATATATCATCCATGTAATCTTCCATAAAGGTATGCATCATGTCATGTGGAAAATGGTTGTCATTGCTAGCTAATATGTAGCTCTAGACAACATTTTTCAACCCAAAGGGCATGACATTCTAGTAGAATGTGCCCCATGGACATGTGAATGTTGTATTCTCTTGATCTTCTAGTGCTATTTTGATTTGGTTGTAACCTAAGAATCCATTCATTAGTGATAACATGGCATGCCCTACTATTAAGTCTACAATAATGTCAATGTTTGGTAAAGTAAAATCATCCTTTGGGCATGCCTTGTTGAGATCTCTAAAGTTATTACATATTCTGATACTATTTCCTAGTTTAGAAATAGGTACAATATTTGAAATCCACTTAGCATGATCAATAGATTTGATGAATCCTTCTAACAATTTTTTTATCTCAGCCTTGACCAACAAGGCGATATGTGGATGCATTTTCCTTAATTTTTCCAGGTTTTATCCCTGATGGTAGAGATAAATGATGCATTAGAAGATCTAGATTTAAGCCTGACATATTAGAGTAAGACCAAGAAAAGTTAATGTATCTGTCCTCAAAGAACTTGATGAATTCAATCTTTTCTTGTTTAGTCATAGATGTCACTAGATGTAGAGTTTTTTCTTTTTCTATCATGCCAAGATTGATAGAATGTGTAGGCTCCACCAATACTGATGATATTTCATGATAGTGTTCTAGAAGGGTGTCAAATCTCCCATATTTAGTGCCTCAGAGAGGTTTTCACCATCAGATGCATTCTTTATTTTTACTTTTTTGAGATCTAGTGTTGCCATTGAATGGTTTTCACCATTAGATCCATTATTCTTATTTTTAATTTTGCAACATGAAGATTTGACACCCTCCTGACTCAAAGTGTCATTATGAGATTTATTATTATAACTTGTGTCAAGTGTGTCACTACAAAGGAAATTAATGATAGTGTCATCATTTGCAAAGATAGGTACATTAATATGTTTAGTTGGTTCCTAGTCGATAAGTTCTAGATGTATTAAGGGTAAAAGGTCATTAGATTGGTTAGGGTCAATAGCCATGAGGGTTCTGATAGCCATGTTGTCAAGGTTGTCAATAGCGAAGTCAAGGTTTATGTTATTACTCTCCTCCAAGTCATCTATTTCACTCGATGTCTATCCAACCTCACTTGAGTCATTGATATTTTGTGATCCAAATACAAGGGGTCTAATCCCTGAGCTTTGTCCCTCCTCATGTGTGGGTGCATACTCTTTTATGACATCAATTTGTATGTCCTTGTATGATACTTTAGATAAAGAATCCCACTCATACTCATTATAATTTGTTTCTATCCCTCATTTAAAGGATCCTTTCAACAAATTTATGAGTGATTTCTTCTTTTGTTTCCCCTATACAACCTAGTCCTATTTTGTATTTTTACTGAAGTGTGAGAGGTTGGATGGGTTCTACAATGCTCTCTTTTCTTTTTCCAATAGGTCCTTGTCCTTCATACCCCATTTTCTCTAATATTGCTTTTCCCTTTCCATATTGATCTATCTTTATGTTGATAGTTTATGATGTAGATGCTTCCTCATCTTTGTAGAGCCAATTGAGGATGGCCTTGTCTTCAGATTCATCTTCTAAAGTACCTACCTTTAAAAATATGTCATCCAAAACTATGGTTGGTTGTGATGATTTTTGTGTTAATGTTAATGGTTGTCCATATGATATTAGAGATGGTAGCAGTTGTGAAAGATAGAGATTTCCCAATGGATTACTCTCCCATTCCTTTGTCTATTAACTGGATCTTTTCTATGAGTTGCTAAGATAGTGAATTTAGTTAACCTTCATTGTTTGATGGAGTGAAATCAACGACATTGGTATATTTTGATTGGTCCTTTCTCTCAACCCATTTGGATACCACATTTGTTTGTCTTTCACTATCATATTAACTAGAAGTGTTTGCTTCCCTATTATGGGGTACAAAAGTGTCTTGAGTTGTTTTAAGCATATTACAATATTGGGGATTGTTGTAATCAATTGAAATAGTAACTTCTTGTCCATTAGCAGGAAAATTTAAGCACTAATGATAAGTTGAAGGCACTACTTTCATTTCATGAATCCAAGGACATCCCAAGAGTATATTATATGTCAATTCTTTGTCTAGCACTTGGAAAACTATATTCTTCACAATTGGTCCTACTTGAATAGGCAACATGATCAATCCTTTAGAGGATCTCTCTTCTTTGTCATAGGATTTTATTATGATTTTCCTTCTGAAATTAATAGCATTATTAGAATAACCTAGTGCACGGATAAGTTTTAAAGTGAAAATGTTTAAACTAGCTCCACCATCTATTAGGACATGTTTAACACAGTGTTTGTGGATTAAGACTTCAATATGAAGGGTAGCATTGTGTGAATAATTAAGTGATGCATCATCTTGTTCAAAAAATGATAAGAAGTGAGGTGTGGTTAAGTGTTCCACCATAGCCTAGAATTGGAAAACTTCTAGATTATTGGGTATTGTTGTGGTCACAATAGCTTGTTCCAAAATCTCCTTATGAGACGGTGAGATTTTAAGGAGTCTAATATTGATATTTTAGTCAGTATTTTCTATAGTTGATCAACTATATTATACTAATTTGAAGGGGTAGTAGTGGTTTTAGATGCAACTCCTTTCAATATTACCTTGGACTACCCCCTTGTTGTCATGTTGGCCAACTGGTAATCTTGCTTTTTCCTAATTTTTATGACATTGATTTGATTATTGGATGTGACCATGTTCGGGATCAAATTTAGTGATATGATGTCATTGATTCCAATGTTATCAGTTTGATTATTAGTGACACCATTCTTCTCAACCTTAGAAATATAATGAATAGTGTTGTCATAAATGTAATTTACATTTTTACCTTTACTATTTGTAGAAGAAGATTCTCCCTTTTCATAATTTGGTAAATGATTTTTAAATGCACTATGATCATTGTTTGTTTGATGTCCTTTTTTTTGTGAGAATCACAATAATTTGTGGCATTCCACCAAGATGGCTTTACTTTTGGTTTCCAATTTATTGCTTTAGGTAATGTGATAATTCCATGTGTAATAAGTTCTCTCATTGTTGATTCTAACGTTTGTCCCAATGGTGTGAATCTTCTTTGATTTGATGGTCTTTGATATGATTGTGGTTTAGATTCTCCATTGTTCAGGTTGTTGTTTTAATTGACACTTTGATTGATGTTTTGGTCATTGTTTTGATTGGTATTTTCCTTAGTTATTATCAAATTATATACTAGTTTCACATTTTGTGTCTCATTTGTAGCATCATTATTACTAGTATTTCTATCCTTTTGTCAAAACTTTGGTCTGTCATTGTTGTTATAGTGATTTGAGGAGTTTGTATTGTTTGATCCTTAATTGTAATGTTTTATTACCCCTCTTTTGACCAAGGCTTCTTCAATATTGAGCCCATGTTCAATCACTTTCCCAAATGTAGGTGGGCATTGTAATTCAAGCTTGTAGCTCATTTCATCAGTTAGGTTGTCAATGAATAGTTTCATCTTTTCCTCTTTAGGTATGGAACAAGGATAGCTAGCAAAAAACCTTCACCATCACTGTAGAAATGAGAGAAATGTTTCACTTTTTTGTTGTATTGTAGAGGTTTTTTTATTGTTATCTCATGTTGAATATTATAGGAGAATTTTGAGATAAAATTGTTGACTAGTTCTTTAAAAGATTATATTCCTGGTTGTAGTTTAGAGAACTATTCCATACATTGACCTCCTAAGCTTCTTGGGAATAATCTCATTAGATAAGTTTACTCTTGTGCAAATTCTAAACTCATGGTTCTAAATTCCCTCACATGATCAATTGGATTAGTTTTACCATTATACTTGTCATATTTTGGGAATTTGCAACATCTAGAAAATGGTATCATGTCTACACTTGGATCAAAAGAATAGGGACAAATGTCCTATAATGAGTACATTTTTGTGGTCCCTTTTTGTATATCTTGAAGTTGTTGTTGCAAGTTTTGAATTTGATGTATTAAGGCATTCACTTGATCTGTGTTTTGTGGTTCAATTTCAGCTACTATAGGTTCTTCCTTTAGTTGATTGACACCAAAGTATTTTGGAAGTTTTGCACCTAGTTCAGCTAGCATCAAAAGATATTTTTCCATACCTTGTTCTAAATTTTTTTCCATAAATTTATGGAAGTTAGGATCTTGTTGTGTTGTTTGGATATCCTCTTGGAATATTTTACTACTGTCATTTTGGTGGATTCTATGAAAGGTATTCTCTTCAGCCATGGTATTTAGTGTTTTAATTTCTTTTTCTCTAAGTTTTCGCCTTTGTAACCTTGTCAAAATTGGCATACAAGTGTTGTTATTTTAACTGAACTTTGATCTTTTTGTTTGGATGACTACTAATAGATATTAACAAAGTCAATTAGGCTGATAAATTCTACTGATGAGACAAAGTTAAAATCTAATTATTTTGCTTTGTTTTGTGATTGTAGGATGACTAATCCTAATAATGAAACTTAATGTAATAATCAAGAGTTGTGTTTGATGACAAGGAACTTTAGAATTGTAAGATCTTGGCTTAATTTGAAAGATTTTGGCTTGTAAGGTTCTATTTTTCCAAGTTTAAGACATTGGTTGGATTGGGATTTTTCCTTTGTTCTGATAAAGATCTGAGTTCTGATGTCAACAGTCTAATAGGAGGTAAAAATAGCTCTCTAGTTTTTTATTATATGGATGTGCTATAACAGACCTCAGATGCACTAAAAAAAATGTGGTTCCATTGGAAGACAAGGTGCATGCACTCTCAGATAGGGTAGATGCACTATAAAATAGGGTGTATAGACTAACAGATTGGGTATATGCACTAATGGACTAGGTAAATGTGTTGATAGACTGGATAGATGCGCTGATAGACTAGGTAGATGCGCTAAAACAAAGGTTTGTTGCACCAAGATACTAGGTAGATTATAGTGACAAACTATACAGATGCACTATAAGATAGGACATATGCACTGAAACAAAGCTTGGATGCACAATTTAAACAAGGTAGATGTGCTAAAAGATTGAGTAAATTCACTAAAATAGAGTGTTGATGCGCTAAACTAGAAGTGGTTAGAGTTTTGTCCTTTTTTTTCTATTTTTCTCAATAAAATGATTGATTCTAGGGTGTAATTTTCTAGCCCGTGAAATTTTGGAGGGGTACTTTTCTTGTAAATCTTAGAATTTGATTATCTAATTGGATGATATCCTTGAAAATGAATTCATACACACATTAGCAAGTTTGTAAACATTGTTTCCAACACTACACATTTAAACAAAGAGTGTGTATTCTAGAATCAATTATGATTCTTTTAATTTCCACTAGTTTGACACAAGATAATATAGGGGTATGTGTAAGATCACGATGGGCCAAAAAGTGGCAATATGATGGGTATTTGTAGGGTATGTTGCTTACGAATTTTTTTTTACCCAAAATTGATGAAATGAAAAGGGTTTTTAAAGGAGATTATCAGCTTTCCACCAATATAAATTATGCTTTACTTTGAATTTAATAAATAATTATTATTTATTTTCTATTTGAATTATGACTAAAGTGTTGATTGACAGGCTAATTGAAAAACATTTATAGCTTTCAAACGGTATCACATTTTTTGAATCCAAAACATGCATCACATTCTATGCAAGCTTCACATACTATAGGATTAAAAAAAGAAAAATTGAATTTCATGAAGTTTTGACCAAGTTAAGGTGGTCAAACATACAAGTTTTTATTTTTTTTAAAGTTGTAATAAAAAATTCATAATTAATTATTTATTTGGAAAAAAATTATAAAAAAATATGCATCACATCCGGAGTCCTCTACTTATTTCTAAAATCTTATAAAAATATTATCATTTTATTGTGGTTAGGGTGGAGGACAAATACCTACTTTTATTTTTCCCTTGAAATTTAAGTACTACTACATTGAAATTTCAAATTTTTCACCAAATTGATTTTTTTAAATAAACCTAGTAGTTTAGAAACTGCATTCAATTTTCTATAGATTCTATTCTTACATATTTTTGAAATAATATAGATAACTTATTCAAATTTTTATGTCAAGTTACCTAACTCTAATTTTTTTGAATTTTTTTCCACTTAAGGGCCTATTTTTTCCATTATGATCCTGCACATACCCATAGTTCAAGCACTTTTCTATCTCAAAAGGTCACTTAGAATATCATATCCCACAACTTGCAACTATGTCATCTCACACAGCCTTGTCACCCCTTAGAGGGTGCTCATGTTTTTGGCTTTCTCAAGTCTTAACCAAAATTGACTCCACTTTTGGCCAGGGTCTCTAATAGTTATATGGTGAGTGTCTTGGGGGCATATTCTTCCCTCCCCTTGCACCATGATATAAAAAGTGTTAGGAAACTGACACTATTGGATTCTACACTAAAGTTCATAGATAGGGTACCTGTTCGAAGCAACAATTGATAAACTCCCTCAAGAAACCTCCCAATCATTAGAAAAAATATTTTGGGGATGGTTATGTTGCACGTGCTTTCATTGAATTGTGGGTTTCCCCAAATTCACTTTTGATTAGAGTGGGTTGGAAAACCTGGCTTTGGTTGTTCCCACTTAGACCATTCCCATAGAGTGAGTACTTTTTCCCACTACAACAAACCTTCTAAAGGTGTTAATAAGTAGGATTGCAAGTCTAGCATTCTAATCACCTAGTTAAGGGGAGAGCATAAACCTAATTTTTTTAAAACACAATAGACATGGGGTTCAAACTATTTCTTTAATTAGACTAGATGCACTATCTTAACCAAAGAAAAAGAAATAATAAATCAAATCTCTGCAAACACCATCAATAATTTGTGAATTTTCATCTTTGACCAACGTAAATATTTTTGACCATCATCTTTGACAAGCATATTTTGCACCTAGAACAAATAAAATAGTGATTAGTCCTCAAATTTTTAAAATTATGCAAGAATACTTAAATGCATTGAAATAGTTATCAGATGCACTAAAACAAAATGTAAATGTGCTATAATAAAATTTCTATGTGCTATAGAAATTGATGGATGTGCTAAAAGAAAAGGTCAATGCACTGAAAGAAAACCCCCTAATTAGTGAAACAGAAACTTGGATGCACCAAAACAATAGTCGTATGTGCTAGAATAATCTATGGATGTGCGAGAATAGTACTTAGATGTGCTAAAGTATTTGTCATATGCACTGTAAAAACTCTCAATCACACTAAAACAAAACACGTCAGAAGCATGTGAGCATACTTTTCAAAAAAAGATGTTAAAAATGGGGTTTTTATGCCCCACAGTGGGTGCCAATTTATGTGAGTAAAATATGCATAAATTACTGACAGACACACCTAATAAGACATTATATCTATAGATTTAAACAACAATTAATCTAATTAAAGCAGAAATCCATTACAAGCATCATATTGCTCTCTATCTCCAAAGATTTATTAAATCATGAGGCTCTCAGATTTTGTAAGCACTATGACTACTAAAATGACAATCTAGAGAATGAAAATCCTTTTAAATGAAAAAATCTAATCCTATATCATGATTACTAAATGATATGATGATGATATTGTGATTGAAATTGACATGAAACTAATAAAAGAAGCTATAGTAAACTAAGATACAACTAAATAAAAATTCATTATTGCTATTCTAAAATGATTTCTATTGCTATTACTATTTGCTAAAATGTTTGATTGCTCAATTGATATTTCCATAGAGTAGATTTATACAAATTTGGATCCATTTCTTGTAGAGAGAAGTTGTAATTATAGATTCTTGACAAGATATTTGTGATGTGGTAGGAAGTAAAGATCTGGATTTGATTTGAAAGATTCAATGGTTAAAGATGAAGACATATGAGATGATTATGGAGATTGTTTTTCCCCACAAAAACATTCAACCAAAGGATAGGAAGAATCAATGGAAGAAGATGAAGTTTTCCTGTAATTTGTCTTAGATTTGTCTCCAAATTTTTGTATGAAGGTTGAGTTGAATTAATTAGATATGAAATATCTAATTTGGTAGGTACATATGATGAATGAAAAGAGGAATTCGTTGTAGAAATATGCTTTTATTTGAATATTTGGATTTATTCAATTTTAGAAAAAAGAGGATGTTTAATTTAATAAAACAAACTATAGAAATTTGTTTATTAAAATTAAGATGGAAGAAATAGATAATTAAATAAAACAATGTATTAAATTTGTTTATTTAATTAAGATAGAATGATGTGATTAAGATAGAATAAATAGAAGAATTTGATAATTAGATAAAACAAAGTATGTGATTTGTTTATTTAATTTGGATGAAATAATAGAATAATTAGATAATTAAATAAAACAACGTATTAAATTTGTTTATTTAATTAAGATGAAATAATATGATAAAGATAGAAGAATTTAAATGTGTACTATATAAATAAATATTTCTATTTATTTAATAGTACATGAATTAAAGGAGTCAATTAATCAAATAAATCATATTTAATTAATTAGATTATCCAGACCATCTTTAGGTGTATAGTGGGCACAAATGTCACATGATGTAGTCCAAGATGCCATATTTCCCATCTCTCTACACCTTGTAGCTAGTCCCACAAATCGTATGCCACTGACCTCAATTCTCGGGTATATATCAGATCCAAAACAACCTACAAATGTTTAACAAATACCTTGTGTCAAGAACATAAAGCCAATTTTTACACTATAAAATTTCAAAAAAATTGATAGGAAAATGTGTTGTTTTATTATCAAATGTGTTGCACAATGCAAATGCATCATTTAACTTTGCAAATGCATCATGAAAATTCAAATGTGTCATTCAACATCACACATGCGTCATAATATACATTACTTGGAGAGTGACAATGCCTACTTGGAGAGAAATCATGTGGTGGCATGGAGGCAGGAGAGTAAGAAAATACTTGTGGAGCTTACAACTCTTTGTAGTGGACCACCTAAAGCTATGGCTCAAGAGCTAGTCAGGGTTGGGGAGAGAGAGAGATTTTATAGAGATTTGTATGAGTAGGAAGTACCTCTTGAGAGATGAGATCCTAGTGCTTCTTAGGCCCTTAGCAGCAGATCACGCAGTAGGTCTTCCCACAATAGATCCCAAAGCAGTGGTAGTCTCATAGGACCTTATGATAGGTTGTCTTCCGCACAACAATCATCAACACCTCCTTGTCAGTCACCTCCTCATTCTCCTCATCTGAGTACTAGGAGTTTAGACTAGGGACATGTTATATATTTGCAAACATTATATTTTGATTATGCAACCTAGGATCTCCATTTTGAGAGATATATTATGACATTGTGTTGTGTCACCTTTTTTTTAGTGATATATATATAATTTTTGGCGGTGAGTTATATGATTATGTAGTTTCTATTTGATATATAGTCTTCTATTTATGATTTATATTCCATTATTCTTTGTTGTTAGCGTAGGTTTAGTTTGAGTTTATGTAACACAAGGAAATTCACATATTAAGCAGATACAATGCATAAACTCAAACTAAACGTACACTAACAACAAAGAACAATGGAATATAAAGCATAAATACAAGAATGATCTCACCAAACATCTATGTAATTCCACGAATAACCTTGGTTGCATTTCTCCTTTTCGTTGTTGTGTAATAATTAACCTCATATTACTCTTACATGTGCAAGTATAGCCTAATGATAGTGTTAATAGAAAAATATTGAAGATTCTAAAGTTGATTGCTTCCAAAACTCATAAGATTTTTAGAGGAGTAATAATGATGAAGATAAAGCCAATTTATAAAAAATATGATTTTCAAATGACAGGCTCAGATTGAAAGATAAATCGACAATTAAGATTAAAAGATGTGACATGCATTCAAATTAGGGTTGAATTAGTGCGAGTTAAAAAGCATAAAGGTGGAGATTAAATTAAATAACAATTTAATCTTTAGTTAAGATTGTTCGAAACTTAGAGGAATAAAGTTTGCATGTAAAGATAAATATTGTCAAAGATAGACGATGAGAGTAAATTAATTATATAATTGAATTTATTTAATTAATAAAAGTTTGCACGTAGAAGATAAGAATAAATCTAGATAATAGATTGATTAAGACATAAATTATATTCGTCAAAGACAATCTGATATTAAATTATCAAATAACTGAATGATCAATTTAGATCTAGACATAAGTGATAAATGACTAATTAGATAACACAAAGATTATCTAATCACAAAGGAATATGCTAAGGATAAACATTTTTATGAATTAAATAATAATTTAATTCAACATTCAAGACTTTATGATTAAATTATATAAATAAATATTTATTTAATTAAAGATAGAAAAGGCTAAAGAATAATTAAATAATTAAAGTGATTATTTAATTATAGTCGAAAGTGTGATAGGAATTAATTAAATAATTCAAAATGATTATTTAATAGAGGATAGATTTAATTAGCAATGTAATAAATTAAATAATATTTATTTAATTAATCAAGAAAGAATAATGGTAAGAATGAATTAATTAAATAATTAAAGTTATTTAATTAATAGAGGACAAATGACATTAGAAAATAATTAAACAATTAACATTATTTAATTATAAAAATGAAGATTAGAAGTATGATGAAAATTAGAGTCGCAAGCCTAGACCTAGGACAATTTTCAATGTCTACAATAACAAGTGGATTGACAAATATTAGCTCTCCAAAATTCCATAAGAAGTCAATTTGGTTTCGTCTACAAGCAGTAATGTAAGAAGTAAAATATTAAGTGTTTCTGTCTTCTAGCCTTTAATCTTTGAATTCAAACCTGGCAATATTATGCCATTTTTCTTTAATAAAAACTCTTCCCGAAAGCTACAATTCCCAACTATGAGCCAAGAGACTTCACATGGGCAAATTAGTCAAAGTTCTTACCTTCTTTACAGCATTAGAGAGTTGTCTATGTGCAGTGGATATCCTTCCTATATTAATATTGGGTTGTTCAAATGTCCAAATCCCATTTACGCTCGATTCATTTTCATCGTAGTCACGCGGTCTCTTACGACTACTAAGTCATGGCCTCATTCTTTAACTTATCGTACGTGGGGAACACGATGGCATCTCACAAGCCTGCCATGATAACGTGATCACATTCAAAGGACCCAGTCCAGTCTAACTTGCACAGAACAATTTTATTGAGTTGAAAACTAGTATTATTTAAACCATTTTCCTTAAACAGATAAAGTTAAGGAGATTAAAGAATTTTGAGGCAGTGTCATGGGAAATAGAGTTAAAATGATTATGCTCAATGAATGAGTGATATTAAAAATAGTCAATCTTCAACACGGTATACTGTCATTGATTACAGCTTATTACAGAGACAATAAATTAGAAAAGACTTGGAGTTCAATAAGTATGATGTCATAAACGCGGATGATGACGATACTAACTTTTGACTAGTAAAATTGACATTGTTGGTCGTCCGGATTGCAAGGATAAAAGGAAGCGTTGGCTTGGTTACTAATCACAACATTAGGGAATTGAGGATTCTCAAGAAAGATCCAGCGGTATGGTATGCTTGCCCAACATTCTCGTATCGAAATAATGGTGGGAGTGGGAGATGTTCTCCTTTAGACAGGAAGCAGCAAAGTGTGTGAATAAGATGACGCTACTGGCAATCCTTTTTCTCCAAATAACGTCTATCCATACAAGGTAAACTTTATTAATTCTGTGGAGGATCAGATTCCATCTCTTGTATAACAGCGTTACTTTGTTGGCCAACTTCTTTACATATAAAAGCTACGAAATGGCAATTCACAAAGTGCCTGTAGATCAGATCTTCGTTTGTCACGTCTCAAGTTGAGAAATCTAAACCAACGGAGATCTTGTCTGCCTAGCTTTTGTGGGGAACGACGTTGGCGAAGAAGAGGGGGGATTATCCTCCACGCACAAGAGATGTTATCTGATTTTCTAGTTATTTCATGAAGGTAACCTTGGATGAAGAGACCTTATTTGGAGAAATGGAGTTGCCAGTAACGCCAATTTTGGGGGGATCATTGACATCTAGATATTTTGGAGATCGGCATTTGTATGCTCTAACATAGATATTTTGTATGTTGAACGCTTGAGGATGTAGTAGTTGGGCATGCTATGTCCACGGATGTGCTCTGTGTTTAGAGTTAGAGCAGACAACCATGTTTTATATAATTTTTTTATGGCTAATAGAATGCCTAAAAATTATATTTATATTTCAAATATTTTTTTTTTTTTTAATTTATTAGTCAATAGGTTACATTATATAGGGTGAGATTTGAGACTGCAAAAAATTTCACACCTGCAAACTACTGTTGAGTTGTCAGAAAACAAGTTTCAGCTGCCCTGTAATGGTAGAAGCCTCCAAAATATCACGCCAAAACCTCCAAAATATCACTTATCACATAAAAGCAAGAAAAATATTGATTTGAGAACTGGATGAGAACATTCTATTTCCATTTGCAGTGTTTTTTGTCAATTGGATGGTAACTTTCTTTTTTCATTTGCATTACGTTATATTTTAAATTTGTATGCAAATATTCATAATAGATAATACATGACTTCTTTAAGGAAAAAATCTAGATTTGTCTAAGTTTATTTCATTCTATTATTTAGCACTTATTATTAATTGTTTAGATCCACATGCAACTAAAATTTGAAGTGCATCCATGCACAAACACATACTCCCTAATATATTAACATACATATAGTTTTCTATCGGCGAAATCCTTAAACCTCCTTTATCCGCAAGTGCTAGTTTTATAAGGATAGGAGAAGGCCTATAAATTGTACACACTATATGAATCAATTCATAGTATTTATTTATAATATATCACTCATCTAATTTTATACAATGATTTATAATATTTATTTTGAATATATTATTCATCTTATTTTATACAATAATTTGTAAAATGTAGAAATTAAATTTTCTATTTTAAATATTTCAATTTTGTGGAAGATGATATTTTAAGTTATTTCATTAAATATGTGGGAGAATTATTTGTTGTGTATTTTATGTTTATGGGTTTACTATACATTAATCAAAATGATAATATTATATAATTTTTGTGGCATCTATCAAATGTTTCATATTAGAAAAATAAATTGCTTGTTGTTTTTAGACCTCTCAACATCATCTACAAAAACACATCTTTAGATGCTTGGAGTTCAATCTAAGTCATTGGCTTGGAAGCCCAATGCAAATCCAAACCAAAGGCTTGGAAATTTCCAAAGAAAGAGAAAACACAAGTGCATTATAATGCATGTGCCTTGTTTGAATGCATTCACAAAACATGAATGTGTTATAACATGGTCATATTATGTGAATGCTTCACAAAACATGAGCATGTTATAATGTGCTTGCACATTGTGCTACATTGATTTTTTTCTCTTTTATTTTTTCTTTCTCTCTCTCTTTTTTTTTCTCCTTGTTCAACAACTATATAGATGAAATAAATATTTAAGTATAGGTTGACTTTAAGTTATATTTCATGTATATAGTTTTAGGATGTTTGAGATTTTTTTTAGATCTCTAAGAGTTATAATTTAAATTATAGTTTTTGGAAGATCTCATAAATTTTTTGACTTAGTCAAATTTCAATAATCAACATGTTAAATTTCACTAATTAGGAGATCAAATTTCAATAATCAACAAGTTGTATCATATTTCTCTCCCTCCCTCCCCCCTCTCTCTATCTCCCCTTTCCTCTCTCTCTCTAATTCTATCTCACCTCGCTCTCCCTACCTCTCACTCCCTCCCTTCCTCCCTCTCTCTATCTATATCTCTCTTTCTCTCCTCTCTCTCCTACCCTACCTCTCCCTCCATCTCTGATTTCCTCTCTACTTGTATATATCTCCCCTCTACCTCCATTTAACTACATATCCCTCCATCACTACTTACCACTCTCTCTCTCTATTTCCCTCTATCTCACCTCCCTTTCTCTCCATCCATAACTCTCCCCTTCCTCTCTCCTTCCCTATCTAATCTCTTTCTCCATAATACCTCTCTACCTACCTCTCCATCCATCACTCATTACAACTCTCTTTATCTAGTACACCCCTCTATCTCACCTTTCTCCCTCCCTAGCTCTCCCTCCCTCCCTCATTCCCTCTCTGCTTCTCTTTATCTCTCCTATCTCTCACCTCATCTTCCCTCTCTCTACCTACCTCTCCCTCCATCATTGTCTCTTTGTTTCTCTCTTTATCTTTCTCTCCATCTCACCTATCTCTCCCTTCCTACCTCTCCCTCTATTTCTCCTTCACTCTCTACTTCTATCTATCTCCCCTCTTTGTCTCTCTACTTACCTCTCCCTCCATAACACCATGAAACTCTCTCTTTATTTCTATCCCACCTATCTCTAACTTTCCTCTATCTCCCTCCATACCCCTCCCTCCCTCTCTCCTCTCCCTACTCTCTATCTCCCCAATCCCACTCTCTACCTACCTCTTCATACATCACTCCCTACCACTCTCTCTACACCTCTCTATCTCACCTCTCTCCCTCTCTCTCATTCCCTCTCTACTTCTCTCTATCTATCCTCTCACTCTACCTATCCTTCCCTCTCTCTCTCTCTCTCTCTCTCTCTCTCTCTCTCTCTCTCTCTCCTTATGTCTATCAAACTATTCTCTCCCTCTCTCACTCTCTTTCTATCTCACCATTCTCTTTCTTTGTACTTATCTTTATCTCACCTATCCCTATTTAACCCTCTCTCTCTCATTCTCTTCTTCCATCTCTCCTTCTCTCTATATCACCACTCTCCCTCTTTCCCTCCCTCCTTCCCTCTCCATTTTTCTCTCTCACCTCTCTCTCCCACCCTCTTTACCTTCCCCTCCCTCTGTAGTTCCCTTTGTAGTTCTCTATATCTCATCTCTCCCTCTCTCTTCCTTCCTCTCCCTCCATCACTCCTTAGGTCTCTCTTTCTTCCTACCTCATGTTGGAAAATGTGCCTCAAGCTTACTGACATGAACCACTGAAAGAGAAAAATTAGTGAGACCCTCTAAATGTCTTACCGACTAGTAGCTATGTTCTAAAGATCAAAGTCACTGAGACTTTGGTTTTGTCTTGCCGACGAGAGTCATTAGCAAGACATGTCTATCATTGTGAATTTCCTATATCTTTCTGTTTGGGCAGACCTCTTGCCGATGGGTTGATTCTTGGTGATTATTAGGGAGAGGCATGAACCTTCAAAGTGACGCATTCCGATAAAGTCTGTCTCGCCAACGGTTTTATAGAAGAATTTCATCGGGGTGACATGAAGGATCAATAAGAGTCTAAGCGACAGTGGAGGTCTCCCCGACAGTTTTTCCTTTAGTGAGAACTCTTGCCAATGGATGTTTCTCTCACCGACAATTTTGCATTTGGTATGATCTCCTTGTTGGAATTGTTGCCTCAATCTCACAGGTTGAAACCTCTAAGAAAGCATGGTCGCTGTGACATTCTTGTTGTTTAGCCGACTGGCAATTTAACAACCTTGTGTTTTGCTCATGTCACTGTGACTTTGTTTATGCCTTGCTGAATGGACCTATCACTATGACATGGAGACTCGATGAGATCTCTTACCGGTATGGAATGTCTCGATGATAGAAGGGTTTGTTATTGGGTGCCTAGCGTATGTCAATGTTACCTATGGTGATTGGATCATCAAGGTAACTCAAGTGTGTTGGTATGAGGTCCTAGCGACAGGGAGATGTCTCGCCGATTGTAGTCATCGGGGTGACTTGAACATTTGGGAAGATCTCTTGGTGACTGGGAGATGTCTGGTCGACTGTATACACTCGAAGTAACTTAAGGGTCTCGATGTGAAGTCTCAATGATGAAGGATTGTCTTAGCGACAATGTAAGATTTGAAGACATCAGGAAGACCCTTGCCTGAAAGGCTTGTTTCGATATGATGTCTCATTGAATATCGAAAGACTCACCGACAGCACGTGGGGTCATCGGTTCGTTGTGACTCCTAGTGAATAGTGGTTTTGGGATAACTTGGAAGCCTCGATAAGAAGTCTTGTTGAAGGATGATTCTCTCACCAACAGTGGAACACATTGATATGACTTGAAGGCTTTGGTATGAAGTCTTGGCGAAAGCAGTAAGTCTTGTTGATAGGATAGACTTGGGGTAACTTGGAACCTACGGGGTGATGTCTTGGTGAAGGGTGTTTGTCTTACCGATGGGAATCCTGATGTCAGTATGACTCTTGGCGATTGTTCAGAGTTCGGTATAACATGAAGCTCAATGTGATGTCTTTATGAAAGACAAATGTCTTGCCGACTCGGTATGACATGTTTTCTCGATGTGAGGTCTTGGCAAAAGACAAATGTCTTTCTGAATTTTGGGTGCATCGATGAAACTTGATGAGACTCAATATAACCTCTTGGCGACAGTTGGATGTCTTAGTGATAGTCTCACTGATGTGCATGCTGAGGTCGATGCAACTTGTAAGCTCGGTGGAACCTCTTGCTGATGGAGACGACTCTTGGCGACAACATGTAATCAAGTCTTGTGGCATTAGGGAGACACTTCTTGTGTCTCACTGACATGCAACACAAGTTGATTGTAGTTGACTGTGTGAAGAATTTCCAACATGGTGCGATTTGGACCAATAAGAGAAAGCAAGATATGAATCGTTTGCTGAACCGTTTCTATGTGGAAGTTGGAAAACTAAAACACGAGGAAGTGGAAACATCTAATAATGCTGTGCTGGATGATTCTTAAGATCTGATTCGACAGTTGGAAAAGAATGATTTCATAGAGCCTATAGAGAACACATGGAGACATGTATGCATTGGACATTCTATACAAAGGGCTGATAAGCCAAGGAGCTATAAGAGCTGAGAGCCAGAGAGAGATAGTGAGGGCCGAGTGGTTGGCCAAAAGGCTGAGGCCATGAGGTCGAAGTAGAGGAAGAGAGAGGCAGTTGCACTGGAATCTCTCTTGATCATGAATGCCATGGATGATCTCTCTGGGAGAGTTTGCTACCAGTTGTATCCAGAATGAACAAAATGTAATCTTTGAAAGGCTAAGAGCTTGAAACTATATTGTAACTTTTTGTTGCTAAATAATACAATGGCTCAAACTTTGGAAGAGTGGGGTTTTTTACCCAAAAGGGTTTTCCCCATGTAAAATATTTGTGTTATGTTTTCTGTATTATCTTTCATCTGTGTTGTTGCTTGCTATTAAATTTATATGTGTTTCTCTTAGAAGGATCAATGTGGAAATGAACTGTGTTTGTTTCCGCTTAAGGACATAGTTGTTTGTGTCTTTGAGGTAATCTAATCAAAATTAAAGTTACTAAAGGCACTACTATTTGGAGTTTTCATTAGATGCGCTCCCTAGATTTCCTTACACTCTTGCCAATGGTTGTGGTCTTGCCAATGGGTATGCAACTTCAGTGAGAACTCTTACCGATGGTTTTCCTCTTACTGACGGTTATGATTTTGGTATGAGCTCTCGCCGATAGCGATGGACATTGGTCAGAATTCTTGCTGATAGAGTGGATCTTGCAAATGGATTTATGTTCACTGTGAACTTTCAGCGATAGCGAAACTCTTGTCGATAGATCTGCATGAGATGAATATTAATGTGATTTCTTAGCGATAGAGTGTGTCTAGCCGATGGGTTTGTATTTGATATGATTCTTGTCGATAGATTGAGTCTGGGAGACATGTTTGAACTTGATACGACTCTTGCCAATGGTGGTGACTCTTGCTGATAAGGACAATCAGGCATTTTAGCATTGGGGAGACACGGTCTAGTGTCTCACTGACATGCAATTCTATTTGAATGTTTTGATCGAGCAATTGTCTAACGTGGTATGTCTTGAACCAATCAGAAAAGAAGAATGAGAACTGTTGGTAGTTGAACAATTGTGACTATTCTTGTGTGGAAAATGAACACACCGTAAGAACATTGGATTACACTCTACAATGGTTGACGACGATGAACAGTGTGAGATAACAAAGTGTTGCTCGATTGAACACGGATTGTTCTGAGTCAATTCATTGGATGTTTCAGAAAGAATTTTTGTATAAGGTTGATCAGTGAATGAGGTTGTTGTAATAATTGACATCAGAAAGTGAAGTTGATCTATGTATGTAATTTTCTTTACTGTAATACAAAGAGGCTTTTCTTAGTGTGGTGGGTTTTTCTCCCGTAAGGGTTTTCCCACGTAAATCTGGTGTCCAATTGTATATGTTCATTTCTTTGTTCTATTATTCTTTTCAAGTGTATCTTAATGAACTGTAATTGAAAAATATAAAGTCACATCTGCATTCTTCAATGAGGTTTTGGCATTAGGAGAGTTTGTTCTACACCTAAGCTTTCCTTACAAGTGGTATCAGAGCTTGGCCAGTTGTGTTATCCTTGTGGGTACATTGGGTCTTTTGCATCAATTCTGTTCAGTGGGAGTCTTGTAGAATTATGGCAATTTGAGTTATAGATTAAGATGGCAAGCACGTCAGGAAAGATTAAAATTGAGAAATTCAATGGTAGTAATTTTGAGTTGTGGAAACTCAAAATGGAAGATTTGTTGGTTGATTGTGATCTTTGGCTTGATGTGTCTGGAATGAACCCTACAAGCATGAAACAAGAGGATTGGGACCTTGCAGATCAAAAATCAAAGGGGCTGATAAGACTCTGGTCTTCTAAATGTTCATGAAGAAAAGACAACATCCTCTTTGTGGAAAAGACTAGGAGCTATTTATCAGGGAAAGTCCTTGGTGAATAAATTGTTCTTGAGGAAGAAGTTGTACTCTTTGAAAATGCAGGAAGGAGCATCTATTGCTAATCATTTGAATGCTTTCAACATGCTGATTGCTTAGTTAGCATATGTGGGTGTAAATATTGATGAAGAAGATCGTTGTATGCTATTGTTATGTACTTTTCCAGATTCTTGGGATCACTTGGTGATGGCTATTGGGATTATACTTCCTCTTTTAAGATAGAACATATTGTTGCTTCTTTGTTATCATAAGACATGAGTAGAAAATATTTTGAGATGGTGAAGGAGGATCTTGCTATTCGAGGCAGACCGAAAGAAAAATGCAAGAAGAAGGACAAGAAGTCCAAATCCAAATCAGAGGGGAGATCAAAGTCTCCTAGTAAGAAGCCCAAGGTAAAGTGTTGGAATTGTGGGCAACTTGGTCATGTCCAAAAGGATTACAAAGAGGAGAAAAAGAAGAAGAAGAAGAATTACTCTTCCGATAATGATTCTTCTTAGAGTGATACAGATGCTTTCATTGCAACCTTGGCAACTCAGGCATCAGATGATGTCTGGCTAATTGATTTTGGAGAATCTTTCCACATGAAATCTCATAGAGAATAGTTCACAAAGTATGAAAAATATGATAGTGGAAGGGTGTATTTGGCAAGCGATTAATCTCTAGAAATAGTTGGTCGTGGAAGAGTGAAGGGAATCAATGATGTAATGCATATACCAGGTTTAGCTCAAAATTTACTTTTTGTTAGTAAGTTGAACGATATTGGAGTGTAAGTCATGTTCTCTAGAAATGGCTACAAGATGACTAGAGTCTTAATGGTGCTATCTAGGGGTGCTCATATTAGTACCTTGTATAAGTTGGATGCACATGCTATGCAATGCAATAGTGTCTCTACAAAGTCATAGAAGACTACTCATGGAGAAAAGGAGGAAAATGTTCCTAATAGTGCAAACTCTATGGAAGTTAAACTTCTAGCAGAAAAGACTATGCTCTGGCATCATAGGCTTGGCTACATTGGAGAAAAACATTTAAAAACCTTGAAAAATAAAAACCTGGTTGATGATGATTGTAACCTTGAATTTGAATTTTGTGAACATTGTATATATGGTAAACAACACCGTGTTTCATTTTACTCTAGTCCTCATAAATCTTTTGGTTTACTTGATTATATACATTATGATTTTTTTAGTCCAAAAATGTTCCTTCTTTGTCTAAATCAAGATATTATGTATCGTTCATTGATGATTATTCAAGAAGGGCATTTGTTTATTTTTTGAAAAGTAAATCAAAAGTGTTCAGTCGTTTTAAGGAATTTAAAAACCTTGCACGAAAAATCAGACTAGGAGAAAAATAAAATGTTTAAGGACTGACAATGGCAGTGAGTTTTGTTCTGATGAGTTTGAAAGGTACTGTAAAGATCATGGGATTAAAAGACATAAAACTACTCCCTACACTCCACAACAAAATGGAGTTACTGAAAGGTTCAACAAGATAGTGATGGAAAGAGCACGAAGTATGCTAAGTAATGCTGGCTTGGAGGAGAAGTTCTGGGCTGAGGCAGTTGCAACATGTTATTTAATAAACCATTATCTGAATTTCACTCTTGTTGAGAAAACACCTTTGGAAGCATGGTCTAGAAAGAAGCCCTCTTTGAGACACATTCGTGTCTTTGGCTATGAGGCATATGCATATGTGTCGAATGAGAAAAGGTCTAAATTGGAAAACAAGGTTGTTAAATGTATTTTTATTGGTTGTGGCATAAAAGGATACAAGCTTTGGAATCTTGATATAGAGAAGGTTCTATACAGCAGAAGTGTTATTTTTTGTGACCTGAAGCCTTCTACTTTGGATCTGTAGTTAGAGACAAAATCAGAAAATAAAAAGGATGTAGTTGAAATTCCTCTGACACAAGATAAAGAGGAATTGAAAATTCAAAATGTACCTAAAACTGAGGAGAGCTCAAGTAATTCTAAGAGTTTTGAAGATGAAGATCAACCTCAGCCTCAGCCTGTGAGGTCAACACATGAAAGAAAGCAACCTAATAGGTATGGGTTTTCTTTGTTAGATTCTTCTTGTGCTTATGCTTTAATTTCTAGCATTGATGAGCCTAGGACTGTGAAAGAGGAAATTAGAATGTCTGATGCAAACTCTTGGTTGGAAGCCATGAATGAAGAAATGGCATCATTAGAAAATAATGACACTTGGAGTTTGGTGCCCTTGCCTAAAGGTAGAAAAGTTGTTGGCTACAAATGGGTATTTAAAAAGAAAATAGGTCTAGATGGCACTGTGGAAAAGTATAAGGCAAGGTTGGTTGTGAAGGGGTATTCCCAGGTAGAGGGAATTGATTATGGAGAATTTTTTTCTCCTGTAGCTAAGCTGATGTCTATCAGATTTCTTTTGTCATTTGCAGTAGCATATGACTTAGAGATTGAACAGATGGATGTGAAGACAACATTTCTTCATGGTAACCTTGAAGAAGAAATTTATATGTCCTAGCTTGAGTATTTTGTGGAAAAAGGTAAAGAAAATCTAGTTTCCAAGTTGGAAAAATCTTTGTATGGATTAAAACAATCTCCTAGAATGTGGTACCAGAAGTTTGACACTTTTGTTTTGTCATTGGGATTTGTAAGATCAAAATTTGATCATTGTGTTCTTATTATTGCTCTCTATGTTGATGATATGATGTTCATAGGAAATAGTAAGTTAATGATTTCTGATCTAAGATCTCAGTTGTCTGAAAAGTTTGAAATGAAAGATCTTGGTGCAGCCAGGTATATTCTAGGAATGAAAATAACCAGGAACAGGAAGAGTAGAAAACTTTGGCTCAGCCAGAGTAAGTATATTAATAATGTTCTAGAGAGATTTTGTATGACTGATTGCAAGTAGCTAGTTGTTCCAATTATGCAGGGAATGAAGCTATTAGTTGAAGACTGTCCAAAATATCCTATTGAGATAGAGGACATGACTAGAGTGCTTATGCTAGTGCAGTTGGCAGTTTAATGTATGCAATGGTCTTTACAAGGCCATACATTGCCCAAGTAGTGGGAGTACTTAGTCATTTTATGGAAAATCTTGGAAGGACACATTAGGATGTTGTGAAAAGAGTGTATAGGTATCTAAAGGGCACTTAAGAATATTCTTTTTGTTACCATGGAAATTTGGTTGAATCACAGAGGACTCTCAACTTTGAGGTTATGTGGATTCTGATTGGGCACGAGACATTGATAGCAAAAGATCCACCAGTGGATATATTTTCATGATGAATGGTGGTGCAGTTAGTTGGATGAGTAAGTGGCAAGCTATAGTCGCTCTGTCCACTACAGAGGTAGAATACATGGAAGTAACACGTGCCTATAAAGAATCAATCTAGTTAAAACATTTGTGTTCTAATATTGGTTTTGATGCAGGGAAAATTATAATTTACTATGACAGTCAGAGTGCTATTTTTTTGGCAAAAATCCTACTTTCCATTTTAGAACAAAACATATTGATGTGTAGTATCATTTTGTACAAGATATGGTGGAGGATGGAAAGGTCTCTTTCGAAAAAGTGGATACTCTAGAAAATGTTGTAGATGCATTGACGAAACCAGTGAGTACATACAAGTTTAGGTGGTGTTCCAGTTCAATGGGTGTTAGTGCCCATGAATTTTAGTAGTTTTGTTGTGCTCTGGAGGTGTTAGTAAGATCTTCATCAAGTGGGAGATTGTTGGAAAATGTGCCTCAAGCTTACTGACATAAAACTCCTGAAAGAGAAAAATCGGTGAGACCCTCTGAATGCCTTACCGACCAACAGCTGTGTTCTAAAGTTCAAAGTCATTGAGACTTTGGTTCTATCTTGCCAATGGGAGTCATCAACAAGAAATGTCTATCGCTATGAATTTCCTATCTCTTTCCATCTGCGTAGACCTCTTGCCGATGGGTTGATTCCTGGTGATTATCAGGGAGACTCTTGGGGATGAGTGGCATTAGGGAGAGGCATGAACCTTTAGAGTGACTCATTCTGATAGAGTATGTCTCACCAACGGTTTTATAGAAGAATGTCATCAGGGTGACATGAAGGATCGATAAGAGTCTAAGCGACAGTGGAGGTCTCACCAACAATTTTTCCTTCAATGAGAACTCTTGCCGATGGATGTTTCTCTTACTGACAGTTTTGCATTTGGTATGATCTCCTACCAATGGTTGTGGTCTCGCTAATGGGTATGCAACTTTGGTGAGAAATCTTGCCGATGGTTTTCCTCTTGCCGATGGGTATGATTTCAGTATAAGCTCTCACCGATAGCGATCATCTTGCTAATAGAGCTACATGTGATGGACATCGGTGAGATTTATTGCCGATAGAGTGTGTCTCGTTGATGGATTTATGTTCGCTATGAACTCTCAGCGATAGCGAAACTCTTACTGATAGATCTACATGAGATGGATATCGATGTGATGTCTTTGTGATAGAGTGTGTCTAGCCAATGGGTTTGTATTTGATATGATTCTTGTCAATAGAGTGAGTCTAGGTGACATGTTTGAACTTGATATGACTCTTGCTGATGGTGGTGACTATTTCCAATAAGGACAGTTGGGCATTTTTGCATTGGGGAGACATGGTCTAGTGTCTCACCGACATGCGATTCTATTTGAATGTTTTGACCGAATGACTATCTGACGTGGTCTATTCTGAACCAATCAGAAAAGAAGAATGAGAATCATTGGCAATTGAATAGTTGCGACTATTCTTGTGTGGAAAATGAATAGACTGTAAGAAAATGGATTACACTCTTCAATGGTTGATGACGATGAACAGTGTGAGATAATGAAGTGTTGTTCGATTTAACACAGATTGATCTGAGTGAATTCGTTGGATGTTTCAGAGATCATTTTTGTATAAGGTTGGTCAGTGAATGAGGCTGCTATAATAATTGACATCAAAAAGTGAAGTTGATCTCTGTATGTAATTTTCTTTATTGTAATACAAAGAGGCTTTTCTTGGTGTGGTGGGTTTTTCTCTCGTAAGGGTTTTCCCACGTAAATATGGTGTCCAATTGTGTATGTTCATTTCTTTGTTTTTTTATTCTTTTCAAGTGTATCTTAATGAACTGTAATTGAAAAATTTAAAGTCATATCTACATTCTTCCCCAAGGTTTTGGCGTTAGGAGAGATTTTCTACACCTAAGCTTTCCTTACACCTCCCCCCTCTTTCTCTCTCACTCTCTCCTTATTTCTCTACTATCTATCTCTCCTCTCCCTCCCTCACTCTCTCTTCCTTCCTCCCTCCCACCTCTTTCACTTTCACTCTCTACTCTCTAGAGAGATAGGTGAGAGAGAGAGAGAGGGGGTGTTAGAGGGAGAGGTAGGTAGAGAGATGGAGAGGGGAGATAGAGATAAGTAGAGAGGGAAGGAGGGAGGGAGGGAGAGAGGTGTGTGAGAGAGAAAGAGATAGAGATAGAAAGAGAGAGAGGGGAGGAAGGAGAGGAGGGATAGAGAGTATAGAGTGAAGGAAGTAATGAGGGAGAGAAAGGTGAGATACAAAGGTGTAGAGAGAGAGGGAGAGAGAGGGGGAAGGAAGGAGGAAGGATGGGAGAGAGAGTGGAGAGAGGGAGAGGTAGAGAGGGATAGGTGAGATAGATAGAATTAGGGAGAGAGAGAGGGAAGGAGAGGGAGAGGGAGTGGTAAAGAGAGAGAAGGGAGGAAGTGGCAAAGAGAGAGGGAGAGATAATGGTGAGATAGAGAAAAGTAAAGAGGGAATGAGAGAGTGATAGAAAAAGAGGGGGAGGGATGGAGAGAGAGAGAGAGAGGTAGAGTTAGGTAGAGAGATGGAGAGGAGAGAGAAATAAGGGGAGAGAGGGAGATGTAGAGAGAGAGGTTAAAGGTAGAGGGAGGGAGGGAGAGAAGATATAGAGAGAAATAGAGAGGGATGAAGGGAGGGAGAGGTAGATAGGGAGATAGTAGTGTGTGTGTGAGAGAGAGAAATAGAGAGAGGGAGTGATGGAGGGAAAGGTAGGTAGAGAGGGAAGGATGGAGGGAGAGAGAGGGAGAGTGATATGGAGAAATAGATAGAGAGGGAGGAAGGGAGGGAGGGAGGGAGGGAAGGAGAGGAGAGATGGAGAGAGAGGGAAGGAGGGAGGGAGGGAGACAAAGGTGAGATAAAGTGTTGTAGAGAGAGAGAGTGGTAGGGAGTGGAGGGAGAGGTAGGTAGAGGGAGGGGAGATAAAGATAAGTAGAGAGGTAAGGACAGGTAGACAGAGATGTGGGAGGGAGGGAAGTGGATGTATAAAGAGAGGGAATGAGGGAGGGAGGGAGAGGTTAGATAAGAGGTGTAGAGAGAGATTGATAGGGAATGATGGATGAAAAGGTAGGTAGAGAGAGGGATTCATGAGATAGAGTGAAGTAGATAGGGAAGGAGAGAGGGAAGGAGAGGTGTGGAGGGAGAGAGAGGTGAGATAGAGAGTAATAGAGAAAAGCTATAGGTAGTTCAACTCTCTTTGTGGTTTATCTTACCAATGTGTTATAATGTTGTCTTTTATCTATAACTTAAATAGTATCTTTGATTTGATGTTTATCCTTGGTATCGGTGAACAATTTTTCCTTGTTATAACTTGTATGGGGTTCAATAGGCTTAATTATCAAATATTTTCTAGTCCCTGCATAATTTTTAGACCCTTTTGAAACCCACCTTTACCTTTACTAAAAATAATTAATGTCAAAGCTACCCCTAAATAATGGTGCATGTATGATCTCAAAAATGACAAACTCAAACATATCCTTTATTTTGTTGAAGGGTGCTATCACAATAGTGGTTTACAATTCCTAAGAGGAACAAATTTTAGCTGAAATCACATATTTTTAGAAAATATAATGATTTAAGCCTTTAAAAATTCCATTTTAAGGATTCCAATTGAAGAGGGTTTGATCAAATCACCTTAGATCAAACCCCCTTGGATAAAACCTCTCTAGTTTTAAACCATACCTATAAATGCATCTCCTTTACACCTATGAAAATGCTGATTAAAAATCACTTTTGATTTAGCTTTTGGGGGATCAAATGAATTCATTTAAAATTTATTTCAAATGATTATGGTATTCCTCAGAACAAGCTATCCAATGAATATAATTTTAATATGTTTTTGTTCTGTTATGTATTTGTTTTTTAAGTTTTATTAAACATAGGTTTTCATCAAAAATGAATTTCTTTGTTCTTCATATGTGGAAAAATAGAAGATTATCAAAAAAAAAAAATTAAAAATATGAGTGCACTAGATATTGAAGTCCTTGATCCAACAAAAAATAAAAAAATTTGACATATAAAAACGTTAGCGTTATCTGGTCATGGCCCATGAATTGTAATTTGTTTGACTTTGAAACTTTATTAAGGAAAAAATATTCAATAAAAAATATCTAACCAAGTGGAAGCACTAGATATCACAGTTAGAAATCTAAATTTGAAAGAATTAGAATTTTATCCTTCATGGAAAAAAAGTCATGCGTTATACGGTGTGCATCACTTTTTAAAAATTTTGTTTTTTGAAAAAAATCAATTTTTGTGGGAGATGGAAAAAGAAGTGCAATTTGATTCCAAAAATTTTGAAAAAAATATTTTTAGAATCTATAAACAAAATTTGATGAGACTCTAGTTTGCACCATCTTCAAATTCCTCTCGGTTTAGCCGCTATAGGTGCTCGAATGTGAATATTTAGTTAAAAATAATAATTGCAGTGTCCAGTTTGGCCAAAAATTGTAAACCACTATTATGAGATCACCCTGAAATAAAAATGTTGAGGAGCTTAGATAACAAAATTCAAATCTATGGAATGTGGGTTTTCTTTTAAGCAAGTTAGGGATCATTACTACATGATGACTATAAGAAACTCCAATAAATTTAAATACATTTTATGGTATGAATGTGAGACTAAAAAGGAAGGTAATTACGCTAGAGGATACTATGAATAATGCTTCTAAGGATAACTAAGATGTAAGAGTTAGTATAAAATACTCTACACCATGCAAGATTTGACTAAAAATTATAGCCACCAAAGATCTGTTAGTGTATAGTGTTAAGTGTAACTTAGGTTAATTATCTTGGGTAGTTTTTCTCGTATTAGGTAGTTTCTCGCCTGTTTTATTTTTATGCATTTAAAAGGCCTATACAATATGTAATTTAATGTAATGATGATAAATTGATCCCTCTACATTTTCTCATTTGTTTGGGTCCTCCTTGTCAAATTGAGATTAATGTCAACTACCTTGATTTAGTGTTGTAGTGTGTTTAATTCATTCACATTAGGTCTTGGGCCCTTGTAAACTAAGAGGACCTAGTTGTGCCTTATTTATGGTGTTGTAAAATGTTGTACCTCACTTTCACACTAATCTAGGGTTTTATTAATTAATGAGGCTTCTTTATTCCTTAATTGGCCTCATTTTGCATCCACAAGCCTTAATTAAGGCATCTTTCAAGGATAATCCTGACATAAACCAACATTCAACCATAATTTAGGTGTTTTCAGATTGTATGGCCCAAATTTAGTGATCTAGGACTCATACACCACCTTGTGTGTATGGTTCCCACCTAAGTTTCAAGGCCCTAATCCCGATTTCACAAGAATCTAAGCTTTTCTTGAAAAATGTGTCCCATAGCCTAGCCTAATGGGAATCATACTCCACTTCTAGCATATGAGTCCCGTGTGGCTTAAAATTAAACTAAATTCTAATTCTTGGCAGGATTTTATCTTCCTAAATCTGATGTTGGCTTTTAGTGTTGTTAGTTTTAAGGAATTTGCCATAAACAAGTATAAATACAAGGTTATTTCACTCAGTTTCTCCTAGCAAGTTTACAAGTCACCTAACAATTTGAGTATTCATGCAATATAGAAAATTTGAGTTCACAAGAGAATTAAAGTGTTTACAAGAGCATTCAAGATTCTTCAAGAGTTTATTATCAAGTGTATTGGAGCATTATTTAAGCATCAAGTATCATGTCAAAGTCATCATGCATCATGTTTGTGTCTGAGCTAACAATTGTGATGTAGGGTTTTATGATTCAATCTATCATTCAATTCAAGATCTATCACATTCAATCAAGAGTCAAGATCCACATCCATTGGAGTCATTTAATGCATATTTTCATCACTTTATTTTTGGGGTTTGGTGAGTTGCAACATTACATTTTTTCCATTCATCATTCCTCCTTTCCATTTTCATTCTATTTCAAGGTTTGATTACCAAAATGAGGTTTGACCAAGGCAAACCCCTTTCCACTAGAAAAAAAACATTTTTCCATCTCTTTAGTGTGTGATTTGCAGATCTAGGTTGAAGACATATTGAAGAGAAATTGGAAAGAAGTTGTAAAGCGTGCAAATTCATCAAAGTTGTCACCTTGTTTACAAGACCATTGGAGGACATCTACAGAGTGAAATTCAATAGTTTAGATCCAAACACTAGATTGAGAAGACATAGCATAGGTTGAAAAGCATATTCAGACATTGAATTTTTGAAAAGGTAAAACTAGACTGATACACCACTTCTAACGTATGAGTCCCAGTACAATGAATTTTCTATTTTTCAAAAGTTCTAGACTTGTCTCTCCCAAATTTCAGTTCCTTCCCAAAAACCCTAATCTAGGACTAAATTGCCTAGACTAGCGTATGAGTCCTAGTAGACATTAAATTTTGGATTTTTAGCATTTCAAGTCTCCATTCAAGTTGATACAAATTTCCAAGCACACCTCTATACCTTTCCAGCTTTCTATTATATTTTACATTCATTTCTAGGTCATTTGTTGTAGCCTTGCATATCATGAAGTTTCATAATTAGGTATTGCATGTTACTTGTATTTCCAATCCCTAGCTTGGTGGTGAACCCTTATTTAGTCATTAATCATCCATAGGACACCCTTTAGAAGATTCCTCTCCTTCATTCCAACCTTGGAGTGAGATCTCTAGGGTTTCCTTGAATGTAATAATAGTGAAATAGGACATCCCCCCCATTTTACTTCATCTCCTAAAAGGTGGAGCACCCTATTTCCACCATTACATTTAATATCTAAATTTATTCACTCATTGGTGAAATAGCGTGTTGCTTCTCTAATATTTATGAAGGTTTTTATTATAGATGGTGATCCTAGGGTCAGTGGTTTCCACCAACATGGTATCAGAGCTTCCCATTCTTCCCTCCTTCCCTTGGGAGTTTTGATCAAAAAAAAATTAGATTTGAATTGATATCCAATTGTTTTCCAAACTGATATTATATGCAAGATGAGCAATTGTAAGAGGGCTCGATCCTATTGTTTAGAGGCTTGATTTGTAGACCCGTGATTTCTTTTGTTGCTAGTGTTTATTGGTACAAGAAAGTTGTGTTTGAATTTGGCATAGCCCACGATTAGGATGGCATGAACATTTAGGCCATGCCCTTTGAGGAATTTTAACTACAATCCCATGATTTCTTCATGGTGCAATTAAAAGCAACACGAAGATCTCATTTTAATGGGTTCTTCACTAGAGATCAATAAACTGAATTTACGTTGAATTTCAACACCAATCGTAACATTATTGATGTGTATTTTGAGGCAGTATTTCAATTTGGAGGTCTGTGTACCATTTCTGACAAGCCGCAAATCATTTTTTCCATAAATTATTGGCAGAGGGCATGATTTTAACTGCTTGGAGAGACACAAATTATCTCTTGTTGTGTTGGTTTGTGAAAGCATTTTGGAGAAGCCAATTATGTGAAACTTGGTTTGAAGACATCACCTAATATATATTTTGGTTTCAATACTTTAGCATTCTAAATTTTTGAACAAATATTTCATTTTAGGGTTTCAAAGTGTTTGAAGGTGGGCCGACATTATAGATTCAAAGAAGTTCATAGGGACTTTAGTCTCACATTGGTGGCGCTATGTGTTTTTTGGCTATTGATATAGCTTGTTCCATCACATATAAATTTTGAGCAAGCCTCATATGATAGTGGAAAATTTCTCTCTTCTAGTTTGTGCTTGGAAACTATATGGATTCTTGTGCCTCGAAGATCATGGTACTTGAATGGTATGATTTTTGCACCAAATCAGGTTTTTTTATCTTATATTTCTTGTTTGGAGGTTTTTATAACTATATTTAAAATTTTGAAGAATTGTCGGTTATAATGGTTTCTTTGGAGAAAGGGAACTTTAGGCAATGGAGTTATTTTATTCTCACTCATCTTAGTGAGCTAAATCTATTCTTGTGTTTATATAGTGAAGTTCCTATTCCAGGCGTGCATGTAGTGGGTATATTAGGAAAGGATATAGGGATATAGTCTTTAGAGTTATTTTTGACCATATAAATGATGATGACCTTTTGGATTCACTTGTTCATTTTAAGTGCCCTTATGCTCTTTGGACTTACATTCAAGAATCATATGGAGATCATGATACTCTGCCATCTCTTAATGATCCTCTTTCCAATACTAATATGCCTCTTTATTCTTCAAAGAAGATAATCCATGCTTGTGATCCTTTGGAGATTTTTAAGACTTCAAATGAGGTTGCAATTGATTAAGAGGTTCTTGATTCTTTGTTAGAGATAGTTGATCCACCTTCATTAAGTACTTCCATCATTCCTAAGCAACAGTATTATCATTGTCCTCCTGATTCAGATTCCTATTTGTTGAACATTGGTTCATTGTTCGTGGAATCTCACATTTTAGACTTGGAAGAAATATTTTAAGGATTAATTTTCCTATTTGAGGATAGTTGTGGTACACCTGTTGTCACTCCATCTCTATCTTTGGAGAATGTTCAAAATCAGTTTCTAGTGGTACCTTTTCTATCACCTTCTATTGTGATTGGGAATGTTCCTAATTCGTTTGTGGCATCATCTTCCAAGGTCTTGGTGACACATGAACAGATTTCAGAGAAATTATCATCCTACATTTGGATTTCACTTTCTAATTCCTATCTAGAATGGGAAGCATTCATGCATTTGTACTTGGCTTTGTTTCTTCCAAAAGGGATACAAGTTGTTTGTTGACATTGGATCATGTTTTATCTTCAAGAACTTACCATTTTTGTAGGATATTATTCATTATGGGGGGCTATGTAGTATCCTTTTATCCTTCCTATGGGAAGATCACTGATTGTAAATGCATGATGTATGCAGTCCTTCGGGGGTGTTATTGAGTCCTCCATCCATGCATCTTGTTTTTCTTTTCTCTCTTTTCGAGAGGATTTTTTCCCATAGGGTTTTTCTCCTTTTCTCTGGTTGTGAGAGATTTATTTTTTCATTCTAATTGTGCATGGATACCTAACATAGCCTTGTAGCTGGGACCCATCTTGCATTTCATTTTGCATAATAATATCCCTAAGTTTGCACTTAAGAGGGTGTGTTAGTACATAGTGTTAATTTTAACTTAGATTAATTATCTTTGGTGGTTTTTTCCTGTATTAGGTAGTTTCTCACCCATTTGATTTTTCACGCCTTTAAAAGGCTTGTACAATATGTAATTTAATATCTCAATTTATTCACTCATTGGTGGAATAGTGTGTTGCTTCTCTCATATTTGTGAAGGTGTTTATTGTAGATGGTGACCCTAGGCTCAATGGTTTCCACCAACAAGATCTAGGAACTTCATGATAGCACAAGAGAGATAAGCTATGAGAGAATTATTTTAGAAAAGGATAAAAATGATGGATAATGATGACATGATTGATCAATTTTCCTATCAATATTGATTTACCCATGAGATCACTTGGTTATTTAACTAATGTGAGAAATAGGATTAGACAAGCTTATGAGAAGTGTCTTAATCCTATGTCATGACAAAGCTAACTCAAGTTTATTAAATAAACTAGAACACAAGTGTTAATAAAATTCAATTAGATATAAGATATGATAAGAACTTAAATCCAAAAAACTAATACTTGGGTGTGTAGGATCATCATGGAAAAAATAGGCCCTTAAGTGGCAAAAAATTCAGAAAAATCAGAGTTAGGCAACTTGACATAAAAATTTGAATAAGTTATCTATATTATTTCAAAAATATGTAGGAATATAATCTATAGAAAATATAATTTAGTTTCTAAACTACTAGGTTTGTTTAAAAAAAAAAATCTATTTGGTGAAAATTTGAAATTTCAATGCAGTGGTATTTCAATTTAGGAAAAAATAAGAATTAGGGTAATCCAATGACCACCCTAACCACAATAAAATGATAATATTTTTTATAATATTTTAGATATAAGTAGAGGACTCATGCCCGATGTGATGCATATTTTTTTGTAAGTTTTTTCCAAGTAAATAATTAATTATGAATTTTTATTACAATTTTTTAAAAATATAAAACTTCGATGTCTAACACCTTAACTTGGTCAAAACTTCATGAATTTTTTTATTTTTTTAATCCTATAGTATGTGAAGAATAGAATGTAACACATGTTTTGGATTCAAAAATGTGATACCGCTTGAAATCTATAGATGTTTTTCAATCAACCTATCAATCGACTTTAGTCATAATTTGAATAGAAAATGAATAATAATTACTTATTAATTTCAAAATAAAGCATAATTTATATCAGTGGAAAGCTGAGAATATCCTTTAAAAATCCTTTTTGTTTCATCAATTTTGGGTAAAAAAATAGTCGTCAACCACACACCCATCATATTGCCACTTTTTGGCCCATCATGATCTTGCACATACCCACTTGTAGAAATAAAAACTTGGACTTAAGTAAACATAACATGTAAATATAATCCACTAATGAGTAGATAGGTGAAACACCTATTTACCCCAACACCCCATGTTGGTTATTTTTTATGAACCAAACTTATTCTTACCAAATACCTATGAAATTTACAGAGTTCAATTATTAGTAAGGGTAATGATTGGCCAACACATAAGTAAGGGTTCTTATGCCTTTACTTCTTCACTTCATGCTCTATGAAACCCAAGAGGGTAATCCTAAACACTGTGTTTACAGATATTAGTGTGTCTAGATATCAAATAGAGAGTAAAAGGATAATTCTCCTCAAATTTTTAATGGACACAATACCCTAAAGAATTGGCTGACCTTCAAGGCAATGCCTAAATCAAACAAGAGAAAATCTAATTCATTAAGTTTCACACACACCCAGAAAAAGATTGATAAGTAATTTGTTTTTAATTTTGTGATCAACTGTTGAATTGGTCACCACAATTGAAGTATAATTACTTTGCTAAACTAGTGGCATATTCTTGGAATGGATTCAAACAAAATACCCACATGATTAGATAAAAAATTTATATATGACAATACCCAGAGCCTTGAAAATATTGCATTAAAATATTCCCACTTATCATCTCCACCATTTACTTACTAGCATTCTCATACATGACTTATTTTAAACCCACTATTATATTCAATAATTTATATCCATTCATTGAATTAATGAGCAAGAATAGAGTAGCACATCTATTAGAAGCCAACAGAGACAAATAAGATAACCATTTATTATATTATTCATATTCTGTATAACCTGTACATAGGAGAGTAACATGTATAAACTTTATATTCTTTTGCTATATGTATTATCATTGTCATTATCAAAGAACCATATACATATTCACTAAATTTATCCCTAAAGCATATTGTACTAGAAAATTTAGTATCCATTTTTGTCTCTGTGTATAACCCCTTCAACGACAAACTACCCACTGACCTCTCTTTTGTAATCAACCTTGAAATCCCTTTTATAAGACAAGAGAGCAACAAGCATTAGGTTGAATTACACCTACATTTCACTTTCATATCAAAATGAATTTCACTAGAATGTGAAAGATATTCCCCAATCATTTACAAGCAATCATTTGTAGGACACTAGAAAGCAAAAAACAAAACTCCAAAAAATTGTTAGTTAGAAAAGACCCACTAGTCTTCAAAAGGTGTTGCTATCACATCATCAAAAAAATGCAAGTTCACATCAAACCAGGAAATGTCACCATCATCGAAGGAAAAAATGAACATAGACCCACATCACAACACACCAACCAAAGAAAGTGAGTTAGCAAAAAGGACCAAAAATCAAGCACCAGCTCATAAAGGGAACGAGGTGCTACTTTTCCTTGTCAGCAACAAAGTAAGTATGCATGCTCAGTGTACTTATTGAAAGTGGAGTAGCCATCACCACCTAATCCTAAGAATCAATCAAATCAGTCATGGCCATAAGATATTGGCAGTAACCTGAATTAGTTTTAGCTCCACTATTAAAAGAATCATCCAAGATTTCAATGGGAGAATGATGATGTCCCATATAATACCGATGATACTTATTCTTTCTCCCAGCTTCCCTCTCAGGCCTATCAATTTTCTTCTCCTTACCCTTGACCAATTCCTTAGAGATAATTTAGCTTCGTAGATGATAAGCACGCTTGAAAACACCTTGTGTAGACTTCTTGATAGCTCTTGTTTTCTTCTTTAGAGTCACAAGGACTTCAGGCATATCTTGTTCACTATGGGGTGAATCACCCTGAGACTCAAGAGGGTTGAGTCTCCTAGACCTTCAGATTAGGCTAATAGAAACACTTACCTTACCCATTTCTTGACTAGGAACAACTTATCAAATTTCCTTAGGATGAAGACACCACCCAATTTAGAAATAACTAGCTCAAAATCTACAATTACTAAGAACACTTCACACACTCCCAGACTCTTAATTCTCACAAACATCAAATGGTGAGAATAACAAGTAGGTAATCTTCTTTAAATAGAGAAAATAGAGAGTGTCTGGATTAATTTTCCAATAAATCTTTTGTGAGAACATTGGAAATCAATTACTTTGATTTTGAACCTTAGCTGTCAATCATACTTTGAAATAAATCAATGGATAATCAATCAGGATGATTAATTATGAAAAAATTAAATGCATGTGCTTAATGCTTCTCCAAAATTAGGAAACTCAAGTGAGATAAGTATTCACTTAGTTTTCACATTAACCACATGCTTAGCATTTAACCAAACTTGTCGTGTCACACTTACCCGCTTGCTCATGGGAATTAATTTACTTACAATTCATCACAGCAATATAGTGGGGAGAGGTCATGATTTAACTTTAGAATATTATCCCATAGTCTGCCTTACTTCAATTTCACCTTCCCACATGTACCAAAACCTGATAGATTTGACGACCATAAAAATATTTCCAAAATTTCATATGCGTTCCCAAGAATCGATTCTTATTTATTGTCATTTTTATCTTAGAATATAGTCTCAGCCAATATTTTAGCAACACCTTATCTTCAATAGAATTGAACTGAGCCTTCAGAATATTTCCACGTGGTAGTCACCTACTTTCATGCTGAAAAACATGAGACATAGGTGGGCCCTTCACGGGATGGCAAGGAGTGGTCAGGATTGACCCACATCACCCACCATCGACTATCGATATCTATTCTCAAGGAACAAAAACCATCCCTACAACTTGGTGGGTCCCTCCATGGAGTTCAAATGTCGTCTTTCCCATTAGCCATGTGATTATTTTAATGAAGAAATAAAATGAACGGGCATACAGGGAACAATCCTAATGCATACATGTGTTGTGGTGTCTACAGTTGATTTTCCTCAAACCCATACTTGCTAGCACTTTGGAAACACTGGTCCCACTGTCAGACATGACATGTGGCTATCACCTGCTAGCCCGTGTTTTTAAAATAATATGAAATAAAACAACAAGGGCATGTGACGAGTGGCCAAGATGTAGCCGCATTACTTAATGACAGTCGTTGATCTTCTTCTAATGGCGCCAACTATCTTCACGAAAGGGACCGGGCCCACCAATGCACAAGACACATGGCTAACACCTGACAGCCTGTGCAAATAAAATAATAAGGAATAAGAATGCTCAAGCGTATAAGGAATGGTGGTGATCAACCTTTGATGATAAAATGACTAGTGTAAAACCTAATTCTGCACATGCTACAAAAGTTATTTAAAAGAAGGGGGCCACTACTAGGCCCACAGGGAACTTGACCCTTGGGCACGAAAACTTAATATTTTAGGAAATTTTATAAAAATAAAGCCCAACCATAGGAAAAATTAAGCGCTAAAAAGGTACTTGATGACCGATAAACCTAAACCTATGGGGTTGATGAAAACAATGATTCCAGACTAGAGACTAAGAGCAACAAGTCAATGCAGAATGGAAAAAGGTTTTTAGGCTCATAGGTCAATTTTGAGGTGTTTTGGCAACACAAACCCTAGAATAGTGATGAGCATAACCCTAAGCTAGCAACCAGGTTCAAAGCCAAGTATTCCAAAATTTAAAATGGAACCAAGATAATTTTTTGAGGGGTTCCATTAGTGGATCCAGTTGAGGACACATTCATCTCATAGGCATGGTGAGATCCAAGAATCATGAGTGAAGCAGACCAAGCACATAAGACAAACCTAGGACAACCAACATATATATAGTTTTTATATAGGCCATAAATATCTAAACCAGGAGATCTAATCTCCACCCTATCTGAAGCCTTCCCCTGAGGTGAAAGTTTTCAATATGCACCCTGCAATATAAGTAGGCTTCAACTTTAATTGGTGGCCCCATGCCACTAAAATTTGCATTGATACTTGCATATGTCAAAAAGCCTTATTTTCCACTATTTGTATCATGCTAAGGCTGAAAATATTCTCATGAATTTCCCATCCCCTAATAATGCCTCTATCATTGGACCTAGCTATTATGAACTTATTGTTGTTACTCTTATTCATGTCAGGCTATGAATTTTGGTCAATCATTAACTGAAACACATGATTAATGGAGTATTCTATCTGACTTAGCTTGCAACTGTATTCCACCAAATACTCATCTATCTAGACAGGGAAATTGAAACATTCATAATCTTCTTGCTCGCTATTTGGGTGACCAATTTTTAAGAGTATCAAATGTATATAAAAAACAATAAATCAAACACACCAATAAGACATTATATCAAAATAGAAAATTAAATATAAAAGGAATGCAAACTCCATCTTCTATCTTTGATGTCGTCCTATTATCCTCTATCTACATTTTTTTTGTCGATTCCAGCTTTTTCTCAGATTGTGTGCTAGGCTCAACAAATGGTCTTCCTAGAGAATGAGATTTGAAGATGAATGCATGCTTAAAATAGACATGATTGCTAGAATGAAAGATTACAAAATTATGAAAGCTAAAGATGATAATGACAATGCTAAGATGCTAGAATGCAACTAATAGCCAATGGGTGTGTGTATGTCGGTATATGTGTTGTGTGTAACCAATGCTTGGATTCACAGGGATATTTATAGAGTTTTCAAAAGATTTTGATTGGCTGATGTGATCAATGGCTATGAAAATTCCTGGCAGATTGAACGGTCAAAGATGGATAACACTGGAGAGAAAAATATAAGAAAACCAGAAAGCAAGATTTGTTTCCTTTTTCGTAGAAGAGATAAGATGAGATGATAAAGATGAATTGTAAAAATCATCTTTTTGTGAGATTGAGAAAAGATTTTGAAGATAAATAATGAATTATAAATTAAATTATTCATTTATTGGTGACATGGAATATTTTTCTTAATTAAATAAAATATTCAATTAAGATTTGGAGAATAATAAAAGATTTCATAATTAAATAAAATATTTAATTATGATTTGAAAAGATATGAAGGATATTTAATTAAATAAGGATATTTAATTAAGTTTTTAGGAAATGACATGTAAATGAAATTAATTAAATAAAATATTTAATTAATTTAGAAGAAATATTTGAATAGGAGAAATGAAATATTTAAATTTAATTAAATCAAAAGACTTAATTAAATTCAAAAGGTGATAATTAATTAAGATAAATAAAGGGTATTTATTTAATTAATCATGTAGACAAATGAATGTGAAATAATTAAATAAAGTTGATTTATTTAATTATGGAGGAAGAATAAAGTGAATGAACAATATAATTTTGAAATTTATTAAATTAATCATATGTAGACGACTTTTAGAGAGATTAATTAAATAATAAATGTTTAATTAAGTGCCAGGATTAATTAGACATGACCAATTTTATGCATATACACTATTAATATAGGGAAAAGTATCATATTCATTTTGTGCAATGAATAAGATACATTCATATGTAGGATTTTTTTCAAGCTGGTGTTCATATTCATCAGAGCAATATAAACCAATTATGCTATCTAATGCTCCATTTTCCTAAAAAAATAATTTCTCAAATTCCATATCACTTTTACTTTCACTTAAAACATGATCATTTCCATAAAGGGCATCATTATCATCCTAGACATCAAATAAAATATAGTTTTCAAGATCATTGACACAATTTGATTCTTCCTTCAAGTTATCATTTTTCAACTTGAAACAAAATGTTTTAAAGGATGGATCAACTAGTTCAAAATTTAAATGATTAGTATTAGGATATTCAAATGCACCTTTATGTGATAGGTTTACTGACTCATATGTGCATGAATGATGGCAACTTGGACATAGCTTATGTTCCACCAAGTAAAAATTTTCATTTCCTCCCTCAACAGGACTTTGGCTAAAAACAATCATGTCCATCTTTGTCATAAAATTTGCACATCCCACTTCTGCTTCATATAAGCATTCAAAAATAGGACCTTGCTGACTATCATTATTAAATTCAGGCTCTAGATTCTGAGTAAAGACATTTTTGTCTTCAAATTCATCACCAATCATATCATCGGGATGTTCCAATCATGAAATACTTGAATTGCATTGCAAGAATCTATCATATGTAATCTATTCATCTACTAGTAAGGGAAAAATTTCATGAGTATTGACATAGTCATATTCCTCAGGAAAGAAGGATTCCTTCCAGTTTTCTTCACAAAAAGCCTCGTATTTATCATGAAAGTAACCAAAATTCTCATCTTCACTACCCTAGTTATCAACCTTTAAAGTTATATCAATATTATTTGCAAGTATGACAATATCATTATCCTTACTATTATGCAAACATTCATTTTCCGAAACATCCTTATCCATTCCTTGGGAAAACTCTATGTTTTTCAATAAGGTGAGCACCCTTGCTATTTTGATAATTCATTTTTTGTTCATAGCTAACTGTAGATTTTTGGGATTCCTAAGGACTTCTCTAGCTCTTCTAGGGTTTTTCACCTAAAAGGAGAGAGATAGGGCCCAAAAATGCTAAAGGGTCCATTCAAATTATGTTATGTATGATGTTATTTAGACTAAATGAGATTATCTAAATGCAATTGGATGATCTATTTGACTAATTATGAATGCAAAAATAATTAAATGCATGTTGTTTGAAAACACATTGTCATATACAAAAATATGAAATAAATATAATAAATGCAAAATAGGAACTATGCATCTAAAAGAGGTTGTCTTCAACAAGTTTGTAACCTATTCTTCAATGATTTCCCATCCTTCAAAGTACCAAAATCTGAAAACACACAAATAAAGAAAGAGAAATGTAGAATGTTATGGGATAGGGGTTTGCCTTGGTCAAACCCCTTTTAGGTAATTAAACTAAATGAAGAAATAATGTGAAGCATAAACCTGAAATAATGGAATTAATACTTGACCATGATGATGGATCTTGAATTGCTGCAACAATGGATGAAAATTCTTGCTCTTGAATGCTTGATTCTTGCTTGCTTGACTTGATGCTATGAATGAATGATGAATGAATTTCTTGGATTGCTTGGATTGCTTAGATTTCTTTCCTAATGGATGGATGAAATGTCTCCTTTTATAGAGGAGAGTTGAGAATAAGGATCATGATCAAGAGCCAAGATTAAATTAGAAAATAACTTAATCAAGGGTGGAGGTTAATTGAGAGAAGAAAGACATGGATAGATAAAAGAAACTTGAGGTGGAAGATAAGATTGGGACAAAAAAAGAGGTTGTTGGAGAAAATTAAATAATAAAAATTATTTAATTTAGGTGGCCAATATAGAAGAAATAAATAAAATATTAATTTTATTTATTTCAAAAGAAAGGTGGGAACAAATAATTAGATAATTAAAAATAATTATTTAGTGGAGAGGGAATGGATAATTAAAATAATTAAAATAATTATTTAATTGGGGAGATAAAGGAAGGATAAATAATTAAATAAATATAACATTTATTTAATTATAGAGAGAAAAGGTTAATGTATAATAAAATAATTATTTAATTATAGAAGAAGAGGGAAAAACTAACTTTTGAATTAAAATAATATTTAATTCAAAAGTGGGGGCGAAAGGACCATTAGATTTAAATGTTGAGTAAAAGTCTAGAAAAAGTGTGAAAGTCATTTACAATTCTTTACAACACCTTTACAAGACATGCATTTTATTCATTTTTTTAAGCCCCAAGACCTAATGTGGATGCGTAAAACACCTCACAACACTAGACCAAGGAGAAATTGAGTCCAATTTGTCATTAATTAATCCAAAATCAAGCAAAGGGTACTTTTTTCTATGGAACATTTAGCCCCCACTTTAGTGAGAGGATGAACTTGCTTCAAACTCAGTAAAGTAGACATGCAAGAGAGAGTCCAATTGTACAAATGTGGATGACAAAGAATGACAAAGATCAAGAAGGCAGTAAAACCCCCAAGAGCTAATCTATCCTAAGTCAAACTAACATAAGCACAAAAGGACATGCACAAGGTGAATGACTTGCAGCAAAACAAGATACACGATCATGCAATGACAAGAACTAAAGGAGAGAGAAATGAGGTAAATCAAAGATGCACTTACTCTGGGGCCATAGAACATCAGGTCGTTTGCGGGGTGAGTTGTCCCAAAGAAGTGGTTTAGTGAGAAATTCATCCAGTGTATTGGCTTCCCACCGTATAATAAGAATGTCATGCCAGTGTGTCAGCTTCCCATTATACAAACCATACAAAATTTATGCTCCTGATAACTTTGATAAGGCACCACAATGTAAATGCTTTTGTAAATGTTTTGAATTGTAAAAATTTTGCTAAAGGGGATTTTTCTTTGTTCATGTAAGGTCTTCTTCTTAGGGAGCATTGTGCCTAATGTCTCCAAGGGAGGACAACTCCAGAGATTAGATCGTTATCCATGGGATGCTTCGTTTGCATCAAGCCACTTCAGTTGATCAATATCCCTAGTGTCAGATTGTTATCCATGAGATGTCTTGTTCACATCAGGCCACTTTAGTTGATCATAAACTCTTGAAAGGAATCAAACCTAATGACACCACCAAGAAGAGGACACATCACAAGAAAAATTAAATCACACCATGAAGATTTTGTGAAAATATTTTGTCTATGTATGCCACCAGTTTAAAGCAGTTGCTACACACCATTATCTGAGCAATTGCTTTAAAGTAGAAGAGAATATGAGAGCTTAGTCGAAAGTCCCTATGCCAAGTCATATGTTTTTGATAAGATGTGTCATAAATAAAGGTAGTATGTCACATGTGATTCAATATTGAGACATGTCATCCACATCTCAAGCTTCCTCTTATAAATTCATGAAAGTTTAATGATTAGTCAAATGAGACAATAACAAGTGACATACTGGGATAAGGCTGTCGAACCCCTTGCCCCCACTTAGTGCAAGAAAAAGGTGATCCTGGGAGGGATGATGGTATGTTTCCCCTTGCAAGGGATGTGAAACATGTAATAGTGAGAATGCTATGATCCTACAACTATTACATGGCAAGGAGAAACAACTAATGTTATTTATGTATCGATTTAGGATGTACCAAGGTTAAAGGTTTCTTGGAAGAATGGTTGGTGATAGTATGGATGTTGAGTGAAGGTTTGTTTGATGGTTTGATTTCTATGAAAGGAAAATCATGATTTGTCTCTTGTGTTTTAGGCTTCATAGGGTTGATGTTTGTGTGTACAATGATACCTTCCCTATTAGGAGAGTTTGTAGGAGAGAACAAATCAAGATGTTGATCACATTCTATTAATGGGTTTTGTAGAGTAATTTCAGCACAAGGAGAAGGGGCATCGAGAGAAGAAAAAGAATCACATTCATGTTTTTCAGTGATTGGATACTTTTTCTCAATTGTGTATTCTTGGATGGGGGAAACATTAGGAAAGGGAGAAAGGATATTCTCATGGTTTTTAGTGAAGAGTTCGTCTAATCCCAAAATATATTCTTCACAACTAAGAGAGATATTAGGAGAAGAAAAATTATGATTATCATGATTATCTATGATTACATCCCTTTGTCCAATAATTTCTTCCAAAATAGGAGAAGAAAAATAGGCCTTAAAGGTTTGGTCATGTAATGCCAACATATCCTCCTCACAAATAATGTGATTGTCATGATTTCTCACAAAAACATTTTCACAAATAGGGGAGGAGTGAGAAGATGAATGTAGACTAGGGAGAGGGATGTTAAGAGATGTGTTTATGATTTCATTCTCTTGTGCCATAATATGTTCCAAAGTAGGAGAGATTATACAAGAGGAGATTTCAACATTGTCATGATTCTCAATAGGTGTATCTTCTAACTCCAAAATACCTTCGTCACATGTAGGAGAGCTATTGGGAGAAGAGAAACTATGATTATCATGATTTCCTATGCTTTTAGATTCTTCTATCACTTCATTCCCACAAATAAAAGAGATATTAGAGGGCATGGAATTATGGAATGTGTCAACATTTTTATTCTCTTGCACTAAGAAACTTTCATAGCTAGGAAAGAGATTGGAAGGAGAAATTTTAGGAAAGTGACAAACAATAGGTTCATCACATTTCATGGTTGGATTTTATAAAGTAGCTTCATTGCTCATAGGAGAGGCCTCAAGAGAAGGATAACTAGGATTTGTATGGTTACCAATGATTGAAAATTTTTGTTCAAAAAGGTCTTTCCAAATGGTAGGGGTATCAAGAATAAGATTCTCATGAGTCTCAATGGGGATATCTTCTAACACAAGACTATCTTCTTCATGTCTATAGAAGATAGTACAGGAGAAGAAAAGGTTTGATTTTCATGATTATCTACACTTACATCTTCATGTCCTAGAATGTCTTCTTGAGTAGGGGAGGTAGGATTTTCATGGCTCTCAATCATATCCTCCACACAAATGTGTTTTTCATGATCATTCACTAAAGCATTTTCACAATTAGGGGAGGTGTTGGGAGTAGTGGCCATGATTTTAGTTTTTTTTTTCCAAGGGGGAGGAGGAGGAAGAAAAGAAATACTTTCATGATCTTCAATGATTGTATCTTCTTTCACCAAGATACCTTCATCACCAATGGGAGAGATATCGGGAGAAGACCAAATATGATTATCATGAGTATCAATGCTTTCATCCTCTTGTGTGAAACCTTTAGTGGATGATCTAGGAGAGATGAAGTCTTTAAGGGCTTCATCTAACATGTCCAAGTCATCACTACTAAAGGGGTTGGATTTTATGTTTTTCCTAAATTGAATCATCTTTTGACTTGGATTGTTTGATGTTTTTTTTTTCTCATTTTCTAATGAATTTGATCTAAATGAACTAGGAACTAATGTTGAAAATGAAAATTTCAAAACTCTAATGCTATCCATAATCACCATTAAAGAAAAGGATGCTTATGCTAATGATTTAAATGTAATAGAAAAGAACTGTACTAAAAAAGGAAATTAACTGATGCAAATAGAAATTGAAAAATTGGGAATTGAATGTTGAAAACAATGAAGCAAAATGTGTACTGGGATTGATTCACCAAGGGTGATGAATGAGTCCCAATAGAGGTATTTTGGAAATTTTAATTTATTTTTTGATGTTTTCTGTGTTTTTAGGTCTGTACAATGCAAAGAAGTAATGTAAATGTAGAAATTTGTGATGATATGATGAAATGAAATGCAATAATGAAATCTATATGATCTTTTCACTAATATAATTTTGTAAACCCTAGGGAGCAAAAACAAGACAAATCCTAATGTAATGTTGATGCAAGTTAAACCTAGGATGCAATATGCAATGGAAATTAGAAAGGAAATGTTCAATAATGCAGGTTCACCAAAATGAACTGTAGATTTTTTGCTCTAATGTACTCTCTAACTCTTCTAGGGTTTTTCACCTCAAAGGAGAGAGCTTAGGCAAAAAAATGCTAAGGGTTCATTCAAATTATGCTATGTATGATGTTATTTAGAATAAATGAGATGATCTTAATGCAATTGGATGATCTATTTGACTAATTATGAATGCAAAACTAATGAAATGCATGTTGTTTGAAAACATAGTGTGAGATGTAAAAAGATGAAATAAATATAATAAATGAAAAATAGGAACTATGCACCTGAAAGAGGTTGTCTTCAACAAGTTTGCAGCCTATTCTTCAATGATTTACAAGCCTTAAAAGTACCTAAATCTATAAACACACAAATAAAGAAAGGGAAATGTAGAATGTTATGGGATAGGGGTTTGCCTTGGTCAAACCCCTTTTAGGTAATTAAACTAAATGAAGAAATAATATGAAGCATGAACATGAAATAATGGAATTAATACCTTTCCATGATGATGGATCTTGAATTGCTACAACAATGGATGAAAATTATTGCTCTTGAATGCTATCTTGAATGCTTGATTCTCGCTTGCTTGACTTGATGCTATGAATGAATGATGGATGAATTTCTTGGATTGATTGGATTGATTTCCTAATGGATGAATGAAAGGTCTCCTTTTATAGAGGAGAGTTGAGAATAAGGATCATGCTCAAGGGCCAAGATTAAATTAGAAAATAACTTAATCAAGGGTGGAGGTTAATTGAGAGAAGAAAGGCATGGATAGATAAAAGAAACTTGAGGTGGAAGATAAGATTGGAACATAAAAAGAGGTTGTTGGAGAAAATTAAATAATAAAAATTATTTAATTTAGGTGGCAAATATAGAAGAAATAAATAAAATATTAATTTTATTTATTTCAAAAGAAAGGTGGGAACAAATAATTAAATAATTAAAAATAATTATTTAATTATAGAGGGAAGTTGTGGTGTTAAACATTATATAATTAAGAATAATTATTTAATGGAGAGGGAAGGGATACTTAAAATAATTATAATAATTATTTAATTGGAGAGATAAAGGAAGGATAAATAATTAAATAAATATAACATTTATTTAATTATAGAGAGAAAAGGTTAATGAATAATTAAATAATTAAAACAATTATTTAATTATAGAAGAAGAGGGAAAAACTAAATTTTGAATTAAAATAATATGTAATTCAACAGTGGGGGAAAACTTGGACAAAATATTAAATAATTAAAAATAATTATTTAATATTGGAGGGATACTGGGAAATAATTAAATAAATAAGATTTATTTAATTATAGAAGAAAAGGATAATGAATAATTAAATAATTTAAAATAATTATTTAATTATAGAAGAAGAGGGAAAAGCTAACTTTTGAATTAAAGTAATATTTAATTCAAAAGTGGGGGGGGAGGACCATTAGATTTAAATGCTTAATAAAAGTCTAGAAAAAGTGTGAAAGTCATTTACAATTCTTTACAACACCTTTACAAGACATGCATTTTATTCATTTTTCTAGGGCCCAAGACCTAATTTGGATGTGTAAAACACCTCACAACACTAGACCAAGGCGAAATTGAGTCCAATTTGTCATCAATTAATCCCAAATCAAGCAAGGGGTACTTTTTTCTATGGCACACATAGTTATGTTTGGCATCCTCAACAATTCTAATCCAATCAATTATTTGATCAAAATCTTGAGGTTTCAATTCCTTGGTCAAAGAACTAAGCCTTGGCTCATAAATTTCATAGAATATGTATATGCATATTGAATATCTGGTTTGTAACCTTTTAGGAATTTCTAACAAGGAATCCAAAAACCTTTCTAACAACTCATATGGTGATTCCTCCTTATATCTCTTCATGCTAGACAACCTCTGAATTAACAACTCCTAATCATCATTTTTTAAACATTGTTTAAGTCTATTATGAACCTGTTCATGACCAATATATTGTGAGAATGAAAAAAATGAGACATCAGAAATATCATCACATTGATCATCATTTTCATCCTTATTTATTTCATATTTATGATGCATATCCAGACAACAAACACTTGCAGCTATATATCCCTTCATCATTAAGTATTTCATAATGTTTGCAATATCCATAACAATATGGTATGCCTATTGTAATGTTGTAGGTTCATTATCCCTTATCAAATAACTTATCTTATTTTCAAAAGCACCAAGATACACAATCAAACACTCCACATCACTAGGTCTCAAGTATTCATGAATATCTTTTACTGCTTTCATAAATATGAGGTTAAAGGAAGGAATCAACTCTTCTTCATCTTGTTGGATTTCCCTAAATCTTTTTCTTATCACATTTGGATTAATCCTCTCACCAAATTGTTCCATGAATGCTATCCTGAAAGCATCCCATGAAGCTATAGAACATAGTGGTAAATATGAGTACCAGTCTCTGGAATCCTCTTGTAATGACTGAGCAAACAAATTCATGACAACATCCTCATGGTTTATCTCAAAATAACCCATCAAATCCATGAATCCATTTAGGTGTTTGGAAGATAGATTAGAAATTTTCCCTATAAATTTTGGTAAATGTTTCCTAATACCATCAGGAATCTTGTTAGGGAAACCTTTAATACCACCAAAACTTAATGACTTATATCTCTCAATAGAGAAATTATTTTGAGGGCACGATAGGATTTTCATACCCATCATGATTTTACTTGATTTTTCTCAAGGAAATACATGGTGTAACTAAAGATTTTGGCACTCGAAATGCTTGTGACCCTTCTAGGGTTTTTCACCCAAAAGGGTAAAGATTTGGGGCCAAAGTGCAATGTTACATTCAAATATGGATGTGATGTGGGTGAAATATGTATAAATGAATCAAAATAATAAAATAGATCAATTATTGAATGCAAACTATAAAATATAAAGTGTTTGAAAACACAGTGTTGTATGCAAACATGAACTAGAAACATGCACAAATGAAAATAAAATTGAATGAAACTGAAAGGGGTGCACCTGGAGCTTGAAACATGTTGTTGAAAGGTTTTGGAATGCTGAAAAGATCAATGTTGATGTTCACTAGGACTCATTCACCACTAATGGCGAGTCATTCCTACTTCTGGTAAAATCTATTAGAACAGGTTTTGGGATGTCAGAAATTTAGAACTACAAAAAAATATTTTTCTAGCCTATAAGTGAGACTCATTAACCATAGATGGCGAATAATTTCACCTATATAAATCTACAAATTCAAAGGTGAACTCTGTGGGTCCTGGTCTGCACTTTTTTGCTTGTCGGGTTACCAGATTTGAATATGTAGAAAACAGGCTGAAAAGGGGTCTTTGAGCTGTAATTAGGGTTATGTTGACTTTGATGACTTAGATGAATTATTGAACACTTTTCAACACCTCTCTCTTTGATAAATTTTCCTATAAGACCTGCAAACACACATGCAAAGAGGGGAAAATGGTTAAGGGTTAGAGTATAGGGGTTTTCCTTGGTCAAACCCCACTTTGGTAATCAAAGCCTATGAAATGAAATGAAATAAGGAAGGAATGATGAAAAAATCACATGAAAATGTCATAAACTCAGCAAACCCTTGTGTTGAACTTTGAAGATATGTCAATAGCTGCTCCAAGATGCTTGATAATTGCTTGATTGAATGATGCTATGATTCTTAAATGCTTATGTGGATTGAGTGCAAGATTGAATACTTGGATGAATGGGGTAATGGAGGAATGGTGGTTAAAATGAATAGAAAAGCACTTATTTATACACAATTAGTCCCTAATTTCTTGAAAATACATCATAGGCTGACCTTAGGTCTTAATGAATAAAAACCCATCAATAATTTGAATTTATTTTTATTTTTGTGCCAAGAGGGACTCATTTGCCACCCTGGGTGAATGAGTCCCACTCAAGGCATATGAGTGGGTGTCAAGAATTAAGTTATAGTCTTTAATGATTTTTGTTAGGTTTGTATTAAAAAATACACTTAATTAAGTATTGTAAGTACATAAAGGGGGAAAATAAAGCATAAGAAAGGTGTATTTGGTAATGAAAAGTCTAGAAAAGCATGAAATTTGGTTACAATAATTTACAACACTTTAGAATAAGACTTGGTAAGTGATAAAAATAGGGTTATTTAGGTGAATTATAATAAGAGTCTAGAAAAGTGTGAAAATGTCTTACAACAATTCACAACACCTTTACAAGACATCATAAATTCTTAATCATTCATAAAGATTCAAGACCTAATGTGAATATGTGGGCCATATTACAACATTAAATCAAGGAAAAATCAAGCCAAATAAGCACAAGGAGTGACAAAAAAAGAAAAAGCAAAAGGGTTACTTTTTCTGTGTCCACACAGGGAAATGATATATTTCTCTTGTGTCTTTATTCAATCTTCAAATATCAACGTCAAAGTTGATGAGAAACTACCTCATTATGATTATAAAGAGGCATAACTCAAATATACTCATGCTTTAAAACTTTCTGAAATGAAAATTTCATAAATAAGCATACTTATTCCACCCAATTTAGATAATACAATTTTTTCCTCAGAAGTATGTAAAATAACCACCACTATTCCCTTCCCTAGTGCTTAATTCACTTAATAGGGAACACAATAATATTTCTTCCACATCTTTAAAAATGGATTTCATACAAATTTATTTCTTCTTCCAAACCAAATTATGGGAAAATAACTAGATATATTTGTAGATATTCTGAATTATGCTTTGTCAGGTCCATTGCATAGAGTTTCCACCTCCTTTTTAGAGGATAAAAATTCAACAATATGAAGTTTCTTTCACTAGTTGATTTCACTTTAAGCTTCCTTTTCCTCAAAAAATTCTCACTAGCACAAAGTTCTTTGAAGTCACCACCCAGTTTTAGTGAGAACTTTAGTTTAGAACCTTCATGAACCTATCAAGGAAAAATGATCTACTATAAATGTTTTCTTAAATAACTCCCTAGTGGAGTCGCCATTTCTGTTGGTGACTCAGATGGGAAAATAAGACTCCACAATTTCCAACCTCTGGTTACCAATATTATTTTGATATTTCTATGACTCTTTGACAAGACAGTCTGCAACCAAATTTCAAAGCTCTCCCTAGTAGAGTCGCCATTTTTGTTGGTGACTTAGATGGGAAAATAAGACTCCACAATTTCCAATCTCTAGTTACCAATATTATTTCAAGTTTTCAATGACTCTTTGACAAGACAGTCTGCAACCAAGTTTCAAAGTTCTCCCTAGTGGAGTCACCATTTCTGTTGGTTATTTTTTATTAACCAAACTTATTCTTACCACATACCTATGAACTTTCCATAATTCAATTATTAGTAAGGGTAAGGATTGTCCAACACATAAGTAAGGGTTCTTAGTGCTTTACTTCTTCACTTTGGGCTTTGTGAAACCCATGAGGGTAATCCTAAACACTATGTTTACATATACTAGTGTGTTTAGATATCAAACACAAAGTAAGAAAATGATTCTCATTAAATGTTTAATAGACACAATACCCTAAAGATTTGGTTGACCTTCAAGGCAATGCCTAACCTAAACAAGAGAAAATGTAATTCGTTAAGTTTCACACACACCCAAAAAAATATTGATAAGTAAAGTTGATTTTAATTTTGTGATCAACTATTGAATTGGTCACCACAATTGAAGTATAATTTTACTTTTCTAAACAAGTGCCATATTCTTGGAACGGAGTCAAACCAAATACCCACATAATTAGATAACAATTTTATATATGGCAATACTCAAAGCCTTAAAAATATTGCATTCCAATATTCCCACTTATCATCTCCACCATTTACTTCTTACTAGCATCTTCATACATGACTTATTTCAAACCCATTGTTATATTCAAGCATTTACGTCCATTCATTCAATTAATGAGCAAGAATAGAGCAATACATCTATTGGAAACTGTAGACACCTACAAAATTCTCGATGAATCACATTACCTAACTAGCATCATTTCATCCTCAAACCCATCCTCTTTTTGCTTAATTGATTAAATTAGCTTAGCTATTTAGTTAATTATTTCATTTCCGTCTATTAACCTAATTTTTAAAATCAGGTTAATTCACGCCCTTTTATGCTAGCATTTCATCTTATTAAATTAAATAAATCAAACTATTTAATTTAATTCCCTAAGTCATCTTATTTAATTAAATAACCCTAAGTTATTTAATTAAATATCATTTCACCTTTCCCCCTTTCATTAAATCATTTAATTTAATAAAAAACACTTTATTCCTCCAAAATCCCCTAATTGTGTGATTAAACCTTGTTTAATTAACAATTAATCTAATTTTCCTCCAAAAGGGGAATATTCCCATGGAATATTCCTTATTCCCCTTTATGTACAATTAAAAATTTATTTTAATTTGCAATCTTATCCATGAGAATATCCCAAAAAGGAATATTCTCTCTCCTCCAATCATTTAAAGAAAGGGATATTCTCACTTGGCTTCAAATGCAAGTTATCTTTTAACCTCTTGAGCAAGTCACCTTGTGACCTGTGTGTGCAGGTCAAAAGTGTGTTTGTTTGAAACAAATGTGAGCTCTTGATTAATTTTCATCTTGCATTCTTATTTGTTGATGAGAATCCATGATCCATGCCTCTCATCTCCTTCATCTTGGACCGTTGATTAATCTTTTTGATCTCAACCCTTCATTGAACCTCATTTTCTTTCCTATAATTAGGTCACTATTTGGAGAGAAATGGATCCATCTTTCAATTGTAAACTTATGCTGTTGAATTCACTTGCATCAATACTCTCATATTTTCTCACTTTTTAGTGTATTTTAGTTAGTTTTAATTGCATCATAGCTTATAGCATCCATTAATGGCTTCCATGCATCCATCTTAGCTTGTTTATAAATTAGGGTTTCCATATTTTAGCTTAGAATTAGTTTAGATTAGCTTAGCAGTAGCATAATCAGTGCATTTTTACTATAAAATCATGGTAACTTAGCTAGAATCATGTTCATTTTTAGCATAAACTATGTTTTCATATATTAATCACAATTGTTTCATCGATTCACTTCCATAGAATTGATTGAAACAGGCTCACTAATGATAGGATTGGGAAAGGGTCATCATTTCACATCAACACGACACCAATTCAAAAATAGGATAAGTTTCAAATGGGCTAGATTAGGAATTTAACTATTTTTTACAATGTAGTTTTTAGTTTTCATTTTCAATTAAATGCTTATTTTAGATTTCCAATTTGAATGATCTTGTTTGTAGATGTAGGTTTTTTTGGTGAAGTTATGCTTCGATTCATCATGATTCAAGTGTAATCGACCCTTACTGGCATTTCCTCGTCTCACATTTTGGCGCTAGAGGGAGGAAAAACCATTTAACCAATTTTTAACTTGGATTCCATTTTATTTGGTTTTGTAGGACATGGCGATGCCCAAATTACAAATAGCGATGCTATTTCAATAGCGTCGCCATATAGCGATGCCCTAAGAATTTGAAATTATGATGTTGAATTAATGCTCCAACGTTGATTTAAATCTAGCGATGCATATTTAATTTGGAGGTATCAAAAAATTTAAACAATGATGCTCAAATTCACCAGTCCGACACTTTCAAATTTCAAAATGCGATGCTAACGAGAGCAATGATACCGAGAAAAATACCGATGGTATCATGCTCATTGTTTCTGCTATAGAGTGACACCCATTTTTACTAGAGTGACACCCATCCCTCAAACTGTGACACTATCATTTTCAATGGAACTCAGCTAGGGTAAGAAATTTTATGTTTTTTTTTTCGACATGTGACTTAATTTCTTAGATTTATCATACCATTAATGCACGTATCACTGTGTTTTGGCTATTAGGCTAATAAGGTTTTGTAGGTTTTAAAGACATGGAGTGAAAGTGAAGAAATTCTTTTCTATCTTAAATTTTATAATTGTAACAAGTGTTTAAAACTTTGGGGCAATTATAACCCAATTTCATGCTTTCTACTTTCTGCTTTAGGAAACACACTAGAGTTCAATTGGGTTTAAAATGAATGCTCAAAGTTGGATAAAATTGAACCTTCACATCATCATTTTATTTTGGTTTTAAAATTGGACAAGAAAAACTTCATTTTTTAATTGGTTCTTAAAACAAACTCATCACTGCTTTGAAGGGTTAAAATTTACAATTGTTTGTTATGTTTTATGATTTTCAACATTGTTAGTGGATGCGTATGCAATTCTCTCACACCATTTGGTGATCTTGAGAAATAGAAACATTCTCTAACACTTTGTAATATCACCTACATCTTTTAATTGGGTTCAAAATTGAACAATCATGCTTGTGTGAGAAAGAGACATTGTGTGTGTTCCCTCCTTGCGCTTTGTGTGAACTAGGCAGTCGAACTGCAAGTTTACTTCCTCACTTTTGTTATCTTTAGAGGGGTCTGCCTAAGAACAATTCGAAGGTGACTCCAACTAGTTTTTCAATCAGGTTGTATATACATGTATAAGACTAAACTATCAAGTCCTCATGGTATGTAGGCCTTAGCTGTATAGTGTCTTTCATAATGGGGTACTACTGTAAAAAGTATAAGAGCCCCTAGTAGGATTGATTAAAGTCTTTAGTGGCTTACTGGACACTCGCAGGGTGCCATGTTGTCAATTACCCTTACTACAACCCATTTCTTTAGCAAGCCAAAATCATAAAAATATTTGTTGGTGCAAGAACGGTCATTCTAAAGCCACCCCACATCTATACTATTCAATTGTAAAAACATAAAGTCCTTTTAATATCCAGATTTTTAGGATTTTGAGATTTGGTGGTCTCAAGAAGTGTGTGTCATGGAGGGGAGCCAATGTCACCAAATCTCTAATTATTCACATTGTCTAGTGTTTGGAGAAATCCTAGTGGGGACTCACAAAATATAGCCATTTCTATCCTACGGTTGTAAATGATTGTGAGTCAGTCTAACACTTTTCTTGATTTCAAAATGATACAAAAATAAGCATTCACTATCATCCTCAAAATTTCAAACACTTTGGCTCAAGTATGGACTTCTTGAGTTAGCATTGATATTTTTTGTTGTCCTAAGGATTTATCCTAAACAATTTCTAAATATCTTGACATTAACCTCAAACTCATATTTTCCCAAAGACAACATAGGCAATTATGGCTTTAGCCTCATGATTTTCATGAAATGGACATTGTGAAAGTTATGATGTTTTTGACATAAACATATAGTTTGGAAACATAATCAAGACAACTGTTTGTGGTAAAATCAATTCACTTAAGCAAAGATAAATTGACAAATGAACCCCACCTGACTATTTGGAGACTGATCACTTCCATTGAACAACCTGATCTTCTAGGTCCTATAATTCAGCCAAACTTTAAACTCATAAATGGTGAACAAACATATCTCATTAGTAGTTTGAGAAGCTTCACTTTTGAAAACAAGGAAAAAAATACATAGTGGAGAAACAAAACAACCATTTTAGATGAAGAAGAGGAACAAACAGATATTGAGGCTGGAAAGCCCATATTACCACCACCTGTGTGGCAATAGGTATCTTCCTTTCTTCCATAGACATAAACTATTTTCACATGATCTCACGTAAAATAAAGATCCCTAAGCCAAGGTCTACAAGTCGAGTCATTTTATAATTAGGAATCTCACTCCAAAAGCTCTCAAGAAGCACCTTTTAGTGCTTCACATAAATAGAGACAGGTTGGTACCAATTTTTTATAGACATGTTTCAAGGTATAGTTCAGAATTATGGGTGATCCCACAAAGCTAGTTTACAATTTCTAGGAGATTCTATTTTTTGCTGAAATCACATATTTTTAGAAAATATAATGATTTAAGCCTTAAAAATTTCCATTTAAAGCATTCCAATTGAAGAGGGTTTGATCAAACTACCTTAGATCAAACCCCCTTGGATAGAATCCTGCTAGTTTTAAACCATAAGTATAATGGAGTCTCCTTTACACCTATCAAAATGTTGATAAAATACCACTTTTGATTTACCTTTGGGGGATCAAATGAATTCATTTAATTTTATTTTTTTAAGTATGTAGTCCTTATTATAAGCTTCCCAAAAAGTATAATTTTAAATAAATTTAATTTTATTATTATATTTATTTTTTATTTCTTGTGAATGTAGGTTTTTCACGGAAAATGAAGCTCCTTGTTCTACACATATCAAAAAATAGAAGATTATCAAAACAAAAAATTGGAAAATATGAGTGCACCAGATATTCAAGTCCTTGATCCAACAAAAAAAAAAAGAATTTAGATATATACAAAAAAATTTACACGTTATACAATCTGCCTATGTCTGAATTGTAATTGGTTTGACTTCAAAACTTGATTAAGGAAAAAATATTCAATAAAACACTATATAAACAAGTGGAAGAACTAGATATTAGAGTTACAAATATAAATTTGAAATAATTATAATTTTACCCTTCATGGAAAAAAAAGTTATATGTTATATGGTGAGTGTCAGTCCTTAAAAATGTTGTTTTCTGAAAAAAACTAGTTTTTGAGGGAGATGGAAAAAGAGGTGAAATTTGATTCCAAACAAATTGAAAAATATATATTTAGAATCTACAGACAAAATTTCATGAAACTCTAGTTTTCATCATCTTCAAATTCCTCACGGTTTAGTTGCTATAGGTGCCCGAAAATGAAGATTTGGATAGAAAAAATTAGTTCAATGTCCAATTTGACCAAAAATTGTAAACCACTATTGTGGGATCACCCTTATATGCATTTTTTTGAGTCAAAACCCTAATCTTTCTACTTGATACCAAACTCTTATAAATGATTCATCAAACAATCAAAATTTGTAGGGGAAAATATTTAGCACTTCATTTTAGAAATAGGAATCATAGAACAAGGTATGGTCAAAAGTGGGCTTCAATACTTTACCACAATTGTTACACTTTGATGAGAAAATTTTATGCTTGATCTAGGAGAGCTTGAACAGGTTTGGAAATTCCCATTCGTCCTCTCATCTAAATCATTGAGTCATTAGGATTTGAACATTTTTAGAGGTCTAGCATCATTCTCACTACCTTGTTCTTGTCAAAACAAAGGTTCACTTTAGGTCAACATTGGGTCAAAAATTTCACTCACTCCATCAAATTTCATCCTTCACTTCATCCACATTACAAAATTTCAAATACACCAATAGTTTGTGACTTAAACATCAAATGAACGGCTAACTTAGCTACTTTGTATGTGAAATGCATCCTTTTCCATGCACATAGTTAAGGTAGTTATCATTTTTGAACTAGCTCATCTTGAAGGTCACAAGTATACCCTAAAGATTTCTAAGTTCATAAACATCCTTTATCCCAACATCAAAATATCAAAACATCAAACTCAAGTCAAAAGTGTTGTCCCAAAACATTTGCAAAGATCACTTTACACATCATCCATCTTTTCACCCTCCATTATCATCATTGATCCCAAAAGACTTAGAGCATCCCTTTTACCTAGATTTGATTCAACTAGAGAGTTAAAACATTAGAAAACTCAACACAACTCTCCCATAGGTGACAAAAAAATTATGGTAAAGACAATATCACAACACAAGAGAGTCATGGAGAAAAAAAGTTACATTTACCTCAAGTGATCCAAATCCTTTAGAGTTTGATCCAAGTCATGCTACCCCATCACAACAACCACCATCTCCTTCAAGACCATATGAGATCGAAGATGTCATGAATAATCCATTTGAGCTTACTAGCGAGGAACTTGTAGAACATCAAGCTTTTGAATTTGTAGCTCCTATCTCCTTGAAATTTGTAGCACAAAATTTAACACAAGGTTTCACAATTCCATCACTAGGGATAAATCAAACCTATATTCCTAGTCCTGCAACGAGCCTTGCCTAAGATTTTGGTCACACCTCACCATTTGAAAATAGTACACTTGTGGGTACCCTTGACACTAATCCTCCACCTCCCACGGTCGCCTGGACACATACTTTTGGTGCTCCTCCTATTCCTGAAGCTCCAAAACAACTACACACATGGATTGAACTTTATTATTACACCACCTCTTCAACATTTTAGGGAAACCCTTCTTCATCCACACCTATGAGTACCACAAGTGTGCCTATCCTTCTTGAAAGATATGAAACAAAGACAACCTAAGAAAGAATTATGCATTTACAGAGCAAAGATTGAATTATGTTTAATCCCAAGTCTTCGATAACTAGGTCATGGTTGCACTAGGGTCACTCTTGGGTAATGATGTGATAATTTGTTCTTAATCTCAAAGGGACTATGGTTATTTCTAGATTTGCCAAGAATTACTAATATTTCACATAAAACTTTATTTTATAATCAAATTACATCATGAAATTGAAAGATTCAACTTAATATTTCATGAATAACACAAATTCTTCGCTATCACTTCAGTAAATTTAGCATTAAGCATTTAGCAATTTAATGGAAAATAAAATATTTTCAAAAAAACTATTTCCATTCACTTATATTTTCTTTTTGGAACATTTTCAAAGTATTAAACATCTAATCTAAAGTAAAACATAAAAAAATATTGAAAATAAAAATTTTCTCCTGGTTATTCTCCATGGATGCCCCAAAGAATTAATAGAAACAGAGCAAACCACTTTATATTTCACTAGATTGCTTCACAACTACATATAAAACAATGTAAGCTTTTAAAGAGGGGGTTTCATTTATGGACACCAAATAGGTTCTATATGCACCCTTCAACGACGTAGCATACAGTCTTGTTCAGTTGAACTTACAAAACTAGCTACAAAAGATATTGAGATAGGTAGCTATCCATAAAGCTCTGATATCAATTAATGTCTATGTGCATACAAAGTTTTATGCTAGAATGGTTCAAAAAATAGTAGAAAAGAACAAAACTTAAAAGAAGTTTTTTCTCCTCCGACATCCACAAATTCTGAACTTAAAATAAAAATGTGGGAAAAGATGGCCTTTAATAGAAACAAGGAATTCAAAAGGTCAACTTAAAAGTATCTTAGAGAAACCAGAAACAACAAATTAAAATGTGCCATGTGGCATGTGCCAACTATCATCAAGAATATTCTAGAATAAGTCAAAGCTTTGACTTTTTCCACAGCAACACTTTTCTCCATACTTCAGCAGAAACTCTTCATCTCCATCAAGGGCACAAGCTTCTTTTAGAAATACTAGAATGAAAAAACCTACCGAGACTGAGATAAACATGCAAATTAAAGCAAAAAATAAATTCCATTATATTTTTGGTATCTAGTATCTAGTTCTTTCTGTATTCACTTATGGCTCCAGTTTCAGACTTCCTCCTTTATTTCATTGGTACCCTTGGAAAGCTCTTAATATTTGATGCATGCATTCTTTTGAAATCCTTCGTATTGCTCTCCAAGTAAGCTTGAGTTTGGTATATTCTTCAGTCACTTGAAGTATGACATCATTTTCCTGTGCTTTGTCTGCTTCATATTTGGCTATAACATTTCTACACTGTATTATTTCATCGATGAATTCCCTTGACAATAATTCAGCTGGATCTCTATTTATCCTTTCTATCCATTCCTTGAAAGCTTTATCTTCCTTCCCATCCTACCCTAATGTTTGGGGATCAAAGCCTTGACATGAAAATACTTCAATAAATTCTTGATTTTTCTCTCATCAATCTTCTGCACTCAATGGTGACTCTTTCAAATCCTTCAATACAATGTACTAACTTGTCACCCTCCCATTTCAACTGATTCTTCCATTTTCCTGGAAATGACATTTTAGATTCTGATATTATATTATTTTCTTTAACTCTTGGATATCTGTCTGTATGAGGATTTCCATATTTCACCTTTCATCAATGACTTGCTCTTGGTGAAGTCTACATTCATCTTCAAATCTTTTCAATTTCTCTAAATGGTGGTATGCTTCCTTATACATTCCTATTGCATATGTAATAAATTCATCTCCCTGCCTTATCAAGTATTCAATCCATTCTTCAAACATATTCAATTTATGACGACCTACAACAATGTCATCTACTTGCTCTTATGACATTAGTACCAGATGTTGGGGCAGTTCAACTTGTTCTTGACTAGATAAAGTTAGTGACTTGATAAAATGCTCCAAGGTAGAAACTCGTTCTTTCAATTCTCTATTCTTTTGTTTATATTTATGTACTTTGGCAATAGTATCATTTAAATTCACTTTTATTTCTTCTAGTTCTTGTTGCCAAGATGACTATCCAAGATTAATACTTGTGATTTTGTATTACTTAGCCATTATCTCATGTCTATCCTTGTCATTTGTTGGGGTAGCTATCTGGAGAGTTGTATTGCCATCTGCATTCCTCTATATGATGTGCTTTTCCTTTGCTCTACACTTAGGTTTAGGAGTACTTACTTCTTGTATGAAATTATTGAGATTTAGAGGTAATATTTCTACTTCCATTGGAGAAGCTAATTCCTTGATTAACCAATAAGGTGTATCATCATCTTGATGTAACTCTGTAACTCTTTCTTGTCTCTATCTATTACTTGGTTTAGGAATGGCATCTCTTTGACTTGCCATATTTTTTGAAATGGAAATTTATTTAGCAACATATGACATAGACTCAGTGATGCAGGAGCATCTAGTGGTGTAAGGGCAATAATCTTGCATCACCCAAAAATAGTTAAATTTCAAGTTTCTCAGTTTTTAGATGTTTTTACATTTTGGATACCCTTTTCGCTGTAATGAAATTCCCAATTTATGGTTTTTATTTTCTATTCATGGGTTGAAAGATATTACAGTTTTAGTTTCCCATATTTGCACTTGAAAATATTTCGAGTTAGATTTGAGGCACTTAGAATTCCTAGATCGGCCCCAAAACTTGCCAAAATCAGCATAGTGGATTTCAAGCACGTTATTGACTTCGAGACCTTTCCAATGGTTCAAACGGTTCGTGAATCAGAGTCCCAGATCAAAAGTGATGGCCCCGGGAAGTTGGTGCACTTTCTAGAAGATACAATTGCAAATATTCTTTTGAAATTTGAACTTCAAGTTGTAATTTTTCGGTGCCAAACCACCTAAACTCAAATTTGAATGTTGTTTTGGCTCCAAACTAAAGAGGAGCTCTATTTATGGGCGGGTTTCTAATTTTTGGGTAACTTTTTGGGGGCAAGCTCGCATATTGCGAAAGGGTGATTCTGTAGCTTTCTGTAACTTGCATGTGTTGTAGAACTTGGGAATTCGAGATCCTCTACATGTAAGAGGCTCCATTTTCTGAATAATAAAATTATTCTCTTTTTTGTGGGCTATTTTCTAAGTCTTGGGCTGCGCCCTCATCAAGTGGTATTAGAGCAGGTTTTCTTGAACGTGTGGACAGATCACCGATCATGAGGTAGTTCGCACCAGGACCATGGTTGTGGGTCAAGGTCAAGAAAGATGCCTCCAAGAGTGATGCCTGGTAGGCGTGGTGGTGCCAAAGGTGGTCAAGGTGGTAGAAATGCTGGTGGAAGAGATGCACTGGCAGCCCTCCAAAGACAAATTGATGTGTTACAAGAGTAGTTGAGAAGAGGGTTAAACCTGAGGGAAGAAAGTGAGGATGAAGGAGAGGAAGAAGGTTCAAATGTAGAAGAGGAAGAAGAAGCAATTGATCAAGACCAAATGTAGCTAATAAGGGCCATTTCAAAGATCGGGAAAAGACCCAGAGCAGAAGTCCCCAGTTATTGCAAAAGTCTGAACCCAAAAGAGTTGATCGACTGGATCAACGAGCTAGAAGAATATTGAGTATGAGGAAATAGAGGACCCAGATTGAGTTAAGTTTGTGAAAATGAGGCTGAAGGGCCATGCCAGTATTTGGTGGAAAGAGGTCTAGTTAGAAAGAAATCGAAGAGGAAAAGGAAATATCACTAGATGGGATTGCATGGTAGAGAAACTGAAGAAGCAGTTCATACCAGTGGACTACGAGTTAGAATTGTTGAAGAAATTGCAAGTGTTGAAGCAAGGAAGCAGATTTGTGAAAGAATATACTAAATATTTTCACAAGAGAATCATCAGAACGGGCCACACAGAGGCCAATAAGGAGAAGGTAGCCCGATATCTTAATAGGTTATGACCGAGCATTTGGGAGGAGTTAAGCCTAGTCAGAATGACCACCATTGAGGATGTGTATTAGTTTTCTCTGAAGGTGGAAGAGAAGCTAAACAAAAGATTTGATGGCAAGCAAAAAGGACGAGGAGGTCAAAGTGGAAGGGGCAGTGGAAGACCTTCAGGAAGCCGAAATGATGATGAAAAGAAAAGTGAAGATGTGGGTACCAGCCAAAGCGAAAGGAATGACAACTTCTACTGCTCTCATGATCAAAATAGCAGTGATCAAAGAGGTAGAGGATGAGGGAGATATGGACAAGGATCTGGAAGAGGTGGTTTCAAAGGAACGTGTTTCTAGTGTGGTGAAGAAGAGCATCGAGTGTATGAATGCCCACAACACCAAGGAAGGGCAGAAAAAGGCCAGAAGGTCATGGAAGGGTTGCACATGTAGATGAGGAGGCCCAATCTAAACATTCAGATGATGCTAAAAGGGGAGAAGCCCTAGTGATTAGGAGAGCCCTGGTGACTGAGGAAAAGGAACCAGAATAGAGGAAGAATTTGTTTCACATAAGGTGCAAGTGTTAGAAGACATGGTCACAAAGTTGAAGCTGAAGAGGGAAAGGCACCTACATTCGTATCATATTTCCTGGTTGTACAAAGACCACAAAGTTTTGGTCAATGAGCAGTGCCTAGTAAAGTTCAAGATTAGGAGCTACCATGATGAGGTACTCTATGATATCATCCCCATGGATGCATGTCACATGTTGTTGGGGAGGCTATGGCAGTTCGATAGGCGAGCTATACATGATGGCCATGCAAACACTTATTCCTTGACAAAGGATGGGGTTCGTCACAAGTTGAAACCCCTGAAGGAGACCAAAGAAAAGGTGTGCAGTAGTGCTAGAATTTGTTATGTAGATGGAAGAAAATTTTTAGAAGGTATGAAGCAGGAGCGTGTGTGTTATGCATTGATTCCTAGAGTGAGTAAGGAGGATAGTGAGAAGGTTCTAGAAGAAGTTTCTAGGATGTTGGATGAGTTTCAGGATATTTTTTTTTATAATGTACCTGAGGGTTTACCACCAATAAGGAAGATCAGTCATCAGATTGACTTGATTCCTAGAGCCAGTTTGCCAAATAAGGAAGCTCATAGAATGACTCCTGTAGAAAATGAGGAGTTGAACAGACAAGTTCAAGAGTTGTTGAGAAAGGGTTTGATACGGGAGAGTTTGAGTCCATGTGCAGTACCTGTTGTACTAGCACCAAAGAAGGATGGGGAGTGGAGAATGTGTACAGATTCTCGAGCCATAAACAGGATAACAATCAAGTATAGATTTCCACTGCAAAGGATGGATGACCTAATGGACTGTTTGAGTGGAGCTCAGTACTTCACAAAGATTGATTTGAAGTGTGGATATCACATGATCCAGATTCGAGAGGGAGATGAATGGAAGACTTCCTTCAAGACCAAAGAGGGCATGTACGAGTGGTTAGTTATGCCTTTTGGGCTAACCAATGCACCGAGCACATTCATGCGGCTCATGAACGAGGTACTAAAAGAATTTCTGGGAAGTTTTGTTATTGTGTATTTAGATGATATTTTGATTTTCAGTAAGATGTTGGATGAGCATCTTATGCATATTCGGAGAGCCTTTGAGAAGTTAAGAGAAGAAAAACTGTGTATTAATCTAAAGAGGTATAGTTTTGTGAAGAGGGAGTTAGTGTACTTGGGGTTTGTTGTCTTAGCAAAAGGTCTGAAGATGGACCCAGAGAAGGTGAAGGCTATTTTGGAATGGCCTACCCCAAAAATTGCTACCGAGGTGAGATCTTTCCATGGTTTGGCTAGTTTTTATAGAAAGTTCATTAGAAACTTCAGTAGTATTTGTGGACCCTTGACTGAAACAATGAGAGGGGATAGAAAAGAATTCAAGTGGAGCACCTGTGGAGCAGCAAAAATTTTGAACCGTTGAAGTAGAAAGTGACGTGAGCAACTGCTCTAGTCCCTCCCAAATTTCAACAAGGTGTTTCGTGTGGATTGTGATGCCGTTGGTTGTGCCATTGGAGCAGTGTTGAGCCAAGAAGGTAAGCCCATCGCCTATTTTAGTGAAAAGTTAAATGATGCCAAGAGAAAGTATTTTGTATATGATCAGGAATTTTATGCAATAGTTCAAGCATTGAAGAAATGGAGACATTATTTGTTGCTGAAGGAATTTTTCTATATAATCGATCATCGCCTTGGCAAGCATCTAAATAGTCGTGGAAAATTAAATCGAGGCATGAAATAGGTAGATTTTGCAGTTATACCTTTGTTTTGAAAAAACATAGGAGTGGGAAGTCAAATAGGGTTGCGATGCTTAAGTAGGAGGTGCATAATGCTGATGACAAAGATGCGATTGAAGTGGTTGGTTCAATGAACCCAAGACAATCAGATGCGTAAGATCCCGATTTTGCAGGTTTGGAAAGCTTGGTAAGGAACATGTTACGCGGGATTGTGACAAGATGGCATGTTATTTAAGGGAAGTCAATTGTGTATCCCAGGGAGTTCCATGAGGGAGAACCTGATAAAGGAGAAGCATAGTGGAGGAATGGAAAGACATTTTGGTCTGATAAGACCATTGCCATTATCGCTGAGCATTATTATTATTATCTCATTGTCACTGTGGATGTGAAGAAGTTTGTACCAAAGTCGGTGGTATGTCGGGATGGCTGCTGAGTGAGCTATAATATAGGCTTATATCCTTACCTATACTAGAGAGGCCATGGGAGTAAGTATGGACTTTGTTCTGGTTTTCCCAAGGACACAACGAGGGAATGATCTCGTGGTTGATAGGTTTTCTCAAAATGGCACATTTCAATTCCATGTCAAGACCCATGATGCAAATTCACATTGCTGACTTGTTCTTCAAAGAGGTGGTGAGGCTACATGGTCTCCGGCCAAAGAGTATTGTTTCAGATCGTGACACCAAATTTGTGGGGTACTTTGGTGGACCATGTGGAAGAAGCTGAAGACAAAGTTGAAGTTTAGTTCTACACATCATCCACAAACAGATGGGCAGGCAGAGGTTGTTAACAGGAGTCTAGGTAACCTACTGAGATGTTTGGTAGGAGATAAACCCAAGGGATGGGACTTGATCTTACCCCAGGCATAATTTTCTTACAACAATTCTATCAATAGAAGCACTGGTAGATCATCGCTCTAGATTGTGTATGGACGCATAACAACAACCTTAATTGAGGAAGATGGACCAAGAGAAGATAATAAGTGTTGAAGCTGAAGATTTTGCAGAGTACATCAAGAATATACATGAGAAGGTATGAGAACACATTAATAAGATGAATATGCAATATAAGGCTAAGGCAGATCAGAAAAGGAGGAATAAGGAGTTTCAAACTGGCGATGAAGTAATGGTCTATTTGAGGAAAGAAAGGTTTTCCATGGGAACCTATAACAAATTGAAGATGAGAAATTTGGTCCCTGTAAGATTTTGAAGAAGCATGATTTAGGGAATGCATATGAGGTAGAGTTGCCTGATGGAATCAACATTTCCCCTGTGTTCAACATTTCAAATTTGATAGAGTATCATGAAGGTGGAACGGAGGAAGCACCAGCAATAGGGCAGTATGGCATTCCAACACCTACTTCAGAAAGGGAGGAGATTGAAGCAATCTTGGATAGTCGTGTGGGGAGGAGTACCAGAAATAGGCAGTATGAAGAATATCTGGTGAAATGGAGATGAAGGCCTGTGGAAGATTCATCCTGGCTATCTAAGGCAGCGGTTGACTGGTGGGGTTTTCCTCAAGCATCTGAGACATGACGGGTCACTTCTCAAATTACCCTGGGTGTCTGATGCAGGAGCATCTAGTGGTGTAAGGGCAATCTTGCATCACCCAAAAATAGTTAAAAGTTAAGTTTTTCTATTTTTAGATTTTTTTACATTTTTGGATACCCTTTTCATCATAATGAAATTCCCAATTTAAGGTTTTTATTTTCTATTCCTGGGTTGAAAGATATTGCAGTTTTAGTTTCCCAGATTTGCACCTAAAAATCTTTTGAGTTAGATTTGAGGCACTTAGAGTTCTTGGATCAGCCCCAAAACTTTCCAAAATTGGTGTATCAAATTTTGAGCACATTATTGACTTTGAGACCTTTCCAACGGTTCAAATGGTTCACGAATCGGAGTCACGGATCAAAAGTTATGGCCCCAAGAAGTTGGCACACTTTCTAGAAGATACAATTGCAAATGTTCTTTTGAAATTTGAACTTCAAGTTGTAATTTTTTGGTGCCAAACCGCCTAAACTCAAATTTGAATGTTGTTTTGGCTCCAAACTAAATAGGAGCTCTATTTATGGGCGGGTTTCTAATTTATGGGTAACTTTTTGGGGGCAAGCTCACATATTGCGAAAGGGTGATTCTGTAGCTTTCTGTAACTTGCATGTGTTGTAGAACTTGGGGATTTGAGATCCTCTGCATGTAAGAAGCTCCATTTTCTGAATAATAAAATTATTCTCTTTTTTGTGGGTTATTTTCTAAGTCTTGGGCTACGCCCTCATCACTCAGGATTGGTAGGATTTAGCACTGCCTCCTCTATTTGGAGACTTATATTTTCCTATCTATCCATATTTACTGATTCTTCTCTCTAAATCTAATCTTCTTCATTTACAGCTACACTAAGATTCTCTTCATTTTCAGTTCCATCTCTTGTGAACTGTGTAGCTTCCTCTTCTAGAGTTTCAATTTCAGCATGGCCTTTATCTGATTCTTCAAGGACCTACAAGTGTTCATTAACATTTTGCACATTCTCAAAAAAAAAATGAGAATCAAGCGTGTCTTTAACAACTCTTTTATTAGTAGAATTTTTCTCTCCATCTTCCCCTATTTCCATTTCAATCACGCTAGGATTTCTTGCCTCTTTGGTGAGTGTCCCTTCAATAAATTCTTCTTCTTCAATATTTATGGGGTTAGAGCTTGTATCCTAAATTTCCTCTATCACTGGGTGTACTATGAGCTTGTCTTTGGACTTATTTTCCTTTACCTTTTCCCACATAGCACCCCATCTATCTACTTGTTCCTTAATTTTGGCCTCATCTTCCTTAGAGATTCCCTCTAAAGCCACAGGAGTCCCACCTAGTGCTTGCTTCATACTAGTCATATTAATAGAAGGGGGAGAAGTGAATAATGTTGCATCTCCTTAAGATACAGACCTGGTTTGTGTACCAACATTCCCTATTACTAATGTTCCTTCATCAATATTTATTCTAGTTATGAGTTAATGGGTTCAATTCGTCTTCCTCATAAATTTTTTCAAAAATCATCAATCCAGTGTTGAGCATACCTTAGAACTGGCCTAGTAACATCATCAATTGATCTCATGTCTTCGTCATCAACACCTGGGTCTAGAATGGGTTCATCATATACCCTGTCATCATTGTAAAACTAATTCAGCACCTCACTATCATCTTATTCCAATTGGTTTAGGATGTCATAGATTTTGAGCATTCGAGCAAACCCTAAAGTCATTCTTTTATAATTTTTCCTTCTGACCACATGCTCGTCTTCTAAATGAGGTACATGATCAAGAAAACTAACTATATTTCTAGCAATATTTCCTTCAATATCATAGTACACTCTCTGGAGTCGAAATTCTACAAAATGGTAGGTCCTCAGTTCCTCCTCACATAGTTCAATTATTTTGATTCCATAGTACTTATAATTCCCTATTGTGATGGGAAATTTAGAAGAGGACTTCTTGTGAGCATGGCTATAAAGAGTTTGAGATGGTTTTAACTATCTCACTAATTCCAATAAAACAATTTTATCTGTAGGATACCTGGGTAGCATGAATGGGTGTCCATGAAATCCCTCCACTTTGATGTAGGAGTAAGTTGGGAACTATATGTACCAGCCTCCCATAGGCTAAATGGCACTTTGTGCTTCCAGGGATAATCTCTTAGATTTGTCACCTTCCATTTTTCTCACTAGTTTCATGGAGAAAAAATCATTAAAAATTTTGTAATCACCTTTATACCCATGAACAATGATTTGGGGTAAATGTGCATATATAAAACTATTGCCAACTTGTGTGCCCAGAGTACCAATCTTTTGTAATCCTTTTTTATTGGCTCTCATAGCACAAGAGTAAATAACATATGATGACATGTAGAAACATCTGGTCTTGGGGAATGTAGTAATCTTTTCATGTAGCCTGTCACTTATCAATTTTCCCCAATGCAACTCTATAGGACCTTCCATCATTCGAGATATTATCACGAACATCTAGGGTTCAACTTTTCTTGCATCTCTCAAACCAATTACTCTGGTCAATAAAGTTATTATGTCTTTTATCTCTTTTTCAAACATAGACCTCCAAATTACCTTGGTCTGTGGTGTGATTGGTTGTTGGCACCATTGGGTACTCATAATTTCTTTGTTATGATCTTCAGTGCTCTGATATGTCTTGGCCTTGGCCTTCAAGTCAACATTGAACATCTGTGTGTAGGAGGGGAAACCAAATGTACACATAATTCCTTTTTGATACAAGTATGCATAAGTTCTTCCTTCCTTTCCAACAATCCTTTTGGATGGATTGGAATATTTTATGCATTGCATGACTAATTTTGGAGCTGCCATTGCTGGCAGAAACCCTCTTGTAGGAAGTAACCCATTAGATACGACATTTTTGGTGCATTGGGTAGAATTCTCTTGCAATAGCCATGAATGGATTTCAATGTCAGAAGATCATCCCATGTGGGTATCTGTGACCACCACATTAATAGGTATTTCCTGTGAATTGCAGTACTTCAATTCATCTTCTGCTCTTGCATCAGAAGTGCTCATTTATGATATAATGTGCTCTGCAATTATTAAAATATTTGTCTATGTGTGCAAGTTAGCATTAAATTTGACCACAACTTATATTTCATAAAAAATTTAATTCATTCTTTGATCAAATTTAACAACTCAGAGAAAAATTAAGACTCCAATTTTAGAATGAGAAAATACCATTATCGAAGATTTCTAGCTTGAGAAACCCTTTTCAATAAATTAGTTATTCGAAACATACATGGTTCTAGTTAAAAATGGTGATTCTTCATAATGCAACTTCAAAACCCTTGGTAGCCACGACTTAGTTTCTCAAAATTTTACCTCTCTTGAGCGCCAAAGTAGCTTCGTGAATTCAAAGTCTTTAGAAAATTTGTAATAGGTTGCGAAGTGGAGTTTTGTAAAAGCAATTACACGGTCGAGGTTGTGCCAAGTACATAGGTAGTTCACCACTTTCATTAATTACTAGTTATTTCACATTAATTCCTTGAATAAAGGTGTGATCAATACAGATTATGGTTCAAATCATGAACACCTAGATTTCTAAGTTGGCTCACTATTTGAGAAGAAAGAGGATGCAATGATTATACATGGTAGTTATATGTCATGCTAATTCTATACAAGGTATATACCATTAAAGATGTGCAATTAATGATGGCCATCGGGTTGATGCTTTTGAAAATTCCTTTGAAAGAGAATCACATAACACTGGGATCCAAGAAGTACTTCCTGGAAAGTGAAAGAAAAACCAAAACAAGAGAAAGACTGGAAACCAAAACTGAAAGATATACTTGACAAAATTTCAAAGCAGACTTTTCGGTTTCTGAATTTTATTTCAAAGAAACAATAAAGCACTAGACTCTAGAAAAAAGGGAAAATTAGTGGGTTTATAAAATTTGATCAATGAAATACTAGGCAGAACTAGAGTTATTTACAAACTCTTTCAGCTCACGCAGGATTCTAGAATTCTAATTTCTAGTAACAAAATAAAACATTAAGAGAATACTAAAACACTGAAAGACCGAGAAGAAAAAGGGGGCTATGATACAAAGAAGCTAAGTGAAACTGAGAGGACAACTAGCAACCGGACAAGAACCAAAAAAACAATGCCAAAGTGAGGGCATGTGCAGGACCATCATGGAAAAAACGGGCCCTTAAGTGGCAAAAAAATTAGAAAAATTAGAGTTAGGCAACTTGACATAAAAATTTGAATAAGTTATCTATATTATAAGTAGGAGGTATTTTTCCACAAAGATAAATAAATTATATTATTAAAGAGTCAATGGGAGTTTAGGTGATAACAGAGAGATCGTCCGGAGGTCACCCATCCCGACCCCGCTGCTTCACTCCGTGAGCATCACCCAGATGCAATGAGTGCTAAGTGGACCATTCGATATCATGAGAGATGGGTTCTTGTGAACCACTACTCATGAAACATGGGTCAATGAGTTTGACTCAAATACTACACGCTGAACTCCGATAGCAATATCATAATTATCTATATTATTTCAAAAATATATAAGAATAGAATCAGTAGCAAATTTAATGTAGTTTCTAAACTACTAGGTTTGTTTAAAAAACAAAAAATCTATTTGGTAAAAATTTGAAATTTCAATGTAGTGGTACTTAAATTTCAGGGAAAAAATAAGTAGGTGTCTGTCTAACCACCCTAACCACAATAAAATGATAATATTTTAGATATAAGTAGAGAACTCATGGCCCGATGTGATGCATTTTTTTTGTATTTTTTTCCAATTAAAGATTTAATTATGAATTTTTTATTACAAATTTTTAAAAAATATAAAAAACTCGTATGTCTGACCACCTTAACTTGGTCAAAAATTCATGAAATTCAATTTTTATTTTTTTAATCCAATAGTATGCAAAACGTAGAATGTGATGCATGTTTTGGATTCAAAATATGTGATACTATTTGAAAGCTATAGATGTTTTTCAATTAACCTATCAATCATGACTTTAGTCATAATTTGATTAGAAAATGAATAATAATTACTTATTAAATTCAAAATAAATCATAATTTATATTGGTGGAAAGTTGAGAATCCCCTTTAAAAACCCTTTTCATTTCATCAATTTTGGGTAAAAAAATAGTCATCAGCGACATACCTATGATATTGCCACTTTTTGGCCCATCATGATCCTGCACATACCTGTGAGTGAAAACAACAAAGACAAAAAGGGCAAAGAAAGGAAAGAGGGGATCCACATTTTGCCAAAAGGGGAAAAATGGGGTAGGTTGTGAGACTACACAACAAATAGCAACCAAAAAAACTAAATCAAACAATAGAAATTCAATTCCAGATCTAACATCAATGTTCCAACTTTCTTTAGTATTCTAATTATAAATCATGGGATCCTTATTCCATTTCCAAATATTACTTTAGTTAGCATGCACAATTAGGTATTACTGAGCTCACGTATGTGCAATTGATTATTATCGTTATAGTAAACTTAGAAATTTATCAATTGTTTGCATTAATCTACATAATATGACAATTCTTTTTAAGCCAACCAAGGATAGAGCCTTGTTTCCAGTCAAGCGTCCATAGCCCTGACAAGGTTATCTCTGTAATTTCCCCAAAACATAGCTCTACTACTGGTCAGGCGTCCACAACCTCGGTAGAGTTATTTGGATAGCCTAAAGAGTTGATATCACTTCTTTTTTTTCTTTTTTTGATATACCAATGATAGTTCATTTTTCACTTTTGATATTACAATAATAGCTCATTTATTAACTTGAAAGAATTGAAGCACCGCTATTAGGTTGGAAATTATAGTGGTAGCAAAGGTAGTATTTTGATTTTTCAATTAATGCAAACAACTACTATCCCAAATTTTAGTAGAATGATTTAAATGTATTCGTTTGTAGCTCAACATCAACTGAATAATTCATGCTAATTAGAGTATATAAAATTGAACAATTCTTGAACAATTTATAAATGGAAAACTAATTCTGGTCGGAATAGAGACTAAAGTTCTGGAGTTGACATTCTACTGACTTGTAAACCTTTAAAATTTTCTAATCAATGTAAATTCAAACGATGCAACACCCAAAAAAAAAAAAGGAAAACAAAAGCAAACACAAAACAAAAAAAAGAAAAAAAAGAAAATTGTTTACAAGAAAACAATTTACTCATGACTGAAAATAATGCTTTAGAAATTGCCCATTCACAGGTAATGGGCTATCTTTGCTAGTCAAGGAATTTAGTCTATAAATTCTATCACCCAAGATTTCAAAAATTTGGTATGGGCCTACCCATGATCTGTTAAACTTACCATGTTTGTTTTTACATTCATGAGCTTTATTCCAATATAGGACCAAATTGGATATTCTGAAAGTCTTTAATTTGGCACGCTTATCAAACCATCTTTTCACTATGGATTGATGTTTAGTGAAATAATATATGGCTCATGTTTGTTTGTCATCTAAATGCATCAATTGCAACAATCGAGCTTCAGTTTGATCATCTAATCCAATATATTCTTGTGCAAACTACCAGGTAGGGATTTTGAAGTTTATTGGGAGTATAGGATCTACCCCATAGACCAAATGATAAGGAGAATTACCTAATGCAACTTCCATCCTAGTGCAATCTACCCAAAGGGCGAACCTTAACAAAGAATTCCATTCCCTAGGGTTCTTTTCAATCAGTTTTTTAATTATATCCAACAAATTCTTATTTGATGATTCAGGTAATCTGTTTCCCTATGGATAATAATTAGACAAAAAATTTAATGTTATGCCATATTCAAATGCCCAATTAGAAAATTTTAATGAAGCAAAAGTAGGGCCATTATCACATACCAATGTGTACGAAGTTCCAAACCTAGTGATAATGTTTTCTTCCAAAAATTTGATGACTACATCTGTAGTGAATTTTTTGTTGGGGCATGCCTCTATCCATCGAGTGCAATAATCTATAGCATTCAATATGAATCTATGTCCAGTTGAGGATGGAGGATTCATATTTCCAATAAATTCTAATCCCCATTGTGAAAAGGGATGCATCTCCATCACTGGCTACAATGATTGAGCATTGAATCTTCCTTTATTTGACATTGTCTGACATGTGGGTAATTGTAGGATCATGATGGGCTAGAAAGTGGCGATATGATGGATATGTGTAGGGTATGTGGCTAATGACTTTTTTTAACCCAAAATTGATGATATGAAAAAGGGTTTTTAGAGGAGATTCTCAGCTTTCCACCAATATAAATTGTTCTTTATTTTGAATTTAATAAATAATTACTATTCATTTTCTATTTGAATTACGACTAAAGTCTTGATTGATAAGATGATTGAAAAAAAATTATAGCTTTCAAACAGTATCACATTTTTTGAATTCAAAAAATGTGTCACATTCTATGCTTTGCATACTAGAGGATTAAAAAAAAAAAAGAATTTCGTGAAGTTTTGACCAAGTTAAAAGGTGGTTAGACATATGAGTTTTTATATTTTTTAAAATTTGTAATAAAAAATTCATAATTAATTATTTACTTGGAAAAAAATTACAAAAAATTATGCATCACATTGGGACATGAGTTATCTACTTATATCTAAAATATTATAAAAAAACATTATCATTTTATTGTGGTTAGGGTGGTCAGACATACACCTACTTATTTTTTCCCTAAAATTTAAGTACTACTGCGTTGAAATTTCAAATTTTCACCAAATAGATTTTTTTTTTAAAGAAACCTAGTAGTTTAGAAACTAAATTTAATTTTCTACATATTCTATTCTTACATATTTTTGAAATAATATAGATAACTTATTCAAATGATTATGCCAAATTGCCTAACTCTAATTTTTTTGAATTTTTTGCCACTTAAGGGCCTATTCTTTCCATGACGATCTTGCACATACCCATGTATGACAGTGTTTAACATGTTCATAAGTATCTTTAAAAATATTGGGCCAATATTAGCTTGCTCTTAAAATAAGGTGTGCAGTAGCCAAAGGTGCTCCATGAGTTGTTCCAAATCTATCATGTAGTGAACCTACAACACTTTATCAACTTTTGTTCTATTTAAACATCTTAAGTAGACTGCTTCATGATTTATTTTAAATAGAATCCCTCCCTTAATCATATAACTCTATGATTTTATCTTGAGGGCTCTTCTTTGATTTCTTTGCATATGATCAGGGCAAATATGGCTGACCAAATAATGCCAAATGTTTGAGTACCAGTCTTCTTGATCTTTTTCATCCAACATGTATTGTTGAATTTAAATTCGGGGATCTATTTCTGCAATAGATTTAACCAAATCTTGTCCTCTAACCAACCTCATAGGTATGATTTCTAAATCATATTCTTGTAATATGGTAACCCATTTATCTCTTTTTTCTCCAAGCTCACTTTGTGTCAACAACATTTTGATAGCTAAATCGGGGACAATAGCTTTAACTATACTACTGAGGATGTAATTTTTGAACTTGCATATGACTTTGACCAAAGAAAAGGATTGTTCATCAACATCTATATATCTCAATTCCGCTTCCTCAAATGGAGTGCTCATGAAAACAATTGGTTTTTCTTCTACATTTTTTCCTTTCTGTGTTAATATTGCAGGACAAGTATGACCAAAAGTGAATGAGTAAATATAAAAAGGTTTAATATAATCTGGACTTACCAATACTGGTGCTTCTATAATTTTAGTCTTTATAGTATTGAAGGAGATCTTAGCTTCATTCATCCACTCTATTTTGGCATCTTTCTTTAACATATCGTTAAGTGGCTTCACTATTTCAGAAAATCCTATAATAAATTTTCAAACAAAGTTAATCTTACCAAAATATGACTTCAATTCTATTCTACTTCCTAGAGGTTGTAATTTGAGTAGTGCGTTCACTCTATCTGGGTCGATTGAAATACCATGTTCAAAAATGATATGTCCCAATAACTTTCCTTCAGTCACCCCAAAAAATACATTTTTTAGGATTTAGAGAAAATCCATAAGTTTCACACTTTTGTAATATTTCTTTAAGATCTCAGACATTATCTCTTCTGTCTTTAGAAACTATTGCAAGGTCGTCCATGTAAATGATGATGCATTTTCCTATCAGTTCTCAAAAATCCTAGTCCATGGCTCTTTGGAATGTATCTCCAGTGTTTATCAATCCAAATGACATCCTTCTATAAGAAAAAGTTTCCCACTTAGTGGTGAAAGTTGTTTTCATTTGATCTTCCCTCGATACCATTACTTGATTGTATCCTAATAATCTTTCCAAAAAGACATCATTTGTGAACCATTGACTATATGTAACACTTCTTCAAGTGAGGGTAGTGGATAATTGTCTTTTTCAGAAGCTCTATTGAGATTCCAGAAATCTAGACACAATCGTATGTCTCCATTACTTTTCCTTATAAGGAATAAATTCGCCACCCAATTTAAATGTCTGATTGGAAAAATTATCTTGGCTGACAACAATTTTTTAACTTCCATTTGAATTAAAGGCTCTAAAAGTGCATTGAATAGACGTTGCTTCTGTCAGAAAAGTTTTGCATCAAGCTTCAATGGTATAGTATGTGTAATGATGGAAGTTTCATACATTTTCAGATCTTCATACATCCATGTTATGACTTTCCAATAATCTTTAAGTTCCTAACCAATATTTATTTTCTGTTCTTCAATACAAACCTTCCCTATGAGTATATTCTTAGGATCTTCTTCAATATTCAAATTATATAACTCAGATAATCCTCCTTCACTTTGAGGTAAATCTTTATGTCTGACTATCTGATAAATATCAAACAATCATTCTAACTCAATTATTCCTTTCAGAATATTATTATCTTTGACTTGAATCAATTCTTCATCTTGAATTTCATTATCAGAGTGATCTATCTCTTTAATAATTTTTGCTTCAAGAATACCGAAATTAGTAATGAATTCCAATATGTTCCTGTCATCTTCAAACACTTGTAGATTAGTAACATTATTAGGAACTAAAGGTAATTGTACCAATTCAACTATGAATCTTTTCAAATATGAAGTCTCTAAAGGTTCCAAATTACTAGCAGCAGTAGCCAGAGCATCGACTCTTTGATTAAATCTTCTTACGATATGAGTAATATTAAATGCGTCAAATTCTTTGATCAGATCCCACACTCAGTGTCAATAATTAGATAATCTCTTGTAGTGGAAAATATATTGCTTTTGAACTTTTTTAACTACCAATTGTGACTCACCAAACGAGGAATCTAACCTTTTTCTTGATTGCCAGGATCAAGCCATGTATAAGAGCTTTGTATTCTGCCACATTGTTAGTACATTAAAATTGCAATCGATATGCAACAAGAAAGGACTTACCTTGCCGGTTGATAAGTTCCACTCCAATTCCAATTCCTTGTTTTGATTTTGATCCATCAAATTTGAGAATCCAAGCTTGATCATTTGTAATCAATATTTTACCATTCTCCGATTTCGTCATACAAATCTTCTCATTTTGTATGTTTTGATCTTCATTTTTATGTATTTCCTGTTCAATTCTTGTGACATCATAATGTCCTAGACAATATAGACTCTCAATTTTGTGGATTATCTCTAGACACATCATACAGTTGCTCTTTGAATGTGTAACATTATGCAATCGGCACTAGTCCTGCAATAACAAACTTTTTAGTGAAATTTTACTTTTATTATTCTCTTGAGCTTTTGAAATAATACTCTTTTGAAATTTATCATAAGGATTATTCTCCTCCTCAGAGGAGTCACAATTTTATTTTATTAAAACATCTATTCCAGGAATTAAATCATTATATTTCTCAACATCACAAGTAAAAACTTCTTCAATTTTAACTCTTGAATTATGTACTCTATAAACTCCTATTTCTACATCGATATATAGAACTTCATTTTTTTGATTGTAATCTGTGATCATGTATTTCATAAGCAGTTCTCTTTGGATCCTAATTTGATTAGGCACTCCTTTCCATGGTAACCACATGTGTGAGAAGTCAGTAGACATGTATCCATTTTATGTTTTAGACCATTCTCTACTTAAAAGCATACCATAGGTATCAGGTATTTCTACGAATTGAATGTTAATGTAATATTGCATTATAGGGTTAGAAGCTAGTTGCATGTTGATATCAGTCAACTCTCCTACCACATTTACCTTTGTCTTGTCAATTTTAGTAATTTTTTTTAAAGAATTTACATAGGAGTTAACCCCAATGTTTGACATATGGATAACGACATCACATTAGTAGAAGTTCCAAAGTCTACTAAGAAATTATGAAGATTCCTACCAAATATTCTCAAAGTGAGCAAAAATGGCGGGGACTAGCTTTCCTTTATAAATGGCTACTTATGCATTGGCTATGGGAATGATGTTACTATCTTTCGCTTTTTCTTGACTATCTTTCACTTGAACGTGCTTGGATTTTCTTTCTTTGGAAAAATCTTCCAAAGTATTTAAGAAAGCTTTCTTGATCATAGGTGTTTTAAGCAGTTCTAACAAAGAAAGGCTAATATTTTTTTCTTGATTTCTTTTGCTAAGTAATTAGTCAAATTTTTTTGATTAGCGAGGTCGATCGTTTCACCTTTTGAAACATTTGATGAATTGTAATGAGAGGTCACCTTCGGTAATCTGGGATTATTGCTTGATTTTTCACTAGGTGGAGTATTAAAGTTATTTGGCAGGATATGTTGTTAAAGGTCCATTGAACTTACCTCCATTGTTAGCGTTATTCCTCGTGGTTTAATTATGTCCCTTCTGATATTGTTGAAAAGCATGAATTTCATCCATTTGTTCCATAGACTCATTTTAATCCTGATATGAAAAAGTGTGTCTCCAAAGTCATAGTTGAATCATTACCTTCATATCTGTGAGCATGAATTATGATAGTTGAAGGTAATTTTAAACATTCATAACTTTCCAGGACTAAGACAGAGTCATATCCTACCAAAACTAATTCATTTCATTTAGGAGGTTGAGAATCGCAATGCTCGTTGTAGTGAGTAGCAACGAGGAAAATATCTGAAGTGATTTTGAATTGTGAACAATCCACTTCAGAGTGAGCATTTGTATTATGAATTCAATTTTTCATTGCAAGATAAACTAAATTCACTTTTGATGTAAAATTTTCATCAGTTGAATCAGGATTATCTAAAGGTGTTGATACTCCCCCATTATTAGGGCATGTATTCCATGTTCTAGATGGCCTAGGAGTTTTATACATTCGATTTTAGAATTTGGATTATTGTTTTGAGAATAAAAATTTTGATTTCTTAATTTTGTAACTTTTTAAGTCAATATTTTGAGTTGAGTTGTAACTTCATTCATGTGTTCCTTTTCCTCATAAATTTTGACATTTTGGTTTTCTTGAGTTTGTGAGAAAAATAAATTTCCATTAGGACGTAGCTTTGTAATAGCTGGACCAGGGTGAGGGACTAAAGCTTGACTATTTCCTGGTTGAAAAAGAGTATTTTGAGGAAATGTCCCATTCTAGACCACTGCAGGATAAACATTAGGAGTCATGGGATGAACTATAGGGACTCCATTCACATTCGGGGTAGGGTAAATAATTAATCCATTTCCAAGATGTTTCATTTCTAAATTCACACTTATGGCTTCAACATAGGCTTCTGGTAGAGTAGGGGGAGGATTAGCTCTTCACTTCACAAATATAGGAGTCAAAGGATCTAATATTGTATAATAGACTGTGATTGCAGAAAAATTATCTACTACATAAGGTGCTTGTAACCTAAAATAAACCTTTTGAAATTTATCATTAAAAGTGGTTATAGGTTCTCCCTTGAACCTCTTTATTTGAGTGAATTGATGGTATAACAAGGCAGGATTAGTAGGTGTTCTAAACCTAGATAAAAATTGAGTTTCCATGTCTTGCCATGATCCGATAGAATTGGGAGGAAAATTGATACACCATTGGTAAACTTCATCACTCAAAGTATATGGGAACAATCAACACAAAACATCTGCATGTTGAATTCTTTCTTGAAAACATGTATCTTTGAATATACTGATATGTTCTTTAACATCTTTGTGGAAATAATACTTAGGACACAACTTGTCAAGATTCCTGGGTAAATCATTATATATAGAAAATTGAATAGGTGATTCCACATTACAGAATGTCATCACTATAGGAGGTGATGGTGTAAAAATGGTTGGAATCTTTGGACATGCACTTGAACTTGCATACTTTTGAGGTCTAGATGATGTTCGGCCACTAAGCTCAACTAAGGTCACCTAAGGATCACTAGACCAAGATCTAGTGGTTATATGGAAATCTAGCTTAAGACCTAACAAAACCAAAAATAACAACAATAGGCCCTCTTTCTAGCGCTAGTTCCTGTTGATGACAATTTTACTCGTAGTAAGCAAATCAAATAAAATATCCATAGACAAGACCATGAAGAGCCTATCCTTCTTGAAAGATATGAAACATAGACAACCTAAGAAATAATTTTGCATTTACAGAGCAAATATTGACTTCTGTTTAATCCCAAGTCTTCGATAACTAGGTCATGGTTGCACTAGGGTCACTCTTAGGTAATGATGTGATAATTTGTTGTTAATCTCAAAGGGAATACATTTATTTATAGCTTTTCCAAGAATTACTAACATTTCACAGAAAACTTCATTTTATAATTAAATGACATCATGAAATTGAAAGATTCAACATAATATTTCATGAATAACACAAATTCTTTGTTGTCACTTAAGTAAATTTAGCATTAAGCATTCAACAATTTAATGCAAAATAAAATATTTTCAACAAAACTATTTCCATTCACTTATATTTTTTTTTGGAACATTTTCAAAGTATTAAACATCTAATCTAAAGCGAAACATAAAAATTCCTAAAAATTAAAAGTTTCTCCCGGTTATTCTTCATGGATCATGCCCCAAAGAATTAATCAAAACATAGCAAACCGATTTATATTTCACCAGATTGCTTCATAGCTACGTATAAAGTGGTGCAAGCTTTGAAAGAGGGGGTTTCATTTATGGAAACCGAATAGGTTCTGTATGCACCCTTAAATGGTGCAATATACAGTCTTGTTCAACCGAACATAAAAAACTAGCTACAAAAGATACTGAGATAGATAGTTATCCATAAAGCTTTGATATCAATTAATGTCTACATGCATACAAAATTTTATGCTATAATGCTTCAAAAAACAGGAAAAAAGAACAAAACTTAAAAGAATTTTTGCTCCTTTGACATCCACAAATTCCGAACTTAAAATAAAAATGTGGGAGGAGATGGCCTTTTATAGAAACAAGGAATTTAGAAGTTCAACTTAAAAGTATCTCAGAGAAACCAAAAAAACAAATTAAAATGTGTCACGTGGCATGTGCCAACTGTCATCAAGAATATTCTAGAATAAGTTAAAGCTTTGACTTTGTCCAGAACAACAATTTTCTCCATTCTTCAGCATGAACACTTCATCTCCATCAAGGCTAAAAGATTCTTTTTGAAATACTGGAATGAAATAACCTATTGGGATCGGGATCAATCTGCAAATTAAAGTAAAAAATAAATTCCATTATATTTACAGTATCTAGCTCTTTCCATATTCACTTATGGCTCCGATTCCAGACTTCCTCCTTCTTTCTTTCATTAGTACCCTCATAAAGTTCTTAATATTTGATGCATGCGTTCCTTTGAAATATTTTGTATTGCTCTCCAAGGAAGCTTGAGCCTGGTATATTCTTCAGTCACTTGAAGTATGACATCATTTTCCTATGCTTTGTCTACTTCATATTTGGCTATAACATTTTTGCACTGTATTATTTCATCGATGACTTCCCTCATCAACAATTCAACAGGATCTCTATTTATCCTTTCTATCCATTCCTTGAAAGCTTTAGCTTCCTTCCCATACTTCCCTAATATTTGGGGATCAAATCCTTGATGTGACAATACTTTAATAAATTCTTGATTTTCTCTCATCAATCTTCTACACTCAAAGGTGACTCTTTCAAATCCTTCAATACATTGTACTAACATGTCACCCTCCCATTTCAATTGATTCTTCCATTTTCCTAGCAATTAAATTTCATATTCTGATATTATATTATTTTGTATTAACTCTTGGATATCTATCTGTCTGAGAATTTCCATATTTCACCTTTCGTCAATGACCTGCTCTTTGCGAAGTCTACATTCATCTTCAAATATTTTCAATTTCTCTGAATGGTGGTATGCTTCCTTGTACATTATTATTGCATCTATAATAAATTCATCTCCCCACCTTATCCATTATTCAATCCATTCTTCAAACATATTCATTTTATGACGAACTACAAAAATTCCATCTACTTGCTCTTGTGACATTAGTACCGGATGGTGGGGCAGTCCAGCTTGTTCTTGACCAGATAAAGTCAGTAACTTGATAAAATTCTCCAAGGTAGAAAATCATTCTTTCAATTCTCTTTTCTCTTGTTTATATTTATGCACTCTTGCAACAATAGCATTTAAATTCACTTTTATTTCTTCTAGTTCTTGCTGCCAAGATGAGTGTCCAAGATTAATACTTGTGATTTTGTAATCCTTAGGCGTTATATCATGTTTATCCTTGTAATTTTTTGGGTTATCTATCTGGAGAGTTCTATTACCATCTACATTCCTTTGTATGACATGATTTTCCTTTACTTTGTTCCTAGGTTTAGGAGTACTTACTTCTTGTATGAAATTATTGAGGGGTATGTGCAGGATCATGATGGGCCAAAAAGTGGCAATATGATGGGTATGTGGCTGACGACTATTTTTCTACCCAAAATTGATGAAACGAAAAGGGTTTTTAAAGGAGATTTTCATCTTCCTACCAATATAAATTAAGATTTAATTTGAATTTAATAAGTAATTATTATTCATTTTCTATACAAATTATGACTAGAGTCCTGATTGATAGGCTAATTGAAAAACATCTATTACTTTCAAACAGTATCACATTTTTTGAATCTAAAACATATGTCACATTATATGCTTCGATACTATAGGATTAAAAAAAGAAAAATTGAATTTCTTGAAGTTTTGACGAAGTTAAGGTGGTCAGACATACAAGTTTTATATTTTTTTAAAAGTTCTAATAAAAAAATCATAATTAATTATTTACTTGGAAAAAAATTACAAAAAAATATGCATCACATTGGGGCATGAGTTCACTACTTATATATAAAATCTTGTAAAAACATATTATCATTTTATTGTGGTTAGGGTGGTCAGATAGACACCTACTTCTTATTTTTTCCCTGAAATTTAAGTACCACTGCATTGAAATTTCAAATTTTCACCAAATATATTTTTTTTAATAAAAAAAAAACCCAGTAGTTTAGACACTAAATTAAATTTTCTATAGATTCTATTCTTACATATTTTTGAAATAATATAGATAACTTATTCAAATTTTTATGTGAAGTTGCCTAACTCTGATTTTTCTAGATTTTTTGCCACTTAAGGGCCTATTTTTTCCATGATGATCCTGCACATACCCTGAGATTCAAAGGTAATATTTCTGCTCCCATTGGAGAATCTAATTCCCTAATTAACCAATCAAGTGTATCATCATCTTGTTGTACCTTTGTAACTCTTTCAGATTGTATCTTTCTATTACTTAGTTCAAGAATTTCATCTCTTTGACTTGCCATATTTTCTAAAATGGGAATTTCTTTAGCAACATTTGACATATACTCAGGATTGGTAGGATTTAGCATTGCCTCCTCTATCTAGAGACTTATATTTTCCTATCTATCCAATTTTTTTATTCTTCTCTTTGAATCTTATCTTCTTCATTTTTAGTTCCATCTTCTATGAACTATGTAGCTTCCTCTTCTAGAGTTTCAGTTTCAACATGGCTATTATCTGATTCCTCAAAGACTTGTGAGTGTTCATTAACATTTTGCACATTCTCAAAATAAAATTGAGAATCAAGAGTGTCTTCAACAACTCTTTTATCAGCAGGATTTTGCTCTGCATCTTCCCCTGTTTCCTTTTCAAGCATGATGGGATTTCCTGCCTCTGAGGTGAGCGTCCCTTGAATAAATTTTTCTTCTTCAATATTTATGGGGTTAGAGCTTGTATCCTAAATTATCTCTATCACTGGGTGTACTATGGGCTTGTCTTTGGATTTCTTTTCCTTTACCTTTTCCCACATAGCACCCCATCTATCTACTTTTTCCTTAATTCTGGCCTCATCTTCCTTAGAGATTCCCTCTAGAGCCACAAGAGTCCCGCCTAGTGCTTGCTTCATATTGGTCATATTAATAGAAGGGGGTGAAGTGAATAATGTTGTAGCTCCTTAGGATGCAGACTTGGTTTGTGTACCAACATTCCCTATTACTCCTATTCCTTCATCAATAGTTATTTGGTTTGGGGTCTGGTTGTGGAAGAAGATGCACCTTTATGTCTTGCTTTTGTTTTATATTTATCTTTCATTACATCTTTTTGGTTTTCTAATATTTTTTTGGGAACTTCCTATCTTATTACTTCAGGGGATTTCTTCAATTGTAACACTTTGATTAACCTTACTAGTCTTCATTTTCTTCTTGGTAGCCTCTCCACTTTCAAAATCAGTTTCATCTCTTTTTTTTCTTCTTTTATCTTCTGGGTAGATGGGTTCAATTCCTCTTCCTAGTAAACTTTTTCAAAAAGAATCAATCCAGTGTTGAGTATACCTTAGGACTAGCCTAGTAAAATCATCAATTGATGTCATGTCTTTGTCATCAACACCTGGGTCTAGAATGGGTTCATCATATACCCTGTCATCATTGTAAAATTGATTCAGTACCTGACCATCATCTTTTTCCAATTGGTCTGGGATTTCATAGAGTTTAAGCATTTGAGAAAATGCTAAAGTCATTCTTTCATACTTTTTCCTTCTAACCACATGCTCGTCTTCACAATTAAGCCAACAATCTTCTAAATGAGGTACATGAGCATGAAAACTAGCTATATTTCTAGCAATATTTCCTTCAATATCATAATACACTCTCTGGAGTGGAAATTATTCAAAATGGTAGGTCCTCAGTTCCTCCTCACATAGATCAGTTACTTTGATTGCACTGCACTTATAATTCCTTATTGTGATGGGAAATTTACAAGAGGCCTTCTTGTGAGTATGCATGCAAAGAGCCTGAGAAGGTTTTAACTATCTCACTAATTCCAATAAAACAATTTTATCTATAGGATACTTGGGCAACATGAATGGGTGTCCATCAAATCCCTCCACTTTGATGTAGGAGTAAGTTGGGAACTATACTTACCAGCCTCCCATAGGCCGAATGGCACTTTATGCTTCAAGGGATAATCTCTTAGATTTGTCACCTTCCATTATTCTCACCAGTTTAATGAAGAACAAATCATTAAATTTTATGTAATCACCTTTATACCCATGAACAGTGATTTGAGGTAAATATGCATATATCAAACTATTGCCAACTTATGTGCCCAGAGTACCAATCTATTTTAATCCTTATTTACTAGCTCTCATAGCATAAGAGTAAATAACATATGATGACATGCATAAACATCTGGTCTTGGGGAATGTAGTAATATATTCATGTAGCTTGTCACTTATCAATTTTTTCCAATTCAACTCTATAGGACCTTCTATCATTCAAGATATTATCATGAACATCCAGGGTTCAAATTTTCTTGCATCTCTCAAACCAGTTACTTTTCTCAGCAAAGTTATTATGTCTTGTATCTCTTGTTTAAACATAGACCTCTGAATTATCTTGGTATGTGGTGTGATTGGTTGTTGGCACCATTGGGTGCTCATAATTTATTTGTTACGCTCTTCAGCGCTTTGATATGTCTTGGCCTTGGCCTTCCAGTCGACATTGAACATATGTGTGTAGGAGGGGAGACCGAATGTACACATAATTCATTTTTGAGACAAGTCTACATAAGTTCTTCCTTCCTTTTCAATAATCCTTTTGGCTAGATTGTAATAGTTTATGCATTGCATGACTAATTCTAAAGCTTCCATTGCTAGCGGAAACCCTCCTGTAGGAAGTAACCCATTGGATACAACATTTTTTGTGCATTGGGTAGCATTGTCTTCCAATAGCCATGAATAGATTTCAATTTCAGAAGATCATCCCATGTAGGTATCTGTGACCACCACATTAATGTGTACTTCCTGTGAATTGTAGTACTTGAATTCATCTTCTGCTCTTACGTCAAAAGTGCTCATTTTGGATATAATGTGTTATGCAATTATTAAAATATTTGTCTGTGTGCGAGTTAGAGTTAAATTTGACCACAACTTATTTTTCATAAAAAATTCAATTTGTTCTTTGATCAAATTTAACAACTCAGACAAAAATTAACATTCCAATTTTAGAATGAGAAAATACCATTATCAAAGATTTCTAGCTTGAGAAACCCTTATCAATAAATTAGTTATTCAAAATATACTTGGTTTTAGTTAAAAATGATGATTCTTTAGAATGCAACTTCAAAACCCTTGGTAGCCGGGACTTAATTTCTCAAAATTTTACCTCTCTTTGCGTGCCAAAGTAGGTTCATGAATTCAATGTTTCTAGCAAATGTGCAATATGACACGAAGTGGAGTGTTGTAAAAGCAATTGCATGGTCGAGGTTGTGCCAAGTACATAGGTAGTTCACCACCTTCATTAATTACTTGTTATTTCACATTAATTACTAGAATAAAGGTGTAATCATTATAGATTATGGTTCAAATTATGAACACCTATATTTCTAAGCTAGCTCGCTATTTGAGAAGGAAGATGATCCGGTGATTATACATGGTAGTTATATGTCACACTAATTCTATACAAGGTATACGCCATTAAAGATGTGCAATTAATGATGACCATCGGGGTTTCAGGCTTTTTACAATGCCTTTGAAAGAGAATCACATAACACCATGATCTAGGAAATACTTCCTAGAAAAGAAAAGAAAAACTAGAACAAGAGAAAGACCAAAAACCGAAATTGAAAGATATACTTGACAAAATTTCAAAGCACGAGAATTTGGGAAAAATTGAAAATTACTGGGTTTATATAATTCGATCAATGAAATACTGGGTGGAACTAGAGTTATTTGGAGATACAAACTCTTTTGGATCACACAAGATTCTAGAATTACGGTTTCTAGTAACAAAATAAAACATTAAGAGCATATTGAAACACCAAAAGACCGGGAATAAAAAGGGGGTATCATGCAAATAAGCCAAGTGAAACTGAGAGGAAAACCAACAACTGGCCAAGCACCAAAAAAACAATGCCAAAGTGAGCAAAAACAACAATGACAAAAAGGGAAAAGAAAGAAAAGAGGGGGGTCCACATTTTGCCAAAAGGGGAAAAATGTGGAGTGTTGTGAGACTACACAACAACTAGCAACCAAAAAAACTAAAGAAAACAATTGAAAGTCAATTCCAAATCTAACATCAATGTTCCAACTTTCTTTAGTATTCTAATTATAAATCATGGGATCCTTATTCCATTTCCAATTCTTACTTCAGTTAGCATGCACAATTAAGTATTATTCAGCTCACATGTGTACAACTGATTATTTCTGCTACAGTAAACTTAGAAATATCAACTATTTGAATTATTCTACATAATATGAAAATTTCTGTTAAGCCTTGTTGCTAGTCAAGCATCCATAGCCCCGACAAGGTTATCTCTATAATTTCCCCCAAACATAGCTCTATTGTCGATCAGGTGTCCATAGCCCCGGTAGAGTTATTTGGATAGCCTAAAGAGTTGATATCACCTTCCTTTTTTTGATATAGCAATGATAGCTCATTTTTCACTTTTGATATTACAATAATAGCTCATTTATCAACTTGCAAGCATTGAAGCACCACTATTAGGTTGGGAATTACAATGGTAGCAAAGGTAGTATTTAAATTTTTCAATTAATGCAAACAACTACTATCCCAAATTTTAGTAGAATGATTTAAATGTGTTTGTTTGTAGCTCAACATCAACTGAATAATTCATGCTAATTAGAGAATATAAAATTGAACAATTCTCAAATAATTTATAAATGGAAAACTAATTTCGGTCAGAATAGAGACTAAATTTCTAAAGTTGGCATTCTATTAACTTGTAAACTTTCAAAAGTTGCTAATCAATGTAAAGTCAAAGGACGTGGCACCCAAAAAAAAAAAAAAAATCAAAAGCAAGCACAAAACAAAAAAAGGGAAAAAAGAAAACTATTTACTCAAGACTGAAAATAATGCTTTAGAAACTGCCCATTCATAGGTAATGGGATATCTTCGCCAATCAAGGACTTTAGTCTATAAGTACTATCACCCAAGATTTTAGAAATTTGGTATGGGCCTGCCGATGATCTGTTAAACTTACCATGTTCATTTTTACGTTCATGAGCTTTATTCCAATATAGGCCCAAATCAGATATTCTGAAAGTCTTTAATTTGGCACGCTTATCAAACCATCTTTTCACTATGGATTTATGTTTAGAAAAATGATCTATGGCTCATTTTTGTTTCTCAGCTAAATGCATCAATTACAACAATCAAGCTTCATTTTGATCATCTAATCCAATATATTCTTGTGCAAACCGTTAAGAAGGGATTTTTAAGTTTATTGGGACTATAGGATCTACCCCATAGACCAAATGATAAGGAGAATTCCCTAATTCAACTTTCATCCTAGTACAATCTACCCAAAGGAAAAACCTTAACAAAGAATGCCATTGCCTAGGGTTATTTTCAATCATTTTTTTAATTATATCAAACAAGTTCTTATTTGATGATTCAGCTAATCCATTTCCCTGTGATAATAATTAGAAAAAAAAATCATGTTATGCCATATTCAAATGCCCAATTAGAAAATTTTAATGAGGAAAAAGCAGGGCCATTATCACATACCAATGTGTATGGTATTCCAAACCTAGTGATAAAGTTTTCTTCCAAAAATTTAATGACTACATCGGTAGCGCATTGTTCCTTGTGGCATGCCTCTTTCCATCGAGTGCAATAATTTGTAGCGGTCAATATGAATCTATGTCCAACGAAGGATGGAGGATTAATATTTCCAATAGAGTCTAACACCCATTGTGAAAAGGGACACATCTCCTTCACCAGCTGCAGTGGTTGAGCATTGAATCTTCCTTTATCTTGTGTTGTCTGACATCTATGACAATGTTTAACATGTTTGTAATTATCTTTAAAAATATTGGGCCAGTACTAGCTTGCTCTTAAAATAAGGTGTACAGTAGCCAACGGTGCTACATGAGCTATTCCAAATCTATCATGTAGTTCGTGCAACACTTTATCATCTTCCATTCTATTTAAACATCTTAAATAGACTCCTTCATGATTTCTTTTAACCCCTCCCTTAATCATATAACTCTATGATTTTATCTTGAGGGTGGTTTTTTTTTCCTTTGCATATGATCAAGGAAATTATGGCTGACCAAATAATGCCAAATGTCTGAGTACCAGTCTTCTTGATCTTTTTCATCCAACATGTATTGTTGACTTGAAATTTGGGGATCTATTTCTGCAATATATTTAACCAAAGCTTTTCCTCTAACCAACCTCATAGGTATGATGTCTAAATCGTATTCTTGTAATATGGTAACCCATTTAGCTCTCTTTTCTTCAAGCTCACTTTGTGTCAACAAAATTTTGAAAGCTAAATTTGGGACAATAGCTTTAGCTATACTCCTAAGGATGTAATGTCTAAACTTGCATATGACTTTGACCAAAGCAAAGGATTTTTTTCAACATCTATATATCTTAATTATGATTCCATGAATGGAGCGCTCATGAAAGAAATTGGTGTTTCTTGTTTATTTTTTCCTTTATGTGTTAATACTACAACACAAGTATGACCAAAAGCAAATGAGTAAATATAAAAAGATTTAATATAATATGGACTTACAAGTTCTGGGGCTTCAGTAATTACACTCTTTATAGTATCAAAGGCGATCTTAGATTCATTCATTCACTCTATTTTGGCATCTTTCTTTAACATATCATTAAGTGGTTTCACTATTTCGACAAATCCTGTAATAAATTTCCGAACAAAGTTAATCTTACCAAAATATGACTTCAATTCTTTTCTACTTCCAGAGGGCTATAATTTGAGTTGTGCATTCACTCTATCTGGGTCGATTGATATGCCATGTTCAAAAATGATATGTCCCAATAAATTTCCTTTAGTCATCCCAAAAAATATATTTTTTAGGATTTAGAGAAACTCCATAAGTTTCACACTTCTGTAATATGTCTCTGAGATCTCCGACATGATCTCTTCTATCTTTAGAAAATATTGTAAGGTCATCCATGTAAATGATGATGCATTTTCCTATTAGTTCTCAAAAATCATAGTCCATGGCTCTTTGGAATGTAGCTACAACGTTTATCAATCCAAACGACATCCTTTTGTAAGCAAAAGTTCCCCACTTAGTGGTGAAACTTGTTTTCATTCGATCTTCCCTCAATACCATTACTTGATTATATCCCAAAAATCCATCCAAAAAGGACATCATTTGCAAACCACTGACTATATGTAACACTTCTTCGAGTGAGGGTAGTGGATAATTGTCTTTTTCAGATGCTCTGTTGAGATTCCAGAAATCTAGACCCAATTGTATGTCTCCATTCTTTTTCCTTACAAGGACTAAATTTTCCACCCAAGTTGAATGCCTGATTGGAAAAATTGTCCTGGCTAACAACAATTTTTGAACTCCCTTTTGAGTTAAAGGCTCTAAAAGTGCATTGACTGGACGTTGTTTCTTTCTAAAAGGTTTCACATCAAGCTTCAATGGTATAGTATTTGTAATGATGGAAGTGTCATATGTTTTCAGATCTTCATACATCCATGCTATGACTTTCCAATAATATTTATGTTCTTGAGCAATATTTATTTTCTCTTCTTTAGTACAACCCTTCCCTATGAGTATATTATTAGGATCTTCTTCAATATTCAAATTATATAACTTAGATAATCCTCCTTCACTTTGAGGTAAATCTTTCTTTCTGACTATTTGATCAATATCAAACAATCATTCTAACTCAATTATTCCTTTCAAAATATTATTATCTTTGACTTGAGTCAATTCTTCATCTTGAATTTCGCTATCAGGGAAATCTATCTCTTCAATAATCTGTAAAACACTTGCAGATTAGTAACATTATCTAGAACCAAAGGTAATTGTACCAATTTAACTGTGAATCTTTTCAAATTTGAAGTCTCTAAAGGTTCCAAAGTACTAGCAACAGTAGCTAGAGCATCAGCTCTCTGATTAAATGTTCTTGGGATATGAGTAATATTAAATGTGTCAAACTCTTCGAGCAGATTCCACACTTGATGTCGATAATTAGATAATCTCGTGTAGTTTCAAATATATTTCTTTCAAACTTGTTTAACTACCAATTCTGAATCACCAAACACTTTGAGGATTCTAACCTTTTTCTTGATTTCCAGGATCAAGCCATGTATAAGAGCTTCATATTTTTCCACATTGTTAGTACATTGAAATTGCAATTGATATGCAACAAGAAAGGACTTACCTTGCAGGATGATAAGTTCCACTCCAATTCCAATTCCTTGTTTTGATTTTGATCCATCAAATTTGAGAATCCAAGCTTGATCATTTGTATTCAATATTTTACCATTCTTTGATGTCATACAAATCTTTTCATTATGTATGTTTTGATCTTCATTTTTATGCATTTCTAGTTCAATTCTTGCAACATCATCATGTCCTAGACTATATCAACTCTCAATTCCCTGGATTATCTCTAGACACATCATATAGTTTCTCTTTGAATGTGCAAAAATATGCAATCGGCACCAATCCTGCAATAACAAAAAAATTAGTGAAATTTTACTTTTATTATTCTCTTGAGCTTTTGCAATAATACTCTTTTGAAATTTATCATAGGGATTATTCTCCTCCTCAGAGGAGTCACAATCTAATTCAATTAAAACATCTATTCCAAGAATTAAATTGTTATATTTCTCAACATCACAAGTAAAAACTTCTTCCATTTTAACTCCTTAATTGTGTACTCTATAAACTCCTAGTTCTACATCAATATATAGAACTTCACTTTTCTTATTGTAATCTGTGATCATGTATTTCATACGAGGTTCTCTTTCAATCCTTATTTGATTAGGCACTCCTTTCCATGGTAACCACATGTGTGAAAAGTTAGTAGACATGTATCCATTTAACATTTTAGACCATTCTCTGCTTAAAAGCATACCATAGGTATCAGGTATTTCTATGATTTGAATGTCAATGTGATATTGGATTCTAGGGTTAGAAGCCAATTGTATGTGGATATTAGTCAACTCTCCTACCACATTTACCTCTGTCTAGTTATGTTGAGTAACTTTCTTTATAGAATTTTTAGGTGTTAACCCCAATGTTTGGCATATGGATAACGAAATGACGTTAGTATAAGCTCCAAATTCTACTAAGCAATTATTAATATTCGTACCAAATATTCTCAAAGTGAGCAAAAATTGTGAGGACTCTAGCTTTCCTTTATAAAAGGCTACTTGTGTGTTGGCTATGGGAATGATGTTCTTATCTTTCGCTTTAGCTTGACTATCTTTCACTTGAACGTCCTTTGATTTTCTTTGGAAAAATGTTCCAAAGTATTTAATAAATATTTCTTGATCATAGGTGTCTTAAGCAGTTCTAACAATGAAAGGTTGATCTTTACTTTCTTGATTTCTTTCGCTAAGTAATTAGTCAAATTTTTTGATCAGCGGGGTCAATATTTTCACCTTTAGAAACATTTGATGAATTGTAATGAGAGGTCACCTTAGGTAATCCAAGATTATTGCTTGATTTGTCATCAAGTGTAGTATTAAACTTATTTGGCGGGATGGGAATTGTTAAAGGTCCTTTGAACTTACCTCCACTATTAGTGTTATTCCTCATGTTGTAAATATGTCCCTTCTGATATTGTTGAAAAGTGTGTATTTCATCCATTTGTTCCATAGGCTCATTTTTATCCTGAGAAGGAAAAGTGTATGTCTCCAAAGTAATAGTTGAATCATCACCTTCATATCTATGAGAATGACTTGTTATAGTTGAAGGTAATTTGAAATGTTCATAACTTTCCTGGACTAAGGTAGAGTCATATCCTACCAAAACTACTTCATTTCCTTTAGGAGGTTGAGAATCGCAATGCTCATTATAATGAGTAGCAACGAGGAAAATATTTGAAGTGACTTTGAATTGTGAACAATCCACTTTAGAATGAGCATTTATATTATGAATTCTACACCAATTTTTCATTGCAAGATTAGCTAAATTCACTTTTGATCTAAACTTTTCATCAGTTGAATCAGAATTATCTAAAGGTGTTGACACTCCCACATTATTAGGGCATGTATTCCATGGTCTAGATGTCCTAGGAGCATTATACATTTGATTTTTAGAATTCAAATAATTGTTTTGAGAATAAAAATTTTGATTTCTTAATTGTGTAACTTCTATAGTCAATCTTTTGAGTTGAGTTGTAACTTCTTTCATGTCTTCCTTTTCCGCAAAAAATTTTGACGTTTTGGTTTTCTTGAGCTTGTGAGAAAAAATAATTTCCATTCGGGTGTAGCTCTGTAATAGATGGACCATGGTGAGGGACTAAAGCTTGAATATTTCCTAGTTGAAAATGAGTATTTTGAGGAAATGTCCCATTCTGGACCACTACCGGATAAATGTTAGGATTCATGGGATGAACTATAGGGAATCCATTCGTATTCAGGGTAGGGTAAATACTTAATCCATTTTTTCCATTTTAGGATGAGCCATTTCCAAGATGTTTCATTTCTAAATTCACACTTATAGCTTCAACATAGGCTTATGGTAGAGTAGTGGGAGGAATAACTCTTTGCTTCACAAACATAGAAGTCAAAGGATCTACTGTTGTATAATAGACTATGATTGCAGACAAATTATCCACTACATAAGCTACTTGTAACCTAGAATAATCCTTTGAAATCTATCATTAAAATTGGTTATAGGTTCTCCCTCAAACTTCTTTATTTGAGTGAATTGATGGTATAACAAGGTAGGATCAATAGGTGTTCTAAACCTAGCTAAAAATTGAGTTTCCATGTCATGCCATGATTTGATGGAATGACGAGGCATATTGATATATCACTCGTAAAATTCATCACTCAAAGTATATGGGAACAATCAACACACAACATCTTCATGTTGAATTCTTGCTCAAAAACATGTATCTTTGAATATACTTATATGTTCTTCAAAATCTTTGTGGGAATAATACTTAGGACACAACTTGTTAGGATTCTTGGGTAAATCATTATATACAAAAAATTGAATTGGTGATTCCACATTAAAGAATTCCATCACCACAGGAGGTGATGGTGTAACAATGGTTGGAATCTTTGGACTTGCACTTGAACTTGCAGACTTTTGAGGTCTGGAGGATGTTCGACCACTAAGCTCAACTAAGGTCACTTGAAAATCACTAGACCGAGATCTAGTGGTTCTACGAAAATCTAGCTTAAGACCTAAAAAAACCAAAAATAACAACAATAGGCCCTCCTTCTAGCACCAGTTCCTATTGATGACAGTTTTACTTGTAGTAAACAGATTGAATAAAATCTCCACAAACAAGACCGCGAAGAGCCTATCCTTCTTGAAAGATATGAAACAAATACAACCTAAGAAATATTTTTTCATTTACAGAGAAAATATTCACTTTCGTTTAATACCAAGTCTTCGATAACTAGGTCATGGTTGCACTAGGGTAACTCTCAGGTAATGATGTGATAATTTGTTGTTAATCTCAAAGGGACTGCGTTTATTTATATCTTTGCCAAGAAATACTAACATTTGACATAAAACTTCATTTTATCATCAAATGACATCATGAAATCAAAAGATTCAACATAATATTTCATGAATAACACAAATTATTTGCTATCACTTAAGTAAATTTAGCATTAAGCATTCAACAATTTAATGGAAAATAAAATACTTTCAACAAAACTATTTCCATTCACTTATATTTTATTTTTGGAACATTTTCAAAGTATTAAACATCTAATCTAAAGTATAACATAACAAATACTAAAAATTAAAAGTTTCTCCTAGTTATTCTCCATGGATGCCCCAAAGAATTAATCAAAATAGAGCAACCCGCTTTATATTTCACCAAATTGCTTCACAACTATATATAAAATGGTGCAAGATTTTAAAGAGGGGGTTTCATTTATGGAAACTGAATAGGTTCTATATGCACCCTTAAACAACACAACATGTAGTCTTGTTTAACCAAACTTACAAAACCAGCTAAAAAAGATACTGAGATAGGTAGCTATCCATAAAGCTCTGATATCAATTAATGTCTACATGCATACAAAGTTTTACATCTGAATGGTTCAAAAAACAAGAAAAAATAACAAAACTTAAAAGAAGTTTTTGCCCCGTCGACATCCACAAATTCTGAATTTAAAATAAAAATGTGGGAGGAGATGGCCTTTTATAGAAACAAGGCATTCAAAAGTTCAACTTAAAAGTATCTCAGAGAAACCAAGTATCTCAAAGAAACCAGAAACAACAAATTAAAATGTCTCATGTGGCATATGGCAACTATCATCAAGAATATTCTAGAATAAGTCAAAGCTTTGACTTTGTCCACATCAATGCTTTTCTCCATACTTTAGTACGAACACCTCATCTCCATCAAGGCTACAAACTTCTTTTTGAAATACTAGAATGAAAGCACTTATTGGGACCAGGATCAACCTACAAATTAAAACAACAAATACATTCCATTATATTTCCAGTATCTAGTATCTAGTTCTTTTCGTATTCACTTATGGCTCCAATTCCAGACTTCCTCCTTCTTTCTTTGATTGGTACCCTTAGAAAGCTCTTAATATTTGATGCATGCATTCCTTTGAAATCCTTCTTATTTCTCTCCAAGTAAGCTTGACCCTAGTATATTCTTCAATCACATGAAGTATGATATCATTTTCTTGTGCTCTGTTTGCTTCATATTTGGCTATAACATTTTTACACTATATTATTTCATCGATGACTAATTCCCTCATCAACAATTGAATAGGATCTCTATTTATCCTTACTATCCATTCCTTGAAATCTTTAGCTTCCTTCCCATCTTGCCCTACTGTTTTGGGATCAAATCCTTGATGTGGCAATACTTCAATAAATTCTTGATTTTCTCTCATCAATCTTCTACACTCAATGGTGACTCTTTCAAATCCTTCAATACTATATAAGAGTGAATTTGTACCCTATGTGCAATTACCCATTTTTCCTTTGTCCACCTTAGAAAACCAAGTTTAGAGGCTTAATTCCATCTAAGCCTGCTGCTTGCATCACACTTGGCACTTGTTTTCAAGAGCATCAGTGGAGGCATTTCTATCAGGGATGCCCATGCGATGTGCAAATGCCTGCACAACACGCTTACTTCCCTGATAGATTCCCACATCTAGAGAATGCAAAGGAATTACACTTACCATTGGGGGTTGATTTGTAATGCCCTCGTTAATCGACCGAACTGAATATGGTCATTTCTCCTCATCTCTTCTTCAAATTCATCCCTTGAGTGAGCATTTCATCTTCTTCTATCTTCTACACATCTCTTCACCACTTTGAACTTCCCTCACAAGCTTCACAAGCTCTAAGAAACTTCTTCACCATCTCTTCAATCTCTAAACACTTTACACTTCACAGCAGCAACATCAACACTCCACCACTTCAGTAGAGAAAGTGTGGAACAAAACACCATTGCAATAGAGGCTTGATTTCCTCTCATTTTCTCCCCCATGTAGCCTTGAGTGCTCTTGGTGGAGGTGGTAAGCTTTCACTTCTCTTCTCTATTACTTAGTTGAGTAGCATAACACTATTTTTTAGTGCTTTAGTGCTCTTTACTTCCTTTCTACTTTTCTCTCTATCTATCTAGTTGTCCATGGAGGTGGGAACACCAAAATGGGGTTTGACTGAGGCAGGCCCCTATATAGCCACCCAACAATTTCTCTCTTCCTCTTCTGTGTAGGTATTGAAGACACTCACGAGATAGAAACTTCATCACTTGCATGGTCGTAAGTATTTCCTTTCTTCTCCTTATTGTCTCCATTTCATTTCAATCTTATTACTTCATGTTGCTTTCTTACATTCTGTCAGTTCTCAGTAATCAGATTGCTAGTTTTTGCTTAGGCATTTTCTAAGACATTATTGCTTTCTAGTCCCTATGAGATGCCTGCACGTCTTTGGGATTCCAGGGTGCTGTGTTCTAGTCCATATTCTTTGTTATCATCCTTTGGTCGAGAGATTGATAGTCTATCCAAAAAAATTTGTAACCTGCTCCTTTGGATTCTAAAACTCTTGCTGTTATTCCATTGAGGTAGTATAGGGAATTTCTCCCCATGAGGCTCTCTGAGTGAAGAGAACTCGTGAGTACTGAATCCCCCTATATTACAAATACATTATACTAACATGTCACCCTCCCATTTCAACTGCTTCTTCCATTTTCTTGGAAATGAAATTTTAGATTCTGATATTATATTATTTTGTATTAACTCTTGGATATTTGTCATTATGAGAATTTCCATTTTTTTCCTTTCATCAATGACCTGCTCTTGGCGAAGTCTACATTCATCTTCAAATATTTTCAATTTTTCTAAATGGTGGCATTCTTCCTTGTATATTCTTATTGCATCTGTAATAAATTCATCTCCCTACCTTATCCAGTATTCAATCCATTCTTCAAACATATTCATTTTATGACGAACTACAAAAATGTCATCTACTCGATCTTGTGACATTAGTACTAGATGTTGGGACAGTCTAGCTTGTTCTTGACCAGATAAAGTTAGTAACTTGATAAAATGATCCAAGGTAGAAAATCATTCTTTCAATTCTCTTTTCTCTTGTTTATATTTATGTACTCTTGCAATAGTAGCATTTAAATTCACTTTTATTTCTTCTAGTTCTTGCTGCCAAGATGAGTCTCCAAGATTAATACTTGTGATTTTGTACTTCTTAGGCATTATCTCATGTCTATCCTTGTCATTTGTTGGGGTAGCTATCTAGATATTTATGTTACCATCTGCATTCCTCTGTATGACATGCTTTGCCTTTGCTCTGCGCCTAGGTTTAGGAAGACTTACTTCTTGTATGAAATCATTGAGATTCAGAGGTAATATTTCTACTTCCATTGGAGAAGCTAATTCCTTGATTAACCAATTAGGCATATCATCATCTTGTTGTACCTTTGTAACTCTTTCTTGTCTCTATCTATTACTTGGTTTAGGATTTTTGTCTCTTTGACTTGCCATATTTTCTGAAATGGGAATTTCTTTAGCAACATCTAACATAGACTCAAGATTGGTAGGATTTAGAACTGCCTCCTCTGTTTGGAGACTTATATTTTCCTCTTTATCCATATTTTCTAACTCTCCTCTTTGAATATTATCTTCTTCATTTACTGCTACACCAAGATTCTCTTCATTTTCAGTTCCATCTCCTATGAACTATGTAGCTTCCTCTTTTGGAGTTTTAGTTTCAATTTTAGTTTCAGCATAGCCTTTATCTGATTCTTCAAAGACCTGCGAGTGTTTATTAAATTTTTCACATTCTCGAAAGAAAATTGAGAATCAAGAGTGTCTTCAACAACTCTTTTATCAGTAGGATTTTGCTCTACATCTTCCCCTGTCTCCATTTCATGTACTCTAGGATTTCCTACCTCTAAGGTGAGTGTCCCTTGAATAAATTCTTCTTCTTCAATATTTATGGGGTTAGAGCTTGTATCCTAAATTTCCTCTATCATTGGGTGTACTATGGGCTTGTCTTTGGATTTCTTTTCATTTACCTTTTCCCACATAGCACCCCATCTATCTACTCATTTGTTAATTCTGGCCTCATCTTCCTCAAAGATTCCCTCTAAAGCCACATGAGTTATGCCTAGTGCTTGCTTCATACTGGTCATATTAACAGAAAGGGGAGAAGTGAATAATGTTGTAGCTCTTTGAGATGCAGACCTAGTTTGTGTACCAATATTCCCTATTACTCTTGTTCCTTCATCAATAGTTATTCTAGTTCTGGGTTTGGCTATAAAAGAAGATGCACCTTTAGGTCTTGCTTTTGGTTTATCTTTTTCTGTCATTTCATCTTTCTATTTTTCTAATAATTTTGTGGGAACTTCCTTTCTTATTGCTTCAAGGGTTCTTTCTTCAATTCTAACACCTAGAGTAACCTTACCAGTCTTCCTTTTCCTCTTGGTAGGCTCTCCACTTTCAAAAGCAACTTCATCTCTTTGTTTTCTTCTTTTATCTTCTAAGTAGATGGATTCAATTCCCCTTCCTCTTAAACTTTTTAAAAAATCATCAATCTAATGTTGAGTATACCTTAGGACTGGCCTAGTAAAATCATCAATTTATTTCATGTCTTCACAATCAACACCTAGGTCTGGAATGGGTTCATCGTATACCCTATCATCATTGTAAAACTAATTCAGTACATGACCATCATCTTCTTCCATTTGGTCTAGGATGTCATAGATTTTGAGCATTCGATCAAACCCTAAAGTCATTATTTCATACTTTTTCCTTCTGACCAAATGCCCGTCTTCACAATTAAGCCAATAATCTTCTAAATGAGGTACATGAACATGAAAACCAGCTATATTTCTACCAATATTTCCTTCAATATCATAATACACTCTCTGGAGTTGAAATTCTTCAAAATTTTAGGTCCTTAGTTCTCCTCACATAGATCAGTTACTTTGATTGTACTACACTTATAATTCCCTATTATGATGGGAAATTTAAAAGAGACCTTCTTGCAAGCATGGTTGTAAAGAGCCTGAGATGCTTTTAACTGTCTCACTAATTCAAATAAAATAATTTTATCTGTAGGATACCTAGGAAACATGAATGGGTGTCCATCAAATCCCTCCACTCTAATGTAGGAGTAAGTTGGGAACTGTATGTACCGACGTCCCATAGGCCGAATGGCACTTTGTGCTTCTAGGGATAATCTATTAGATTTGTCACCTTCCATTGTTCTCACAAATTTCATGCAGATCAAATCATTAACTCTTCTATAATCACCTTTATACCCATGAAGAGCGATTTTGGGTAAATGTGAATATATCAAACTATTGCCAACTTGTGTGCCCAGAGTACCAATTTGTTTTAATCCTTGTTCACTAGCTCTCATAGCATAGGAGTAAATAACATATGATGACATGTAGTAACATATGGTCTTGGGGAATGTAGTAATCTATTCATGTAGCCTGTCACTTATCATTTTTTTCCAATTCAACTATGCAGGACCTATTTTTTGAGATATTATCATGAACATCCAGCATTCAAATTTTATTGCATCTCTCAAACTAGTTACTCTGCTTAGCAAAATTATTATGTCTTATATCTGTAGTTTAAAGATAGACCTCTAAATTACCTTGGTTTGTGGTGTGATTGGCTATTGGCACCATTGGGTTCTCATAATTTCTTTGTTATGCTCTACAATGCTTTGATATGTCTTTTCCTTGGCCTTCAAGTCGACATTGAACATATATTTGTAGGAGGGGAGACCGAATGTACACATAATTCATTTTTTAGACAAGTCTGCATAAGTTCTTCCTTCCTTTTCAACAATGCTTTTGGCTGGATTGTAATAGTTTATGCATTGCATGACTCATTCTGGAGCTTCCATTGTTGATAGAAACCCTCCTACAAGAAGTAACCCATTGGATACAACATTTTTTGGTGCATTAGGCAACATTCTCTTGCAACAACCATGAATGGATTTCAATGTCAGAAGACCATCCCATGTGGGTATCTGTGACCACCTCATTAGTGGGTACTGCTTGTAAATTGCAGTACTTCATTTCATCTTCTTCTCTTGCATCAAAAGTGCTCATTTTGGATGTACTGTGCTCCGCAATTATTAAAATATTTGTCTAGGTGTGCAAGTTGGGGTTAAATTTTACCACAACTAATATTTCATAAAATTTTCAATTCGTTCTTTGATCAAATGTAACAGTTCAGAGAAAAATTAGCATTCCAATTTCAGAATGATAATATACCATTATCGAAGATTTCTAGCTTGAGAAAATCTTATAAATAAATTAGTTATTTGGAACATACCTGATTCTAGTTAAAAATGGTGATTCTTCATAATGCAACTTGAAAACCCTTGGTAGCCATGACCTAGTTTCTCAAAATTTTACCTCTTTGCATGCCGAAGTAGCTTCATGAATTCAATATCTTTAGCACATTTTCAATATGACGCGAAGTGGAGTGTTGTAAAAGCAATTGCATGCTTGAGGTGGTGCCAAGTACATAGGTAGTTCACCACCTTCATTAATTACCTATTATTTCACATTAATTCCTAGCATAAAGTTGTAATCATTGCATATTATTGTTCAAATCACAAACACCTAGATTTATGAGTTGGCTCGCTATTTGAGAAGAAAGATGGCATTGTAATTATACATGGCAGTTATATGTCACGCTAATTCTATACAAGGTATATGCCATTAAAGATGTGCAATTAATGATGACCATTAGGGTTGAGGATTTTGATATTGCCTTTGAAAGAGAATCACATAACACCGGGATCTGAGAAATACTTCCTAGAAAGAGAGAAAAATCAGAACAAGAGAAAGACCAGAAACTGAAACTGAAAGATATACTTGAAAAAATCTCAAATTTGACTTTCCGGTTTTTGACTTTTATTTCAAAGAAACAATAAAGCACTGGACTCAGGAAAAAAGGTAAAATTACCAGGTTTATAAAATTCGATCAATGAAATATCAGGCGAAACTAGAGTTATTTGGAGATACAAACTCTTTTAGCTCACGTAGGATTCTAGAATTTTGGTTTCGAGTAACAAAATAAAACATTAAGATCATATTGAAACACAAAAAGACTAGGAAGAAAAAGGGGGTATCATACAAAGAAGCCAAGTGAAACTGAGAGGACAACCAACAACAAACCGAGCACCAAAAAAACAATGCCAAAGCAAGCGAAAACAACAAAGCCAAAAAGGGAAAAGAAATAAAAGAGGGGGGTCCACATTTTTCCAAAAGGGGAAAAATGGGGCATGTTGGGAGACTACACAACACATAGGACAAGGGAATCTTTTCAATCAATGGACTCAAGGTCCTAGTGTGTCATTTCCATTGCAAAATTTAATGACATCATCTTTTCCCAAAGTCCCCTTTAGTGTTCCAAATTAATTGGGACCTCAAACATACATTCCTCCAATTCATTCTACCATCTTACAAGGAATATTAAATCAAGGGAATCCTCCACCTTTCACTAGAAATCCATTACCCACTCAAAACATTAATATCCATAATCCTTCATAGATGTCTCAACAACCACCTGATCCCACATTGCAAGCACATTCCTTAGCTTTACAGCAAGCACAATAAGCCTATCAACAAGTCGTCCAACAACAAAAACAAGAAGCAACCTTAGCACAATAGCAACATCAAGCTTAGCAAGCAGCTTTAGCACAACAACAACATCAAGCTTAGCAAGTAGCCTTAGCACAACAACATCAAGCTCAACAAGCTGCCTTAGCACAAGAAGAACAATAGGCACAACAAGCAGCATTAGCAGCACAATAAGCCACACAACAACAATATCAAGCAAAATAAGCAACTTTATTAGTACACCAACAACAACAGGCCCAATAACAAGGCCTAGGTGTGCAACAACAACAAGAAGCTCAAAACCAAGCCCTTCTAGCTCAACAACATGCCCAACAATGACAACAAGGTTCCTATTATCTTCATTTGAAGATCATCAATCCAAATGCATCAAGAACATATCCATCACTTTCACAAAATATTACACCATCATACACCCCACACAACTCATCTTTCATCCCACCATATGTTTGTCCACCCAACCCGCAAGACAATCTAGCATCACAATTGAAAATACTCTCACAAGAAATGCAAGACCTTCACATGGGCAAGACAAAGAAACCTCATACATAGAACTTATGTCCTTATCCATCTGACCAAAACATAGCAATGATACCATTCCCTCCTAGTTTTGAAATCCCCAAATTTGACAAATATAAAGGGAGAGGAAGTTTTGTGCACCATATCATAGAATTTAACATCATGTGCATGGAAGTGGCTTACAACGACTCATATTTAATGTGCCTCTTCCCTTGAAGTTTAACAGGTCATGCTATGGATTGGTTTTCTCATTTTCCTCCTGGTATCAAAACTTTTCAAGAAATCACTGATAAATTCTTTGTTCACTACTCCTTCAATCTTGACATGGACATCAATCTAGAAGAATTATACACTCTTAAACAAAATTTAGGGGAAACCTTCACTAATTTCTTATAATGATGGAGACAAAGAGCTACTAAAAGAAAGTGGCTTCTTCCTAATCAACAATACATAGCAATCATCATAGCCAATCTCGATCTAAATCTATCATTCCACTTAAAAATGAAATGCATCACATCATATGATGAACTAGTCCCTAGAGCCCTTAACATAGAAAGATCCCTAATGGGTATGTGCAGGATCATCATGGAAAAAATAGGACCTTAAGAGGTGATGAAATTTAGAAAAATCAGAGTTAGGAAACTTGACATAAAAAATTGAATAAGTTATCTATTTTATTTCAAAAATATGTAAGAATAGAATCTATAGAAAATTGAATTTAGTTTCTAAACTACTAGGTTTATTTTTTATTTTTAAATCTATTTGTTGAAAATTTGAAATTTCAATGCAATAGCACTTAAATTGAAAGGAAAAAATAAGTAGGTTAATTATGAATTTTTTATTACAAGTTTTAAAAATATAAAAAATTGTATGTTTGACCACCTTAACTTGGTCAAAACTTCATGAAATTCATTTGTTTTAATCCTATAGTATGTGAAGCATAGAATGTGATGCATGTTTCAAATTCAAAAAATGTGATACCATTTGAAAGCTATAGATGTTTTCCAATCTACCTATCAATCAAGAATTTAGTTATAATTCAAATAGAAAATGAATAGTAATTATTTATTAAATTCAAAGTAAAGCATAATTTATATTGGTGGAAAGCTGAGAATCTCCTTTAAAAACCCTTTTCATTTCATCAATTTTGGGTAAAAAAAAGTTGTCAGCCACATACCCATCATATCACCACTTTTTGGCCCATCATGATCCTAAAAATACCTTAATCTCACAAGGAAATACTCAGGCTTGCAAAGATAACCATCCTTCAACTAGTTCAAATAAGAAACCTCGTGTTTGGGATGAGGACAAAAATGTAACAAATGAAAGTGTAGTAGATGCTAAGGTAGTCCTAAATGCTCCTAAACCTAATAACAATCAAATTGCTAACATCCAGTCGACTGTGCAACAAACAACACCACCACAGAACAATTAGAGCAATAACACCAGCATGCAAGTACACATAGTTATCAGAACCCATCAAGACGATCATGAAGAAATTGGTAGAGTCAAATCTGATAACACTTCCCAACTTTGAAAACTACCAAGAACCAAAAGAGAAGCCATCCTGGTACAACGAGCATGATCTATGTGACTTTCATAAAATCCAGAGGCATAAAACAACAAATTGCATGAAACTCAAGAACATCATCCAAGATCTCATAGAAAATGATACCATATTTATTGAGGTACCAGCTAGGAATCATATTTTGGATCATAACAAAGAAAACAAGAAAAAAAAAACTAAGGATTAAACTAATGTGAAACATACCTATTCCAATATTGTTTCTTCCTATGATAGTACTATCACTATTGTAACCATCAAAGGAGATAGTACAGAATGTGGAGTCACCACATGACATGGAAAAATAACTATTCAAGGAGTCCCATCTCAATCTCAAACACAACCTACTTTTCCCACATCTAATCCTAGCAAGTACAATCTTCTAGACAAGCTCAAGTAGACCCCTACACAGATATCAATCTTAGAACTCTTAAGGTTATCTCCCGCACATAGAGAAATACTTGAAAAATCCTTGTTTGAGTTATCTATTCTTGAGAACATTGATACTGATTAGTTTCAAACTATGGTAGGAAATATTTCCAACCATATTCTCACCTTCTCTAAGAAAGACTGGCCATTCCAACCATCTCATAACCATGCCTTACATCTTGAGGTTTTCATTCATAAGAACAAAGTCAAAAGAGTCTTGGTAGATGGAGGTGCTGGTTTGAACATTTGTACACTGCAATTGATAAAAAATATAGGCTATTCAAAAGACACTATTGAGAAGGAAAAAAGTACCACCATTAGAGCATATGACAACCAAGAATGGGTATCACAAGGAATTATTGCACTACCAATCCAAGTGGGACCTCTTATTGCAGAAACTACATTCCAAGTACTTGATCTTGATCTTCCCTATAACATACTACTTGGTCGACCTTGCATTCATTCGCTAAAAGTTGTATCTTCTACCTATCATCAGTGTGTGAAGTTTCCTTTTGAAGGTAGATAAATCACTATCCATGGAGATCCTGAGCCTTTCTACGACTACAAAAGTCTTGAGGCCAAGTTCTATAAGATCCTACAAATACCCAAAAATGAGGAAGGACCTACACCACCAAGCTCATTTTTTGACCATCATCCCTAGCCTCTACCTCAGTAACAAACATGCCCATTGTGCAGAGTATAACCTACGTTAAAGTAGTGATCTAGGATGATGGTTGCGAAAAATATAAACTATTGAAAGAAACCTTTTTCTTAGGAGAGTTACCTATTTCTCCTGAGTCACATGGGAAACCCGCATCTACTACCAAAGAACCCAAAACAATCTAGATGGCAGCTACTACTTTTACCAAGTGGGGGTATTTGAATCAAGAAGATTTCAATGAGTAAGACATCTCTAAACTCCTCTATCAAGATTAACGACATGTTCTTGTTCTTCATATGGAAGATTTCAATAGAGGCCTACAACTAATGAAGAGCATGGGATATAAAAAGAATGAGAAGCTAGCATATAACGACAATGGTTTACTAGAACCCATCATTCCTTGAAAATGAATAGAGTCTTGGCTTAGGTTGTACTACTAGCAAGGTATTTCTGCTAATTGAGTTGAGACTTCCTCTTTATCACCTACATCATTTGACACAACCTTAGATAGTGTTCCCCTTGATGTTGTCGAACTATTTGAGAACAAAACTCTTTTTATGATATCCATAACATCCTTTGTCTCAAGCAACCAACCAACTGAAATACATCTAGTATACCCACAACTCATTGGCATGGACCAACAAGGACCATTGATTCTAGATTTATTCAAAAATGGTGAAGTGATCTCAGAATTCATGGGACTCTGAGACAACTTATCATGGATAGATTACAAAGCATGCTTCAACATAGAGCTTGATACAGGGGCATTCTATGGGGAGATGATTGAATCCTTCAGTCACAAAATAAATGAAATGCAACTAGCATGTAGATCCTTGATTGAAAACCACCTAGTGGCACTCTCTAATCTAAAAATAGTAAAAAAGAGACATATATAATGGCGATAACCTTTTTGAGTGCCAAAGGATGAGGGATTCAATCTCCCCCTTAGTGCAATGCATCTAGAGAAGTCAGCGAGACTAGAAAAAAAGGATACTCCAGTTAATGTGGGAACAGAGGAAGCACCAAAGATCACTTTTTATGTTGAATCCTTGTTGGACAAAGAACAAAAGAACCTAGCAACATTCCTCAAAGAAACAAGGGGTAACTTTGTATGGTCATACACAAATATTCCAAGCCTTGATCTAGAAGTGGTTGTGCATCACTTAGCAGTCTATCCTGAAGCTAAACCAGTTAAGCATAAACTAAGGAAGATGGACCCTCAGATAGGACTCTTGGTTAAGATAGAATTAAAAAAGCTTCTTGATGTTGGATTCATTCCACCAATAAATTATCTTGAGTGGGTTTCAAACCTGGTACCAGTTTCAAAACCCATTGGGGGGATTAGAATATGCACTGATTTTAGAGATCTAAACAAGGCATGTCCGAAGGATGATTTCCCTCTTCCCAACATCGATCTTATTGTGGATTTAATAGTTGGGCATGAAATTTGGTCACTCATGTATGGATTTTCAAGCTACAATCAAATCATAATTTCCAAGGAGGATCAACAAAAAACTATGTTCACTTGTCCATGGGGAACCTATTTCTATAATGTGATGCCATTCGGGTTAAAGAATGCAGGAGTAGCCTATCAAAGAGCAATGACCCTCATCTTTCACAAAATCATCCAAAAAATAGTTGAATATTATGTGGACGATACTTTGGAAAAATAAAAGAAGAGAAGTGAGCACATACAAGTCTTAGGACCTATCTTTGATAGGCTTGAAGAGTACAAGGTACAACTGAATCAAAAAAAGTGTGTGTTCAGGGTCACATAAGGGAAACTTTTTCGCTTCATTGTTTTACAAAGAGGGATAGAAATTGATCCAGCAAAGGTAAAATCCATCATAGACATGGAACTACCACAAACACTGAAGCAGATGAGAGGATTACAAGGAAGATTGCAGTCCATCAGAAGGTTCATAGCTCAAATACTAGATAAGATTCACCCCTTTTCACATATCCTCCATAAAGGGATAACTTACAAGTGGGATGAAAAGTGTGATAAAGCTTTCCAAAAAATCAAATATTACTTACTAACACTTCTAGTACTCATGCTGCCAATACCAAACAAGCCATTGATCCTATACATCTTAGCAACACCAACAACACTAGAAGCTCTTTTAGCACAACACATGTGATGAAAACAGAAAGGAAAGAGCCATATAATACATTAGCAAAACCTTGGTAGGTTATGAAATAAACTATTCACCCATTGAGAAGGCATGCCTATCAGTAGTTTCTGCTTCACAAAAATTTAGACACTACATGTTATCACATCAAATCAAGCTAATTGCAAAAATTGATGTATTAAAACATTTGTTATCCAAAGCAACCATCATATGATGAATGGCTAAATGGGTGATGATCTTAGTAGAGTTTGACATAGAATATGTGGAGCGTAAGGCAATCAAAGGACAAGTAATCATAGACCAACTAGCAGAAGCACCTATCTATGTGGTAAACCCTCTAAATTCTGAATTTCTTGATGAATTAGTGTTCCTTATCAATCTCACATCTCAGTGGAAGATGTACTTTGATTGGATCATTAACCCAACATGGATAAGGAGCAAGCATTCTTTTCATCACCACTCAAGGTGATTGCATCCCAAAGTCATATAGGCTGTCCTATCCCTATACCAACAACATTGTTGAGTATGAAGCCCTAATCAGAGGTCTAAGGATAATAGTTCAGTGGAAGATATAAGAGATGAAAGTCTATGGAGACTCATAGTTGGTTATCAAACAAGTCAATGAAGACTATCAAACTAAGGATGACAAGCTCATTCCTTGCAAGAATATGGCGGAGAATCTCAAAAATATCTTTATAGACATAAATTTTGAGTAGATTCCTCACATGAACAATAGGGAAACAAACACCATGGAAACAATCAGATCACTAATAGACATGTCGAATAACATCCTCCAATGTGAATTCTTGGTAGAATAGCTTGTCATACCGAATTTCAAAATCCCTAAATCTGAATTAGCATGTGTCATTTTTGGTCCTAGATCCCCATGGTACTATGACATATGTACTTACCTTAATAGAGGAAACCTTCCATTTGATATCACCCAAAACCTTAAAAAGACATTTGTCAAAAAGGCATCCCGATTCATGATCCTAGGTGATACCATTTATCGTCAAAGCATTGAAGGGACATTAATATGTCTTAACCAAGAGGAAGCCTTAACTACTTTTACAAAGGTACACAATGACATATGTGGGTCCCATTCTGGTAGTATGACATTACCTAAGAAACTGTTGAGGATAGGGTACTATTGGCCAACCATGGAAAAAGAAGCTCAATTAGTATGTGTGGAAATACATCCATTTCCAATAGCATGGAGATCTGATTCGTGCTCCAACTCAAGAATTATAGCCAATGATCTGACCATGGCCTTTTTCACAGTGGGGACTTGAGCTCATAGGAAAAATCACTCCAACCTCATCCAAAGACTATAAGTTTATCATAACTGCCACTAAGTACTTTACTAAGTGGGTTGAAGCCATTCCTATGACCTACATAATTTAGAAGAAGATAGCTAAATTTATCATGAATTACCTAATTTTTTGTTATGGTGTTCCACAAACCCTCATCTCAGATAATGGAACCCCTTTTAAAAATTAGGATATGAAAGAACTATGCCAAAAATTCAATATCCAACACTGATTCTCTACCTCGCACTATCTCCAAGGAAATGGTCAAGCAGAAGCTACAAACAAAACTATCTTGAAAATCCTGAAGAAAATAGTGAATGAAGTTGGTCATGACTAGCATCTACAACTAAATCCTTCTGTTTAGGCTTATCGAACCAATATCTGCATGCCTATAGGTGCAACTCCTTTCTCCCTAGTCTATGGATCAGAAGCCATCTTGCCTATTGAGGTTGAGCTCCCATCATTGTGAGTCTCACTACAGAACCTAATAACTAAGGAAGAATACAGAGTGTCTCAACTAAATGAGTTGGGATTCCTAGATGAGTGTCGTCTTCATGCCCTTAATCACTTGCAAGTATACCATAATCAACTGAAACAAAGCTATAACAAGAGAATCAAATATTTGTCATTCTAGGTAGGAGATCTAGTCTTAAAGCATAATTAGACGAACCTTTCAGATTAAGACAACAAAGGAAATTTTGATCCTAATTGGTTAGGTCCCTTTGTCATCACAACAAGCTAGGGATCAAGAGCATATCAAATATCAACCCCTAAAGGTGAACCCTTGCAAGAGCCAACCAACAACTTGCATATCAAAAAAAATTATACCTAATCTTGAAGGGTATAAATTAGAAAATACAAAAAAATCAAAACATGATCAAAATCCAAAAAAAAACTGAAAAAGGATTGAAAAAGTAAAGAAAAAAATTATCCTCTAGTGAAAACCACTTCAGTGGAACTTTGGGAAAGTACCTTGGTGAAAACTTGGCAAACACGTGCCTTGCATAAATAAAGCATCTCCATCTATTATTTCACTCTTTTTTCCTATCATTCTTTGCATCACCATTTATCCCTCATGTTCATCCTTATCATGGCTTGACACTATAAGGTATCATGAACCCTTTAGCACTACTTGGAATATTCCAAATGTCATTTTTTCTTACCTATATCGAAGTAGGCTAACATGTCACACTGGGGGAATTTCATTATGGGATCCTATCAGGTTCTTTTATATCTTGAGGTCATCGGAAATTCTTATTTGGAAAACACCAAAAACATTCATAAAATATTATCTCAAAAAATCCAAAAAAACATTTGTAAAATCCTGTACAACTAATTTCCAAAAACATTCAAAAAATTATGAAGGTTAAAAATGCAAAACATCCAGAAAACATCAAAATCCATAAAAAGGTCGAACATCAAAAATCCAAAAAAAATAGTCCTATTATCGAACTACAAGTCTCTGAGCTTGAATATAGGCAAGGGCATCACTGATGTGCCCCCGAGACACCCTAGGTCAGTCCTTTAGGATTCTATCATAATAAATTGTCATCTTTCATTTGTTCATATATTCATCTTGTAAATAGGTTGAGTCAGTCGAACTACATGGTCTCTGCATGCATAACATAGGTAAGGCTTATCCTTGATCATCCCTCAAGCCCCCTAGGATAGGTTTCTTAGGTTAGGTTCTTGGTTGAAACTCAGAATTTCTCAAAAAGCCCCTAAACATTCAATTATTTGAAAAAATCGAAAACATCCAAATATTCATAAAATCACAAAAACATTTGAAAATGGAAAATCCAAAAACAATAGAAAATACTCAAAAGACCTAAAAAGCCTCAAAACATTTAGAAAACCCTAAAAAACCTTAGAAAATCTAAAAATCCTAAACATTTCCATAAACTTCAGAAAGCCCAAAAACAACCTCAAAACATCCCTGAAAATACTAAAAACATTGAAATATTCAAAAAAATCCAAAACCCATCCATCCCATCTCGCTTTCACCTATAATAAACCTTCACCCATAATAAATCGATCGTCACCTTCGACGTTTGGAAAAACAAATAGATAGCAGGAATAATAAGTCGTAAAGTATGAACCTAGAAGTCAAAATCTAGAGTCTATATCATAGGTAAATGCATCAGTGAAGTTTATAGCAACAACTCATCTTAGCATCATCATCCTAACATCAAACAACCCTCTGATCAACATGTCCTAGGATGTATCCTTCCTGCAATGGACATCAGTATTAGAAATCACATTAGCTAAACTTAAACTAGGAAAGAGCTATAGATAACAATGATTTTTTTTCTTTGATCTTTTCTTATGATTTATCTAAATGACCCATTCCAAGAACCTCTCGATGATGTCTAACAAAATGATTTAGAGAGAAAGTAATGGGGCATCGATCATTATCTTTCGTTTGTTGTGCTTGTGGGTACTCTTGTAAAATAATCTTGGTGCATACTTGCTTAGTTGTGTAGAGGAAGGTCATTTGAAGTATGTTGTTGACTATTGCATATGTTTTGGTTCAATATACTCTACGCTTCTAACTTTCATTTCAATGACGTTTTCGTATGTCAAAGTGTGAAAAAGAACTATCCTATCTATTTTTCGAGTCAAAGTCCATTACACTAGATACATTGTTGTCCTAGTTATCAATACCTTGATGCATCATGTCTATGTGTTATATCAAACAATAAGGAATGATTGAAAATCCCAATCCTAAAATGTGAGCAACTCATCCTGCATTTCATCCTACATTTTGCATTGTCTCATCACCATCTCTAATAAAGTCTTGGTGGATCATGGACTTGTTGTAATTTTTGAATCAATCTTGAAATCAATGGTCAATCCATTCAACTTATTCTTCTTACTCTTCTATCTTTACTAACAATTCTATCCAAGCATAAAATCTTTGTGATCTACATCGACATATACATGAGCCTACCCATAGCTAATGATTATCTATACATCATGAAATTTTTCTACTTCAACATCTGAGCTTTCCAGGAACTATTTTTCATCCTCTTTACCAGCAATCCCTCTTCCACTAGGGCACAATGGGGTATCTATATCATCTTTAGCTCAACAATTTAAAAAGTTGCAACTCATTGATTCAAAAGCAACTTGAAATCTCAAGCATCTCAAGCATAAGTCTAATTTTCACCTATCGTGAGCCCGATGGGAACATTTTATTCTCCAATCAATCTCTCGAGGGGCCAATCAACCATCTTTTGATCATATCGATATCAAATTGTCTAACAAATTTTTTTCTTAGCCTTGCTAGAAAATCTTGATCAAATCTATCAAATAAATCACCATTGGGATATATCTTTCCCTATCAATCCTCATGTTATTTAACACAATCCTTGCATTGTTGTGAATCCTCAGCAATGTTATTAATCAATCAATCATATCAATCAACTTTAGCTTGGGTATCAACATCTCAAAGAGATCGTCAATCATTTTTGCATTGTCATCAGCATCAAAATCAACATTGAAATCAACATCAATCTTTGAACCAATGCAATGAGTATATTGCTTCAAAGAGGGGAAGAATGTAGACACCTAAAAATGTCTCGATGGATCACATTGGCTAACTAACATCATTTTGTCCTCAAACCTATCCTCATTTTGCTTAATTGATTAAATTATCCTAGCTATTTAATTAATTATGTCATTTTCATCTATTAACCTAATTTATTAAATCGGGTTAACACCCCATTTTATGCTAACATTTCATCTTATTAAATAAAATAAATGAGACTATTTAATTTAATTCCCTAAGAAAAATTATTTAATTAAATAACCCTAAGTTATTTAATTAAATATCATTTCACCTTTCCCCCTTTCATTAAATCATTTAATTTAATGAAAATCCCTTTATTCCTCCAAAATCCCCTAATTGTGTGATTAAAGCTTGTTTAATTAACAATTAATCTAATTTTCTTCCAAAATGGGAATATTTCTTATCCCCCTTTTTGCACAATTAAAAATTTCTTTTAATTGGCAAAATATCTTTATCCTCATCCATGAGAATATCCCAAAAAGGAATATTCTCTCTCCTCCAATAATTTAAAGAAATGGATATTCTCACTTGGCTTCAAATGCAAGTTATCTTTTAACCTCTTGAGCAAGTCACCTTGTGACTTGTGTGTGCAGATCAAAACTGTGCTTTCTTGAAACAAATGTGAGCTCGTAATTAATTTTCATCTTACATTCTCATTTGTTGATGAGAATCCATGATCCATGCCTCTCATCTCCTTCATCTTGGACCATTGTGTTGGTTGTTTTTACTATAATCAGGTTGGTCTTCTAATCTACCTATGGAATTTCCAATTCCAATAGAGGGAAGATCAAAGGACCTAGACCAACTGATGAAGATTTTAAATAACTCCTACACTTCGGGCTCTGCAAGACCCAGGAGGGTGATCACTTAATGAGTTTACAACCTCTACACCATTATCATAAACAACATTAACAACAATAGATAATCTCATTAAATAGCTCAACACAATAGGCTAATACTGAATAGAATTGGTTGTTCATCAATAATATCAACTATTTGGAGCATGAGATAATTACAATAAATTTCACAATATAAGATAGTCATTGATTTGCAATTTGTAGTAAGCTCTAGGTAAATACAAGCAAATATTGAACCATACAAATTAGTACAACTTAGATCAATTCCATATATCCATTGGGGGAGTCAAATTTATAAGCATTTAAGGGTTTATGAAAAATTTAACATATAACATATAAGATCCTTGAGAACATTACTTTACAATCTCATCAACATGTATTCTAACCCAATACTACTTATCAAATCCTCATAAAGAACATATCGACCTACAATCCACATTCAAGCATTTTAATTAATTCCTTGAATTAAAGCTAAAACAAGAATCATACACACCACAATAGTTCAAGATGAATGAGATAACCCTTGATCATCTTATTCAAAGTTCACATATGCATGTATTATTGAGAGACGTGACTTTAAATTAATCATTTCAATTCAAATGCCAGTATTGTCATAAAACATCAAATTCTCATGAATTCAAAACCTACTAGAGAATTACTCAAAATCTAAATTTCATTTCCCTAAAACCATCAAACTTTACAATTTTCTCTACAACTCCACCTATACTCGACCCAAAATATCTCACTTGCTAACCTGTACTTCTGGCCTTGAAATCCTTCTTATGGAAAAGAAGGAGCAAACAAGCATTAGGCTAGAAAGCAAACGCATCACCAACCAATTGGACTGCTTTGTAACATTCCAAAATTTTGGTACAAGAGAAATTTCCTAGAGAATCCTCTTTTTCAATGTGCCCACTGAGAACGGTTGATGCAGCAACAAAAACATCAAAAAAATTGCGCCAAGACTGTCACCAAAAACAAAACTGGAATCTGTTGTAACTGTAATAGCTGACTTGTCAATCGTTAACAGCCTATTCCTTTTTACTCCTCCTCAGTTAAATATACATTTAACCATTTCTCATATTCCTCATCAGTTGGCCAATCAAAGTTTATTACCTCATTCACCTTGACACTATAAGGTGTATACTTAACTGCCACCTGATTCACTTCTCTTTCAAAAGAATTTAAGAATGAGCCGGTGCTAAAGATTTTTTCCATACAACTCACCAATAAATCATAATCTGAGTCATCACAAATTAATCTAATTTGATCATTGATGACTTCATTCTTGTAATCCTACCATTATTGGACTAACCTGATATTTCCTTGCTCATCAATTATGTTAGGTAGCAATGTGTCACTCCAATCATCAAAGTTCTTCACCAACTCTCTGATCTTCCTACTCAAGTCATCTGGTAAGGTTTGAAAACCTTGCAATGAGTTAACTAACACTGAATTAGGCCTATTATTTATATCAAACCTTGATGCTTTATACATTATATCTAGCTCATTGGCCCTAGCAATCCAATTTTCAATTAATGGTACTACTACCTCCTGATCCCTATCAATATTCCTTATTGCACTCAATATTAAAAAATATAAACAATACACAGATGACAACCTATCATCAAATTTCTCATTTAAGTTCCTCAATACAACATTTACAACCTCCCTTTGCTTTAAAACTATTCCCTCCTCGCTCACCTTCAAATATTCCTGTAACTACAATTTTGTGCATTAGTTGCTTCTTTGAAGGATCAACAGAGTATTCCATTTCTTCATCAATTAGCTCTAAAAAAGGATTGAGGGAGGGAGTTTGGTTAGGAGACCCTGGTGTAGAAACAATAGGAGAAGAAGGAGGCACTGAACTTGATGTGGAAGGAAATGTTTTGATCCCTGGATCACTTGATGTCTCCCCAATCTGCTTGTTCTTTAACCTGTCCACCTCAGTCTGCAGCTCAACATTCCTTTGCCGCATCTTGCTATATTCCCCAGTTATGACATTGTACTTCTCCATTAGGATTTTCTTTTCAGCCTCCTCTCTTTTAGTAGTCTTTTGGGCCAACTTGGCCACATTTACAATCAAATTAGTAGTGTTGAGGTCTCTGAAGCTCTCTTTATTATCAACCCTCCTTTTAAATTTGGGTTAATATCAGTAACATTTGGCTTTCTCCCTTGAGGGGCCTAAGCCCAAATTGAAAACGTCTCATACTCTTCACTAAAGGTAGAATTATACAATGCTTCCTTGACCTCTTAATCAGAATCTTGTAAGGGATGCTTGGACTTCAGAATAGTGTTAAAAGCTACAGCATCTGCAATGTCCCACTCCAGCAAGATCAAAACACTAGCTTAATTTACTAGTTTTCTCCCCTCCCAAGTTGTGATGCTCTTGAACTCTTCCATTAGTTCATCTCTCACTTCATCATCATTTTCCTGGTCTGACATATCAGGTCTCAATTCTCTTCTCCTCTTGCATTTATCTTGATATTCTTCCAATTTCATTCTCCATGCTAGTTGCAAGAAGACTAGAGTTTTTACAAATGCATTATCATCTAGAAACTCCTTACATGCTTCCATTCTTGCATCTTGTACACATTTTCCTTTCATATCCAAATTAGAGAGAACCAATTCAACTAGCTTGGGAGGGGAAGGCATACCCATCTGCATGTCCTAGTCAGTGACAACAATCTCACCCAACAAATCCTCTTGTGATTGTTCAATTTTTTACCTTTCAGGGCTTGGCTCTGATGGTGGTTGTGAGGGACTATTTTGGGGTGATGCTTCCAAATCAATAATTTTAATTTCCCTAGGAATTTTGAGCTTTGGACCTTTTTGTGTAGGAAATTTCATTATTCTATTTCCCTTTCTATCCTCTTCTTCCTCATCACTACTATCATTTCTCTTCCTTCTATAAATAGGCCATCTCTTTGTAGGTTGGTAAGCTGGCCTCACTTCAATTGGCCTGGAATCTTGCAAATGTATACCCAAGTCTGACTCCAATTTTACCTTCTTGGTCATCACGGTGCCCATGATTTTTTAAATTTTCCCATCAAGAAGTCAATTTTCTTATGATATGGACTGAACTCCATCAATGGATCATACTTTGGATCAATTTTTTGCACAATAGTAAATAGCTTGTCATAAGCTACCCATTTCTCCTTGTTCAACTCCTACCTATTAAGGTCAAATTCATTTCTAATCAAGTCTTCAGGGAAGTTGAACTCATGCACAAACTTACCACCTTTTATCCTTTTTCTGAAAAGAGAAAAGAATCCCTTAGGATCATGATGTCACTTGGGACCACACCTCAAATGGTATTCTTCAAAAATTTTCCCAAAGTGTACCCAACCTCCTTTCGAAAAGAAAAAAATTAACACCACAGTATAGTCTAGGAAAAATGTTCCTTTACCTTTCCCAGTAAGGTTGTCATCATGGATACAACCAATAAGCCACATAACTTCTGCAAATCCCACTCTTGGTGACACATTGTATGGCAATATATGAGGGGTCCCCTAAAAACCATACACCCTCAAGACAGTGCTAACTAGGTATGGAATAATATCACCCTAGTTATGGTAAATCTTCAATTCTGGCTTCCTCCCCTTTGTTCTGAGGAAATCATGCAACTCCTCAAGAATCCTGGATATATTTACCAACAACCTAGCTCTCAATCTGGAAGCAAAACAATTGTCAAAAAGCACATAACTAGCATTCTCCCTGATACATGATAAATCTGCAGTCCACACCTGTACTGGAAATCTTTCTCCATTAACCTGTTGCCTTAACTCCATCTTCTCAGAGAATAATTTAGCATTCTTATATAAGAACATATATATTAACATGGAATACCATAAGAATGGAGTGCCTATATCATTTTTTTGCAACTTCAACATCCCTTCATGTATCTTTTCGGCCAACAAAGAAGAAAAATCATAAATCACTAAGAAATTAGGGTGTTGTATTTGCACCCCCATGAACATGTAAGCAGTAGCCATCACTGTGTTGGGGTGAAAACCCAAAATCTAGCACAATGAGTAAAAGGTGGCCAAGAAATTATTTTCAAAGCAATTCAGTCTGAAAGGTTCTTGGTCATTGGGGCTAATATAGAATTTTGAACCCCCTACCCTAGCCAAATGAGGTGGGAGCAACTTCACTCTAAAAAGTAATTTCAACCTCCCATATTCCTATTTTATCTCATCAAGATCAATAGGAATCAAGAATGTACTAGGCTCAGTTAGATCAAAAACCTGTCAGAAGTCCTCTCTGTTGATGATTAACATAACTTCTCCATCATTATCTCGAATCACCTGTGTGATAGGGTCATATCGTGTAGCCACTACCCTAAGCAAGTCTATATCAAGGAACACATTTGGTACACCCAACTTCCCCATATCATACATCCAACCATTAGAAAATGGGTGGGTCAAATTCCTTTGTCCAAACCATAATATGAACATCTCTAGATCAGTAAGAGGAACCCTAGCATCGGCTATGTTGGAATAATTATATACTAATCCCTCCCCTAGAGTTTTTCCTCACATAAAAACCAACCCCTCTTCCTATCATTCATTGAAAAGGGCAATTGATCCAAGAAATAATCATATAGGTTTCTAGTTAAATAATCAATCTGGTTAGAGTGTTGCTTTATTGGTGCCATCTTGAGTAAACTAGGGCTTCCTTGCTATTTCAAAATTTAAACAAACTAGGGCTAAACAAAATATGAAATTACAAAACATAACCTTGCAATTTACCACAATTCAATTAACTTATTGCCCTAAAAAAATTATCAACAAGCCCTATGACAAGCACACAAAAAATTTCCCCCAAATTCAAATTCAGAATAACTAGGAGATACAAAAATCAACTCACAACTTTGTGGTTACAGAAACCCAGATCTCTACGGCAATAACTCGTAACTTCATCCTTAGCCTTGAGACTGCTCCACAAAGATGTTTGAATGCTTTATGACACAATAAAAGTAGGAGAATAATTGCTTTATTTTGATCAAACACTACCTGTAAATGTCATGTCCACCATTAAAGCTTACTTGCGCACTGCGCCAACGGATCCAATCGCATTTGATGTAGATTCAAATAAAAGTCATTGATCCTTCACCTTGGTCAGATCATTGAATGACTACCTTCAAATCAAACTAACAAAATCTCCATCATGGAAACAAGGGGCCCACCATACTATGCGTTGCCAACAAAATCCACGTGGCACTCGCTCGCAATATCGTAATCGATAAAAACCTTGCAACTTTTGATCACATGATGGTGGGTAACCATGGATCTCAACCATTGGAAATCCAATTCATCCAACATAGTCACAAGCTTTGTTCCTAACCATCGAGCACCTTTCCTACTGAGATTATAACATCTTCATTGATTTGACACACGTGCATCTCATAACTGCCTTAGTAACCCACTGCATAATGTATTAGAACCAAATAGATGTATCAAAGTATTTTATCATCCCTTTGGCTTCACTGGATGAGACATGTGGCACTCACCCGTGATATTCTGATCAACCAAAATAGTGTGGCGGGGTCATCACGAGATGGCAAGGAATGACTAAGATCAAATGATGATTGATCTATGGTCATGTGAACCTGTCCCTCTGCAAAATAAAAACATTTATTAAAGGAATAAGGGAAAATCACTAGGCTGATGACAAACAATGACATAAGTTGTCACTTAAATGAGGGAGCACAAGACCATCCAAGACTTAGGAAGATAAAGTCAGGCGAAGGAAATAAAATGATAAAACAAGAAAGGGGCCTAGCCTAGACAAAGCAATGGGGCTTAAGTTGTTTTCAAACCCTCCCAAAAAGTAAAGGACAAATAGATCCCACCCAAGGCATAAGATGAACATTAGGGTTATACATGAAGACAAAGGTAAAACCCCAACCTTAGGCTTTTTCCCAAATTCCATAGATGACCAAAGACATAAGGCAGGATTAAATAGAACACAGAGGAGAAAACTTTGAAGTTCCATTAGTGGCTCTAGTTGGGGACGTTCGTTCCACTGGAATGAAGCAAGATTTCAGAATCTTAGGTTAAGCAGACCAATTTTAGAGACAACCAAAAGTATTTCCCGAACAAAAAAACCCAACAAGAAAGAAACCTACACTAACATATATACAAACGTAAACTACTATTCATGGAAAAACATACTTCAGGTGAAGTATAACTTCAAGACCTATCCATGAACTAGTAGTTCAAGAGTATCTCCTGTCATATCTTAGAGGAAGTATGAATCTTCACCCCACTTACCATTTATCAAAAATGGACCCAACCATATTGCATCAAAATTTCCATGTTTCCCTTTATCTTCTAATCTGGTGTTCCTCATTAAGACCAAATATCCATCTTGGAAACTCCTTGCAGTTGCCCTTTTGTCATACAATTGCTTTACTTGCAACTGTAATTTTTCATTTTTCATTTGAGCTTCTCTCTTGGTTTCATCCAATTCTATGAGAGCTTCCACTCTCAATTGCATCTCATCATCAATTTCATTATCATACATCTAGACAAACCTATACATTTCCATCAAATTATTCTGGGGAAACCTTGCATTTATCCCATAAACCAAGTCAAATGGGGTGTAACCTATCACCCTCTTTACAGCTACCCTATCTGCCCATACTGCTAATCTCAACTTAGAATCCCATGCCTTTTTATTTTGATCCAAGATTCTCTTAATGATCTTCATCAAGCTTTTATTGCTTGATTCTACTTGTCCATTTCCCTGTGGGTGATACGGTGATTAGTAAGAAATTTGGATGCCATGCTTTTTCCAAAATTTTGTGTATTCCTCAAATCTGAAACACATTCCATTGTATGACACAATCCTTTCTGGGCATCCAAACCTAGTCAATGTGTTACACATCAGGAAGTCAATTACCACTTTACTAGTTGCTTTCTTTGTTGGAATCGCTTCCATCCACTTGGTATAAAAATTAGTGGCCACCAATATCCATGAGTGGCCTCCACTAGATTTACACACTATCTCTCCTATAAAAACAATACCCCATTGTTGGAATGGAGATTGCACTTGCACACTGGTTTTAGAGAAAAGTTACCAAATTTTTTTAACTTACCAGAGAAACGCTGACAAGAATCACATGTTCACTAATTGGTGTGCATCCTTAAAAATAGTAGGCCAGCAAAATCCAGCCCTCATTATCTTATGCGTAGTCATTTTGGCCATATAATGGCCTCCACAAACTCCACCATGCATTTCACTTAGAAGTTCTTGTACTTGATCTCAGTCAACACACTTCAGCATGACACCTTCTCCATTTCTCCACCAGAGTTTTCCAGTTATGATAACATATTTAATAGCATGTAATTTCAATGTCCTGTTCTCATTTTCACTTAAGTTATCAAGACATTTCATCTTTTGTAAATAATATATCACACCTTTATACCCTTCAGTATGCTCCATATCGTACATGTGATCTATTTTCCTCTTCTAGAAAATTTATCTAATTTTTTTCCAGATTACTTTGGGCCATAAGCTTGGACAATCCTTTTCCTCTCACTAGCTTAGTAATTCGGATCTCAATGTTGAACTCCTAGATCCTGTTGATCCATCTACACCTTCTTCTTAACACTTCCTACTATGTGAAAATATCCTTGATAGCAACACTAGGTAGATATGCAAGTACAATAGCTCCCATCAAATAAGGCCTAAAGGCTTTTACTGCTTTTACTAATACATATGCCTATTTTTCATTTATATCATACTTAAGTTCTACAGCTTGCAAAGATTTTGCTGAAAAAAGGCTATAGGCTATTCAAAACCCTCAACATTCTTTTGCAACAACACAACTGCAAATGTGTGGAAAGAAGCAAATGAAAAAATCTATAAGGGTTTAGAAAAATTAGGGGTTCTTAACACAGGAGCCTCCTTTATTGCTTGCTTAATGGCCTGGAAACCCTAAGCAGATTCCTCTTCCCATTCAACCTTGGCTCCCTTAAGCATTTTGGAAATTGGGTGAACTATCTTAACAAAATTTGTTACGAACCTCCTTAGGAAATTTATTTTTCCAAAGAAATATTCTATTCCTTTGACATTGTGGGGTTGTGGGATTTTATCTATTGCAATTACCCTCTCTAGATCAATTTTTACTCCATCCTTGGAAACAATATGTCCCAACAGTTTTCCCTCTCTTACCCCAAATAAACATTTCTTCGGATTAAAAGAGATACCATACTTCAATGCTCTAGTGAATACCCTCTCTAGATTCTCACAATGATCCTCTTCTTTCTTAGAATATGTTGTCAAGTCATCTTGATAAATCCCCCAAAACAATTTAATGAAATCTGAAAATTCCACATCCATGGCTCTCTAAAAAGTAGCCCCTACATTTGTCAGACCAAAAGGAATTTTGACATACACATATGTTCCCCATGGTGTAGTGAAAGTTGTTTTAAACTGCTTAAACTCTTTGACCATGAGATGGTTGTAGCCAGAAAACCCATCCATCATAGACATCAATTCACAGCCTGTTACCCGTTGCAACATCTCTTCCATATTCGGTAATGGATAGTTGTCTTTTAATGAAGACAAATTCAAATTCCTGAAATCTACACATAATCTGATGTCTCCATTTTCATTCCTCATTCGCACCAAGTTTGACACCAAGGATGAATGTCTAATTGGCTAGATGATCCATGCATCCCTTAGCTTCATTAATTCTTCTCGCATCTTGGGGGGTAGACTGGGATTAATGGGCCTTTGCTTTTGCCTAAATGGCTTAGCTCCATCCCTCAAAGGAATCTCATGTTGGAAAAGATCCTCTCTATATGCTTTAAGTTCATCATAGGACCATGCAAACACATGCCTAAACTTCCTTAATAAGTCAATTAGCATCCTTCTCACCTTTGGTGACAATCTCTTTCCAATATACACCTTTTTTGGTGATGCCTCTATTCCAAGATTTATCTCTTCCAAGTCATCAAGATGGGAATCAACATGATTAACCTTTGTCCTATCCTGATTATCAAACACTCTTTCAATTACAACTAAACCCTTAGGAATTGGATGTCTTTAACTAGATGACCTCATTTCCAAATACAGTATCTTTACCATCATTTTTTTCCACAAAAGCTCCAAAGTCAATTTCTTGACTTTATATTCATCAACACAATTCAAAAGCCTTAGTATGTCATCATCATTATCAAAGACTTGCTAATTTTTTATATTATCAGGAATGGGTGGCCTGGTTTGCACCTCAACCTTTGAAATTCTAGCATAAGTCATATAATATAGTTTTAATGCAATGTTTGCTAATAAATTTGCTACTTTATTGTGGCCTCTCTCCATCCATCCTATGCCAAATGCATCAAAGTTCTCCAATTCATCCCAAAAACCATTTCTATACTATTTCAACCTCTTATTATTTGATACCTACCTGGATCTAACTTGGGAAACCACAAGCTCAGAATCTCCAATTACCTTAAGCTTATAGATCCCATATTTTTCAGCCAATCTCAACCCCAATAACAGAGCCTCATACTCTGCCACATTATTGGTACATTCAAATAACAAATTAAAAGAGAATATGAATTTCTTTCCACTTGGTGATCGTAACAAAACACCTACACCAAATCCTTCTTTTGAACTTGCACCATCGAAATACATAGTCCACAAGTCATCAAACTCTAAAAATTGTTTTGCTTTTGTATCAATTGGTGCAGTAGGCTTATCACAATTGCTAGGGAATTCCTCAGCTCTAAATTCATTTATGCCACTATCAATAAAACATGTCATATTCTCAGTCGGGTCATGCTCAATGATATGGGATACTTTTGACTCCCTCTCAATCTTGACATCCTTACCATCAATGGAGAATGTAGCAAATGATAGATCACACTACATGTTACCCCCCATTGATGCACTCCAATTTCTTGACAAAAGCATCCCAAAATGAGGTGGGATGTCTGCAACTAATACAATCATGGTTAAATCTTTCTCAGGATATTGAGTCAGTTTATAAGGCAAGACTTTGATAGTTCCAACAACTAGCACTTCTCTGAATCTAAAGCATAGCATTTACCTTGAGTAGTATCCACTGTCAAGCCCATTGCCTCCATTATTTTGACTGGCATAACATTATTTGATGCCCCTGAATCTATCATACAATTCCTTAAATTTTTCCCATTTATATCAACACTTAAGAAGAAGGGGGTTATATTTTCAAGGCACATATTAATAGAATTCCCTAAATATACAAGGGGAATTTGTGATACAATTCCCTCCACTTCTTTCTCTTTATCCTTTTCTTCTTTACAACTACCTTGCTCAAGGTTATTATGAGCAACACCTGTGATCAAGGCTATTGTCTTTTCCTTATTCTCATTTATTCTCATCATTTTTAGCAAAGGTATAGTAAATTTAACCTAAGAAAGCACTTGAAACATATCTACAGGTGTATATTTAGGTAGATTAGATACCATACCTTCATCACTTTCTTTTTTCTCTTGTTGTTTACTTCCTTCTAGTTTCTTTTGCTTTCTATCCTTTGTAGCAGGTTCAACAAACTTTGTAATCACTTTGGTCTTCACCAATGATGAAGCTACATCTTCTTGACACTTTTGGGTTTCATTCTTTTTTGCACAAACCTTATCATTCTTAACCTATTTGATTTTGACAGCATCCTTTTCGTTGTCAACCTTAACACCCTTATTTCTTTCCTTTTTTTCTTTAATAAACAAGTTAGTAGGTTTACCCTGTTCACCACCCATAGTTTTGTTTCTCAACTGAAGTGAACTTCTCATTTGAGCAGCCATTTCCTTAGTCAATCTTGCAATCTCTTCTTCTGATGGTCTCCTTAAGGACACTGAATCTTGAACTTGCTCCAAATTGCAAGCATTATGGTCAAAATTAGCTTCCTCATCAGAGAAAACCTATTGATGGTACATCTCACTTCTCTATCTCTGATTATCCACATCAACTCCCTGTAATTCATCATTAGAGGAACATTCTACCTCATCAATGTATGATCTAGCCATACAAACATCTACATCACCCTACTCACATTCTAGAGTCTGCTCATGAGCATCCTCCTCTATTTCCTCAGCAACAAGCAATTGAGCAATAGCACAATAATTTTGATCATGTCAATGTTCACACACCTCACACCATGGTCTATCCTATACTAAATTTATTGAATTCTTCCGCAAGGGGTCTAGCATATGCTAATCATTTTTTTGGCTTCTGGCCAGGCAAGGTTGGTTACCCATCTTTCCAATTTGTATTATAAGGATAATTTTGCAACCTGGGCAATCTGTCATTTTTATTATATTGTTTCTTTTCATTTCCTCTACCCTTTTCTTGCTTGGTAATAGTATACTTTATGTCTTTCAAAGTGTTGAAGACCTTTTCCCAATTTTTATCATCCTTAGGCTTTGCAACAAAAACCTTCTCAGTCTTATCCTTAGGATTTATTAAAAGTGGGGGTTCTTCTCTCCTACCATATTTCCCAGAAGCTCTTCTATTACTCTCAATATTTATAGCCACCCTAAATGCATCCCTCATAGTCTGAGGGTCCTTATCTCTAAGGAGATATGCCATTTTAACATCAAAACCATTGAAATATGTAGTTAGAAAAACATTCTCATCAAGCCTCAACACCTGGAACATCTTATACATTGCCTTTTGGAATCTTAGATTAAACTCTATCACAGGCTCATTCAATGACTTCTTGATGTTATTGAACTCATTTAGCATGAAACTAGCATTGGTTTTATCACCATATTGTTCCTTGAAACATTTTTCAAATTCATCCCATGAACCGATACTAGCATTAGGTAAACCTCTATACCAATCCCTTGCATCCTCTACTAGAGATTGTACAAACAATTTCATTACAACATCTTCATGTTCTACCTCATAATCATTTAGCATATCCATAAAAGCTTTTAAGTGTTCCTCTTCTATCACAACATTGTTTCCAACAAACTTACTCATCTTTTCTCTCAAATCATCAGGGATGGGATTTGGATAACCAGGAATACCATCATAGAATAATTGTCTATACCTTTCCAACTATATAGGTCCTCGTTGGAATAATCCTTCAGTCTTTTGAGAATCAACACCAGACTCTAAATTTTGTACCCCAGGACCATCTTGATTTAGATCTACAAACCTAGTTGCATGAAACCTCATGCCATAAATTTTTGTGGTGGGATCCAGATTAATTGTAGGATCGTGTTTCAAGGCATCTTGGTGACTTGATGAGGTTGCAGCTTGTGTAGCCTCATCCATGTTTGACATCTTGAGGAAAATTATTTTCCTCTTCATTTTTGCATTTGCAGCCTCAATCTCTGTCCTCTCCAACTCTTCTGCAAGAGCCTCACTCTCCCTTCTATCCTTTTCTAAGGTAGTTTCAACTTTTAATGATACATGTGGTGAGGGATCTCATTTAGGAGGGTGGGAAGTCACCCTTTCACTTATTTTAATCCCCTCAACCTTTTGTTTTCCCTTGTCTAAAATACGTTTAGGGTTTGGATTACTCAGTTGAGACTTAACAGGATTGGAGGGTTTTGAGTTTGTAGGTTTTGATTGGGCGTCAACTTGACCTACAGGACTTTCCTTAGACATAGGCTTTATCTTCTTATCAACAACTTCACATACAATAGGGCCCTCAACATCTGGCTTAGGTTTTTCTTGGTTCAAGAGCTTCATTGTTGCCAACTGTCTAATCAACCTATCCCTTTCAATCACATCATACATCAATTTTGTTTCCCTCTCCTTTTCCTTTTTCACTCTGAGCTCAACTTGCTTTTGGATCTCTCATCTCAAGGAGTCAGTGTCTCCAAAAACATCATCAAGGTCAGGAAAAGTCATATCATAACTTGATGTATCACTTAAATCTATTAGATTGACCTCTTCAAGTACATGTTCAAACAATAAAGGAGTTCCATCATATTCAGCAGAAGGAGCACGCACATCATAGGTGCTTTCTCTATGATGGCTTCAACTTCTACTCCTACCTCTTCTCTTTTTAGTATATTGAACACTAACAGGCCCTTTATTTTGACATGTTACATCCTCTTGAACTGGTGTATTAAATAATGCATCAAAAAATCCACAACTATCTGATTCTAAATTTATAGACATTTCTTCAAGAGTTTCAGGGATAGGGTGTAAATGCCTACTTGTACCTTGGTGTACAGGGTTTTGTGATGCAGGAGAAACATTTCTAGACTATGGACTTATCTTTATCAGTCCTTCTTCATTTTAGGAAGTTCACCGTCCAGTTTCTATTCTGGATGATTCTTCATGAATAACCTGGTGTTCTTCATTCTATGTACTTGTCCAAAAGATCCTTCAACTTATATTAAATTTTCAAAATAAAATGCACACTGGTGTAGAGACTTCAGAATCACCACCCAATTATCTTGGCAATACCAAATATCCAGAGATACTTGGTGGAATTCAAAAGACCTTTAATATTTGACTGATGCAACTTCAATTTCAAAATAACTGTGACATTAATAGAAGAAATGGACATACTAGTTTTGAATTCTCTTGAAAAATCATATCACTGAGACAAAGCAAATGTCTTTCTGAATGATGTTATCGCTGTAACTAGAAGCATTCGCTGTGACCTTTTGTTGAGTAGGATACCTCTGGCCGACAGTGTTGTTTTCTTATCGAGTGTTGGGGAGACTCACAGTGACTGGGGTCTTCAGGGTGACTTCATCGCTTGGTATGAAGTCTCAGTGACTAAAGGGAGTCTCACCGATAGATCATCGGGCTAACACAAGGGCCTCAGTAAGATATCCCAGTGAGAATGGAAAGTCACGCAGATAGGGATACAACTAAAGTCATCGAAGTATCTCAAGGAAATTGGTATGAAGTCTTGGCGACTTGCAGAGTCTCGCTGATAGTCTTTAGAATGACATAAGCGCTCGGTGAAAGGTCTTGGTGAAGGTCAAATTTCTTGCTGACTCAGTAAGACATGAGTGCTTGGTGTGAGGTCTCGGCGAAAGAAAAAAGTCTTGCTGATTCAGTAAGACATGTTTACTCGGAGTGAAGTCTTGGTGGAAGATGAATGTCTTGCTGACTGTCAGGTGCTTCAATGAAACTTGAGGAGACTCGACAATACCTCTTGGTGAACAGAAAAGTCTTGCCAATGGAAAAGTTGAAATCAATGTGACTTGCCAAGCTCGGTAAAATGTCTTGCTGATGGAGAAACTCTTGCCAATAGGAATGCAATGGATTTCGATGGATTCAATATGACTCATGGTGTTCACTATATCGTCTTGCCGACTATTGGAATCTATGACAATATCAATTGTGAAAACTTTGTGGCATCAGGGAGACACTGTTAGTGTCTCACCAATATGCCAACAAAGTTTGAATGCCTTTGAACAGATTGATCATCCTATGTGGAGCCTCGTGAACCAATCAGAGGAAGTGAATTTCAAATGGATGGTAGTTATATTTTTGCAACAGTTGCGACGCTGGAGCTAAATTGCATGTAGGGAAAAATCAATGCTCAAGAGGAAACTTTCTATGATGGGGCAATGGCAGATAAGGATGAACAGAAGACAAAAAATCAGAATGTGATAAGATTTAAGGAATCATTTCTGAGTTTGAAATGATCGAATTGTTGAGAGCATTTCTGTAAGAGATTGAATAGTGAATGAAGCTACTGTGAACTGATACTAGAGAGTTGTATCTTTGCATTGTATGTAATTGTTTGTTACTATAATACAAAGAGATTCAGCTTGGTGTGGTGGGTTTTTTCCCGAAAGGGTTTTCCCATGTGAATTTGTTGTTCATTGTCTTTGAGTATTATTTTTGTTTCTGTAAAACTTTCATGTGTGTCTTAATTGGATTGTAATTTGAAAATTAAAAGCACTATCTGCATTCTTCCCTATGGTTTTGATGTTAGGATAGTTGTTTTTGCACCTCTTCTTTCCTTACAATTGGTATCAGAGCTTGGCCAGTTGTGTTATCCTTGTGAGTGGGTTGGGTTTTTTGTGTCAATTCTTTTTTCGTGGGAGTTTGCTAGAGGTATGATAATTTAATTACAGATTAAGATGACGTGCACATCCAAGAAGATGGAAATAGAGAAATTCAATGGTAGCAATTTTGAGTTGTGGAAACTCAAAATGGAAGATCTTTTAGTGGATTGTGATATGTGGCTTGCTATGTCTGGAACGATGCCTCAAGGTATGAAGCAAGATGATTGGGATCTTGTAGATAGAAAGTCTAAGGGGCTAATAAGGCTTTGTTTGGAAAACTCTATTCTTTTGAATGTGCATGAAGAAAAGACTACATCTTCCTTGTGGAAAAGACTGGGATATATTTATCAAGGCAAGTCCTTGGTGAACAAATTGTTCTTGAGGAAGAAGCTGTACTCTTTGAGAATGTAGGAGGCAGGATCTGTTGCTGATCATTTGAATGCATTCAACATGTTGATTGCTCAATTAGCATTTGTTGGTGTGAAGATTGCAAATGAAGATCATTGCAAGCTACTACTATGTTCTTTGCTAGATTCTTGGGATCATCTAGTGATGGCTATTGGGAGTACAACATCCACTTTCAAGATGGAAGATGTTGTTGCTTTTTGTTGTCGAAAGAGATGAGAAGAAAATCTTCTGAGATGGAAAAGGCGGCTCTGGCTATTAGAGGTAGATCAAAGGAGAAGGGCAAGAAGAAGGACAAGAAATCCAGATCAAAATTAGAAGGGAGATCAAAGTCTCCTAGCAAGAAGTCCAAGGTGAAATGCTAGAATTGTGGGCAACCTAGTCATGTCCAAAGGGATTGCAAGGAGGAAAAAAAGAAGAAGAAGAAGACCTCTTCTGAAAATGATTTTTCTTAGAGTGATGCAGACACCTTCATTGCAGCCTTGGCTATGCGGGTATCTGATGATGTCTGGCTGATTGATTTTGGAGCATCTTTCCACATGAAATCTCATAGAGACTAGTTCACGAAGTATGAAAACTATGATGGTGGAAAGGTGTACTTGACAAGTGATTCATCTTTGGAAATTGTTGGTCGTGGAAGAGTCATAATTCAATTCCCTAATAGAAGAGTGAAGGGAATCAATGATGTGATGCATATACCAGATCTGGCTCGTAATTTACTTTCTGTAAGCAAGCTAAATGATATTGGGGTGCATGTCACGTTCTCTGGAAATGGCTGCAAGATTACTAGAGGCTCTATGGTGGTAGCTAGGGGTGCTCACATTGGTACCTTGTACAAGCTGGATGTACAAGCTATTCAATGCAATAGTGTCTCTGTGAAGTCACAGAAAGCTACTCATGGAGGAATAGAGGGAAACAATCCTGATGGTGTAAACTCCATGTAGGTTAAACTTCCAGCAGAAAAGACAATGCTCTAGCATCATAGGCTAGGCCACATTGGTGAGAAAGGTTTAAAAACCTTAAAAAATAAAAACCTGGTAGAAGGGCTTGAAGATTGTAACCTTGAGTTTGAATTTTGTAAACATTGCATATATGGTAAACAACACCATGTTTCATTTTATTCCAGTCCTCACAAATCTTCTAGTTTTCTCGATTATATACATTCTGATGTGTTTGGTCTAGTGAATGTTTCTTCTTTATCTAAATCAAGATACTATATATCATTTATTGATGATTATTCAAGAAGAGCATTTGTAAATTTTTTGAAAAGTAAATCATAAGTGTTCAGTCAGTTTAAGGAATTTAAAAACCTTGTTGAAAATTAGACTAGTAGGAGAATAAAATGTTTAAGGAATGACAATGGTGGTGAGTTTTATTTAGATGAATTCAAAAGGTACTGTATTGATCATGGGATTAAAAGACATAAGACTACACCTTACACTCCACAACAAAATGGATTTTCTGAAAGGTTCATCAAGACAGTAATGGAAAGAGCACGAAGTATGTTGAGGAGTGCTGGCTTGGAGGAGAAGTTTTGGGCTGGAGCAGTCTCTATAGCATGTTACTTGGTAAATCATTCTCCTAACTCTACTCTTGTTGAGAAGATGCCTTTGGAAGCATGGTCTGGAAAGAAGCCCTCTCTAAGACATATTTGCGTCTTTGACTGTGAGGCATATGCATGTGTGCCATTTGAAAAAAGACCTAAGTTGGAAAAAAAATTTGTAAAGTGTATTTTTATTGGCTATAGTGCTGGCATAAAAGGATATGAGATTTAGAACCCTGAGACTGAGAAGGTTGTGTACAGTAAAAGCATTATCTTTCGTGAGTTGAAGCCTTCTACTTTGGATCTACAGTCAGAGAAGAAATATGAAAATAAAAAGGATGTAGCAGAAATTCCTCTGACACTAGATAAAGAGGAATTGAAAAATCAAAATGTACCTGATACTGAGGAAAGCTCAAGTAGCTCTGAAAGTTCTGAAGAAGATGAAGAACCACCTCAGCCTCAACATGTGAGGAGGTCAACCCATGAAAGGAAGCAACCTGATAGGTATGGCTTTTCTTTGATAGAGTCTACTTGTGCCTATGCTTTAATTTCTAGCACTGATGAACCTAAGACTGTGAAAGAGGCATTTAAAATGTCTGATTCAAACTCTTGGTTGGAAGCCATAGATGAAGAAATGGCATCATTAGAAAAGAATGATACCTAGAGTTTGGTACCATTGCCTAAAGGTAGAAAATTTGTGGGTTGCAAATGGGTATTTAAAAATAAAATTGGTCTGGATGGCAGTGTAGAAAAATTTAAAGCGAGGCTGGTTGCAAAAAGTTATTCCCAGGTAGAGGGAATTGATTATGGAGAAATCTTTTCTCCTGTAGCTAAGCTGACATGTATTAGATTTATTTTGTCACTTGCAGCAGCGTATGATTTAGAAATTGAATAGATGGATGTGAAGACAACGTTTCTTCATGGTGATCTTGAAGAAGAAATTTATATGTCCCAGTTGGAGCACTTTGTGGAAAAAGGCAAAGAAAGACTGGTTTGCAAGTTTAAGAAATCTCTGTATGGGTTAAAATAGTCTCCTAGAATGTGGTACCAAAAGTTTGACACTTTTTTTTTGTCATTAGGATTTGTAAGATCAAAATCTTATCACTGTGTGTATTACAAAGCTGAAAGTGATCAAGTTCTTATTATTTTTCTTTATGTTGACGATATGTCATTCATAGGCAATAGTAAGCTAATGATTTTTGATCTTAAGTATCAGTTGTCTGCAAAATTTGAAATGAAAGATCTTGGTGCAACAAGGTATATTATAGGAATGGAAATAACTAGGGATAGGAAAAAAAGAAAAATTTGGCTCAGCCAGAGTAAGTACATCATGACTGTTCTAGAGAGATTTTGTATGATTGATTGCAAGCAGCTAGTTGTTCCAATTTTGCAGGGAACGAAGCTATCTGTTGAAGACAGTCCAAAAACTCCTACTGAGATAGAGGAAATGACTAGTGTACCTTATGCTAGTGCGGTTGGAAGCCTTATGTATGAAATGGTCTCTACAAGGCCAGACATTGCCCAAGCAGTGGGAGTTCTTAGTCGGTTTATGGCTAATCCTGCAAGGACACATTGGGATGCTATGAAGAGAGTGTTTAGATATTTGAAGGGCACTCCAGAGTATTCTTTGTGCTACGATGGGAACTTGGTTGAATCATAGAGGACTCTCAGTATTTGAGGTTATGTGGACTCTGATTGGGCAGGGGACATTGGCAACAGAAGATCCACCAGTGGATACATTTTCATGATAAATGGTGGTGTAATGAGTTGGATGAGCAAGCAGCAGGCTATAGTCACTTTGTCCACTATAGAGGCAGAATACATGGTAGCTACACATGCCTATAAAGAAGAAATCTGGTTAAAACGTTTGTGTTCTAACATTGGTTTTGATGAAGGAAAAATTACAATTTAATGTGACAGTCAGAGTGCTATATGTTTGGCGAAAAATCCTACTTTCCATGCCAGGATGAAACATATAGATGTACAGTATCATTTTTTATGGGGTATGGTGGAGGATGGGAAGGTCTCTTTGGAGAAAGTGGATACTATGGAGAATGTTGCAGATGCATTGATGAACCCTGTGAGCACTGAAAAATACAGGTGGTGTGCTAGTTCGATGGGCCTCTTGGCCCATGATTTTCAGTAGTTTTATTATGCTCTAGCATTGTCAGTAAGGTCTTCGTCAAGTGGGAGATTGTTGGAATATTTTCCTCAATCCATATTGACATGTAACTCCTGGAGGGAAAAGTCGGTGTGACATTAATCATGTCTGGCCGACTAGCTATTTTGAATTCTCTTGAAATGTTCATATCACCGAGACAAAGCAGATGTCTTGCCGAATGATGTTATCACTGTAACTAGAAGCATTTGTTGTGACCTTTTGTCGAGTAGGATACCTTTAGCCGACAAAGTTGTTTTCTTATCAGGTGTTGGGGAGGCTCATAGCGACTGGGGTCTTTAGGGTGACTTGATCACTTGGTATGAAGTCCCGGCAACTGAAGGGAGTCTCACCAATAGATCATCGGGCTAACACAAGGGCCTTAGTAAGATGTCCCAATGAGAATGGAAAGTCACACCGATGAGGATACAACTGAAGTCATTGGAGTAGCTCAAGGTGATCGGTATGAAGTCTTGGTGACTTGGAGAGTCTTGTCGATAGTCTTCAGAATCACATGAGCACTCGATGAAACTTCTTGGCGAAGGTCAAATGTCTTGTTGACTCGGTAAGACATGAGTGCTCGGTATGAGGTCTCAGCGAAAGACAAAAGTCTTGTTGACTTGGTAAGACATGTTTGCTCAGAGTGAAGTCTTGGTGGAAGATGAATGTCTTGCCAACTATCAGGTTCTTAAATGAAACTTGAGGAGACTCAGCGATACCTCTTGGTGAACAGAAAAGTCTTGCCGATGGAAAAGTTGAAATCAATGTGACTTGTGAAGCTTAGTAAAACATCTTGCTGATGGAGAAACTCTTGTTGATAGGAATGAAATGGATGCCGATGGATTTAGTATGACTCATGGCATTCACTATATCATCTTGCCTACTGTTGGAATCTATGACAATATCGATAGTGAAGACTTTGCGGCACTGAGGAGACACTGTTAGTGTCTCACTGATATGCCAATAAAGTTTGAATGCCTTTGACCAAATTGATCATCCTATGTGGAGCCTTGTGAACCAATCAGAGGAAGAAAATTTCAAATGGATGGTAGTTAGATTTCAAATTGATCAACACTCAAGAGAAAAATTTCTATGATGGGGCAATGAAAGATAAGGATGAATAGAAGACAAAAAATTAGAATGTGATAAGATTTAAGGAATCATTTCTGAGTTTGAAATGATCAGATTGTTGAGAGCATTTCTGTAAGAGATTGAACAATGAATGAAGCTACTGTGAACTAATACCAGAGATTTGTATCTATGCATTGTATGTAATTGTTTGATACTATACTACAAAGAGATTCAGCTTGGTGTGGTGGGTTTTTTCCCGAAATGTTTTTCCCACCTAAATCTATTGTTCATTGTCTTTGAGTATTATTTCTATTTCTGTAAAACTTTCATGTGTGTCTTAATTGGATTGTAATTTGAAAATTAAAAGCACTGCCTGCATTCTTCCCTGTGGTTTTGACATTAGGATAGCTGTTTCTGCACCTTTTCTTTCCTTACAAAAAGACCTTTGGAACTTTATACTGACTACATACAATTGTGCTTCACTAAATGACTCAAAACACTGTGAAAATAGAAGAAATGGACAAACTAAACACAAAACCATGGGTTCAACCTTGAAATCATAGAAATATTATGAAGACCCTATGCATAATAGATAACCAACATACTGACTAGAAATATTGCAATTATTTCCTCAGTAGAGTCTCCATTTTGTTGGTTATTTTTACTGTAACCAAGTTGGTCTTCTAATCTACCATAGAATTTTCAATTCCAATAAAGGGCAGCTCAAAGGACCTGGACCAACTGGCAAGGATTTTAAAGAGCTCCTACACTTTGGGCTCTACAAGACCCAAGAGGGTGATCCCTTAAAGCATTTACAACCTCTACACCATTATCATAAACAACATTAACAACAGATAATCTCATTAAATAGCTCAACACAATAGGATAATATCGAATAGAATTGGTTGTTCATCAATAATATCAACTATTTGGAGCATGAGATAACTACAATACATTTCACAGTATAAGATAGTCATTGATTTGTAATTTGTAGCAAGCTCTAGGTAAACACAAGAAAATATTGAACCATATGAATTAGTTCAACTCAGATTAGTGCCATATATCCATTGGGGGAATCAACTTCATAAGCATTTAAGGGTTTATGAAAAATTTAACACATAACATATAAGATTCTTGAGAACATTGCTTTACAATCTCATCAACATGTATTCTAACCTAATAATACTTATCAAATCCTCATACAAAACATATCGACCTACAATCCCCATTCAAGCATTTTAATTAATTCCTTGAATTAAAGCTAAAATAAGAATCATACACACCACAATAGTGAGATGTATGAGATAACCCTTGATCATCTTATTGAAATTTCACATATGCATGTACAATGGAGAGACATGAGTTTGAATTAATCATTTCAATTCAACTGCCAGTACTGTCATAAAACATCAAATTCTCATGAATTCAAAACCTACTAGAGAATGACTCAAAAGCTAAATTGCATTTCCCTAAAACCATTAAACTTTACAATTTTCTCTGCAACTCCACCTAGACTCGACCCAAAATATCTCACTTGCTAACCCATACTTCTGGCCTTGAAATCCTTCTTATGGAAAAGAAGGAGCAAACAAGCATCAGGCCAGAAAGCACACACATCACCAACCAATTGGACTGCTTTGTAACATTCCAAAAAATTGTTACAACAATAATTTCCTGAAGAATCCTCTTGTTCAACGTGTCCACTAAGAATGGTTGATGCAACAACAAAAACTTAAAGAATTCCATGCCAATACTGTCACCAAAAACAAAACTGGAATCTGTTGTAATTGCAACAGCTGACTTGTCAACCGTTAAAAACCTATTCCTTTTTACTCCTCCTTAGTTAAATATGCATTTACCCATTTTTGGTATTCCTCATCAATTGGCCAATCAAAATTGATTACCTCATTCACCTTGATACTATATGGTGTATACTTAACTGCCACCTGATTCCCTTCTCTTTCAAAAGACTAAGAATGAACCAATGCTAATGATTTTGTCCATACAACTCACCAATAAATCATAATTTGAGTCATCACAAATTAATCTAATTTGATCATTGATGACTTCATTTTCCCGATCCTACCACTATTGGAGTGAACTAATATTTCCTTGCTCATCAATTATGTTAGGTAACAATGTGTCACTCCAATCATCAAAGTTCTTCACCAACTCTCTAATCTTCCTACTCAAGTCATCTGGTAAGGTCTAAAAACCTTGCAATGACTTAACTAACACTTGAATAGGTCTTAATGATTGGGGCCTATTATTTATATCAAACCTTGATGCTTTATACATTATATCTAGATCATTGGCCCTAGGGATCCAATTTTCAATTAATGGTACTACTACCTCCTGATCCCTATCAATATTCCTTATTGCACTCAATAATAAAGTATATAAAGAATACATAGATGAAAACTTGTCATCAAATTTCTCATTCAAGTGCCTGAATACAACATTTACAACCTCCCTTTTCTTTAAAACTATTCACTCCTCACTCACCTTCAAAGATGCCTATAACTCTAAAATTTTGTACATTAGCTGCTTCTTTCAAGGATCAACATAGTATTCCATTTCTTCATCAATTAGCTCTAAAGTAGGGTTGATGGAAGGAATTTGGCTAGGAGACCCTGGTGTAGAAACAATAGGAGAAGAAGGAAGCACTGACCTTGATGTGGAAGGTAATGTTCTAATCCCTAGAGAACTTGATGTCTCCCCAATCTAGTTTTTCTTTAACCTATCCACCTTAGTCTGTAGCTCAACATTCCTTTGCTGCATCTTGCTATATTCCCCAATTATGTCATTGTACTTCTCCATTAGGATTTTATTTTTATGCTTCTCTCTTTCAACAGTCTTTTGGGCCAACTTGGCCACATTTACGGTCAAATTAGTAGCCTCTATGGTTGATGTTTGTGAAGCTCTCTTTGTTATCAACCCTCCTTTTAAATTTGGGTTAATATCAGTAACATTTTTCTTTCTCCCTTGAGGGGCCAAAGCCAAAATTGAAAAGGTCTCATGCTCTTCACTGAAGGTAGAATCTTTAACACTAACTTGACCTCTTCTTCAGAATATTGTAAGGGATGCTTGGACTTCATAATAGTGTTAAAAGCTATAGCATTTTCAATGTCCCTCTGGAAAGATCAAAACACCAACTCTATTTACCAGTTTTGTCCCCTCCTCAGGACTCATGCTCTTGAACTCTTCCATTAGTTCAGCTTTCACTTCATCATCATTTTCCTGGTCTGACCTATCAAGTCTCAATTCTCTTCTCCTTTTGCATTTATCTTGATATTCTTCCAATTTCATTGTCCATACTAGTTGCAAGAAAACTAGATTTTTTACAAATGCATTATCATCTAGAAACTCCTTACATGCTTCCATTCTTGCATCTTGTACATATTTTCCTTGCATATCCAAATCAGAGAGAACCAATTCAACCAACTTGGGAGAGGAAGGCATACCCATCTACATGTCCTGGTCAGTGAAAACAATCTCACCCACCAAATCCTCTTGTGATTGTTCATTTTTTTTCCTTTTAGGGCTTGGCTCTGATGGTGGTGGTGAGGGAATATTTTTAGGTGATGCTTCCAAATCAATAATTTTAATTGCCCTAGGCATTTTGAGCTTTGGAACTTTTTGTGTAGGAAATTTCATTATTTTCTTTCCCTTTCTATCCTCTTCTTCCTCATCACTACTATCATTTCTCTTCCTTATGTAAATAGTTCATCTCTCTGTAGATTGGTAAGCTGGCCTCACTTCAATGGGCCTAGCATCTTGCTCCTATATGCCCAAGTTTTCCGTCAAGTTTACCTTCTTGGTCATCAAGGTGCCCATGATTTCTTTAAATTTTCCCATCAAGAAGTCAATTTTCATATGATATGGATTGAACTCCATCAATGGATCATACTTTGGATCCATTTTGTGCACAATAGAAAATAGCTTGCAATAAGCTATCCATTTCTCCTTGTTCAACTCCTACCTATTTAGGTCAAATTCATTTCTAATCAAGTCTTCAGGGAAGTTGAACTCATGCACAAACTTACCACCTTTTATCCTTTTTGTGAAAAGAGAAAAGAAGCCCTAAGGATCATGCTGTCGCTTGGGACCAAACCTCAAATGGTATTCTTAAAAAAATTTCCCAAAGCATACCCAACCTCCTTTCGAAAAGACAAATCTGACACCACAGTATAATTTGAGAAAAATGTTCCTTTAACTTTCCTAGTAAGGTTGTCCTCATGGATACAACCAATATGCCACATAACTTCTTCAAATCCCACTCTTGGTGGTACATTGTATGGCAATATTTGAGGGGTCTCTTGAAAACCATATAGCCTTATGATAGTGCTAACTGGGTATGGAATAATATCACCCTAGTTATGGCAAATCTTCAATTCTAGCTTCCTCCCCTTTGGTCTAAGGAAATCATGCAACTCCTTAGGAATCCTTGGTATATTTACCATCAGCTTGGCTCTCAATCTGGAAGCAAAACAATTGTCAAAAATCACATAACTAGCATTCTCCCTGTTACATGATAAATCTACAGTCCACACCTGCACTAGCAATCTTTCTCCATTAACCCACTGCCTTAACTACATCTTCTCAGAGAAGAATTCAACATTCTTATATAAGAATATATACATTAACATGGATAATAGAAGAATGGAGTGCCTATATCATTTTTCTACAACTTGAACAACTCTTCATGTATCTTTTTGGCCAACAAAGAAGAAAAATCATAAATCACTGAGAAATTAGGGTGTTTTATTTGCACCCCCATGAACATGTAAGCAATAGGCATCACCGTGTTTGGGTGAAAACCCAAAATCTGGTACAATGAGTAAAATTTGGCCAAGAAATTATTTGCAAAGTAGTTTAGTCTGAAAGGTTGTTGGTCATTAGGGCTAATATAGAATTTTGAACCCCCTACCCTATCCAAATGAGGTGGTAGAAGTTTCACTTTGAAAAGTGATTTCAACCTCCCATATTCCTTTTTCATCTCTTCAAGATCAGTAGGAACCAAGAAGCTACTAGGCTCACTCAGATCAAAAACCTATGTGAATTCCTCTTTGTTGATGCTTAACAGAACTTCTCCATCATTCTCTCGAATCACCTATGTGACAGGGTCATATCTTGCAACCACTACCCGAAGCAAGTCTATATTAGGGAACACATTTGGTATCACCAAATTCCCTATATCATACATCCAACCATTAAAAAGGGGTGGGGAAAATTCCTCTATCCAAACCATAATCTAAACATCTCTAGACCAGTAAGAGGAACCCTAGCATCAGCTATGTTGGAACAATTATATACTAATCCCTCCCCTAGATTTTTTCCTCTCATCAAAACCAATCCCTTTTTCCTATCATTCATTGACAAGGGAATTGATCCAGGAAATCATCATATATGTTTCTACTTAAATAATCAATCTAGCCAGAGTGTTTCTTTGTCAGTGCCATCTTGAGTAAACTAGGGATTCCTTGCTATTTCAAACTTTAAACAAACTAGGGCTAAAAAAAATATGAAATTACAAAACATAACCTTTCAATTTCCCACAATTCAATTAACTTATAGCCCTAAAAAAATTATAAAAAATCCCTATGACAAGCACACAAAAAATTTCCCCCAAATTCGAATTCAAAATAACCAGAAGATACAAAAATCAACTCACGACTTTGTGTTTGCAGAAACCCAGATCTCTGTGGCAATAACTCATAACTTCGTCCTTGGCCTTGAGACTGCTCTACAAAGATGTTTGAATTCTTTATGACAATAAAAGTAGGAGAATAATCGCTTTATTTCAATCAAACACTACCAGTAAATTTCATGTCTGCCATTAAAGCTTACTCGCGCACTGCGCCAATAGATCCAATTGCATTTGATGCAGATTCAAATACAAGCCGTCAATCCTTCATCTTGGTCAAATCATCAAATGGATGCCTTTAAATCAAACTGACACAATCTCCATCGTGGCAAGAAGGGGCCCACCATACTACACGTTTACAACTTTGTTCCTAACCATCGAGCACCTTTCCTAATGAGATTATAACATCTTCGTTGATTTGAAACACGTGCATATCATGACTGCTTTAGTAACCTACTGCATAAAGTATTAAAACCAAATAGACATATCAAAATATTTTATCATCCCTTTGGCTTCACCAGATGAGACATGTGGCACTCACCCATGATATTGTGATCAACCAAAACAATGTGGTGGGGTCATCATGGGATAGCAGGGAATGACTGAGATCAAACAATGGTTGATCTACGGTTATGTGAACTTGTCCCTTTGCAAAATAAAAAAAAAATATTAAAGGAATAAGGGGACATCACTAGGCGGATGAAAAACAATGACATAAGTTGTCACTTAAATGAGGGAGCATGAGACCATCCAAGACATAGGAAAATAAAGTCAAGCAAAGGAAAAAAAATGATAAAACAAAAAAGGGGTATGGCCTAGACAAAGTGATGGGGCTTAAGTTGTTTCAAAACCCTCCCAAAAATTAAAGGCCAAATAGATCCCACCCAAGGTGTAAGTTGAAAATTAGGGTTTTACATGAAGACAAAGGTAAAACCCGAACCTTAGGCTTTTTTCCAAACACCATAGATGACCAGAGACATAAGGTGGGATAAAAATAGAACACAAAGAACAAAAATTTGAAGTTCCATCACATTGATTAATCTTTTCCATCTCAACCCTTCATTCCTTATTTTCTTTCCTATAAATAGGTCACTATTTGGAGATAAATGAATCCATCTTTCAATTGCAAACGTATGTTGTTGAATTCACTTGCATCCATACTCTCATATTTACTCACTTTTTAGCTTATTTTAGTTAGTTTTAATTGCATCATAGCTTCGAGCATCCATTAATGGCTTCCATGCATCCATCTTCACTTGTTTATAAATTAGGGTTTCCATCTTTTAACATGGAATTAGCTTAGATTAACTTAGCAACTTAGCATAATTAGTGCATTTTTAGCATAAAATCATGGTAACTTAGCTTGCATCATGTTCATTTTTAGCATAAACTAGGTTTTCATATATCAATCACAATGGTTTCATTGATTCTCTTCGATAAAATTGACTGAAATAGGTTCACTGATCATAGGATTGGGAAAGGGTCATCGTTTCACATCAACATGAAACTAATTCCAAAATAGGATAAATTTCAAATGGGCTAGATTAGGAATTTAACTATTTTTTTTCTAGTTTGTAGCTTTCATTTTCAATTAAATGCTTAGTTTATATTTCCAATTTGAATTATCTTGTTTGTAGATGTAGGTTTTTTTGCCAAAGTTATGCTTTGATTCATCATGAGTCAAGCATAATCGACCCTCACCAACATTTCCTTGTGTCATAGAAATGAATAGAGAAAAATAGGATAACCATTGATTATATTATTCATAGTCTATATAACCTATACATAGGAGAGTAACATGTAGAAAATTTATATTCTTCTGCTATATGTATTATCACTGTCATTATCAAAGAACCACATACATATCAGCTTAATTTATCACTGAAACATATTTCTAGAAAGCTTAGTATCCATTTTTTTCTCTGTGTATAACCCCTTCAACGAAAAACTACCCATTGACCTCTCTTTTGTAATTAGCCTTGAATTCCCTTTTAGAAGACAATGGAGCAACAAACATTGGGCTGAATTAGACCTACATTTCACTTCAATTTCAAAATGAATTTCACCAGAATGTGAAATATATTCTCCAATCAGCTACAAGAAATCATTTGTAGGATAGGGGAAAGCAAAAATAAAAACTCCAAAAAAACCATTAGTCGGAGAAGACCCGCCAATCTTCAAAAGGCATTGCTATCACAACATCAAAAACATGCAATTTCATGCCAAATCGAAAAATGTCACCACCAACACCAAAGGAAAGAATGAACAGAGACCCACATCACAAAACACCAACCAAAGAAAGCAAGTTACCACAAAGAACCAAAAATCAAGCACCAGATCAGAAAAGGAATGAGTGCTACTTTCCCTTGTCAGCAAAAAAGTAAGTTCACCCGCTTAGTCTCCTTATTGAAAGTAGAGTAGCCATCACCACCTCATCCTCATAATAAATCAAATTAGTCATGGCCATGAGATACTGGTGGTAACCTAAATCAATTTCAGCTCCACTATCAGAAGAATCATCTAAGACTTCAATGGGAGAATGATGATGTCCCATCTTGTTGCAAATATGAATGAGTATGGTGGTGTTGTCATTAATGTTTTCATTGATGTCAACATAGCATAGGTTGTTGTAGAGAAAGGAAACAAGTGATTATAGTTTGTGCATGTATAGTTGAGATACTATAGAGATGTTGTGAGTATATGGAGCTATCTTTATGGTGGTGTAGGTGTGTTGATATGATGAGTTACCAAGTGCTGTTGAGAAATAGTGAAGAGAGAACTGTGTGTGTTCAGAATGTGCTCTGATGTGTGCTCTACATTTATTCTATGTTGATCCTATTCTTGTGCTGATTTGAAGTGTTGTTTAAGGGCATCCTTGGGTGATATATCCTATATTAGAGCTTTTGGTTTGTTGAAGAGTGGAAGTTGTGTTCACCGGTGTGTGAACTAATCTGGAAATGTTGTTTGTCTGTGACTGGGAGAAATATATCTTCTATGTAGTCCTCTGCTAGTTTTTTTCTAGTCTTATGGATCTAGAAGATGGTTTGTAATGATGTTATCTATTCTCTATCAAAGGCATTCATGGTTTGGTGCTCCAAAAGACTAGTTTTAGAGTTTATGTGTGTGTCTATACAATCCAAATGGACTAATGGACAATATTTTGTGTATGAAGGTTGTTATAGCTATAACAGATGAGTCTGAAGGCATCTGAGAAGTGTTCTAGCATATGATGAAGCGTGTTGTGGTTTGCATGCTATCTTCTTGTTTTGGAAGTGTGTACTTCAAATTCCATTGGTGTTTTCATTAGGTTTGGCTGACTTGGTGTTTACATGTCATGCAAAGGATAAGTATCAATTAAGGAAGTGTGTGCTTGATCCAATATGTTGATTTAGGTCTTGGTGAAGTGTTTTTTTGGTCTTCTCTTATTCTCTTCCAACCCAGGAATGTTGAGTTTCTGACCTAATTTGAATTTGTAATATGAAGTGTGTGTAGCCAACCTTAGAGAAAGTTTCTAAGGTTGAAGATGGTATAAATACAAGGTGAGATGTAAAGGATTGGATGTAACAATGAAACCACAAGTTTAGAGAAGTGAAAGGTGTGTGAAAGTGAATTGAGGCAGTAGTACTTTAATGTGTTAGACTCCAGAAAGCAGTGAGCTGATGGTGTTTACAATTCTCTGATTAAGGTTGCGGATGTGTGCAAGTTGTTGTGGTAGATTTTTTTTTATATTTTTATATTTGTAGGCAGTCAACCTCCCTGTGGGATAGTGAGTCCTATATGTAGGAAGTGAGCCTCCTTCTTGGGTAGTGAGCTCTTTGGCAGTGAGCCTCTTTGTAATTGATTTTTCTATTACTTTATATTGTGAGTTAATCCTCACCATGGTTTTTCCCTTATTGGGTTTTCCACATAAATCTTGCATTTCTTGTGTTGATATTACTTTATGTTATTTGTACTTCATGGTCATATTTAATAAAAAATTAAAGTGGATGTGGATTTAATGATGTTTTGAGATTTGCGGATGTGATTGGTGACAATTGATCCACCCCCCCTCTTAGTTGTTGTGCACCTTTCAACAATTGGTATCAGAGCTTTGGTTCCTTAGAGAAAAGCTTAACCGCTTGAGGTAGATCCAATGGTGCACAAATTTCCAATCCCTATGTTTGATGGATCTGACTACAATGACTAGAAATTGCAGATGAGAGGTTACTTGATATATTTTGGTTACAAGACTTGGAAAGCTGTTGAGACAAAATATGTTGCACTAGCAAGTGTTCCTTCTTCTGCAGATGAGATTTCTTCCTATGAGGAAAATGAAAAAGTAAGGTATGCAATCTATAGTGCTTTACCTAAGACTAAGTGGACAAAATTTATTTCTTTGGGAACTACTTATGAAGTTTGGAAAAATTTGGAAGATTTATATGAAGGAAATGATAGAATCAAATTGTCAAATAAGCTAACAACTAAGCGCAAATATGCAAACTTGAAAATGGAAGAAGGTGGAGATATTGCAAGCTATTTTTAGAAGGTTGATATTGCAGTAAATGAGGTCAAAAATCAAGGTGGTACTCTGATAGATGAAGATGTAATGGAGAATATTTTGGTGACCCTATTGGAGAGTTACAGTGATAAGGTCTCATACATTGAGGAAGTGTGTGATCCTAAGAAGTTCACTAAATAGAAACTATTTGGCACCTTGACCACATTTGAAATGAGGAAATTTGGAAAAGAAAAGGTGAAAAAAAAATCAACCTTCAAAGCCACTAAGACAGAAGATGATCCGGATAGTGAAGGATCAAAGGAGTTGGAACCAAATTTTACAAGGAAGTTGAAGAAAGGTACCAGTAAGTACAAAGGTATGTTATCTTTCAAATTTTTCAGTTGTGGAAATATTGGTCACTATGCTTCAAGATGTCCAAATAGAGTTGTACAGAAGAAGAGTAGAGGCAATAAAGACAACAAGGATAAGAAGTTCAATAAATTGTACCATGTTAGAGAAGATGCTGGAATTTCTGATGATGAATCTTATTTTGAGGATGATAATGATGAATTTATGTTTTTAGCCTTAGAGAATAAATCAATGTCTACTAACACTAGAAGATGTGCAAGGGAATGTGGTCTGAAAATTAAGAAGGATGAGATGGAAGGTACTCAGGTTACTTCCTTCCATGCTATACAAGACAAAGATTATTGGGTAATTTAAAGTGGTTGTTTAAATCACATGACCAGAGACAAAAGTAAGTTTACTACACTTGAAAAGTACGATGGTGGATTAGTCATTTTTGGAGATGATTCTGGTGCAAAGATTGTTGGAAAAGGAACAATTTTTTTTGATGGAAAACACAATACTGATGATGTCTATTATAGTAAGGGCTTAAGGAATAGTCCTTTAAGTGTTGGATAAATGTGTAGCAAAGGATTCAAGCTTGTGTTTTAGGATAACACTTGTGAGATCAGAAAAGGGTCCAGAACTATGGTAGCTGTAGGAATAAGAACATATGGGAACATTTATCAGCTTAAGGGTGTTGATGGTCAGTGCCTTGTATCTCAAGTTAATGAAAGTTGGCTATGGAAATGGAGGATGGTACATGTAAACTTTCACAATCTGATCAAGATTAGTTCAAGAGAAGTCTAGGATCTATCTAAAATTACAAATCCCACCAATATTGTTTTTAGAAGTTGTCATTTGGGAAAACAAACAAGATGCAACTTTAAAGGAAAAGAGAAATCAACTACCAAAATGTTAGAATTGATTCATACAGACATCTGTGGTCCCACAAGAATAGGAATTCTTAATGGTGATGGGTATTTTATGTTGTTGATTGCTAATTACTCTAGAATGACATGGGTTACATTTCTTAGGGAGAAAGCTCAAGCTCTAGATAGATTCAAAGTGTCTAAGGCTAGGGTAGCCAATGAAGTTAACCTAAGAATCAAATGTTTAAGGTCTGATAGAGGTGGAGAATTCACTTCCAATGAGTTTAATACATTTTGTGAAGAGCATGGTATAAAGAAACATTTTTTTCTCCTAGAACTCCTTAGCAGAATGGAGTCGTAGAAAGGAAAAACTAGACTGTTCAAGAGGCTGCAAGGACTATGATGAAAGAGGAAAATGTACCTGATGTATACTAGAGAGAAGTTATTCACACTACTATTTATATTCTTAATAGAGTTTAGATCAGAGGTAGCAATACAAAGACTCCTTATTAACTGTGGAATGGAAAAATTTGTACTTTTAAGTAATTTAAGGTGTTTGGAAGTAGATGTTATATTAAAAGAGATGATGAGAACCTTGGAAATTTTGATGCAAGATGTCGTGAAGCCATTTTCCTTGGATATTCAACTAGAATAGAAAAGCTTATAGATGCTTCAATAAAATATTGAGAAAGATAGTTGAAAGTGCAAATATAAAATTTGATGAAGATATGTATATACTAGTTGAATTAAGTGAAGTTGAACTAGATGACCCTATCCATGAACAAGTACAAGAAGAGAATAAGGAAGAAGAAGAACAGATTAAAGAAGGAGAAGCTATGGAATCTACTCCTAAGACTCCAAAATATGTACATAAAAATCATCTTGTAGAACAGATAATTGGAGACAAAAGTGAAGGTGTGAAGACAAGAAGCAAAGTGGTAGCAATTGATGTAAAATTGTGTATACTTTCCAAGATAGAACCTTAATCAGCGTGTGAAGCATGCAAAGATAAGAATGTGTAAGAGAAATGAAAAAGGATTTGCAGTAGATAGAGAAAAATCAGACGTGGGAACTGGTTCCTAGACCTGTAAACAAGAACATAATTGGTTCAAAGTGGGTGTTCAGGAATAAGCTGAATGATAATGGTGAAGTAATAAGAAACAAAGCAATACTTGTATGCAAATTTTATTCATAGGTTGAAGGAATATATTTTGAGGAGACATTTTCCCTAGTGGCAAGAATGGAGGCTATTAAGATGTTTTTGGCATTTTCTGTGCACAAAGATTTCAAGGTATATCAAATGGATGTCAAGTCTGCATTCCTAAATGGAGAATTAGAAGAAGAGGTGTACATGGAACAACCAGAAGGATTCAATTATTAGATAAAATGGACATGGTATGCAAGTTGAAAAAGGAATTGTATGGACTTAAACAGGCTCCTAGAGCATGGTATGCAAGGTTGGATAGGTATTTGACACAAAAATGTTTTAACAAAGGCTCCATAGATAGTTATCTCTATTTCAAAGTTGAAGGAAACAAAATGTTGATAATGGTTCTGTATCTTGATGATATTATCTTCGGAGGAAATGAGGGTAAGTGTAAGAGATTTATAGAGGAGATGTAAAAAGAGTTTGAGATGTCTATGATTGGTGAGTTGAACTTCTTCCTTGGACTTCAAGTGAATCAAACTAATAAGGGAATACTCATTTGACAATCAAAGTACGTTAAATAATTGTTGAAGAAGTTTGGAATGGATGACTCCAAACTGGTTTGTACCCCTATGGTGACTGGATGCAAACTGAATAAGGATGATGATTCTCCTAATTTGATCAGAGCATGTATAGATCTGTGACTGGTGGACTATTATATCTTACTGCTACCAGACCGAATATCATGCACGTAGTATGTTTGGTTGCCATATTTCAAGTAGAACCTAAAGAAACACATGTCATAGTTGTGAAGAAGATATTTAGATATCAAAAAGGCACTCCAGATTATGGCCCGTGGTATCCTAAGGATACTGATTTTACTTTGAGCACTTACACTGATGCATATTGGGTTGGTTGTGTGGATGATCAGAATAGTACAAGTGGTGGTGCATTATTTCTTGGAGGAAGATTGGTTTCATGGGTAAGCAAGAAATAGGATTTAGTTTCTTTATTCACTACAAAGGTTGAGTACATTGTAGCAACTTCTTGTTGCACATAGGTATTATGGATGAAGCAAACATTGAAGGATATATGAGTGTTGTGTGATGATCCTATCCCTATCTTCTGTGATAATACAAGTGCAATAAATATTTCAAATAATTTGGCAATACATTCAAGGAAAAAGCATATATCTATCAAATATCACTTCTTAAGAGAGAATGTATTGGAGGATGAAGTCAAGCAGGAGTATGTGTCTACAAAGGATGAGATTGCTGATATATTTCCTAAGGCTCTTCTGAAGGATACTTTTGAGTATCTTTGGGATAAGTTGGGGATTATTTTCCCTCCTTCTTTGAACTAGGTGCACATGGAGGTGCATCATTCCAATGGATCTACATATTCTTCGGTTTTGTAGACTGATGACTAGGGTCTACTCCTCAAGGGGAGTAGGAAGTATCATTGTTGTAGTATGAGATGTGGGTGCACTCCTAAGGGGCAGTGATGATACTTTTCGTTCTTTTCCATTAATGTCAAAGGGGGAGAGAGAGTCATGTGAAAAAGAAAAAGTTGAAAGGAGGAGAGATAAAGAGATTGCAGGAATATTGTGTAGGTTGTCTAATCTAGAAAATAAAGGAGAATGTGTATTGTGTCTTTAGAGTTTTTTCACATCATGTGTTTCCAACAATGGCAAAGGGGGGGATTGTTGCAAGTATGAATAAGTAAGTGCGGTGTTGTCATTAATGTTGTCATTGATATAAACATAACATAGGCTGTTGCAAAGAAAGGAAACAAGTTATTGCAGGTTGTGCATGTATAGTTGAGATACTATAGAGATGTTGTGAGTACATGGAGCTATCTTTATGGTGTTTTAGGTGTGCTGATATGATGAGTTACCAAGTGCTTTCAAGAAATAGTGAAGATAGAACAATGTGTGTGTTCAGAATGTGCTCTAGTTTGTGCTCTGCATTTATTTTGTGTTGATCCTATTCTTTGTAAGGAAAGATTAGGTGTGGAATAAACTCTCCTAACGTCAAAACTTCAGGGAAGAATGCAGATATGACTTTAAACTTTACAATTATAGTTCATTAAGATACAATTGAAAAGAATAATAGAACAGAGAAATGAACATACACAATTGGACACCAGATTTACATGGGAAAACCCTTACGAGAGAAAAACCAACCACACCAAGAAAAGACTCTTTGTATTACAGTAAAGAAAATTACATACAAAGATCAACTTCACTTTTTGATGTCAATTTTTATAGCAACACATTTACTGATCAATCTTTTACAGAATAGCTCTCAGAAACATCCAATGAACTCACTCAAAATAATTTGTGTTCAATCGAGCAACACTTTCATTATCTCACACTGTTCATCATCATCCCCCATTTCCTGAGAGTAATCCATCAACACTTTCATTCTCTCACAGTCTATTCATCTCCCTCATAGGAACGGTCGTAATAGTCCAACTGCCAACGGTTCTCCTTCCGCTTCACTCATTAGTTCAGAACACACCATGTAGGACAATCATTTGGTCAAAGAAGTTCAAATGGAATAGCATGTCCGTGAGACACTAGGCTGTGTCTCCCCGATGCCACAATGCTTGACTATCGTTATCAGCAAGAGTCACTACCATCGGAAAGAGTCATATCAAGTTCAAACCTGTCTCATAGAATCACTCTATCACTAAGGCATCACATCGATATCCACTGCAGAACCATCAGAAAAAACATCACTATCGCTAAGACTTCACACCGATGTTCAACTCATGTAGCTCTATCGACAAAACCATCACTATCGGCGAGAAATCATACTGAACACAAATCCATCTTGTACAGATCTATCAACAATAGTTTTTCTATCGCTAAGAGTCTTATAGAAACTTTATGTTACACTAATGTTCATCATGCAGAGCTATCAGCGAGACAAGTGCTATCAACAAGAGCTTATACTGAATGCTAATCTAGCAGTGATACCACACAGTATTAGCGAGAGTTCTCACCAAAGTTGCATACCCGTTGGCGAGACTACAACCATCAGTAGGAGATCATAAGAAAGGTTCATGCCTCTCCCTGATGCCACTCGTCGCCAAGAGTCTCCCTAATGTTCACCAGGAATCAACCCATTGGCAAGAGGTTTTCCCGGACAAAGAGAGATAGAACTTTCACAGCGATAGACATGTCTTGCCGATGACTCCCGTTGGCAAGATAGAACCAAAGTCTCAACGAATTTGAACATTTGAACACAACTATTAGTTGGTAAGACTTCCAGATGGTCTCACCGATTTTTCTCTTTCAAGATTTTCATGTCAGTAAGCTTGAGGCACGTTTTCCAACAATCTCCCATTTGAAAAATATCTTACTGACACCTCCAGAGCATAACAAAATTACTAAAATTCATGGGTTGTTTGTGCTCACTGGTTTCATCAATGCATCTACAACATTTTTTAGAGTATCCACTTTTTCTAAAGAGACCTTTCCATCCTCCACCATATCTCATACAAAATGATACTGCACATCAATATGTTTCATCCTGGCATGGAAAGTAGGATTTTTTGCCAAACAAATAGCACTCTGACTGTCACAATAAATTGTAACTTTCCCTACATCAAACCCAATGTTAGAACACAAATGTTTTAACTAGATTGCTTCTTTATAGGTGTGTGTTGCTGCCATGTATTATTTCTCTATAGTGGACAAAGCGACTACAACATGTTGCTTACTCATCCAACTAACTGCACCATCATTCATCATGAAAATATATCCACTGGTGGATCTTCTGCTGTCAATGTCCCTTGCCAAATCAGAATCTGCATAACCTCGAATGCTGAGAGTCCTCTGTGATTTAACCAAATTTCTATGGTAACACAAAGCATATTCTGAAGTACCCTTCAGATATCTAAACTCTCTTTTCACATCATACCAATGTGTCCTTCCTGGATTTCCCATAAAGCAACTAAGTACTCCCACTGCTTGGGCAATGTCTGGCCTTGTACAGACCATTGCATACATTAAACTACCAACTGCACTAGCATAAGGCACTCTGGTCATGTCTTCTATCTCAGTAGGAGATTTTGGACAGTCTTCAATAGATAGCTTCATTCCCTGCATAACTAGAACAACTAGCTGCTTGCAATTAGTCATACAAAATATCTCCAGCACAATATTAATATACTTACTCTAACTAAGCCAAAGTTTTCTACTCTTCATGTCCATGGTCATTTCCATTCCCAGAATATAACTAGCTACACCAAGATCTTTCATTTCAAACTTTGTAGATAGCTGAGATTTTAGATCAGAAATCATTAACTTACTATTGCCTATGAATAGCATATCATCAACATAGAGAGAAATAATAAAAACACAATCATTTTCAGCTTTGTACTACAAACAATGATCAGATTTTGATCTTACAAATCACAATGACAAAACAAACGTGTCAAACTTATGGTACCACATTCTAGGAGATTGTTTTAATCCATACAGATATTTTTTCAACTTGCAAACCAGATTTTCTTTACCTTTTTCCACAAAGTTCTTAGGCTAGGACATAAAAATTTCTTCTTCAAGGTCACCATGAAGAAATGTTGTCTTCACATCCATTTGTTCAATTTCTAAGTCATATGTTGCTGCATGTGACAAAAGAAATCTAATAGACATCAACTTAGCTATAGGAGAAAATATTTCTCCATAATTAATTCCTTCTACTTGGGAATACCCCTTTGCAACCAACCTTGCCTTATACTTTTCCACACTGCCATCCAGACCTATTTTCTTTTTAAATACCCATTTGCAGCCAACAACTTTTCTACCTTCAGGAAAGGGCACCAAACTCCAAGTATCATTCTTTTCTAATGATGCCATTTCTTCATTCATGGCTTCTAACTAATAGTTTGAATCAGACATTCTAATTGCCTCTTTCACAGTCCTAGGCTCATTAGTGCTAGAAATTAAAGCATAGGAACAAGTAGAATCTATCAAAGAAAACCCATACCTATCAGGTTGCTTTCTTTCACATGTTGACCTCCTCACAGGCTAAGGCTGAGGTTGATCTTCTTCTTCAGAACTCTCAGAACTACTTGAGCTCTCCTTAGTTTTAGGTACATTTTGAATTTTGAATTCCTCTTTATTTGGTGTTAGAGGAATTTCAACTACATCCCTTTTATTTTCTGATTTTGTCTCTAACTGTAGATCCAAAGTAGGAGGCTTCAACTCACCAAAAATAACACTTCTGTTGTATAGAACCTTCTTCGTATTAGGATTCCAAAGCTTGTATCCTTTTATGCTAGCACTATAACCAATAAAAATACACTTAATAGCCTTGTTTTCCAATTTAGACCTTTTTTCATTCGACACATATGCATATGCCTCACAGCCAAAGACATGAATGTGTCTCAGAGAGGGCTTCTTTCTAGACCATGCTTCCAAAGGTGTTTTCTCAACAAGAGAGGAATTTAGATAATAGTTTATTAAATAACATGTTGTTGCAACTACCTCAGCCTAGAACTTCTCCTCCAAGCTAGCACTGCTTAGCATACTTCGTGCTCTTTCCATCACTGTCCTATTGAACCTTTCAATAACTCCATTTTGTTGCAGAGTGTAGGGTGTAGTTTTATGTCTTTTAATCCCACGATCTTTATAGTACCTTTCAAACTCATCAGAACAAAACTCACCACCATTGTGAGTCCTTAAAAAATTTATTTTTCTTCCAATCTGGTTTTCCACAAGGTATTTAAATTCCTTAAAATGACTGAACACTTCTGCTTTACTTTTCAAAAAATAAACAAATTCCCTTCTTGAATAATCATCAATGAATGATACATAATATCTTGATTTAGACAAAGAAGGAACATTTATTGGACCAAAAACAACAGAATGTATGTAATCAAGTAAACTAGAAGATTTGTGAGGACTAGAGTAAAATGAAACACGGTGTTGTTTACCATATATACAATGTTCACAAAACTCAAATTTGAGGTTACAATCATCAAGCCCTTCAACCAGTTTTTTATTTTTCAAGGTTTTTAAACCTTTTTCACCAATGTGGCCAAGCCTATGATGCCAGAGCATAGTCTTTTCTGCTGGAAGTTGAACTTCCATAGAGTTTGCACTATTAGGAACATTTTCCTCCTTTTCTCCATGAGTAGCCTTATGTGACCTTACAGAGACACTATTGCATTGCACAACATGTGCATCCAGTTTATACAAGGTTCCAATATGAGCACCCATAGCTAGCACCATTGAGCCTCTAGTCATCTTGCAGCCATTTCTAGAGAACGTGACTTTCCCTCCAATATCGTTCAGCTTACTAACAAGAGGTAAATTTTGAGCCAGACCTGGTATAAGCATTACATCATTGATTCCCTTCACTCCTCCACCAAGGAACTAAATTCTGACTTTTCCACAACCAACTATTTCCAGAGATGAATCACTTGCCAAATACACCTTTCCACTATTGTATTTTTCATACTTAGTGAACCAGTCTCTATAAGATGTCATGTGGAAAGATGCTCCAGAATCAATCAGCCAGACATCATCTAATGCCTGTGTAGCCAAGGTTGCAATGAAAGTGTCTGCATCACTTTGAGAAGAATCATTGTCAGAAGAATACTTCTTCTTCTTTTTCTCCTCTTTGCAATCCTTTCGGACATGACCAGGTTGCCCACAATTCTAGCACTTCACCTTGGAATTCTTAATAGGATACTTTGATCTCCCCTCTGATTTGGATTTGGACTTCTTGTCCTTCTTTCCTTTTTCTTTCGATCTGCCTCGAACAACAAAAGCCTCATTTGCTATCTCAGAAGATTTTCTTCTCATCTCTTCTGATAACAAAGAAGCAACAACATCTTCCATCTTAAAAGTGGATGTCATACTCGCAATGGCCATCACCAAGTGATCCCAAGAATCTGGCAAAGAACATAACAATAGCATACAATGATCTTCATCAATCTTCACACCCACAAATGCTAACTAAGCAATCAACATGTTGAAAGCATTCAAATGATCAACAATAGACGCTCCTTCCTACATTTTCAAAGAATATAGCTTCTTCCTCAAGAATAACTTATTCACCAACGACTTGCCTTGATAAATAGCTCCCAGTATTTTCCACAAAGAGGATGTTGTCTTTTCTTCATGAACATTTAGAAGAACAGATTTTGCTAAACAGAGCCTTATCAGCCCCTTTGATTTTTGATCTGTGAGGTCCCAATCCTCTTGCTTCATGCCTGTAGGTTTCGTTCCAGAAATAGCAAGCCAAAGATCATGGTCAACTAACAAATCTTCCATTTTAAGTTTCCACAACTCAAAATTGCTGCCATTGAATTTATCAATTTCAATCTTTCCTGATGTGCTTTCCATCTTAATCTGTAATTTGAATTGCCAGACTTCTACAAGACTCCCACTGAATATAATTGACACAAAAAACCCAACGTACCCATAAGGATAACACAATTGGCTACTCTCTGATACCACTTGTAAGGAAATCTTAGGTATGGAACAAACTCTCTTAATGTCAAAACCTCATAGAAGAATGCAGATGACTTTAAAATTTACAATTACAGTTCATTAAGATACACTTGAAAAGAATAACATAACAGAGAAATGAACATACACAATTGGACACCAGATTTACGTGGGAAAACCCTTACAAGAGAAAAACCAACCACACCAAGAAAATCCTCTTTGTATTACAGTAAAGAAAATTACATATAGAGATCAACTTCACTTTCTGATGTCAATTTTTATAGCAACACATTTACTGATCAATCTTGTACATAATAGCTCTCAGAAACATCCAATGAATTCACTCAGAACTAATTGTGTTCAATCGAGCAACACTTTTGTTATCTCACACTTTTCATCGTCATCTGCCATTGCCTAAGAGTAATCCATTCTCTCACAATCTGTTCATCTCCCTCACATGAATGGTTGCAATAGTCCAAATGCCAATGGTTCTCCTTCCACTTCACTCATTGGTTCAGAACACACCACAGAGGACAATCGTTTGGTCAAATAAGTTCAAATGGAATCGCATGTCGATGAGACACTAGGTCGTGTCTCCCTGATGATACAATGCCCGACTATCGTTATCGACAAGAGTCATATCGTGTGGGTATGTGCAAGATCATCATGCAAAAAACAAGCCCTTAAGTGGCAAAAAAATCAGTGTTAGGAAACTTCACGTAAAAATTTGAATAAGTTATCTATATTATTTCAAAAATATGTAAGAATAGAATTTTTATAAAATTGAATGTAGTTTCTAAACTACTAGGTTTATTTAAAAATAAATAAAATCTATTTGGTGAAATTTCGAAATTTCAATGAAGTAGTACTTAAATTTCAGGGAAAAAATAAGAAGTAGGTGTCTGTCTAACCACCCTAACCATAATAAAATGATAATATTCTTTTATAAGATTTTATATATAAGTAGAGGACTCATGTTCGGATGTGATGCATATTTTTTTGTAATTTTTTTCCAAGTAAATAATTAATTATGATTTTTTTTATTACAACTTTTAAAAATATAAAAACTCGTATGTCTGACCATCTTAACTTGGTCAAAACTTCATGAAATTTAATTTTTCCTTTTTCAATCCTATAGTATGTGAATCATAGAATGTGAAGCATGTTTTGGATTCAAAAAATGTGATACCATTTGAAATTTATAGATGTTTTTCAATCAACCTATCGATCAGGACTTTAGTTGTAATTCTAGTAGAAAATGAATAATAATTATTTATTAAATTCCAATTATAGAATAATTTATATTGATGGAAAACTGAGAATCTACTCTGAAAACCCTTTTCATTTCATCAATTTTAGATAAAAAAATGTCGTTAGCCACATAGCCTACAAATACCCATAATATTGCCACTTTTTGGCCCATCATGATCCTGCACATACCCATGTTCAAACCTGTCTCCCAGACTCACTCTATCGCTAAGACATCACATTGATATCCACTGCAGAACAATCGAAAAACCCATCGATGTCACTAAGACTTCACACTGATGTTCAACTCATGTAGCTCTATCAGCAAGACCATCACTATCGGTGAGACATCATACTGAACACAAATCCATCTTGTGCAGATCTATCGGCAATAGTTTTGCTATCACTAAGAGTCTTATAAAACCTTTATGTTACACCGATGTTCATCATGCAAGGCTGTCGGTGAGACAAGCACTATCAGAAAGAGCTTATACCTAATGTTAATCTGTTGGCGAGACCACACAGTATTAGCGAGAGTTCTCACCAAAGTTTCATACCCATCGGTGAGACTTCAACCATCGGCAGGAGATCATACTGAAGGTTCATGCCTCTCCCTAATGCCACTTGTCACCAAGAGTCTCCCTGATGTTCACAAGGAATCAACCCATCGGGAAGAGGTGTGCCCAGACGGAGAGAGATAGAACCTTCAAAGTGATAGAAATGTCTTGCCAATGACTCCTATCAGCAAGACAGAACCAAAGTCTCAATGACTTTGAACATTTGAAGACAGCTGCTAGTCGGTAAGACTTCCAGAGGGTCTCACCAATTTTTCTCTTTCAGGAGTTTCATGTCAATAAGCTTGAGGTATGTTTTCCAACATTCTTGTGCAAATTTGAAGTGTTTTTTAATGTCATCCTTGGGTGATATATCCTGGATTAGAGCTTTTGTTTTGATGAAGAGTGAAAGTTGTGTTCACCGGTGTGTGAACTGGTCTGGCAATTTTGTTTGTCTATGACTACGAGAAATGTATCTTCTCTGCAGTCCTCTACTGGCTTGTTTTTGGTCTTGCAGAATTGGAAGATGGTTTGTAATAATGTTATTTGTGCTCTATCAAAGGCATTCATGGTTTGGTGCTCCATAAGACTAGTTTTAAAGTTTTTGTGTGTTTCTGTATAGTTTGAATCGACTAATGGAAAGTATTCTATGTATAAAGGTTGTTACAGCTACTACGGATGAGTCTAAACACATCTGAGAAGTGTTCTAGTATATGATGAAGCGTGTTATGTGGTCTGCACATTATCTACTCATTGTGGAAGTGTGTACTTCAAAGTTCATTGGTGTTTTCATTAGGTTTGGCTGACCTGGTTTCTACACGTCACACAAAGGATAGTATCAATTAAGGAAGCCTGTGATTCATCTGATATGTTATTTTTGGTCTTGGTTAAGTTTTGGTTTGGTCCACTCTCATTCTCTTCCACCACAGGAATGTTCAGTTTCCAACCTAATTTTGAATTTGTAATATGAAGTGTGTGTAGCTGACCTTGGAGAAACTTTCAAAGGTTGAAGATGGTATAAATACAAGGTGGGATGTTAAGGATTGGATGCAACAATGAAGCCACAAGTTTAGAGATGTGAAAGTGATTGAGGCTGTAGTACTGTAATGTGTTAGACTTTGAAAAGCAGTGAGCTGATGGTGTCTGTAATTCTTTGATTAAGGCTGTGGATGTGTACAAGTTGCTATGGTGGATTTTATGTTATCTTTTTGTATCTGTAGGTAGTGAGCCTCCTTGTTGGACAATGAGTCTTATCTTTAGGAAGTGATCCTCCTTGGGCAGTGATCCCCTTGGCAGCGAGCCTCTTTGTAATTAGTTTTACTATTACTTTATATTGTGAGTTAATCCTCATTGTGGTTTTTCCCTTATTGGGTTTTCCACGTAAATCTGGTGTTTCTTGTGTTGATATTACTTTCTATTATTTTCACTTCATGCTCATACTTAATAACAGATTAAAGTGGATGTGGAGTTAATGATTGTTTGAGATTCTTGGATGTGATTAGTGACAACTAATTCACCCCCCCTCTTAGTTGTCTTGCTCCTTTCAACACATATAAGCCAGATGATAATTATTCTTTCTCACAACTTCCCTCTTAGTTTTATCAATTTTATTCTCCTTACCCTTGACCAATTCCTCTAAGATAATTCGACTTCTCATATGATAAGCATGCTTGAGAACACCTCATGTAGACTTCTTGAAAACTCTTATTTTCCTCTTTGGAGTCATAGGTACTTCAGGCATATCTTGTTCACTCTAGGGAGAATCACCCTGGGAGTCAAGAGGGATGAGTCTCCTAGACCTTTGGATTGGGCTGACAGACACACTTACCTTACCCATTTCTTGACTAAGCAACTTATCAAATTTCCTTAGGACAAAAACACCACCCAATTTAGAAATAACCAGCTGAAAACCTACAATTACTAATAACACTTCACACACTTAGTCCCAGAATCTTAATTCCAAAAAGCATCAAATGGTGAGAATAAAAAGTAGGTAATCTTCATTAAATAGAGAAACTAGAGAGTGTCTGCATTAATTTTCTAAGAAATCTTATGTGAGAGCACTGGCAATCAATTACTTTTATTTTGAATCTTAGTCGTCAATCATACTTTGAAATAAATCAATGGATAATCAATTAGGATGATTAATTATGAAAAAATTAAACACATGCGCTTGATGCTTCTCCACAATCAAGAAACTCAAGTGAGATAAAAATTCACTTAGTTTGCACATTAATCACACACTTAGCATTTAACCAAACCTGTCGTGTCACACTTACCCACTCACTCATGGGAATTAATTTACTTGCAATTCATCATGCTTTAACTTTAGAATATTAGCTCGTACTCTTCCTTACTTTAGTTTCACTTTCCCATGTGTACTAGCACTTGATAGATTTGACGACCATAAAAATATTTCCCAAATTTCATGTGTCCCCAAGAATTGGTTCTAAGTTAGCATCATTTTTATCTTAGAATAGTCTTGGCTAATATTTTAGAAACACCTTATCTTCAATCGAATCCATTTGAACCTTTAGAATATTTCCACATGGCAATCGCCCGCTTGCCCACTGAAAAACATGAGACACAAGTGGGCTCTTGATGGGATGGCGGGGAGTGGTCAAGATTTACCCACGTCACCTGCCATCGACCGTCGATCTCTATTCTCAAGAAACACACACCATCCCTATAGCTTGGTGGGTCCCTCCATGGAGTGATAGATGTCATCTTTCCCACTAGCCTGTGTGATTTTTAATGAAGAAATAAAATGAATGGGCGCACAGGGAATGGTCTTGATGCATACATGTATTGCGGTATCTATTGTTGATTTTCCTCAAAGCCATGCCTATTGGCCCTTTGGAAGCATTGGTCCCACTATTAGATATGACATGCAGCCATTGCCTGCTAGACCATGTTCTTAAAATAATATGAAATAAAAAAACACAGGCATGTGGGGAGTGGCAAAGATGTAGCCACGTTACTTAATGATAGTCGTTGATCTTCTTCTAATGACACTAGCTATATTCACTAAGGGGACTTGGCCTACCAATGCATAAGACACATGGCTAACACTCGACATCCCATCTGAATAAAATAATAACCAATAAGAATGATCGGGTGCACGAGGAACATTGGTTATTATCCCTCGATGATCAAATGACCAGTATAAAACCTAATTCTGCACATGCCGCAAAAGTTATTTAAAAGAAGGGGGATACTACTAGGCCCATGGGGAACTTGACCCTTGTGCACAAAAACTTAATTAAGACTTCAGGAGCTTTTATAAAAATTGAGCCCAACCATAGGAAAAATTAAGCGTTGAAAAGGTACTTGGTGACCGAAAAACCTAAACCTAGGGGGGTAGTGAAAATAACGATTCCAATGGCGTAAGAGGAAATTTTAATGACTAGAGATTGGTACCAACAAGTCAATGTAGAATTAGAATGGCCAAGGTTTTTTAGGCTTGTAGATCAATTCTTAGGGGTTTTGGCAACACAAACCCTACAAAATTTATGAGGAACACAACCCTAAGCTAGCAACCAAGGTCAAAGCTAAGTATTTCAAAATTTAAAATGGAACCAAGAGATTTTTTTGAGGGGTACCATCACCCCCTTTTAGGTGCAACTTAGGGAGTAGTCGATTATTATAAAAATTATGCAAATATGCAAGATGTATCTTGGATATGAGGCCATGTTAGGTACCCATGTAAAAATGCAATCTCTCACATACAAAGAGAAGGGGAACACTAAGTGGGACAAAGATCCTCACCAAAATATAGATGAGAAAAAATTCTCTCAATGATGAATGAGAAGGGAAGAAACCCCATGTGACGAAAGTCACCCCCCATAAGAGGGAAGAAGAGAGACCTTGAACCCTCCTCAATGTTGAGTCTCTTGCAATGATGGTAGATTCTCAACATTGAATGCAAAAGATGATCTAAAAGAGCTAAACAATGTTCCTCCCCTTAAGAAGAAGCAAGACCAATATAGTTCCTAAAAGGAAGATGAGGGAAGAAAGATGATGAGTGACATAGTTGAAGAATGCTCAAGTGTCTCCATACCAATATTGAAAGGTTCCACCTCAAAACAAGCATTCTAGGCCACACTATAGAAGAGGGTGATTTAAAATATGCTAGAAATGATTGTACAACAAAATCTAAAGAAAAAGATACCTCCTGTAAAGACAAATAAGCCTCCTCCAAATGTTGTCCAAAATAATCCACACTCATGTCAAATTGTGAGGAATGATCATGTAGAGAATGAATAATAGGGTTAGATTTTTCCCTTAGAACAAATAAATAAGGATCATCTTCATCAAAGAGAATATGAATAAAATCAATGATGTCACCTAAATTTAAAAATATGAGACTCGTGAAAAAATCCAACAATGTTTTTCAAGTACTCGTCCTTGCTAGCTATCTCTAGAACAAAATGTATGTCCTACTACACTAAATCACAAGGAACCAAAACTATGGAATCACAAGCATCCTTAGGTACAATAGTAGATATATGATATGGAACATTAACACACATCACATGATCTTTAGAAAGAATACAAAGATTCAAATGACCATATTGAATCTCCTCAAAAGTGTCTACACAAGATGCCTCACTATGAACATCTACCAAATCATTAGGATAAAAATGTGAGAAGGTGAAGAATCAATATTGGTGATCAAACTCCCCGAAAACAACTATATGTCTTATATGAAAATCCTAAACTTTAACAAAATCTAGTCTGAACTCAACACTCTTGCTTGCTCCATCATGTGTGCTCTAATAGATAGAAAGGATATTGGTGTACAATGAGGGAACACAAATAAAATCATTAAATATTCCATCATCCATGTCATTGATCTCTTACCACAAACACACATATATGTGTTGTTAGCTATTAGGATGTGTGGTAATGAAAAAGTCTCAAAATGAAGAAAATATACTCTCTGATGAAGCCATGTGATGTGAGGCTCCTAAATCGAGTATTGACTTGTTTGATTCATAATATACAACTACAAGTTCTTCCCCTTATGTCTATCAAACTTTAATGATGAAGAATATGAACCCTTTGATGATGAAGGAAAATTGATTTGATTCTTCTTAAGAAGATGCTTCAACTCCTAAATTTGTTTTGAATAACATCAATTTCATCATACCAAATTTTATTTCAATATACACATGTAGATTTATTATTTTTAGATGTTTACCCTTTAGAGGGAGAGGATTCAATTTTTTTATGTGGCTTTTTTTCTTCTTCTTTTCCTTCTTTTTTAGGAATCCCTAATTCTTTCTATATCTTTGACTCACTAGCCAACAATGCTTGTGACTTAGAAGTCTAGATGAGACCCATATGAGTTAACTTCACTTGATCTTGGATTAAGATATTTACAAAGTCATCAAACTTAGGATCAACATATGATGCTCCCATAAAAATTTAATGGGTATAAAAGCCAAAAATAAACATTAAATATTAAGGACCAAGCTTGGATAATACATGTATAATCAATTGTAAATCTTCTTTCTCAATTATGTTCTTAGTTTCTTGATATTGGAGATGTAGTCTTGAATAGGGTCAAAAATTTAGGATCAAGATTCATCAAATCATTATTAATCTAATATCCCCTAATCTTATAATTTTTACCTTACAATTTCTTAAAAAACTCCCACGTTTGTTTTAGTGCTTTGTATGATTCAATATAAAATTATAAATCAAATGAGAAAATTGAACATATGCATCCAAGTATTTTCCCATAACCAAGATATGATTTTGGTACTTTATATTTTATGTGATAAAAGGTTCCACTTGTCAAAACATAATGAAGTGGACTTGATCTTAGTGCTTATAGATGTAAAAATTGGCCACAAACTCAAAGTAGTTTTTCTCACATAGAATGATATCAATTTGACCACACCACTACAAAGTATATGAAAAATTACACACTTTCAAAAAGGTTCTTAAAAATTTTATTTTAGGAGTAAGAACAAAGCCTTGAAAGTTCTCAAAAATGAGAACAACTCAACAACACCTGTGAGAATCTACATTTTTTAGAAAAACCAAGCACAAAATAAAAAACTAATTGTACCACTACAAAGAGCACAAAATTATACCCCAAATAAAAAAAAATTGAAAAATGGAGATCAAATGACTAAGTTATGAGCCTTCAAAGTTGGAGTGTCAAAATGAAAAATGGAACCGTGAGAGAAGCCAAAATTTTCAAAAGGCTATTGATGTCACTACTGACATAGTGCTAACATCAAAAATTGATGGGAATAAAATTGACGGTTTGATGGCCATCATAGGTAGAATTTCCCCCCTCCCAACAAAATATTTTGTAACCAGTATATTCTAGAATTTGTAGTGAGATGCGACAAAATATTTCTGTATAGATGAAATATGCTTCATTTAAACCAACCAAAGTTGGTGGGGTGAGATTGTGACAAAGGTGTGGTTGCAATTTCACATGCCACATATTGACATTTTTTATGCAATTGCATATTGAAAATTTGTATTTATTTATTTTTTAATTTTTTTAGTAATTTTTTTTGAAAAAACATATCAAAAAATAAAATAAATTTTTTTATTAATTTTTTATTGACTCATACTATACTATTATTGAAAACTATGATTTTTTTCTTCAGATGAGTACAATTATGACGGTCATACAAATGATGAAGGCAATAAATTTTTTTCCTCAAAATTTTAGTGAAGTGCTCAGATTTTCATGATTTGATAGTTGATCTTGAAGATTTTTGGTCTTCTAGACATGATGGAAAGATCGGATTTTCCCCAAAATGTTTAAAAATTGCAATATCTCCTAGATATGACACCCACTCTTCAACTTCAAACCCTCATAGATATTTCCTCATATATCCACTTTGGATGAAAAAAAAGAAAATTTAATTTTCTTGAACCCTTTGAACTCGATGGTCAGCTCAAATTTTCACCAACAAGCTCTAATTTGAACCCACAATACAAAGACACAAAGAATAAATCCCCAAATTTTATATTTCTTTCAATATTTTCTAATTATGTAGATCTTTATTTGATGAAAGAGAATAGAATATTTAAATTTTTAAGATTACCAAGATTTACAACGTAGATCTCTCAATCAGGACTAACAGAAAACAATCCCACAAACATTGATACCATGTAAGAGTTCGTATAGAATACTCTACACCATGCAAGATTTGGGTTAATATTATAGTCACCCTATATCTAAGAACTTCATGAAAGTACAAGATAGATCACTTATGAGAGAATAATATTATGTTGCAAGTATGAAGGTGTTTTCATTGATGTCAACTAGTCAACTAGTTGTTGTTTCCATCTATTTCATGTATGTTGGTTATTGGTTGTATATGTCGAGGATATTGAGAAAATTATAATAAAGAAAGGTTGCATGTATTCAGTGTTTGCTTTGAGTTTTGCTCTAGAATGTGTTGTTATACTAGTGAGGATTTGAGGTATTGTTCATGATTGTCATTACTATTGAGGAAGCTGCTATATCTAGATTTTGAGTTTCTGGATTTTTTTACAATGTGAGTTATGTTCACTAGTTGTGAACCATAATTTTCTGTGTATCTAGCTAAGGTTCAAGAGAAATGTAGTTGCTCTATATTTCTTCTTGTTTAAGTTTTATGACTTGCAGTTCTTAGGATAAGTTGATGAGGTCATGTTCAAGAGAAATTTATTGATCGAAAAGATTGGATGGTGTTAAGGTTGAGTGTGCTTAATTGATTTATGTGTTTCACACTAGTTTTGGTTGACCTTGTGTTAAATACTACATTTGAAGTTGATGGAAGCATGTTGAGGCCTGTTGGGACTTATTTAGGTCCTCATTTAGTGTGTGTTGGGGTTTCCCTCATTCTAATTCCACTGTAGAATGTTTTGGTGTCGACCTAATTTGAATTTATAAATACAAATGGTATGTGGCCAACCTTGGATGAGTTTCAAGGTTGAAGATGGTATAAATATAAGTTGAGATGTTTATGAAAGGTTTGAATGAATTCAAGTGAAAGATGGATGTGAGATAGATGTGAAATAGTGTGTGTGTGATGTGAGGTTGAGCATATCAATGTAAAATTCAAGTGGCAAGTTTTTGGAGGCAGTGAGGTAAAGGTATACTCTATCATTCAAGCATATCTACAAGTGTGTGAGAGAATTGTGGTGGAAATTTCCATTACATTGAGACGGTTTTCTCTTTGTAATAAATCTCTTTTATCTTCTTTTGTAATTATGTGACAGTGAGCCTTCTGGGTGGTTAACCCTTACTGGATAGTGAATCTTGTTTCGAACAATGGGTTTTATTTTGGCAGTGAGATTTTCTAGTAGTGATCCTTTGTATTTGATTTCGATAGTGTCTATATTATGAGCTAATCCTCACCATGGTTTTTCCCTTATCTAGTGCTATTGTGTGTATAGTTTTGCTTCTTTCAGTTTATGCTTTTACACTTAATGATTAATCATATTAGTAGATTAAAGGATTTGTGAATGATAATAGATATAATATCTAGTGAAAATCTTAAAGTCTAAACGTATTACAATTGATTCACCCCCCTCTCATTCATCTTGTTCAAAAATTGGTATCAAAGTTTGGTTCCTTGGAGAGGAGCTTAACCACTTAAGGAAGGTTTGAGATGGCGAGAAAGATCACTATTGAGTGTCCTAGGTTCGATGGTACTAATTATTCCAAGCTCTATAAAATAAAGATGGGAGGATATCTAGAAAACTATGGATATGATATTGAGAAATCTTATAAGACTGCCTACACTCCTCCTACTATTGGTTTGATTACATCTGATGAAATCAAGGCATATGAAACAAACAATAAGGAAAAATTCAATCTAAAGAATAGTATTTCACATTCTAAATTGATTAAAGTTCAAAATCTAAAGACTATTAAAGAGCTCTAAGAGGCATTGGAAAAGATTAATCAAGGAGATGAAAAGTTCAAAGAAGAAAAGTTACAAAATTTGGTGGCACAGTTCGAGATCCTGCATATGTCTGAAGATGAGAACATTAAATCCTATGTACATAGAGTGGATGGACTGGTAGGTGGAATGCGAGGACTTGATGCTACAATGGATGAATCTAGGATTGTAAAGAAGATTCTTAGAACTCTCCTTGATGCATATAGTGAAAAGGTATCTGCTATTGAGGAATTTATGGATTACAAAACTTATAATAAAGATCAGTCATTGGGTACTCTAACATCATTTGAAATTAGAAAGACTAGCTTGAGAAATGGATCCAAGATAGAAACTACTTTCAAGGCTAAAAGAGCTGAAGATCTAGATGAAGAGAACCTCAATGAAGTAAAAGCTAACTTTGTAAGAAGGATAACAAAGGGATCTGATAAGTATGAAGGTAAGTTACCCTTTATGCTTTAGTTGTGTAGGAATAGGTCATTATGCTTTGAGATGTTCAGAAAGAGATAAGAAGAATAAACATAGATTAAGAAAAGAAATCAAAGGGAAGATGATTAAGAGAGCATATTATGTGAATGAAGATTCTATTATTTCTAATGAAGAATCTAATTATGGAGATTTTGATGACAATGAATGTGTGTTCTTGGATATAAAAGATGAATCTACTTCTACTAATACTGAAAGATAGGTAAAGGAAAGTGCTCCAAAAAAGTTGAAGATACTGTAATTTTTGCTCTTCATGCTAAACAGGAAAAGAACTATTAGGTTGTTGATAGTGGCTAAATTCATATCACATGACCTGCGATAAGAGTAAGTTTGTTAAACTTGAAAAATATGATGGAGGCTTAGTTATGTTGGGAGATGATACTGATGATAAGATTTGTGGGATAGGTTCTGTTAGTTTTGATGGAAAGCATAATACTGATGATGTATACTATGTTAAGGGTTAAGGCATAATCTCTTGAGTATTTAAAAGATGTATGGTAAAGGATATAATCTTGTATTTGAGGATGAGAGATGTTAAATCAAGAAAGGATCTGAAATAGTGATTGCTAGAGGAATGAAATCTAAAGGAAATATTTATCAACTTAAGGGTGTTAATGGACATTGTTTTATGTTTCAAATTAATTACAGTTGGTTATGGCACCAGAGGATGTGTCATATGAAATTTGAAAACTTGGCGAGGATCAGTGTAGTCAAAGCTGTAAGATATTTACTAAGGATTACAAAGCTTGCTAATGTTGTTTGCAAAGATTGTCAGTTTCAAAAGCAAGTGAGAAACTGCTTTAGGTCAAAGGAACAATCTACTACCAAACTACTATCTAGATTTGATTCATACAGATCTTTATGGTCCTACAAGAGTAATAATTTTACAAGATGACAGGTATTTTATGCTTCTAATTGATGATTACTCTAGATATACATGGGTTAATTTTCTTAGAGAAAAATATGATGCATTAGATAGATTAAAGGAATTTAAGGCTATGGTTGAGAATGAAGAAAATTTGAGAGTAAAATGTTTGAGGTTTGACAGAGGTGGTGAATTCACCTCCAATGAGTTTAACATGTTTTGTGAAGTTCATGGAATAAAGAGGCAATTTTCTTCTCCTAGAACTCCTCAACATAATGGAGTTATTGAAATAAATAATAGGATGATTCAAGAAGCTACTAGATCAATTATTATAGAGGTAGGTCTATCATAAGTTTACTAGAGAGAAGTTATTCATATTGATGTTTATGTGTTCAATCGATTTCAAGCAAAACCTAACACTACTAAGACCCCCTATGACCTATGGTGTGGAAGAATTCCTACTATCAAGTATTTCAAGGTATTTGGAAGCAAATGTTATATCATAAGGGATAAAGAAAATTTAGGAAAATTTGATGTTAAATGTGATGAAGGTATCTTCCTTGGATACTCTACTAGAAGAAAAGCTTATAGATGTTTCAATAAAAGTCTAAAAAGGATTGTAGAGAGCAAAAATGTCAAAGTGGATGAAGCATTGAAGAATTCAATTGAAGTTGATGGATATGTCTTAGATGAATTTGATTGCATAGAAGTTGAAGAAGTTGTGGAAGAACAGGAAAAGAAGAAAGAAGAAGAAGATTTAGTGGTTTCCCTAAAGACACCTTTAAAATATGTGCAAAAGAATCATTCAGAAGATCAAATCATTAGAGACAAGAGGAAATAAGTATTGACAAGAAGTAGAGCTATTGTTGCTGGTGAAATAAATCAGTGTTTACCTTCTGAAGTTGAACCTAAGACAGTAAGTGAAACATGTAAAGATGAGCATTAGATGAAATCCATGGAAGAAATTATGCACATTAAGAAGAATCAAACCTAGGAATTGGTCCCTAGACTGGAAAATAAAAACATAATTGGATCAAAATGGGTATTCAAAAACAAGTTGAATGAGAATGGAGAAATGGTAAAAAATAAAGAAAGAATTGTGTGTAAGGGTTAATCACAAGTAGAATGTATATATTTTTAGGATACTTTTTCTCTAGTGGCTAGGATAGAAGTTGGGTATGTGCAGGATCATCATGGAAAAAATAGGCCCTCAAGTGGCGAAAAATTCAGAAAAACTAGAGTTAGGCAACTTGATGTAAAAAGTTGAATAATTTATCTATATTATTTCAAAAATATGTAAGAATAGAATCTGTAAAAAATTGAATGTAGTTTCTAAACTACTAGGTTTATTTAAAAATAAATAAAATCTATTTGGTGAAAAATTGAAATTTTAATGTAGTAGTACTTAAATTTTAGGGAAAAAATAAGTAGGTGTCTGTCTGACCACCCTAACCAAAATAAAATGATAATATTTTCTTATAATATTTTAGATATAAGTAGAGGACTCATGTCCATATGTGATGCATTTTTTTTCCAAGTAAATAATTAATTATGAATTTTTATTACAACTTTTTAAATATATAAAAATTGTATGTCTAACCACCTTAACTTGGTCAAAACATCATGAAATTTTATTTTTTAATTCTATAGTATGTGAAGCATAGAATGTGACATGTTTCAGATTCAAAAATGTGATCGTTTGAAAGCTACAAATATTTTTAATCAGCCTATCATTTAGGACTTTAGTCATAATTCAAATATAAAACTAATAATAATTATTTATTAAAGTCAAAGTAAAGCATAATTTATATTGGTGGAAAGATCAGAATCTCCTTTAAAAACCCTTTTTGTTTCATCAATTTTGGGTAAAAAAAAAAGTTGTCAACCACATACCCTGCATATACCCATCATATTGCCACTTTTTGGCCCATCATGATCATGCTTATACCCAGCTATCAGAATGTTTTTGGTATTTTCTACACATAAAATTTTTAAAGTTTATCAAATGGATGTAAAGTTTTCATTTTTGAATGGTGAATTGGAAGAAGTTTACATGGAACAACTAGAACATTTCAGTTGTTAGATCAACTAGATATGGTTTGCAAATTGAAGAAGGCTTTATATGGATTAAAGCAAGCTCCTAGAAATTGGTATACAAGGTTGGACATATATTTGACTCAACAAGGTTTCAATAAAGGTACGAAAAATAGTAATTTGTATTTCAAAATTGAAAATGACAAGATTGTGATAGTAGTTGTAGATGTTGATGATATTATCTTTGGAGGAAATGAAACAATGTGAAAAAAAATTGCTGAGGAAATGCAAAAAAAAATTGAGATGTCTTTGTTTGGTGAGATGAATTTCTTTCTTGGGCTGCAAATCAATCAAATAGAAAAAGATATTTTTATTTCATAGTCAAAATATTTAAAAGAGATGTTGAAGAATTTTGGAATGAATGGTTCCAAACCGATATGAACTGCTATGGTGACTGGCTACAAATTGAACAAAGATGATGATTCACCTAAGGCTTATCAGAGAAAGTACACATCTATGACTAGAGGACTATTGTATTTAATTGCTACTAGACTGGATATCATGCTTGTAGTTTGTCTTGTGGCTAGATTTCAAGAAAACCCTAAAGAAACACATGTTGTTGTTCAAAGGATATTCAAACACTTGAATGGCACTCTAGATTATGGCTTATGGTATCCCAAGTATATTGATTTTACACTAAGTTCTTACACAAATGTAGATTGGGCATGTTGTGTTGATGACAAAAAAAGTATAAGTGGTGGTGCATTATTTCTTGGTTGTAGATTTGTGTCATGGTTGAGTAGAAAGAAAGATTTAGTATCCTTATCCACTGTAGAAGCTGAGTATATTGTTACAGCATCTTTCTGTACACAAGTTTTGTGGATGAAATAGACATTGAAAGATATCAGAGTAATGTATAATGATACCATTTCTATCTTTTGTGATAATACAAGTGTAATTAACATTTCAAAGAATCCAATGATGCACTCAAGGACAAAGCATTACAATCTATCATGTATCACTTTTTGAGAGAGAAGGTTGTGGAGAATGAAGTAAAGCTTGAGTATTTACCTACGAAGAATCAGGTTGCTAACATATTTTCTAAGGCTCTTCCTAAAGATACTTTTGAGTATCTCCAGGAGAAATTAGGGGCCATTTCCCCTCCCTTCTTAAACTCGATGCATATGGAGATGCATCAAACTAGTTGATCTATGGATCTATCTTTCTTTTGGACTGATGTTTGGTGGCTACCTCTTAGGGGGAGTAGGTAGTATCTTTTGTTGTCATTGAATTTTTTTTTGAGTATACTCCTAAGGGGGAGTGTGTAGTACTAGTAAGGTTCTTAATTTCAAAGGAAGAAAGCAATGAAAATACCTTTTATCTTTTCCATTGATGTCAAAGGGAGAGAAGAGTATCATGTGAAAAATTTTATTTGGAGAGAGTATATACTTAGGGGGAGAAAGTAAAATCATAACAAAGTGTGTTTAGAGTTGTTGTGTTGTCTTTGATGGTTTTTCATATCACATGTTTCCATTAATGACAAAGGGGGAGATTGTTGCAAGTATGAAGGTGTTGTCTTTGATGGTTTTTCATATCATGTGTTTCCATTAATGACAAAGGGGGAGATTGTTGCAAGTATGAAGGTGTTGTCATTGATGTCATGTATGTTGGTTATTGGTTGTATATGTCGAGGATATTGAGAAAATTGTAATAATTAAAAGTTGCAGGTATTCAGTGTTTTCTAAATTTTGCTCTGAAATGTGTTGTTATGCTAGTGAGGATTTGAGGTATTGTCCATGATTGTTGGAAGTTTCTATATCCATATTTTGGGTTTTGGATCATTGTACAGTGTGAGTTATGTTCACCAGTTGTGAACTGGGCTTTTTTGTGTATCTGGCTTAGCTCCAGGAGAAATGTAATTACTTAAGATTTCTTGTTTGAGTTTTATGACTTGCGGTTCTCAAGACAATTTGATGAGGTCATGTTCAAGTGAAATTTATTGACTGGAAAGATTGGATTATGTTAAGGTTGAGTTTGCTTAATTGATTTAAGTGTTTCATGCTGGTTTTTGTTGGCCTTGTGTTAAACACTACTTTTGAAGTTCATGGAATTGTGTTGAGTCATGTTGAGACTTATTTAGGTCCTCATTTAATTTGTGCTTGGGTCACCCTCATTCTAATTCCACTGTAGAATTTTTTGGTGCCAACCTAATTTGAATTTGTAAATGTAAATGGTATGTGGATGAACTTGGATGAGTTTCAAGGTTGAAGATGGTATAAATATAAGTTGAGATGTTTATGAAAGGTTTGATGAATGCAAGAGAAAAATAGATGTGAGATAGATGTGAAATAGTGTGTGTATGATGTGAGGTTGAGCAAATCAGTGTCAAATTCAAGTGGTGAGTTTTTGGAGGCAGTGAGTTGAAGGTGTATTTTACCATTCAAGCATGCCTGTAAGTGTGTGAGTGAATTGTGGGGGAAATATCCATTACATTGAGACTTTTTTCTCTCTGTAACAAATCTCTTTTGTGTTCTTTTGTAATATTGTATTCATGAGCCTTACGGGTGGTTAACCCTTACTGGACAGTAATTCCTATTTTGGATGTGACCTTTTCTTGGGAGTGATCCTTTGTATTCAGTTTTGATATTCTCTATATTGTGACCTAATCCTCACCATGGTTTTTCCCTTATTGGGTTTTCCATGTAAATCTAGTATTATTGTGTGTATGGTTTTGCTTCTTTTAGTTTTTGCTTTTACACTTAACGATTAATCATATTAGTAGATTAAAGGATTGTTCCATAGAAAAAAGTACCCTTTGCTTGACATGGGATTAATTCATGATAAAATAGACTTAATAAGGCCTTGATTTAGTGTCGTGAGGCATTTTATGCATCCACACTAGGTCTTGGACCCTTGTAAATCGAATAACATGCTTTTAACGACATCTTGTAAGGGTGTTGTAAAGTGTTGTAAAATACTTTCACGCTTTTCTAGACCTAATAAACCTATTTTCCTCTAATTCAACATTATAAAATATATTTAAATATATCCTCACATTAATCTAGAAGGCTTATGACTTAAACTTAATGCTAAACTAGTGTTGTAATGTGTCTTGCACATTCACATTGGTTCGTGTGCCTTCCTAGGCTATGTTGACCTCATTTTATTGTTGTAAAGTGTATTTATTCACACTTTCACATTGAATTTTGTGTTCCAATCCCTAATTACTCTTTACATCATCACTAATAGGCCCCTATTAACCCATCTTATGCATCCTGAGGCATAATTTGATCAAATAATTGACATAGTCATCATATAATCCTAATTTTCTTAGTTCTTGACATTCCAGCTAGTAAAAATGGCCCTTGTGGGACCCATTCACCATTAGTCATGAGTGAGTCCCATTTGAGCCATTTTCAGGGTTTTGAGCAGGAAAAAATTGGTTTTAAGTTTATTTTTTCTCCATGTCGGCCTTAGGGATCTAATTAACAGGAAAATAAGGTGAATTTCCTATAAAATCACATCTCTAAACTCATTTTAACATCTATTCATCCATTAACACATCCACATCATTAATCCATCATCTATCTTCTATCTCAAGTCAAGTAAGCTAGGGAATTTACATTGCAAGTCATCAATTTAGCTTCCTAAGACATCCAAGGGAAGATTCTACATGTTATGTATTATACTTTCAAGAAAAATCATCATGGAAAGGTAATAAATTCCATTGTTGCATGTTTCATTCTTTCTTTCATCATTTTTATTTAATTATCTAAAAGGGGTTTGACCAAGGCAAACCCCCATGCCCTAACATTTAGCATCCCTCTCTCTTGTCTTGTACATTTCAGATTTAGGTCTCTTGGAAGCTTGGAAATCATTGAAGATCAACTTACAAGGTTGCTAAAGTCTTCTCCTCATTCATCAAGTCAAAATATCAACAAAAATCCATTTTTAGACTCATAAATCAGAGTTTTAGAAGCGGACACCTATAGGGCATCAAAATGTAGATCAGAAGCTTCAGAATCCACCTTTGAAAATCTAGAAATTCAAAAGTGGACTCATTCACCATGAGTGGCGAATGAGTCCCACTCCAGGGTTTATTTTGAGTTTTCTATATTTTTTACTACCCTTTTGTCAGAAATGGGTTCTGGTACAATTTGGCAGAACTGGGACTGATTTGCCCAGAATGGTGAATGAGTCCCACTAGGCCTAAATTTTAGCATCAACAACATTTCAGAAGAAATTTCCAATCTCCATCCACATTCTATGTGCACACTTTTAGTATAGTTCATTTCTGTTAAGTTTTGCATTCATTCCTAGTTCATTGTTGCATTACACAATGTGTTTTCAAACAAGTTGTTTTCCTTTAGTTTCTATTCATTGGTCAATCAGTCTCATTCATTTCTTGCATTCAAGCATTATATCTAGTCATATCGCATCCTTATCCTATCCATATTGCATTGACTTTGAAGGTAACATAAGCATTTTTGGTCCATCTTTCTCCTTCTAGGTGAAAAACCCTAGAAGTGATAGAAAACAAGTGGGTGCCAAAAATCTATGCTACAAGGTTTTGTGAATAATAATAGATATAATCTCTAGTGAATGTCTTAAAGGCTAAATATTCTACAACTGATTCACACCCCCTCCCCCCCCCCCCCGCGCCTTTTAGTTGTCTTGTTCAACATGTTATTCTATCAAATTATGTAAATGATGTTAGAGTGAATAATTTATCTATTCAGTACACTTAAGTGTACTTAGGTAGATGAGGTTAGAGAACATCTTCTCTAGCTAAATGTGTGACCTTTAAGATAATGCTTCTTTAAATAAAGTAGTGGAGGAATCTTCTTTTTGGGAGGCCTCATGAACCTTCTATCTTAATCTTTTGTATGGGGGATTATTTGAATGGATCACATTTTCTCAAAATTCTAGTACTCCTAATCACAATACTATTTGTATTATCAACTTCATAGAGTTTTATTGACTTTGTGTACATTGATTGAGTAGTATTCATATATTCAATCATGCATTGTTTTGTATCTCTTATCTTGATCTACATTTCTTGAAGATTCATTGATTCTAGTAGACACCAATTCATTATTGACAGAGTTTACAACTTCTACATGCTTCAGGATTTCTTCATCATCAAGGGGCATATTCTTAGGTCTTAAATCCTTCTAAATCTGTTTTTTGGAGAGGAGTTTTGTTCCCACCATGTTTTCTCATTTTTCTCCATTTGTGAGAGAATGCATTATACATCAATGCCTAACATGGCCTTTAGCCAGAACCCATTTCATTTCTATCTATTTGTACTTTTGTGATCTCTCCAAGTCTCACTTAAGGGGGATGTTAGAGTGAATATTTTATCTATTCACTATACTTAAGTGTACTTAGGTAGATGAGGTTAGAAAAAATCTTGTCTTTCTAAATGTTTAACCTTTAAGCCTCTAGAGGTTACCAAATTATTCGGTAAACCTCATGTGCTACCTTTTTGAGGTAGGAAGACTTTTCATCTCACCACAAAGGTCACTCAACAATTGGCATCAAGATTTATGACTTGGTCAAATAGGTTGTTGGTTTGCACATTCTAAGTAATCCTAAGGTTGACACGTATAAAACTCTTGTCTTCTAATTTGTTACACATCATGGGGCACTTGTCAATCCATGTCATAGGTGGATTGCATCTTCTTTTCCTATATATGCAAGGCTTTGTACTCATTTAATTTGGGTCAGCTAAATCCAATAGCTCATATTGTTCACTTGTGCTTGTTTCTTATCTCCATGATCTCCTAATCCTTATAAATGATAGATTATAATGATATGATTGATCAATTGTTATATCAATGGCGATTTACACATGAGACCACTTGGTTATATAGCTAAAGTGAGGCATAGAATTAAAGAGGATTATGACAAGTGTTTTAATCTTATGTCATGTGACAGCTAACTAAACTTTATTAAATGACCTAAGGCACACGCATTAAATAAAAGCCAACTAGATAAGATATGGTAAGATCCTATCTAAACAAATAAGGCTTCTAAAAATAACAATTAGGACTTAAGTAAACTCAATAAATATGATCCACTAATGACTAGATAAGTAAAATACTTATTTACTCCAACATAGAATTGCGTGACGTCAATTCATTTGTCTATCTTGCTTTTAAAAGTTTTTTTTTTTTTTTTTGAAGAGGGAGAAGGAATTATTAATTCAACTCTCTTTGTGCTTTATTTGAACAATATCCTTTAATGTTGTACTTTTGTTCAATTGACTTAAATTATTGAATCCTTACTACTCCTTATAAACTCACAATTGCCAAACTCAAAGATATCCTTTTATGTTGTTGAAGTCAAAATGCTCACGAGATTGGAACATAAAAGTCCAATTGAACATAAACATACCTAATTTAAATGAAGAAATTACTAAATGAAGACTTATTGTATTACAATAACCATAAATTTTGATATTTAGAAGTATTTAAATGGAGGCAAATGTGAATCAGCCTATATTCTAGCTTGTTGCCTCCTTATTCTAAGTACTAATGATAGAAAGTCAATAGCAAATTAGCATCGAAGATTGGCTCCTGCGTCGACGCTAAGCAGGCTACAGAACTTTTGATAATAATTGACTCTGCTACTCACAGTTGCAGCATTTCCTCCATTACATTCCATACTATTAATGGCTCTAATTGTGGCTCCAAAGCCTTGCCCAGATGTGATTCCCTTATGACAATTACTGTTCACCATCCAAAACCAAACCGCTGTCTTGATCGATATAGTGGAATCAGATGCCACAACCTCTGGATTGTTCAACCCATCAAACTTTATGTAGTTTCCAGCTGCTCCATAATTATAATTCCTGTCATCACCGTACATTATTATAGATTAGCTACCTCGTTAACAATTGACTTAGTGAAAATAGTTATGTAGGAAATGAAAATCTATTACTTACCATGAGAGTTGAAGAGGCCCTCTGCCATAATAACGCTTTCCTGGTTTGCAAGGGTACTGCGTGTTGGAAGAATCACAGTAGTTGCTGCCAGGATTTTGCTCTTCAATGTAGCAGAACCCTGATATACAATGCATACAGCCCGATTAGTATTATCTTTTAGCAATATCCCTGAGATTTTTACAGCACTCCAAAACAAGGTTAGATGATGCAAGTAATTCATAAGCAGCACAATACAATCTACTGCACAAGATTCCTACAGCTTACAATCTAGTATATATGCACATATACAATGTATACATTACCTCCCGTCTCGTGGGCAGCATTAGCGAAAAAAGCAGCCAATTCTCTCTTATTAACGTCGGAAGATCCAGATGTACCAAATCCACTGAAAGCATTGGCAGCAGTAATAAAAGCATTATAATTATAAAAGCCTTTTCCTGCACACCCACTACCCGCTCCTCCAACTATCGAATTAAAAACACTCTGAGTAATAATGGAACTCACGCTCCCTCCAACAGCAGGAGAAGGAGATGAATAACATGGGCCTTCTTTGCAACCTTCTCCACAGTAATCATTCCCCTTTCCACAGTATCCATACTTACTACAACAATATCCACTGGAACACCCACAATTTTCACAAACTACCACATTCACTAATACTAATAGCATAAGCAATAAAGATAAGGAAGGAGAGGACATGCTGCTCTTGTCTTTTTTCACACCCATGATTTGGATTTCTTGGTTTTTCTCTCGTGCTCTCTACTCCTATTTATAGTTGGAATTGTTTGCATCCGCATCATACAGAGGCGTGCTTATCCAGTGCATTTAGGGTTTGAATACGTGTCGTTCACGTTGTGTTTTGTCGGTGGGTCAAGTCTAGAGAGCACGTTCCTGACATTCAAAGTCCCTATCGCATTTATTGGAACCGTTTAATTGTCAAAGCTTTTGGAAGGATCGGATCATTTGGATAGGTATTCGACTTGTATAATGGCATATCCAATTGTTTGTTCCCTATGCTTTAGATACCTTATTTCTTTCTGTAATGGTGAAATTGCAGATCCATGCTATCTCTCAATTCGTTTTTATTTACTTTTGGGACATTGCCATATGTACATAGACAAATGGCACAATCTTATATCAAATTGTATTCATCTTCAAATTTTTAGTCATAACTATATATATATTCTTTATGAGAACATTCCATGTTATTTATCCTTTAATTAGGAAATATCTTATGTATGTATATATTGACAAATGATAGAATCTTACATAAAATTGTATTCACACTCTTAGACTTTTACTCATTCTCATATATTTATATATATTTATTGTATTCTTACACTTACATAGTCTTATATATTTTTCTTATCTAAACATTTATTATAGTTATTTCTACATTTACTCCAATATAATTGTGAACCACTTGCATCTGAGTGTTTTTTTGCCTATGGTCATTTCCATAGCAGTGGCGTCGAACTCATGGTCATCAATTTGACCCTTTTCATTTCATATTTAAAATTTGGCCAACTAGCCTACTTCATTTTCTTTTCCTAAGCCAATAAAGCATATATTTTTAAAAAATTGATGTTATGCACTAGTATTTAAAGCATTCAATGCATTTATTTTAATCATCTATAGGTCAAAATCCTCTCTCATCCTACACCATTAAAGAGTAACTAATACTTGGATTTGATGCACTAATAAGAATTTAAATATTATTCTATAGCCCTTGCATATTATGTTGAAATATCTTTTGCATTTATAGGGGTTGACCTAGGAGAACTTGTGTCCTTGTAATCTAATATCAATGCTCCCAAGATATTCTTAACTACTAAGTCCTTAGATATTAGAAAAGAATAAAGGAAATAAATATTTATTAAATGAATGTAGAACAAAATTTCATATTACATAGGATCAATTTTAGATTTTGAGAAAAAAACCATAATTAAAGATTTGACCCAAATCCGCAAGCATGACTTCTAATAGAGTACAAATCCAAGGAACAAGTTTAGAACATGTTACTAATAAAGAGATCCTTTTTTTGGAATAGATATATAGCATAGTTTAAAAAATTATTAGAGGTCTACAATAGTTGTTATACTAGAGCCATTTCCCTCTAGTAGTAATTCCACCTCTTCTAGCATTACATCTATATCTATATGGTGTACCTCACACAAAATCCCCTATTTTTCTTAAAGAAATATGGGCCATATTTCTACAACTTGAATTAGGATCTCTATATTTTATTTTTTTGAGTCTTTCTTGCTCTTATAGTTAGTTAATTGGAATGAGGTAAACTCTTGGTTATTGAGACCACCACCTAGTTTTACACAATGTCTTAGGTTTCTCTTAGAAGTGATTGGCACTTGAGTGTGATGAAATTTTTCTTTTCCACCTTCGTTACTTAACTTAGTGAGTTTTAATTAAGAAGTAATTGGTGATTTCCCTCTTTGTATATTGAATTTTCCTACTTGTAAAGGACCCTAGTCATGATGTCTTACAATTTCTTATTACTTAACCAATTCTTGTGAAGGATCATTGTCATACTTGGAAGTTTCACATCTCTTATTTATGTCTATCTCTTAAGGTTACATTATATGCTCACAAGAGGTGTGAGTGTGGTTTCCTTATACTATATATTTAGCATGCTCCTTTAATTAGATTTTCTTCCTTTCACTAACTTTTAGACATATTTTATTGATTTTTATCCTTAAGATAAATTTGATTGTGTGATCTAGGTTTTGGTCTCTAATGAAATGTCTTAAATTATTCCTTTATCCTTTTTTATCAAAAAATTAATTTGATTTATTCTTACTATAATTTAATAGGTCAAGTGGAACCAATTTTAGGTTAATCCTTTCATATATACCCTCAAAGCTTAAAAGTAACAGCAAACCTTTAAATATCCTTTGGGAGTTGTAAATAAATTTCATGAATGATTTTAAATTATTTTGAAAACATGGATTTATATTTTTAATAGAGGGAAGTATGTAATGAGCATGTTAGTTTGGTTCCCATTGGTAGATCATCCCTCATCAACCCACACCATTAGATCTCCTATTTGTCATACACTTTTCATGGCCTAATCTTTCATTACCTATCAAGTTAAATATGGAATCGTCATTTCTTTTTTATATGACAACCATTTTTCACTTCCTAACCTTATGCATGGTTTTTCTATACATTGTTCTTTTTAGAAGAATATTGAAAGGGTTTTTTATGCACATAAATAGTTATTCATCCATATTGAGTATGTGGAAACCTTCCCCATATAATCCATAAAAAGTTATCACCTTGTATTTGTTAGAATCCAAGATCACCTGCATGCAAGATGGATACCTGTCACATGCAAAAGATATGAAGAAGCGAAAAAGATGTTCTCTGTAAACCTCTCTGTAAAAATGCATTAAGAGAATCAATTATTACAATGTGATCAATCATTATGAAGGAGATCAAGAAACCCTAAAAAGGAAACCCTAAATGAAACCCTAGTGTGCACACTTAATAATTAATAATTAATTATTAATGTGCCTAAGTTTAGCTTAAGTAATAAAGAGGAATAAGTGACTTAATTAATTAATCAAATGTGATGTAATTAATTAAGCATAATAACTTATTACTCTAACACCCCCCCTTAAGATGAACTTAGGAAGAAGCTAAAACACTAGAATAGGATGCATGAAAGCAAAGATGAGTCCTGGCAATGAGGCCTAATCAGGTACCCATTTACAAATGCAATAAGGAGTAGAGAAGGAAAAACCCAGTAGGACAAAACCCCCCTACAATGTGATAACATGCTGCAAAGAAGCACTGGAAGAACTCTGTAGAGTAACACTGGAACCGCAATTTGACAAGCGAGGAAAGATATCTCTGTCTACAACTGAAACCAAACTGGAATCAAAATAATGTGACAGCAGACCCGATGCCACAGAACACTTGAAAACTCCAAATGAGAACAACCCTGGAATCTATGAAGTAGCAAGAAATTATTGAATGATGTATTACTGAAAACGAAGTGCAAAGATGCAAGATGCACTCTCCCAACTACCAAAATATCCAAGTAATCGCCAAACAACCCATCGGGCCAAATCTGGACTAACTGATAAACCTGGGATAGATACACAAAAATTGCATGGACAGCAATATAGAGCTCCTTAATACCATTCCAACACCGCAAACGAGGCGAAAATCAGAGATCGTGGCAAAAAGTTATGAGCTCGGAAGTCCAAAAACAACATCTGAATTCAAACAGCAATAAATGCAGTAAAATAGTAAAATACTGAAAAATAAACTACACCAAATGAAAGTGCTCGGAATCAAATTTCCGATGATATCTCGTTTGCCCGATTTCGATACCGTATGCCCAAGTTATGGCCAAAAGAAAAAAACTGCTCTTTTAGGAAAAACTAGGGTTAGGAGGGCAAAGAGGGCCGACCGTACGGATGACGTCATCATGATGTCATGCTGACATCAGTAGAATGTGGGCATAAATTTGATGGCTGTCTGGCCGTCGGCGCAAAAAATTGGCCCCCCTGCAAAATGAAAAAAAAATTGGCCCTTGGTCGTGCATGTGACCGCGGGCTGGTGCTGGAGGGGCTGGATCGCTGGCATGGGCGGAGCCCCTGGTCCCAATATGACTTCCGGCTTGGCTGAATGGGCCCGCGGGGGCAGATCGGAGGCCCCCCCGGTCCTCCATATGACCGGGGCCAGAGCAGAGGGAGCTGCGGATTAGCGGCGGACTGGTGGGGGAGTGAGCCGGCGGCGGCGTTTGGGTGGCTGCCCGGTGGCCGCCGGGCGGCGGACCCCTTCAACACTGGACGCGCAGGCTCGAATCCCAAAAAAACATGTTTTTGCCCTTTTTTAATTTTTTTGAGCCTCGATCCGCGTGCTGGGGAGGCCGTACGACCCCTCAGACAAATTTTTTTTGCCTTCTCGACCAACTTGCACCAAAATAGACAAATTTTATATGAAAATGGGGGTTTTTGGGCGTTACGGACTCAACGGCGAGGTCCGTTTTGTCCCAAAATGCCCAGAAAATTAGGCTACCCCTAGATTCAATCAAAAAATTGCATGTGGAAACCCTTGCACTCCAAACTCACTGAAAGGCCATATCTTCAGATCACGAACAAGCAGCTGCAGGTCTGGAGCTCTGATACCATGTTAGAATCCAAGATCACCTACATGCAAGATGGATACCTGTCACATGCAAAAGATATGAAGAAGCGAAAAAGATGTTCTCTGTAAACCTCTCTGTAAAAATGCATTAAGAGAATCAATTATTACAATGTGATCAATCCTTATGAAGGAGATCAAGAAACCCTAAATGAAACCCTAGTGTGCACACTTAATAATTAATAATTAATAATTAATTATTAATGTGCCTAAGTTTAGCTTAAGTAATAAAGAGGAATAAGTGACTTAATTAATTAATCAAATGTGATGTAATTAATTAAGCATAATAACTTATTACTCTAACAATATTTGAATCTATATCATTAATAATATCCTTTCTTTTACATTTTCCTTTAGGAATGGTTCTTGATCTGAGCACATGGACATAGAAAACGTTATTTTTTAAGAACCCTACCTTGCATATGTATATATAAGGACTATGTTAGTGTTAAAAGAGGTAATGGACTTAGGTTATATTTAATGAATAGATCTTTCCTAATCACAGTGATCTTGGATATATATGAATTAATATTCAAGAACCAAAGTTTCTTAATATTAGCTTTAAGAGAATATGATATTAGATTCATTTTCTTAGATGCAGGTGTAGGGTATGCAAGTTTGGTTGAGTTTAAGAAGTGGATGTTGTTACTCTTTCTTTGGTAATGTACTTGGACATGAGATAAATAAATTATAACAATAGTAACCTTTTAATTGGAGGGAAAATGGATAATAGAGAAGTATCAAGGAATAAAAATATTTTGAAGAACTTTACAAAGCTAAAAATGTGGTCTAAAATTGTATCAAAAAACCACTTTACATGGAAGATGATGTATATTTTACTAGAGAAAGAGAGAGGAAAATAATTAATAAGGTTATTATAGGTTGAAGAGATTGAGTATGATGGACATCATAAAGTTCAAAGGATGACCACATATTTTGAATAGGATTATTAAATCATATATACCACAATCAAATATTGTAACAAGACTCTTTTGTAAGTAAAGTGTGCTAATAATGATAACTTAAAAATATAATTATAAAGTAATGAAAGTAATTCCCTTCATCAAGGAATACTCTTTATTAGATTAATATACAAATTCCAGGTATTGCTAATATATTGCTATCTTCATGAAATTTATCATCTTTTGTATTTTGTGATTGTAATGATAGAAATTGTCTCCCTATTCCTTGCTTAATTTTGGAATAATTAATGGTCAATTGGAATGTATATTTCCTTGATCTAGTGTTGTGATGAGATTTACACATCCACCTTAGGTCTTGGGACCTTTTCAAGCTAAATAAACCTAACTTTTCCCTAATTTAATGTTGTAAAGTGTGTTTATTGATACCTTCACATTAAATTTAGGATGATTGTAAATTAAGTGGACCTAATTTAATGTTGTAATGTTTTCTACATATTCACATTTGATTTTAGGCCCTATTGCATTTATGACCTTTATATCATCATTAATAGGTAACAGAGACCCTATATTATACATCCCTAGGCATTTTTCAATCAAAAACATGACAACATCATTAAATAAACTTAATTTACACACTCCCCAACCCTTTAGCAATCAAAATAGGCCCTATGGGACCCATTCACCACTTTGGGTGAATGAGTCCCATTTGGCCTATTTTCAAGGTTTTGAGTGAGAAAATATGGGTTTTATGTTCAAATTTTATGTATGTCAACCTTTGGGATCTAATAGATGATATATTAAATGGATTTCCTATATAAATGAGCTTTCAAATCATTATTTCATTATGCATTCATGATATTGAATCAAGCATTCACGAGTTAAGCATTCCAAGGCTTCACAAGATCATCTAGAGAGCATTCAAGATCATTTTGAAGGTGTTCAAGGGTAGCATTCTTCATCAATTATTGTAGAAATTCAAGATCCATCATCATGTCAAGCATATCAAGCATCAAGCATTTTATTGAGCTAGTGTTATGATGTAGCATTGAACATCTAACTGTTGCAAGATGGTGCATCCCTTGGTCTTCCTTGTAGAACAACACTTGGGTTTCTGACATGGTCTAACCACCTCCTATGGATCTTAACTAATGCTTGTGTCGAGCATTGATAGGTCAACCTTATGGTGCAGCGACAAGGCCAAAAATTGGTATCAGAGCTAGTCATAGGCTCAAACCCCTTCCTTGTGTTGGGGGGATTTTTGCAAGATGGTGTGTCCCTTGTTATTCCTTGCAACGCAACACTTTGGTTTGTGACATGGTCTAACCATCCCAGATATGGATCTTAACTAATGCTTGTATTGAGCATTGAAAATTTAATCTTCTGATGCAATGATAAGGCCAACAACAAGATCAAGCATTGTTCTACTCCTATTGTCAAGATCAAGATCTACATCCTTCATGGTCATTTTATGTTGAGTTGTGGATTTACAAGACATCATTTATAAAGCATCATTTAAGGAGGTATCATTATCCATGATTCATTTTCTTTACTTCATTTTTCATTCCTTCATTTCATTGCCTCATCATTTGGTTTAATTAGCTATAAGGGATTTGACCAAGGAAAACCCCCATTCCCTAACAATCAACACACACACTCTCTCTATGTAATTACACATCTAGGTGTTTTGAAGACTTGAAGGCACATTAAAGATCAGGTTACAAGCTTGAAGAAAGTTTTTGGAGTTGTCTCCCCATTTCCAAGGCTTAATCTTCACTAAAAGGTCACCTACAACCCCAAAATTAGAGTTTTAAATCCATAGACAAAGTGGAACATCAAGAGAAAACATTGAAGACCAAATTCAAACTTTGAAATTCTAGAAAACCCTAACTAGACTCATTCACCTAGATTGGTGAATGATTCCTAGTTTAGGTAAATTTTGAGATATTTTTAGTTTTGGATACCATTTTTCTAGAAACCTATTCCTATGTAGAAACCCTGATCTAGGACTATTTCACCTCAATTGGTGAATGAATCCTAGTAGGTATGAATTCTAGGTTATTCAGCATTTAAAGCCTCCATTCAAGCTCTCTCAAGTTTTTAGGTATTCCTTTATACTTTTCCATATTGTTGTTTTGATTTATTTTCATTTATAGTTCATTTAATGAAGTTCCTTGCATCATTGAGTTCAATCATTACATCTTGAATTGCATTTTTCTTTCCAAGTTCTTACTTGGTGTTGAACCCCTCTTGTAATCTTAAATCATACCCTTGGATACTCTTCTAGTATATCTCTTTCCCTTATTCCACTCTTGGGGTGAGATCTCTAGGGTCTTCTTAAGTGAAACTTGAGAGAAATAGGTCTAGGTCTCCAAACACCTAGTTTTTGTTCCACCTATGAAGAGGTAGAACACCTATTTCTATTATTTTATTTTTGTGAACCTACATTTAGAATACCTTCTCTACTGATTTGGAGTCCATCATCATCCTAGATCTAGCTTGCTTCGACTTTGTAGTAGGGTTTGCATTAGTTAATTGGCATCTAAGGTTTCTAAATTTTTGCATTAGTGAAAGTGCATATAGGTTGCATATTTACATCTCAAATCATTGAAAATCATCTAACAACTACATATGCATTTAGTTTACACATCATAAAAACTATAAAGTATAAAAAATCACTTAAAAGTCTAAATTTTTTGAGAAAAATACCTCACTAGAACTAATTCGCCCCTCTGGGTGAATCATTCCTAGTGCACATTTGCAACTACCTTTTACAACATTAAAAACCTTATTTTTGCACTTATGTTTGTTTCCACTAGTTATCTGTTTCATTTATTTGATTTCTTGTTACATGCATTTCATTAAAACTAGTTTAAACTGGTTCATTTCATGCATTGCTTAATTCCAAATTTTCATTTTCAACATTTCATTTTTAGATCATTGCATAATGTTATTAGTAAATTAACTTGTTTGAAATCTAAAAATTGCATTTCATTCTAGCTCTTTGCATTTCATTTTGAATTTGCATAAATTATTATTCAAAAATGTTAGTTTCAATCTTTTCCAATTTTGTAAAGAAAAATTTAGTCAATAAGCATGTTAGTCATTCATTCAATGAATTCCCTAGTTATGAGAGTATCTTAGTGCAAGAGAGTGAAAATTATGATGCTTTCCTTAAACCTACAACCCCTCTTATATCTCCTATTTGCGGTAATGAAGTGTTAGAAGAAGATGAAAATATAAACAATCCTGATGATCATAGTTGCTCTTCTCCTAATACCTCTCCTACCTATGATGAAGGTATTTTGGTGTTAGATGATGCACTCGTTTAGAATCATGACATTATTGAAAGGTCCTCTAATATAAACTCTCCTAGATTGGAAGATATTATAACACAAGAGAATGATATCATGGACACATTTCTAAACATCACCTTACCTAACTTCCATTCTCCTTTTTTTTGTGAGGATGATTTACAAGAGGATGAGATTGCAAATGATGAGGATATGTTGGTGTTAGATGATAAAATATTTAAGGTCTATAACAAACCTCTTTATGATCCCTCCCCTACCTTTTGTATTTTGGAAGATATTATGGAACAAAGGAATGAAATCATAAATGATCATGAAAATCATACTTATCCTTCTCTGAATATCTCTCCTAGTTTTGAAGAACATATTGTGATTGATGAAAGTCATCAAAATATTAGTTGTCCCTCTTCACCTAGGGAATCCCTAATTGAGCAAGATAATTCAACCATTGATCACCCCCCTACTTGTGAGGAACTCAATTTGGAAGAACCAATACTTGAATGTCAAGAAATTTTAGTATATAGTTTTCCTAACAACTCTCCTCCTAGGGAGGATATCATGGTGCAAGAAAATAACAACAATAGTGATGTTACTTCCTTGGATTATTGTGAAAATATGATACTAGATTCCTTTATTAAAAATATATGAAACCAATACCATAGAGGTTATGAATGAAAAAGTGTCCATTAGATCCCCCTTGACTATTTGACCTACAAATGTCATGGGACATCCTAAGAATCCTCTAATTCTTTACCCACCATCACACAAACAACAAACTCAAAACAAACCCAAACTTATCCTTTACCCACCTAAGAATATTTTTTTGCATCAACTAAGTTATAATATCATAGCTCATACATGTAACACTAGAAATAATCTACAACCAAGACAAACACCTCCAACATCCCTCCCATTTCCTAACCCCATCTTACTAGGTCCTCCTCGTTAATCTCCACAAAGTGGAAAAGAGTACAATCTTGTTAGACAACTAAAGAATATGCTTATTAAGATATCATTATCTAATCTTATTCAAACATTCCCTCATTATCATAACATAATTCAAAATTATTTACAACAAGTTCCTATCCCTTCAAATGTGCAATCAGATGACATAGTAGTCATGATTCAATGAATAAATGTTGACATTGTTTTCCACCAAAGTGAGCTCCCTCCTTTGGAAGTGAAAAAACAAAATGATGATTTCTTGGTAATCATTCATGACAAGAGAAGAGGTATAAAGTGAACCTTTGTTGATAATGGCTCCACCCTTAATCTGTGTAGTGTAAACCTTTTGGATAGGCTTGGTGTGGATAAATAAAAAATTCAACTTGAATCCTTATGTATTAAAGGATTTTACAAAGTAAGAAAACAACCACTTATTGTGATCACTTTTCCTATTATAGTTGGAAAGGACACATTAGAAACACCAATCCATGTTATGCATCACAATATTTCATATAATCTACTTTTACGTAGACCATAGATTTATACAATGAATGGGGTGCCTTCTACTCTTCATTGTAAAATGAAGTATATTTATAACAAAAATTTGTACACACTTGAAGCTGACCATGACCCAAACAATTGTTTAAACATTGATAAAAATAAGGAAAATCCTTTGAAAACATTAACACCAACTATACAAGTAGAACTCTTGAAACAAAAAGACAAAGAAAAACACATTGAAGAAGTCATGAAGCTATTATAAGATTATTGGGGTTCCTTAGATTTTACACCAACATTCATGGGAGAATACAAGATTGTAAATAGAGACTCTATAAAGGGAAAATAAAAAATGGTAATTTCAACACAACACTCAAAAAATATTTCAAAATCATCCACCTCAACCAACTTAGAAGAAAAGACAACATACACAACAAATTTTGACCAAACTAACCACCAACAACTATCGAATCCAAAAGAGATGAAGAATATTTATGTAAATTTTTATGGAGTGATTAAACAACTCAATTATAATGGAAAAGGATGTTGTGCTAATGAAAAAGGTATTTGTATGCATATAGAGTCTCACACACAAGAAAAGACTCATGGTATTGGATATTATCCTTTGGTAGAAATCAACCCTTCGAACAAGCCTTCACTTAGAAGCAACACTATTACAAAAGATTCTTCTAAGCTGACTTTAACATTAGTGCATCCTATATTGATAGACACTAGTGGTCTTGATTGTTATCCTTTGTTGAATGAAATGAAACAAAAAAAAAATCTTCACTTAATGTCAATGCCATCTTGCAAAACACCAATGATTTGAATTCGTTAGATTTTACATCCTCCTTTCAAGAAGAAAAGAATCTCGCAATCTAAAGATTCTTGCATAGGTATGACATCTTGACGTAAGAAAGAGATATCTTCATCACAAAATGAAGAAACATCTTCTACCATTGATCAAAACACATAATAAATTTTAATACGAACATTTATTTTATGCAGATAAATGAGTTCATGGTCATTCTACTAATGATTCTAAGGTTTTGAGTAACAAAATTCAATATCTTAAGGATTGTGGTGCTCTTCCTTGTGATGAGGCACCTAGTCCATCTTTTCATTTTGGCTAGTCCTTTCCCTACACTAAATGGGGGAAAGCAGTTAGTTAGTGATATAGAGCATGGGAGGAGGTCTCTTACTAATCAAAATTTAATCAATTCTGAACAATCTTTCAACCTTGAAAACCCCAACTTGGTGCCTAACTCACAATTTCCTTATATTCACTTGTAGCACATCAAAAAGTGAATTTTCTTCATATTTTTTAAAATATATTTCAAACCCAAAAAAATAACTTTCATTCCAAATTCCCTTTAAGGCCTTCTTTAACATATATAATTTGGAGATAGGGTTGTTTTTTAAAAACACCCTCAAAAAATGATTGCTTTGTTGCTATTAGGCCAAATTAGGTCACTTTTACAAAATAAGTCTATGATTTTCAAACACGAAACTTCCAAAATCTATTCTAGGACTTTCAAAAAGTCTGATGAGGCCTAAAACTATAATTTTCATCAACAACAATGATCTCCACTTCACCTATTTACAAAACCCTGCTTTAACCTATCAAACCTAACCTAATACTTGGAGATATTAGGCTAGGGCTTACACAAATAGGGCCAGGACCATAACTCCATCCCCTGTAAATATAATCATTATCAAATTGAAAAAAATCCTAACTAAATCCTTTTCACTAATTTATAGAGAATTTCACTAGTGGAATCATCTCTTATTCCATGTTTTGCTTACAAACCCTCAAAATCAGGGTTTTTAACCCATTTCTAGTAATTTTCTCACAAAACTCTTGAAATTTTATGAAAACACCTCAAATAAAAGCTAAATTATTCTTAACACTTTCCTACATCAATATCAAATAGATTCATGTAATTAGTAGGTTGTACTGGTTGTACAAACTTTTTGTAGTAGCAGATTTTATTGAAAACACACTGAAAAATGAAGTATTATTGCTTGTGCACCAAAATGTGTTCCAGAAGAATTCCTCAAAGTTTTTAAGACATATTTAAACATAAACCAATACAACCCAATAGTTCCAACCAAATTTTGAATCACCTAACCATTCATCTCCCGAACAAGACAAAAATTGCAAAGTTATAAAGCAACTTTTTGCAACATTTTACAAACCTTAACAAAACTTGACAACTTAACTACAACTGACCCCATATGGCATGAAAATATTTTCCATGGTCTAAATACACCTTATTATATCACAATTAAACTCAACAATACAAAAACTCAACATTAGACCAAAATTGCACAATTTGACTAGGTTCCCCTGTATCATACACCTGGGGAGAAAAGAATCTCAGGATCCACCTGAGATCAGCTCTTGATTTGTTGTTCCATTCCTTTTAATATCCTCATATGTCATCCATTTTTCATCTTCATGAGGGAGAACTTTCCATTTCATAATATATTCATTATAGACTTTGTACATTGTTCTCTTCACTTCCTTTGTGTCCAAAATACTTTCAAGCTTCAAAGGATGACTTGGTGGTAGGTCCTTGACCCAATATTCATATTGAACCTCATATTTACCTTCTTCTTCACTTGAAAACATAGATCCTTTGAAAGGATAAAGGTCAAAAACATTAAAGACTAGAGAGGTGTCAACTCTAGGAGGGAGATCTATCTCATAGACATTGGTTCCAAATTTGTAGACCACCCTATAAGGCCCAATTTTCTTCATTTGTAAATTTGTGTACTTTCTTTTTGGAAACCTTTCATTCCTCAAATGTGAAAGTACTAAATTTCCCACCTTTAATTGAACATCTCTTCTCTTCAAATCTGCAAGTTTCTTGTATTTTTTAATACTTTTTGGAAGGTTTCCTCTAATCTACTGGTGTTTTTCCTGCATGGCCTGTACAAATTTTAATCCCTCAACACTCCTCTTCTCTATTCCACTCAAATCCCTGACCTCAAACAAACCTCTAGGTTTTAGTCCATACACCACCTCAAATTGGAATCTCCCAATGCTTCTATTGATAGAGTCATTATAGGCATATTCAGTTTGTGAAAGAACCAAGTCCCATTGTTGGCCATGCTCCTTTGTGAGGCACTTAAGTAGATTTCGAAGTGACCTATTGACTACTTCATTCTTCCCATATATTTGTGGGTGATATGTAGTACTAAAGGTCAACTTTGTTCCAAGCTTCCTCCAAAGGGTCCTCCAAAAGTGACCTACAAACTTGTTGTCTTTGTTAGACAAAAGTTTTGAAAAATAACCCTGCAATATAAGAAGCATCACTTGTGCACTTGCATGGAATAGAATGAGCCATTTTACTAAATCTATCAACAAAAACAAGCACATTTTTATAACCCATCTGAGTTTTTGGAAAACCTAACATAAAATCCATACTGAGAGACTCCCATGGTCTATTAGGTATGGGTAAGGGCTAGTAAAGATCTGCATTTAAACTAGAACCCTTGGCTCTTTGTATAATTACACAACTTTCCACAATTTTTTTGACATCCACTTGCATCTTTGGCCAACAAAAAAATCTCTTTACCTATTCCAATGTTTTATCCACCCCAAAATGAACTCCTAATCTACCACAATGTTTCTCTTTTATCAAGTTAGTTCTCATGGAACACTTTGGAATACATAACTGAGCACCCTTGAACAATAATCCATCTTGTAGTAGAAAATCAAAGTATTCATCATGAAAATCACCCTTAAACTGATCACACACAACATATACCTCTTTAAAGTCCTCATCTCCTTCATACATACCTTCCAAGGCATCTATTCCCACACTTTGAAGCTGAATTTCTTGCACCAACATTGACCTTCCACTCAAAGCATTTGCCACCTTGTTTGAATATCCCTTTGTATGCTTTATGTTGAAATTATAACTTTGTAGGGTAGAGGACACACCATATTTTCTAATCACATATGTGTTTTTCTACCCATCATATTTTCCTCTTTCCTCATATTTCCAAGGTCTTCCTAGCAGCAAGTGACAAACATCCATTGGGATGATGTCACTCAATATCATGTCTTTATATCCCCCAATGTTAAATTCAACCCATGTTTACTCATTGACCAATACTTTTTGACCCTTATTCAACCAAGAAACCTTATAAGTTATGGGGTGTGGAATCATTTTCATCTTTAGTTTTTCAACCATCTCCAAAGAAACTAAATTATCAGTTGAGCAGGAATCTACAATGTATGTGCACGATCATCATGGAAAAAATTGACCCTTAAGTGGAGAAAAAATTAGAAAAATTAGAGTTAGGAAATTTGACATAAAAATTTGAATAAGTTATCTATATTATTTCAAAAATATGTAAGAATAGCATACGTAGCAAATTGAGTGTAGTTTCTAAACTACTAGGTTTTTTCTTCTTTTTTTAAAATCTATTTGGTGAAAATTTGAAATTCAATGCAGTAGCACTTAAATTTCAAGGAAAAAATAAGAAGTAGGTGTATGTCTAACCACTCTAACCACAATAAAATGATAATATTTTTTTATAAGATTTTAGATATAAGTAGAGGACTTATGTCTCAATGTGATACATATTTTTTTGAATTTTTTTCCAAGTAAATAATTAATTATGATTATTTTATTACAACTTTAAAAAATATAAAAAATTGTATGTCTAACCACCTTGACTTGGTCAAAACTGCATGAAGTTCATTTTTTTAATCCTATACTATGTGAAGCATAGAATGTGATGCATGTTTTGGATTCAAAAAATGTGATACCATTTGAAAGCTATATATTTTTTTCAATCAACCTATCAATCAGGAATTTAGTCATAATTCAAATAGAAAATGAATAATATTATTTATTAAATTCAAAGTAAAGCATAATTTATATTGGTGGAAAGCTGAGAATCTTCTTTAAAAACCCTTTTCATTTCATCAATTTTGGGTTAAAAAAAGTCATCAGCCACATACCCTACACATACCCATCATATCACCACTTTTTGGCCTTTCATGATCCTGCACATACCCTACAATAACCTTACATACCTTGCCTTTTGATTTGCAAGTTGTCCTAAACAATGACTTTCATTGAGGAGGCTCCTTCACCATAGGAACCTTGAGTAGTTTTCTTCTCATCATCATATCTTCTCAAACTTGTGGAGTAGTGTGTTGAGAAGAAGAGTTAACACTCTTACAACTTTCCTCTTACACCAACCATGTTCTCCTTTCACCACCATGGGATGTTGAAGGTTGTTTCTCCAGGAATTTTCATGCTTGATGACCGAATTGGTTACATTGATAGCATCTCCTTGAAAAGGTATTTGAACTTCTACCTTTCCCTCCAAATATGCCTCTACCATTAGGTCTTCTACCTCTAAAACCACCTCTTAAATCCACACCTTGATCTTGATTGCCCCTTGACTCACCTTGTGATTTTTTTGTTTTTCCTCTTCCACCAAAGGATCTTCTTCCCTTAAAGTTCTTTCCTTTGAATCTACTTTGTTTTTCTTTCCTTCTTTTCAATTTCTCTTCTTCCCTTATAGCCAATTGAAAGCACTCTTCCACCATTCTATGGGTGGCAAGACTCAATTCATCTTGAATGTTGAACCTTATTCCATTCATATATCTTGCTATCTTCTCAACTTCATCTTTAACATGACATGCTTTAAAGCTCAATTTGTGAAATTCCTTTGTATAGGCCATGACATCCATTTCCTTTTGCTTTAATTTTTACAACTTCCTGAATGTTTAAATTAAATGTTCACTGGGAAAGAATTGAATCTTAACCTTAGACACCATCCTATCCCATGTATTTAATTTTTCTTTTCCCTTTTTCACTCTCTCCTCTTGTACATAGTTCCACCAAGTTAGGGCATGTCCTTTCAACTTTTTTTTTGCAAACTTTAACTTTTTTTCTTCTGCTACCTCCTTGTACTCAAAGTAGTTGTCCAATGCATCAATCCAATCCAACACTTCTTCACTAGATCTATTTCCCCAATATACATGGAAAGATCCATTTTCACTTTAGTAGTCTCTCCTTTGATAGCCTTCAGCATCTTCACCATCCTTCTTTCATTAGGGTCCAACTCATCATCACCTTGGACTCGGACTCTATGAGAGTTTTTATTCTCACCCTCTTCCTCTTCCTCTTGGTCACTCTCATCTTTAGTGTCCTTATCTCTTCTTTGGTTTGTTTCCAATGCTACAAGTCTAGCTAAAAAAAATCTTGAGACTCCTTCATCATCCTTATTTCTCTAGCAATGACTACACTACCTTTAGGAGGCATCTTGTCCTTTCAAATTACAACTTTTACCTCTTCTAACTTCAACCTCTTTCCTTGAAAAGATAAAAACTTATGCCCTGATACCAATTTGATGTAGAGAAGGGGTGGAGGTCTCTTACTAATCATATTTCAATTAGTTTTGAACAATATTTCAACCTTGAAAACTCTAACTTGGTGCCTAACTCACAATTTCCTTGTAGTCCCTTCTAGCACATAAAACAGTGAATTTTCTTCATATTTTTCAAAAGAAATTTCAAACCCATAAAGAGATATCATTCTAGATACTCTATAAGTTCTTTGACATATCCAGTCTAGAGATAGGGTTGTTTTGTAACAACACCCTCAAAAAATGACTGCTACATGGAAATTAGCCAAAATTAGGTCACTTTTACAAACCAAATCTATGATTTTCAAACACCAAACTTCAAAACTCTACTCTAGGACTTTCAACAAGTCATATGAGGCCTAAAACTGAAATTTTTATCATCAAGAATGATCTCCACTTTACCTATTTACAAAACCCTACTTTAACCTATCAAATTTAGCCTAATACTTAGAGATATTAGGCTAGGGATTGCATAAATAGGGCTCTAACTCCATCCCCTGCAACTACAATCATTATCAAATTGAAAAATATTCTAATTAAAGTCATTCCAATGATTTATAGAGAATGGTCTCTTATTCCATGTTTTTCTTACAAACCCTCAAAATTAGGGTTTCTAAACTGTTTCCAATTATTTGCTCACAAATATCTTTAGACTTTATGAAAAGACGTAAAACCAAAACAAAATGATGATTAACACCTTCCTACATAAATCCCAAATAGATTCACATCATTATCAGGCCATACAGGCCACAAAAACTTTCTATAGCAATAGATTTTATTGAAAACACATTAAAAAATGAAGTTGTATTATTGCTTGTGCACCAAAATGTGTTCCAGAAGAATGCCTCAAAGTTTTTAAGGAATATTTAAACATAAACCAACACAACCCAATGGTTTCAACCAAATTTTGAATCACCTAACTATTCATCGCCCAAATAAAAAAATAATTACAAAGTTGCAAGGCAACTTTTTGCAACATTTTACAAAAGTTAACAAAACTTGACAACTTAACTCCAACTAACCCCATATGACATGTTAGCTCTCAAAAATGTAAGAAAAATACCTCAAGAGGTTGTCGATCTCTTGATACGTTTTAGGGTAATAGATAAGGAAAAATTATTTAGACCTTCTACTCTTCAGGTGCTGCCAGACCTAGGCGGGTGTACCTAGATAACAATGAAATAGACTTGACCAATGTTTATTCCTTTAAAGTGATTTACCCACAATGGAAAATAGGAGTGGATAAATGAGTTTTATTTTGGCACAAATTGTATAAGCAATATCAAGGATAAATTCTAATGTGTTCATATGAAAAAATGAATGAAACTAAATAGTGGAATGGTAGAGACTAGTGCCTTATTAGGTGTACGGAGTCAAATGATAATCCGAAATGAATAACTTCTTTCTAGAAGATACTCAAATTGTTTGGCATAAAATTTTAAGTTTATAACTGGTATAAACATGCAAGGATTTGACTACTGAGTTCTTCTTAACGATCATCCAAATGAGATTTCCTAATTACTATGACTGACTAAAAGGACTTAATCTTTCCTTAAAAGAACCAATTAATCCAATCATACAGATACAACAAGTGTGCACTAATAAACTGAAAAATATCCTTGATATATCAATTTAAACAATTAGAAAAAATCAACCTTAGAGAAAAATTCAACAATACTTTTAATTAACACAACAAACAACTGAAACTAGAAAGATATCATCACATCAGATAAATTCAATTGAAATCTCCATTGTTTTAGACATGCATCATAGTCTCAAAATTATAAGCATTTTGTATCCTACTGTCTTTATTTGATCCCCTTCTCTCCTTTTTTTCGCTGTCAAAAATAGGTATTTATGTAATAGCCACATGAAAGGTCGCGTCCATCTATATTCCAATCTCGACAATCTATTGTATTCAAGCCTTTCCAAATGTTCACCAGACACCCGTGAAGACAACATGTAGTTTTGTCGATGTTCAATGTTACTCTGATCACCACAAATCATATATCACTTTGGTGTCCCATAGTCTCATTGATGTTCTGTGTCTCCTCGACACTCCATGCCTTCAATCTTGAGTATCATTGTGGCTATAGGGTTTGACAAACATTCCTCTGACTACTCAAGTATTATCGAGATGTTTCCTTCAGTTTTCTTTCTGATCGCCAAGACACAGTGGTTTTCCAACCGATGGAACTTCATTTGGCATGAGCTTCCTAGCTCTCATCGACAAAGCCTGTCTCGCTGATAATCAAACATATCGCTGTGACTCTAGGGGTTGGTGGAACTCCAAGACTTCATATCGATGACAACAATGAAATATTCTCTTGCTTTATTGGTGAAACCAAATGAGTGCTTCGAGACATTACACTGACAACTCAAGTCTGGCTGATGAAATTCGTTATTGGTGAGACTTGTGATTTTCACTAAGTTTCCCTACCGATGTAATTCCACTATAGTGATATGGTGGGTTGGCAAGACTTCCTCGAACTCACCCCAATGACAAGGGTATGTGCAGGATCATGGTATGCCAAAAAGTGGCAATATTTGTAGGGTATGTGGCTGACGACTTTTTTTTCACCCAAAATTAATGAAACGAAAAGGGTTTTTAGAGGAGATTCTCAGCTTTCCAAAAATATAATTATGATTTAATTTGAATTTAATAAATAATTATTATTCATTTTCTATTAGAATTATGACTAAAGTCCCGATCGATAGGGCTGATTGAAAAACATCTATAACTTTCAACGGATCATATTTTTTGAATCCAAAACATGCGCCACATTCTATGCTTTACATAATATAGGATTAAAAAGAAAAATTAAATTTCATGAATTTTTACGTTAAGGTGGTCTAGCAGACGAGTTTTTATATTTTCTAAAAGTTGTAATAAAAATTCATAATTAATTATTTACTTGGAAAAAAATTACAAAAAATATGCATCACATCCGGACATGAGTCCTCTACTTATATAAAATTAAAAAATATTATCATTTTCTTATGGTTAGGGTGGTTAGACATTACTTCTTATTTTTCCCTGAAATTTAAGTACTACCGCATTGAAATTTCAAATTTTCACCAAATAGATTTTATTTATTTTAAATAAACCTAGTATTTTAGAAACTACATTCAATTTTCTACAAATTCTATTCTTACATATTTTTGAAATAATATAGATAACTTATTCAAATATTTACGTCAAGTTGCCTAACACTGATTTTTCTGAATTTTTTGCCACTTAAGGGCCTGTTTGGCATACCATGATCCTGCACATGCCCACAATATACTACCAAAAAGATCCACTTTTCGAGGAAACTTGTTGAGAATATTATAGATTCATTTTTTATGCTCTAGAATTGTACCACGATCGATAAGACACAAATAAGCTCATTATGACTTACACCATTGACCATTGTATTGCCGATAGGAGCCCTTGTGTCACTGAGACTGCAAACTACATCATGTCGATGTGTATTACCAAATGAAATAACATTGGTAAGACTTTTTCGATGTCTTGCCGATAGACTGCAAAAAGACATATATTAGTATAAAAAGCTTTATAGATTGATGAGACCTACATCATGTTACGCCAATATGGTTTACACATTAAAATACTCAAGGACAGGTAAATTCTATGGGACCAAATGATAATATATGGGCAAGTTTTTTATGCAAAGAAGATTCATGTCCTTATGGTATGTGTATTTTCTGGGAACTAACGGGTATGTGCAACCATGAAATTTTCAAATTTTTACAATTCCAACAGTGGCTCCGTCTGGGGGTGAATGATTGTGATATCATTGCAAGGATCTAGATTTCTGGGTGAGTAGACCAAACTTTCAAGGTGATAGACCAATGAGCAAGATGGAATGAATGGAAATGGAGATGAACATGACCCTATACTACTGTACATGGAAAGATTTTATTTAATAAAGTAATGTCAGGATTGTCCATGTACTGGCAATTCTTGTTCCTTTTTATTTACTAAACTATTGTTCATGGAATAGAAATCTTTGAGAGGACTATCAAGAGTTGTCCATGCACTGACAACCCTTAATCCTCTGTATTGCTCAAGAGAAAAAATGCTTCAATAATTTCCCATCTATAGGAAACTCCTGTTCTTCACCAATCATGTTTTGAAAATAATATGAATCTTCACCTTTTTTTTCCAACAACAACAAAGGGTCCCAACCATAAAGCTTCAAATTTCCCATGTTTTCCCTTTTCCTAACACCTTGCATTCCACATTAGCACTAGATAATTTTCTTCAAATTTTCTATATTTTTCCCTTTTATCAAATAAATACTTCATTTGTGCCTACAATTTCACATTTTAGTTTTGAGCTACTCTTCTTACTTCATCAAGCTCTACTAGTTGTTCCATTCTTTCCTCCATTGGTTCTGGGATATCTATATCTTCTTGAAGGATGAATTTGTAAAATGGTAACAAATTTTGTAAAGGAATCCTAGCATTTGTTCCATATACTAATTCAAATGGGGATTTTCCAATCACCTTTTTCATAGTTATCCTATCATCCCATATAGCCAACCTCAATTTTGAATCCCAAGCCTTTTTATTCCCACCTAGCATCCTCCTTATGATCTTTAGAAGACTTTTATTGCTGGACTCTGCTTGACCATTAGATTGCAGATGGTAAGGAGTTGCGTAAGAAATGGTGATACCATATGTACTACAAAAATCTTTAAACTCATCAGATCTAGAACACATCCCATTATTTGTAATCAATCTTAATGGTGTACCAAATCTGGTAATAATGTTATCTATTAAAAAATTGATCACAACTTTACTTGTTGCTTGCTTGGTTGGGATTGCCTCCACCCATTTGGTGAAGTAATCAATAGTTACCAAGATCCATTTATGTACTCCACTTGATTTCTCTTGTATCTTCCCAATGAAATCAATTTCCCACTAATGAAAAGGAGCATCAACCTGCAAAGTTCTGAGTGGTAAAGCTCCCTGATACTTCATTTTCCCTGAGAACTTCTGACATGCTTCACATCTTCTTACATATGAAAAAGAATCATTAAATAATTTTTGCCAATAATAACCTACTCTAAGAATTATGTGTGCAATTTTATTTACAGAATAATGGCCTCCACAAAACCCTTCATGCATTTCTCTCAAAACATTCTTGGCCTGTGACTCATCTAAACATAGCAACAACATCATGTTCCTATTTTTCAAAAACAAATCACCTTTCATGAACACATATTTGGACGCTTGTAGCTTCAAGTTTCTTCTTTGATTATCACTTAATCCTTCAGGGCACTTCATGTATCTGAGGTAATACATGATGTATGTATACCAAGCAGTATGCTCAATACTTGCAATTGCATTTCCTTCATCTTCTATATTGCAATTTTGATTTGCTTCAATATTTGTTTCTGCCATTAACTTGGAAAAACCCTAGCCTCTCACTAATTTAGTGATTTTTATTTCCATATTGAATTCATGAATCTTGTTAATCCATCTGCATCTCTTCCGAGTTACTTTTGACTATGTCAAGATATCCTTAATAGCTACATGAGGGACATAAGCAATCACCTTAGCTCCAACAAGATACAGTCTAAAAGCTTTTGTGGCCTTCACCAATGCAAATGTTTATTTTTCCATTATATCATATTTCATTTTTAATCCTTATAATGACTTGCTAGAAAAAGACATAGGTTGCTCATGACCTTCCTTATTTTTTTGTAACATAATAGCAGCTATAGTATGTAATGAAGCAAATGAAAATATTTGAAAGGATTTTGAAAAATATGGATACTTAAGGATAGGGGCTTCTTTGATTTCCCTTTTGATGGATATGAAAGCTTCAAGCGCTTCTGTAGTCTAGTCTACCTTTTTTCCCTTCCTTAGCATCTTTGATATGGGCTTAACAATTTTAGCAAAATTAGACACAAATCTCCTAACAAAAGTGATCTATTCAAAAAATGACTGGATGGCCTTAACAGTTTTAGGAATAGGGATTTTATCTATAGCCTCAACCCTCTCAAGATCTATTCTAATTCCCTCCTTTGAAACAATATGTCCTAAGAGTTTTCCCTCTATGACTGCAAAATGACATTTTTTATTGTTCAAACTAATACCCTATTCTAAAGCTTTAATAAATACCTTTTCTAGATGTTCTACATGATCTTCATCCCTTTTTGAATAAGCAATAAGGTCATCTTGATATACCACCATGATAGCATTAATCAAATCTACAAATTCTATGTCCATAGCTCTTTGAAAGGTTGCAACTACATTTGTGAGACCGAATGGAATTCTCACATAAACATATGTTCCCCATGGGGTTGTAAAATTTTCCTTGTACTGCTCAAATTTTTTGACTTTGACCTGGTTGTAACCAGAGAACCCATTCGTCATAGATAACAACTAACACCATGTTACTTTATGTAGTACAACCTCCATATTAGGTAGGGGATAATTATCCTTAAGAGATGCCATATTTAGATTTTTGAAGTCCACACATAATCTGATATCCCCATTCTTCTTCCTCATAGGAACTAGGTTCAAAACCCATGTTGAATGCCTGATTGGTTTGATAATACCCCCATCTCTAAGCTTTGTCAATTCCTCCTCCATTTTTGGTTCCAATGCTGGGTTGATAGGCCTTTGTCTTTTCCTGAATGGTTTTGTATCTATCTTTAATGGGATTTCATGTTGAAAAAAATCTTCCCTATATGCTTTGAGATCTTCATAAGACCATACAAACACATGTTAATATTTTCTCAATAGTGCAATCAACATTCTTCAAATTGTCAGGCTTATTTTCTTTCCAATGTATACCCTTTTTGGTGCCAGTTCATTCCCTAAATTGATCTCTTCAATATCCTCCCTCTTGACTGGTCTCTACTTCATGAGGTACTAATCATTTCCATCATATATCCTTTCCAATGCTACTAGCCCTTTTGGAAGCTTAAATATTGTCTGCTTTCCATCTACCTCTTTTACAAATGCATTGAAGTCATTTTCTTGGGCTTCATATTGACCTATACAGTGAAGAAATTTCAAGAGGTCAGTATCATCATTAAAAACCTACCAACTGTATATATTATCAGGCATAGCAGGTCTTTCTTTAAACTCAATTTGAGACACTCCAGCCAATGTGATATCCTCTCTTCTTAGAGCTACATTGGCTAAAAAGTTAGCCATTATATTCTTTGACCTATCAATCTACTCAATTGAGAAAGCATCAAACAACTCAATTGTGTCCCATACAACATTCCTATATTGTTTCAACCTCTTGTGTTTTGCTGCATATTTTGATTTAGCTTGTGAAACAACTAGCTTTGAATCCTCTAGAGTAGTTAGTAGCTTAATCTTATGTTTTACAGCCATATTCAATCCTATTAGTAAAGCTTCATACACTGCTATATTGTTTGTGCATTCAAATTCCAGAAAAAATGAATATTTAAAAGTAACTCCTTCAGGGGAAACAAACACTATTCCTACTCCATTACCTTCTTGACCACAAGCTCCATCAAAGTACATTTTCCATACATCATCACAATTTTTTGCAACATGCTTATCAATTGGATCACCATTGGTCAACTCTGGTTGGGTTGGTTCTATCTTAAAACTTCCAAGATCCATATCACAAAAGAAATTTACTTGATCTTAAGGCACACAATCTATGATGGGGTTCATCCTTGGCTCCTTGTATAGCTTAACTTCCTGGCCATTCACTAGAATTGTTGCATAAGGCAAATCAAATTGGACATTTCCCCCAATTGTTGTCATCCACTGTCTTGATAGAAGCATCCCAAACTGAGGAGGGGTATCAATTATTATTATATCTATATTATAGGCCACCTGAGGATAAGCAGCTAGTTTGACTTCAACATCTTTCATAACACCTACTATAGGAAAAAGCCTACTATCCATTGCATAGTCCATTGCATATCACTTCCCTTCATTAGTATCTACCCACATAACAAGTTGTTTCATAACTCCAACTGGCATGATATTGATTGCAGCGCCAGAGTCTATCATGCAATTCTTCAATAGTTTGTTATTTATAAGCAACGTGGTGAAAAAAGGTTCAAATTTTGGGACAATCATCTTCTCTTGCTCATTAACTGTTTTAGTGGCCATTTGATTTTCAGAACTTGTACTTTTCTCATTTCCACTTGATATAAATTAAATTTCACTATCCCTATACTCCTTAATTCTCATCATTTCAAGTAGTGGGGCAGACATTTTTACTTGTGATAAATCCTGAGAGAAGTCAAAAGAGGAGCCTTCCATCTTAATCACTTTCTTTTGCTCCAATGTTCCTCCTTTTCTTTCCTCCTTTTCCCTTTTATTCAATTGATTAGTTTTCTACTTCTCTTTGTCTAACTCTTTATCCTCTTCCTTTTGAACAAGCTTTTGTTCATTCTTATCATGTTTCTTATTTTTCTTTCTCTTCAAAACTCTTGGTGTTACTTCTCCATCTTTCACAAATATTCCCCTAGGAGTACCTTCCTTTTCATTCATTGTCTCCTATTTCTTAACCAATACTTTCTATTTTCTTGTTCAATGGAAGCAATGGTTAACCTCTTTATTTCCTCCTCAATGGGTCTCCTTATATCACTTTGAGTAGGCACCTTAATAGAGTATTGTTCTTCATAACTTTCTTTAGAATCGAAAAAAACCTATTATTTAGCCATGTGGACATTGCACCTTTTATTTGAAACATCATACTCACAACCTTCATCTTCTGAAGTTGAATACTCCTTAATAGGGTGGAAGGTATTTGAGGTCAAGTATACTGTGTGATCCTCTCCACTATCACCCGCTAACATTCCTTCTTTTTGTATTTTTTGGGCTACAACACAGTGATTTGGGGAATGTGGCACATCACAACCTTCACACCAGAGATTATTATTGACCATATATTCCCCCTTCTTCCTTAATGGATTAGGTGTTTCTTTGTTCCTAGGTCTATTCATCATAGGTTTTCCATCATTCCAATTTATATTGTAAGGCATATCATGTAACCTAGGCTTCTCACTTCTGTATGTGTTCTCCTGTTTGTACTAGTAATTACTGACTTGCTGAGGAACTCTAGGATTGTCTCTCTTATTGATCATCCCAACAGCTTTCCTATTTTTTTAAATGGTTAGTGCTATCTTTTGGGCTTCAACCAAATCTCTTGGAAACTTGTTTCTTAGTTCATACCATATTTTTGGATTGAATGCATTCAAATAAATACTCAATGTTGTAGAGTCTGGCAATTTTGACCTAGGTGGTGTCTTATTCTGCAGTTTGTTGAATCTTCAGTTAAAATCATAAATTAACTCATTCTAATTTTTTTGAATCCATATTAATTCATATAAAACTTCATCTGTTGCACATTTATTTCCATACTATTCAAGAAATTGATCCTAAAATTCTTGGAGAGAATCAATAGAAGTTGTTGGTAGGCTATTGAACCAATCCCTAGCTTCTTCAGTGAGTGACATCATGAACAACCTCATATGCAAATATTCATATTCTATATCCAAGTCCTGAATAAAATCAATAGAATTCCTCAAATGATCTTAGACAGTAATTGTACTACTCCCTATAAACTTAGGAACAAGACTTCTCCAACTGCTATCCGTAGGATAAGGGTATAATTGAAACCTTTTCAAATCAAATTTTTTGACCATAGTTGTATATTGTTGAGGGGTAGTGTTATGCATGTGCTGATATTGGTACATTGAATTATTGTATTGTGTATGAAGATATGGCACATATTGTTGACGATAAGGTGGTTGCGCATTTGTATGTTGTGATGTCGTACATGGTGGATAGTTTGGCTATTTATATTGATTTCCCATCTGATTCTAAGGAACCTTTGGCTAATATGAAGGCCCCGCATTATTATTTCCCTACCTATGAGGCAGTATATACTTTGAAAAACTAGTTGTCTAAGCCTCAATTTGGGCTTTCTACAATTTGAAGTCCTGGATTTCCTTTATCATTTTAATCCTTTCCTGTTGAACTTTTGCTCTTTCTACTTCTTGTTTATGAAACTCGGACTATGTTTCTATTTCTTCACAAGTTGAGAACTCATAATTTTCTTGAGTTACATGATCAATAGGCTCATTTTGATTACCGTCCATTCTTTGATCATATTCCTGTTGACACATGACTCTCTCATCCTTGAGTTTAGCCTCAAATTCCACCTATTTCTGAGGATTATAAAAAGGATTTCTTTGTTCTTCATGGGTACAAGGTTTTGTACTTGAATTATCTCTCCATGTATCATAACAGTCATATGTCTCACAATGTGGTCTTGATGTTTTGTCTTTAATCGTTACGCACATGTCATTAGCTACCTTCTTACTATTATCATCCTTACATGTCCATTTACTGTTACCAGAAGGACCTCCAACAGTACCTCTCTTATATTGGGATATTCTACAATTCATGTTGAATACATGCAATGATCTTGTCAGAGTCGCCACTCACTTTGTTAAAAGTGAGAAAAATGAAATTATCTTGATTTTATCCCCAATGGAATCATTTTTTATACAACTTCTCAAATTATGTATCTTTCTTCAATGACTCTATAAGATAATCTTCAATTGGATATTCTACAATAATCCCTAGTAGATTCACCAATTTGTTAGCTCTCAAAAATGAAGGAAAAATACCTCAAGAGGTTTCCAATCTCTTGATACGTTTCAGGGTAACAAACAAGCAAAAATGATTTAGACCTTCTACTCTTCATGTACTACTAGACCTAGGTGGGTGTACCTATAACAATGAAGTAGACTTGACCAATGTTTATTCCTTTAAAGTGATTTACCCACAATGGAAAATAGGAGTGGATAAATAAGTTTTATTTTGGTACAAATTGTATAAGCAATATCAAGGCTAAAATCTAATGTACTCATATGAAAAAATGAATGAAACTAAATAGTGGAATGGTAGAGACTAGTGCCTTATTGGGTGTATGGATTCAAATCATAATCTAAAATGAATAACTTCTTTCTGGCATATACTCAAATTGTTTGGCATACAATTTTAAGTTTATAACTGGTATAAACATGCAAGGATGTAACTACTGAGTTCTTAATGATCCAAATGAGATTTCCTAATTACTATGACTGACTAAAAGGACTTAATCTTTCCTTGAAAGAACTAATTAATCCAATCATATAGATACACCAAGTGTGCACTGATAAACTGAAAAAATATCCTTGATATATCAGTTGAAACAATTAGAAAACATCAACCTTGGAGACAAATTCAACAATAATTTTAATTAACACAACAAATAACTAAAACCAAAAAAAAATCATCACATCAAATAAATTCAATTGAAATCTCCATTGTTTTAGACCTGCATCATAGTCTCAAAATTATAAGCATTATGTATCCTACTGTCTTTATTTGATCCCCTTCTCTCCTTCTTTACATTGTCAAAAATGGGTATTTATATATTAGCCACATGAAAGGTCATGTCCATCCATATTCCAATCTCAGTGATCTATTGTATTCGATCCTTTCCAAATATTCACAAGACACCTGCAAAGACAACATGTAGTTCCACCGACATTCAATGTTACTCTGATCACCACAAATCACATATCGCTTTGGTGTCCCATAGTCTCATTGATGTTATGAGTCTTCCCGACACTCCATGACTTCAATCTTGAGTATCATTGTGGCTATAGGAGTCAGCAAGCATTCCTTTGACTACTCAAGTCTTACTAAGATGTTTCCTTCAATTTTCTTTCTAATTGCCAAGACATAGTGGTTTTCCTGTCGATGGAACTTCATTCAACATGAACTTTCTAGCTATCTCTGACAAAGCCTGTCTCGCCGATAATCAAACATATTGATGTGACTCTAGGGGTCGACATAACTCCAATACTTCATATTGATGACAACAACGAAATCTTCTCTTGCTTTATCGATGAAACCAAATGAGTGCTTTGGGACATTACATTGACAGCTCAAGTCTGGCTAATGAATTTTGTTATCGGCGAGACTTATACATTTTTCTAAGGGTATGTGTAGGATCATGATGGACCAAAAAGTGGCAATATATAACTAATATGATGGCCCATGTGGCTGACAACTTTTTTTTACCCAAAATTGATGAAATGAAAAGGGTTTCTAAAGGAGATTCTCAGCTTTCCACTAATATAAATTATGCTTTACTTTGAATTTAATAAATAATTATTATTCATTTTCTATTTGAATTATGACTAAAGTCTTGATTGATAGGTTGATTGAAAAACATCTATAGCTTTCAAATAGTATCACATTTTTTTAATCTGAAATATGCATCACATTATATGTTTCACATACTATAGGATTAAAAAAATAAAAATTGAATTTTATGAAGTTTTGACCAAGTTAAGGTGGTCATACATACGATTTTTTATATTTTTTTAAATTTGCACTAAAAAATTCATAATTAATTATTTACTTAGAAAAAAATTACAAAAAAATATGCATCACATCTAGACATGATTCCTCTACTTATATCTAAAATATTATCATTTTATTGTGGTTAGGGTGGCCAGACATACACCTACTTATTTTTTCCCTGAAATTTAAGTACTACTGCATTGAAATTTCAAATTTTCACCAAATATATTTTTAAAAAAAAAACATAGTATTTTAGAAACTACATTCAATTTGCTACAGATTCTATTCTTACATATTTTTGAAATAATATAGACAACTTATTCAGATTTTTAAATCACGTTTCCTAACTCTAATTTTTATGAATTTTTTGCCTCTTAAGGGCCTATTTTTTCCATGATGCTCCTGCACATACCCCTAACTTCCCCTGCTAATGTAATTTTGCTATAGCAATATGGTGGGTTGGCAAGACTTACTCGAACTCACCCTAATGACAATATACTACTGACAGGATTCACTTTACTGAGAAACTTGTTGAGAATATTATAGATTCCTTTTTGATGCTTTGAAATTGTACCACGATCGGTAAGACACAAATAAGATCATTATGACTTACACCGTTGACCACTATTTTTCCAATAGGACCCCTATGTCACTAAGACTACAAACTGCTTCATGCCGATGTGTATTACCAAATGAAATAACATCAGTAAGACTTTCCCGATGTCTTGCCGATAGACTGCAAAAAGACATATATTAGGATAAAATGCTTTATGGATCGATGAGACCTATATCATGTTACACCGATATGGTTTACACATTAAAATACTCAAGGAGAGTTGAATTCTATGGAACCAAATGATAAAATATGGGCAAATTTGTTATGCAAAGCATATTCATGTGCTTATGGTATGGGCATTTTTTGGGAATAGGTATGTGTAGCCATGAAATTTTCAAAATTTTACACTTCTAACAACATGAAAAAATTTCCCATGGTCTAAATAGACCTTATTACATCATAATTAGACTCAACAACACAAAAACTCAACACTAGACCAAAATGACACAATTTGACTAGCTACCCCTACACAAGTTAGCCTTGTCCACATATGTCAGTTACATTGTTGTCCCTTTTGGCTAGTTGATCACCTTTCATGTACATATAAGAGCAAGCTTGGGATTTGTACGAAATGCCTTAAGTTGGCTCACATATGACATACTTATCCATAACATAATTTCATTTGGGAACATATGAATTGGCATATGACTTTCCAAATAGCCTCTCATGTCTTCTACTTTAAAGCAATTGCTCCCAGTAATGATGTTAGCAACTACTTTAAAGTGAGGGAATACATTGACACTCACCTTTCATTGTATGATTTAATTCTTCTTGTGATGCATCCTTTTCTTGGTGGTATCATTGGGCTTGATTTCCTCTAAGAGTGTGATATTTCTTTGAATTTTCCTCTCTTGTAGAGATTAGATGAATTGTTCCCGAAGAAGAGACCATGCATGAACTAAGAAAAACCCCTTTGAACATACCTTACACTTACAACAACTATTATATGGCCACCTTGTATAACACAACTTGCATGTCTATAGAGTCATCTTATTTTTTCATGAGTTCCAAGCATATGAAGCTTTGCTTGCCTAATGAAGCTTGAAGTTCATTTTTGCATGGTGCCTTATCAAAGTTATCAGGAGGTATAACTTTGGTATGGTTTCATAGGAAACGGATCTGAGGCATGGATTTCCCTTAGCCACTCATGTATGTGTGAGTGCATATCATCTGTATGTGTCTAACCTTCTTGGATTACTCACCTAGTGGACAACTTGAAGTTTCATTGCCTCGGACCAAGTGTGCATTTTTAGAAAAATAACCTAGATCTGATCCACCTCATGTTGGAAAAATGGTCAAAGCTTGATCCACTTAATTTCTATTGTTACTTGTTTTTGTTTTTCTTTCTTTCACTCATTGACATTGGATGTTTGCTTATCTTGATGTTGCATATCATACACTATGTGTGCATCTCTTTATACTTATGTCAATTTTACATAGGATCTTGTATTGTGGGAGCTTAGCCACCTCCTTCAATCTTTGTCTTCCTTTGTCATCTGCATTGATATACTGGCCCCCTACTGAATGCATATTTTAGTGTGAGTTTGAAGCAAGTTCATCCTCTCACTAAAGTGAGGGCTAGATTTAATGACAAAAAAGATTCCCCCTCTTGCTTAATTTGGGAATAATTAATGATGAATTAGATTTGATATTGTCTTAATCTAGTGTTGTGAGGAGTTTTACACATCCACATTAGGTCTTGGGCCCTTTTTAAGCTGAATAAACCTAATTTTTCCCTAATTTAATGTTGTAAAATGTATTTATTGATAATTTCACATTAAATTTAGGAAGCTTGTAAATTAATCCAACCTAATCTAGTTTTGTCATGTGTTCTACACATTCACATTGGGTTTAAGGCCCTTTTGAACTAAATAGACCTAGTTTTGTCTTAATCTAGTGTTGTAAATTGTATCTATTTACACTTTCACATTGGATTTTGGGCACTATTGAATTTATGACCTTTATATCATCATTAATAGGCTCCTAAGAACCTATATTGTGCATCCCAAGGCATATTTCAATCAAAAACCTGATAAGATCGATAAAAAGGCTTAATTTATGCACTCCCTAGCACTTTAGCAATTGAAATAGGCCTTGTGGGACCTATTCACCACTTTGGGTGAATGAGTCCCATTTGGCCTATTTTCAAGGTTTTGAGTGAGAAAATTTGGGTTTTAAGTTCAAATTTTATGTATGTAGGCCTTTGGGATCTAATACATAGGATATTAGTGTTGGATGCAAGGAATACTAAGAGGGGGGTGAATCAGTGTTCAATAATTTTTATTTGCAAAATAGATCTAAAAACCATCAACAACAATAATAGAACTGTATATAACATTAGCAACACATAACAGATGAACAACATGCAATACCATCAATAATCACCATAACACCAGATATTTTTATTTGGAAACCCTGTTAGTGGAAAAACCACAGTGGAGATTAATCCACAAAGTTTACTCTGTTAAAAGTAAACTAAAAGAGGGGAATGCACTTGCATTCAGGTGCACTTCCTAGAGCTCACTGCTCAAAAATAGGCTCACTATCATACAATTATAATATAGATAACAACAAAATTTGAACTAAGAGTATAACATCTACAAATGCCTAGATTTAGCTCCATTGAGGTGCACAATCTGATTTAAAACCTTCTACCCAATTTTGTTATGCTCTGCTTTGTTCTCCTACTAAAAACCCTTTTGTAGTACAACTAATATTTGATCAATTAACTTCTCTACCTTTTTGCGCACACATTTACATCTCTCTTCACACCATGCACACACACACTATCTATCAAACCTTAAAATGATTTAAATCTTCTTTATATATCTGCTAACCCAAAAATTCAATACATGTTGGCCTTTCAACAAAATATAATATCCTTTGCTTATATCAGCCATGTCAGCCTTAAATATTTAATTAGAAATGAAGTGTACCTTCATAAGTTGACTAGACTTATAGAAGGGACCCAAACCATGGTCTTAGACATAAGAAATAACTAAAATAATTATTCCACATACATCCGTGATCCACCACATCAATCATGTCATCCTCAATGAAAATTAGAGCATAAAGCATGCCACCGAACCTCTGAACTTGAACTATGATCAATGCAACACCACAAAACTTATTCAATAGAATAGTGTATGAGCTAAGAAAATTTCCTTGGAGATATACACTTCAAAAAAGTGATCTGGTGAAGTAGTCAGATCAGCATACCAACTAGATGTCCTATTCCTTACTTTCTCTATGAGTAGAATACAGAGACTTAGATTCTCTACCGGTATGATCACAACTGGTACTATAGATCAATATGTAGACTCTATTTTCCATCAATGACAACACAAGTAGCCAAAGTTGACCTCATCAAATCCATGTGAAAACAATCTCCCCCTTTGGCATTTATGGCAACACTTAGTGAAAAACTTACTAAGTGCCAAAACAAAAAAATATCAAAGCCAAAACTACTACTCCTCCTTTGGATGTCAAGAAAATTTTCACTTCATTCTCTCCCCCTTTGACATCAATGAAAAAGCTCTACTTCATCCACTCTACACTTCTCTTTCATATCCTTTCCTTTAAAATATTTTGCTACACTATCTCTTACTCCATTCTCTCCCCAAATACTAATGCAAAAATTGATCAAAATTTGACAACTGCTATGAAAATTCAAAAAATTATTTTATACTTAGCTTTCAATTTTAGAAGGAATTTCATCTAGGAATCCACTGCAATCCCAATGGTTGTGATCAAATTTTTTTTCTCTGAATTTCTATTGATTATTTGCACAAGAGACTCAAGAATAGTGATTTCTTCTTCTAGTTCCTCTCCTAATTTAAGAATCTTAATCATCTATTCTAATCTCCCTTCAGTCATATCTTTGAATTTCTAGAAAGCATCACTAAGAGCATTCTTAGTAGTATGAACTTTTTCATGCTCAATCTATAAATCATAAACTTTCTTCTTCACATCTCCATTCTTATCCAAGAGCATACTATAATTTTGTCTGATCTTAACAAGCTCACTTTCAATCTCTTCAAGCTTATCCTTGTACTTTCCTACCACTTGAGGCCACCTGAGACAATAGTTAAAGACTTTATTTTCTGAATCAATGCATTGTCTCAACTCACTCATTTTCTTCTTCAATCTAGAAAGAGACAATATAAATTGAATTTTTAAATGAGAAATCATTTCTTCTTCCTTCCTTTCCAGGGGCATAGACTCCATAGATATCTTGACACATTCAATCAGTTCTTCTAGGAGAAAATTCTATAGACTTTCCAACTAAATATTATTATCAATTAAGTACCTTTCCAAATAATTCTCAATTAAATCCTACTCATAAGATGGACCATTCAGCCATATACTAGATATCTTTTGTATACCATCATCACCTTGAATGATTTGCAAAATATTTTTCTTAAACAAAGAACTTTCCTGATCATTGTCTTCAACAATTATTATTTCTAGTTCATCTAGTTTCAGTTGGTCTTTTGGAATACATTCTTCAAAAACTTCATATTTTACATCCACAATCACTTGACCTTTCCCTTTTCCTTCAGACTTTGCAGACTTGGGTGTTGGAGGAGTGACACCAGTTGTATCTCTTTCTCTCTTATTCTTTTTCTCTCCTTTTTCGAAAGATGATCTAAATTCAATGATTTTTTCAGAAGAGGGACAACACCTTCTCCAAACCTTTCTAATACCTTTCTAAAAAAATTCATATACTTGTTCAAAATTCTCAAAAGAGTTGTAATGATTGAAGATTTGCTTACAAATCAGCATATTCTCTCTCCATACTACATTTTCCTTCAATGGAAATTTTTTTAGAAAATACATCATAATACATATTGCTAGAGTACCACACCTAAATTGGTAGCCAATATCCTTCATTAATTGAACATTTTCCAATAGTTGCTCCTTCAACAAACTACATAGATCAAAGTCCTCATTTTCAATTATCATTTTATGGGTGATAAATGGAGCACCTACTGAGGTTGATCCTTCTCGGTTCCTGAAATAAATTTTGTATGAGATTCCCTATGCCACATAACTTGTCAAAGGATCTTTAATTGTTGAAATTATTAGATCCCTTTGATCTCCCCTTATTTTGGTTAGGGATTTGACCTCCACATTGCAAATCAATTTTTTCTTTAGTACATCACCAACATTTCATAAGGCCATTTTTTTGATTGCACCCTTGGTAATTTGATATGGTTTATCTAGATTGAGAATATCACCATCTAATTTGTTCAGGAAAAACTGAATAACTTCTACATTGATGAAATGAGGATAGTCATTCCATATATCCAAATTCTTGTTTTTTGATCCTTTAAGCCTTCTAAAATTAGTGAGTGACAAAAAATTCCTTTCATTCCTAATCTTTTGGCTATTATGCTTGTCTAGGTTTATGGTACATTTGATTTGCTTCATGTTTTGTTCCAAGCAGAGTTGTGTGGAATACAAAATAGATGTAAAATCAATTATTAATAGGAATACCTAGAGATTCGCCACTAGAATGACCTTTCAACTTTGAAAATTTGCAAAAAAATCCTCTCAAACTATTCTCCTTCAATGTTTGGTGCCGAAATAGGGTTCAAAATTCCTTTTTATAACTTTACTTTTTGCTGCAATAAATGTGTTTCCCTAGAAGTTATAATTACACTTCAAACTCAGACAACAAGTGAATAATTCAACTTTGGACTCATACCAGTTCAACAAGTTCATCATATCATTGCAAATACTTTCGTCAATAGATAAGAAAATGACTAATGATATCTAGAGATTCGATGCCAACAATACATAGGGGGCAATGAATTTTCTTGAAAAACTCCCCCTAAGCCATTGGCCTGATATCAATGGCCAGAGGAGCTACCAGAGGGATCTTTTGGTACAACTTTATTTCCTTCATCCATTTCAATTTTCTTCACCCATGTCTTCTTCATCTGGTCTCTTATCTCTTCCAACAATGCTTTTGCTTTTCTTTTATTGTCTTTCTATGAATTTCTTCCTTGATACACCAAAACTCTTTTACTCATGTTTTTATTTTGACAGAACTTTGCAATGTGACCAAGATTGTTACAATTGAAACATACCAAACCTTTTTTCCTATATCATCCATTCCTCTGATTTTCTCTTGTCTTGCATTGATTAGCAACATGTCCAAATATTCCATAGGTATAGCATTTAATGTTACTAGCATTGATAGCCATACTCCTACATTCTAAAGCCTTATGACCAAACTTCTTGCATTTGAAACATTGACCAGAAAATGATAGCTTACTAGGGTTTATCTTTCTTCTACATTGAGAAGCCATATGTCCAAATTTATTACAAGAAAAGAAATATCCATTAAATTTCTTAGCATTAGGTTTCCTTACTAAATGTCTTCTTCCTTTGTTCTTTTTTCAGGATTATTCTATTTAGATCTAAATCATTCTCCCTTCTCATATCCAATACCTCGCTTATCATTTGTACCCTTCTAACCTTTTTTTATTTCTTCAAACTTGGAAGAACTTATCCTAAAATTCTCCTTGAATTCATTTGTAGCAGAAAGCTCATTTCCAAGAATGACTATCTGTCTCTCAGGCTCTCTTTCATTGTTTCTAGATACTACAGTTCAATCTCCAACTAGATAAATATATTGTTAATTCTACTACATTCTTCTTTTCTCTCAAGGATTGGACCAGATTCTCCCATTATTCTTTCTTTTCTCAATCTCTTTAGTAAACTTCATTACCATAGATTCCATTTCAAGTCTTAGAGTTGCATTGTCCTTGGCTAGCTTCTCACATTCTCTTGTATTCTCTTTTAGAGTTTGATTCAAATGGACATCATCTAGACCTTTGTTTTCATTTTGCTTCATCTAATCACATGGTTCCTTTCTCTTTTCCCTTGAGTGATTTATCTTGTCTTTTAGTGATTGAATGATTTTTTTGGCATTTGCAAGATTTTCCTTAACTTTCATGACCTCTACCTTAGATTGATCAAGATCATCAAGTGCCACCATCAACTATTGTTGAAGACCACCAACATCCATTGTAATTCAAGATTCACCTTAGGTTTATAAGCTTCAAAAGAGGACCTTGCTCTAATACCAATTATTGGATGCAAGGAATAGTAAGAGGGGGGGTGAATCAATGTTTAATAATTTTTATTTGAAAAATAGATCTAAAAACCATCAACAACAATAATAGAACTTTATGTAACATTAGTAGCACAAAACAGATGAAAAATATGCAGTCACATCAATAATCACTATAACACTAGATATTTTTTATGTGGAAACCCTATTAGGGGAAAAACCATGGTGGAGATTAATGCACAAATTTTACTCTATTAACAGTAAAATAAAAGAGGGGAATGCACTTGAAGTCAGACCCACTTCCTATAGCTCACTGCTCAAAAAGAGGCTCATTGCCATACAATTATAATATAGATAACAACAAATTTTGAATTGAGAATATAGAATCTACTAATGCTTGTATTTAGCTCCACTGAGGCACACAATTTTACTATAAACCTTTTACCCAAATCTATTCTACTCCACTCTATTCTCCTACTGAAAACCCTTCTATAGTACAACTAATATTCAATCAATTAACTGGTCTACCTTTTTTCACACACATATACATCTCTCTTCACACCATGCACACATGCACTATCTATCACACCTTAAAATTATTTTGATCTTCTTTATATATCTGCTAAGCCAAAAATTCAATACATGTCAGCCTTTTGAAAAAATATAATATCCTTTGATTATATCAGCTATGTTAGCCTTAAATCTCTAATTAGAAATGAAATGTGCCTTTATAAGTCAACTATACTTATAGAAGGGACCCACACCATGGTCTTAGACATAAGAAATAACTAAAATAAGTATTCCACATACATCTACAATCCACAACATCAAGCATCTTAGCCACAATGAAAATTAGAGAATAAAACATGCTACTGAACCTCTTAACTTGATCTATGATCAATGCAACACCACAAAACTTCTTTAGTAGAATAGTGTGCAAGCTAAGAAAACTTCCTCAAAGATCCAAACTTCAAAATAGTGATCCCTGGAAGTATTTGAATCAGCATACCAACCAGATGTCCTATTCCTTACTTTCTCTATTGGTAGAATACAAAGACTTAGATTCTACATTGGTATAAATGCAATTGATACTGTAGATCAAACTGTAGACTATAGTATTCATCAATGACAACACAAGTAGCAAAAGTTTACCTCATCAAATCCATATGCCAACAATTAGATGGATTTCCTATATAAATGAGCTTTCAAATCATTATTTCATTATTCATTCATTATATCAAGTCAATCATTCCAAGACTTCACAAGATCATCTAGAGAGCATTAAAGATCATTTTTAACGAATTCAAGGGTATAATTCTTCATCAATTGTTGCAGCAATTCACGATCTATCATAATTTTAAGCATATCAAGCATCAATAATTTTATTGAGATAGTGTTGTGATATAACATTAATGATCAAAGATGAAACCTTGTTCTACTCCTATTGTTAAGATCAAGATCTACATCCTTCATGGTCATTTCATGTTGAGTTGTAGATTTACAAGACATAATTTATAAATCATCATTTAAGATATCATTGTCCATGATTCATGTTATTTGTTTCATTTTTCATGCCTTCATTTCATTATCTCATCATTTGGTTTAATTACCTACAAGGGGTTTGACCAAGGAAAACCCCTATTCCCTAATAATCAACACTTTTTCTCACTCTCTTTGTGTAATTGTAGATCTAGGTACTTTGAAGACTTGAAGGAATATTAAATATTAGTTTACAAGCTTGGAGAAAGTTTTTGGAGTTTCCTCCCCATTTGAAAGGTTGTAATCTTCACTAAAAGGTCACCTACAACCCTAAAATCAGAGCTTCAGATTTGAAAATAAAGTGGAACAAAAAGAGCAGACATTGAAGACTAGATTTAGAATTTGAAATTGCAAAAAAACCCAACTAGGCTCATTCACCCAAATTGGGAAATGAGTCCCAGTTTAAGTCAATTTTGAGATTTTTTTAGTTTTGAATACCCTTTTTCTAGAAGCATGTTCCTATGCAAAAACCCTAATCTAGGACTGAATCATTTAGATTGGTGAATGAGTCCAAGTAGGACTAAATTTTAGGTTATTCAACATTTGAGGCCTCCATTCAAGCTCTCCCAATTTTCTAGGTTGTTTATTTTTTAAGAACCAAACTAGTCTTACAAACACCTATGGACTTTTCCATTTACAATACATAGTACTCCAAAGGGATTGGCTAATGCATGAGTAAGAGCTACAAAAATTCTAATCCTACACTTTTGGCTTTGTTAAATTGTGTAGGGTGATCCCACAGTGTATAATTAGGAATTTATATGGCTACTACTCAAATACATTGCCAATAATAGATAATTCTCATAAATTTACTCAATAATGTAGTACATCAAATAAGTTGGTAGCTCATTTGTTCTTATCCTACACTTGGAGTATGAGAAGATGTAACTCAATTACAAAATTTTTACAATGGTATTCATTTGAAAATTTCTAAAATAAAAGTGATTAGCTAATGAATCAACCTAGAAACTAAATTATGAATACTTTGCATGAACCAATGCCTTATCCCAAGCACAAAGTCAATATCAACATATGCAACCAAACAACAACTAGACAATAGCAATGTACAATCTTAAGAAACATTACATTACAACATTCCCTTATCATATTCATGATCATAACTACTCACAAATATCCTAGAACCTAATTATTATGAGTTAACAATCTCAGTTGAGCATTTACATTAATTCATTGAGTTCTAATAAGCAGGAATAAAATTAAACATCAAATGAGAAACAATAGAGACAAACAAAATAATCCTTGATTACTTTCATTCATAACTCATAGAATGAGTACAAATGATAGATAATGGCCTTGAAATTGGTATCAATCTGTATTTTATTTTCGATATTGCTATCACAATTACGTACATAATAATAAACAATGAACTTACGACAAAACTTTAAAACATGATTGATATTCCTTTTACAATTCATTGTGTTGATTGTAAAACAATGAACCCCTACATTTTGGCCCTTAATTCCTTCTTATAGTAATGAAGGAGCAAAACAAGCCTTAGTCCAAAAAGTACACATGTCAATATTCTATTGGACCGCTATAACAAAGATTCCCCTTTTTAGTTACTTTGCACTCCCAAGAGGTCAGAAACATGTGTGAAAATAATAGTAGTCTTGATTCATCACTAGAGATCTAGTCTAATTTTCAAAAAAGGTATCTTCAAACAATTACCTAAAATTTGTGCCCATGCACACAAAGTGAAAGATGTAAAGCATGAAAAAAACAAAAAATAAGGGACAACTTGGATATGTCCATTTATACAACCTTGTCATCAATTCAACTTGAAGAAAATGTAGTATATTTTCTATACTTTAGCAAAAGCCTAATTTGTACTAAATCTAGGGTATGCAATGCAATTCCCACTTATCTATTATTCATCATGGTTGTAGACTTCAAAATTTCAAATCACCACCCTGCCACCTCATATTAGTCCACCACTCCTGCCAAGTATCTACCTTTCCATCATAGGAATTCCTCTTCAGTGGGCCAATCAAAATTCATGACTTCATCAACCCTTTCTCTATAAGGTGCATACTTGGTGATAATCTAGTTAGCCACCTTATCAAATTCTAACAACACAATATCTGCATGAGCCAACATATCCATATTAATCTTCAATGTTTCTATATCATGTTTTTGACAAATTAAAACTACTTGATATGAAATAACTTTATTGGTTTCATCTTTCCACTCCTATAGGGATTTTATGCTATCATTATCCCTTAAAATGGATGGAAGGAGACCATAATGTGATTCATGAAAGGATGCCACCAATGCTTTTATTTTATTCTCCAATGATTCAATATTTCCTATGTACCCTTCAATCTTACCTATAAAAGTAATAGTGGGTTTAAACTTTTGAGGTAGGTTGGCATCATGCCTAACTCCAATTGAAATCAATCTCAATTCCCTCATCCTAGGGATCCATATCTCCATTAGTGGAATAGCTCTTTCCCTGTCATTGTCAAAATTTCTAATAGAAACCACCATGGATGAATAGCTATAGTGAATGTTATTCAATCTTTTATTCACTCTGTTGTTCAAATGTTCCAATACTGAAATGACAATCTCCATGTTGCTATTGAAAATCTCCCTATCATGATTATCACATTTATCTTTACATTTAATTAGTTTCTTAAGAAACTCCTCCCTACTGATATCTTCTTCAACCTATGGCCTTTCAGATGTACTAGGATCTACTATTGAAATGGGCACACTTCCCATGTTGTATGGCACAATTTCCCATTAAGAACTTACTTTAGCAGTAAATTCTAGAAGTATAGCTTCTTGTGAAGTGGTGGGGGAGTCAACATTAGTCTACTTAGGCTTTTCAAGCTACAAAATTTGCAACTTATCTTCCAATAATGCTACCTTTGTCTACAATTGCATGTTATATTGCTCAAGCCTTCTATATTTAACTAGAAAATTATCATAATATTTTCTGAGCTTATCCTTTTCTATGATTACAGATTCTACAGTGGCCCTTGTGAATTGTGCAACATGAACTGACATATTTGTTTCCTCTAGATCTGATGTTTCTAACACTCTTTTTATTATTAGACCTCCACTATAGTTAGGTGTTGGCTCAACAATATTACGCTTTCTTGTACTTGTGGCTAGAGACCAGATAGCCAAGGAATCTCATTGCTCACTGAAAGTAGATCCTTGTAGTACAATTATGGCCTCTTCTTTTGTATTGTAGAGAGGTCTATCACATCTCTTTATTGTATCAAAGGCTATAGAAGAAATTAAATCCCATTATGGAAGTAAAAAATTACCACTATTTCTTACCAATTATCAACCCTCTTTTGTAGTCATCTTTTGGAATTTACCTTTCATTTTATTCAAGACCTTTCTCTAGATAATATCATTAGGTAATTTTGGATGAAGGATTCTTTCTATAGCTAAGTTGTTGACATATTCATCTATTTTAGCTTTGTATGCAAATTTCATTAAATCCTGAGACTATAAATGAGTCATCATCTAAGAATTGTGTACATGCTTCAACCTACATATCATCCCTGCCATTGAGTGTAGTGAGATCAACTTTACTCAATATCATACCTAGTTGTTGTGTCACCCTCATTAATAGTGTAGTGGGAACTCCTTTCATTTCCTACTCTGATACCCAAATTTCATCATTAGAGTCTTCATCAGCATAATCCACTAGACCAGTCATTTCAACCTTTTTATTTTTCAATGGTGGATCTTTTGGTGGTAATGCACTAGGTGGTGGAAAATAAATATTCACAATTTCAAGCTTTGTTTTCCTTGGATGATATGATGGTGCTACTTGTGACACATGAGGAGGCTTGTTCTCCTCTTGTTGAGAGGGAGTAGGAGCTGCATAAATTTTCTTTTCCTTACTCTTTCACCTTACAAAGAACTTTATTCTTGGTTCATCAAGGGCTTGAGATGTATATTTTTCTTCCATAGCAGGGATTTCTCCTCCACTTTTTTCTTCTACAATTGGGGCTTTCTCCTTATCCTTACTTATCACCCCTTTACTTTCAAGGTGGCCCACTATTGTGTCAAAATTTGGGGATACATGTTCCACCTTTTGTATTACATTTTCAACCTCTGGGAGAATCATGAAGTCAGGTTCTTTCTTTATCTTTCTTTGCATCTTATTGAAGGAAATCCACCTTTCTTTTCTTTTTCCTTGCTCCAAAAGGTCAAATACATTTCTTATCACATCCTTAGGATACTAAAAAGTGTGCACAAATTTGTAGCTCTTAGTCCTTTCTTTCAACCAAGCCATGAAACCTTTAGGATCATATTTGATCCTCTCAACTAATCTATCCATATGGTAGGTCTTGAGTATATCAAGAATTTTATTCCAATCTCCTTTGGCCATCACAAAATCAGAAAAACATATGTACAAACGAAATAATGTTCCTTTTTCTTGATTCAATAGATGTTCATTTTCTACACTTCCTAATTGCCACATCAACTAAAGGAAACCAATTCTCTCTGGCAAAAATCTTGGCAGCAAGTGCAATGCAACCATGGAACCTTACACTCTCAAAATAGTGTAATTAGGGTATGGGATAACATCTCCCCAATTATGATCAACTCCTAGGTTAGTTCTTCTTTCCTTAAGTCTCAAGAAGTTGTGTAGTGCTATGGGAATTCTAGGTATATTCACAATCAAGGCTCTCTTTAGGTCCAAAGCAAACAAGTTCTAAAATGTCACATAATCATATGTCCTATCATCCTTGTCTAAAATAGTAGTCCATCATTGCATAGGAAAATCCAAGTTACCCTCTTTCCTATACAAAGTAATATTATGCCCAAAATAAGGTGCTCCCTTGAATAGAAACATATGCATCAACAATGAGTATGAGCTAAACCTTACTCGCAGTTAATCTTTCTTCAACCTTATCAAACCTTCATGAATTCTTTCTAAAATAAACCTTACATAATCATACACTATGCATTATTGGGGTGTTGAATATGGACAGCCATATACATCCATGCCATTGGCATTACTGTAATAGGGTCATAACTAATTATTTTGAAAATGGATTAAAAAAAAATTGGAAGTAGGGAACAAAATAACTAATAGGGAAAGGCTCCTTATCATGTTTCTCTATTATAATCCTTTAGCCTACAATTTCTGCTAGATATCTTAGTAGGATGTGGACCCTAAATGCAATATTAGTTTTATCATATTCTTCCTTAACAATTTTTTCATTTATCTTAGGCATTTCATCACTCCATCTAGTGAGTTTGAAAACATGAGCCAATTCCTCCTTGGTAATTTTGACAATTTCATTCTCATCATATGTTCTTATAGTTCTTGTAACCAGGTCATAATTAGTGGCCACTGCTTTAAGTAAGTCAACATCCATATAGAAATTGGGTATAAAAAACTTTCCCAGGTCACAATTCCAAGGGTTACCTATTGGAATAGGGTATGTGTAGGATCATCATGGAAAAATAGGCCCATAAGTGGCAAAAAATTCAAAAAAAATAGAGTTAGACAACTTGATGTAAAAATTTGAATAAGTTATCTATAAAATCTATATGGTGAAAATTTAAAATTTCAATGCAATAGAACTTAAATTTCAAGGAAAAAATAAGTAATAGGTGTCTATCTGACCACCCTAACAACAATAAAATGATAATATTTTTCTTATAAGATTTTAGACATAAGTAGAGAACTCATGTCTAGATGTGATGCATATTTTTTTGTAATTTTTTTCCAAGTAAATAATTAATTATGATTTTTTTACTAAAACTTTTAAAAAATATAAAAACTCATGTATATGACCACCTTAACATGGTCAAAACTTCATGAAATTTAATTTTTGTTTTTTTAATCTTATAGTATGCAAAGCATAGAATGTGATGCATATTTTGGATTCCAAAAATGTGATACTGTTTGAAAGCTATAGATGTTTTTCAATCAACCTATCAAATAGGACTTTAGCCATAATTCAAATAGAAAATAAATAATAATCATTTATTAAATTCAAAGTAAAGCATAATTTATATTGGTGGAAATCTGAGAATCTCCTTTAAAAACCCTTTTCATTTCATCAATTTTAGGTTAAAAAAAGTCGTCAACCACATACCCTACAAATACCCATCATATTGCCACTTTTTGGCCCATCATGATCCTACACATACCCAATACCCATTTTTTAATTGTTGAACCAACTATAAAACAAATCCCATCTAGTATAAGGTAATTTGGAATCCTTAATAGAATTGTTCTTTTCAATAAAACCCTCTACTACTTGTGGACCTATGAGAAGTAGTTGACCCTTAGGTTTTTCACTAGTCAAGGGTGGGAACTCATCAATAAGGTCTTTATTCAAAGGTCTTTTGGGAGCAAAAGTTTCCCCTTTAGATGAAGACACTTTTAATTGTGCTTTAGGAGCCATGACATAAGAGGTATTATAAAGTAGGGTTTCTAGTTTCTTAAAACAATACTTATGGATTATATAAGGGTTGATATGAATTATGACAATGCAGAACTAAAAAATTCTCTTTTATTAATGTCAAACCTTAAAATGTTAAACCAAGAAAACCCTAATAGACTCAAAGGTTTGAGAAACCACAAATTATCCACAATTTTTATGGGAGGGCAATAATTTACTTACTGGTTCTCTTTGTAGGTTGATAACCCTAACTCCAATTTTAGAAAATACTAGAAAACCATAGCATGAGATCCTTGAGTGTGTTGAGTGTCATTCACAATTTTCTGAATTATGCCTTCAAGATAGGTATTAATAATTATGCAATTTCTTGTGTCATTAGCTCAACATCCTTTCAATTATTCAAGCTTGCTCATGTGAACCAGAACTGCTCACTTGCCCTCAAACTAAGTTTTAAATGCTCGTCATTTATCATTTAGGTGTGTTAACTGATGGATGACCTAGATTTAACCAACTTGATTTGAAAAATATGATTGTACATAATTGCAATATTCACCAAATGATAGAAAGTGACATGGAACCACTTGCTAGTGATATGTGGGCTCCACCATTTATATGTTGCTACAACTAGGACCCATGTTTCTTCTTCCCCTTGGCCCTATGAGTCATAACTCATTTGAATTTTTATCAATGTGGAGATGGGGAAAGGTTGAGATTAAATCTCTCAACTTCTACACACACACACCTCTTAATTCAAAACCATTTCCTATAGCTTTATTCTTCTTACACCATACATGGCCCAAATTAAAATATCTCCAAACACATGCAATATATCTGCTTTAGTAGCATACACTTTACTCTCCATGCCCCGTGTTGAAATATTTAATTAATATTCACCCTTGCTCTAATGCTTCCATGTCCTCTAGGTTATTCCATGCAACAATTTCCTAGATCCCCATTAGGAGTCGATCAATAAAGGTGACACCCATACAAGATAGTGGGAAGTAGTTAAAATTGCTCCATGTCACCCACTATCGACCATTGATTCACTTTGAAAAATTTGTAATGTTGACCACTTGAAACCACTAGGCCCATTTCCAAACAAGACACTTGACAACTTCCATTTAGCCCATGTTATTATTTTAATGGGAAAAAAATACAAACGAACAGATGAGGAATGGTCTATATGTGGCCACACCATTCAAGGAACACCATTGATTTCCTCTTAAAATCACCTGCACACCTTAATAAAGACATTAGACCCACCAATGTATAAGACACATGGCTTATGCCCATGGGCCCATGTGAATAAAATAATAGACAATGAAATGGAATGGGCACAAGAGGAATGGTCATGATTCATTTGTATCAATTGAATAGTAGATAGGGATCCTCATATTTCCACATGCTAAAACTATTAATCTTAAAAGAGGGACCCAACTAGGTTGATAAGATCACACCCATAAAATAAATGGCTAAATGCTCAAAGCAATTTTAGTGGGAAATGTCTAGCCCAACTTAGGAAGAATTAAAATAATGGCCCAACACATGACAATTGATAAAACAAGAACAAAGGGCTAGTTATTTCATGAGTTTCGATGGTACAAGATATGACTTAAAATACTGAGAATTGACAACAAGGTGTCAACAAAGAAATAAAACCTTGGTTAGGATACAAACTAAAAAGGATTTTCAAGTAGGATTTTAGGTAAACTACAAACTGTTAAATAGTGACAAGAGACAAAACCTTAAGCCCTCAGATACAATTTTAACTCAAAATTAAGCAAGACTTAGAGATAGAACATGAAAATTTTAGGGGATCCATCATAGGTACTCCTTCATACTTATCTAGTTTTTGGTTCTAATTTATTTCCATTTATAGTTCATTTAGTGAAGTTTCTTGCATCATTGAGTTTAATCATTACATTTTGCATTTCATTTATCTTTCCAAGTTCTTAATTGGTGGTGAACCCCTCTTGTAATATGAAATCATACCCTTGGATACCCTTCTAGTAGATCTCTTACCTTTATTCCACTCTTGGGGTGAGATCTCTTAGGTCTCCTTGAGTGAAACTTGAGAGAAAGAGGTCTAGGTCTCCAAACACCTAGTTTGTGTTCCACCTCCCAAGAGGTGGAACACCCTTTTTTTGTTTCCTTTTGGTGAACCTACATTTAGAATACCTTCTTTACCTATTCAGAGTCTAGAATCATCGTTGATCTATCTTGCATTGAATTTTCATATAGGTTTGCATTAGTGAAAGTGCAAATAGGTTGCACTTTGCATCTCAAATCACTAAAATCATCTGAAAATTTCATTTTCATTTAGTTTACACATCCTACAAATTAAAAAGCATAAAAAATAACTTACAAATCTATGAAAATTTTGAAAAAAACCTCACTAGGACTCATTCACCCCTCTGGGTTGAATCAGTTAGTGCACATATGAAACTACCTTTTACAACATTAAAAACCTTCTTTCTACACTTCTTTTTGCTGCCATTAGTTATATATTTCAATTAGTTGAGTTTTTTTTACATGCATTTCATTAAAACTAGCTTAAAGTGGTTAATTACATGCATTTCTTAATTCTACATTTGTATTTACAACATTTCATTTTTAGATCATTGCATAGTATAATCAGTAAATTAACTTGTTTGAAATCTGGAAATTGCATTTCATTCTAGCTCTTTATGTTCCATTTTTACTTTGCATAAATTATTGTTCAAAAATGTTAGTTTCAATCTTTTCCAAGTTTGTGAATAAAAATTTAGACAAAAATCATGTTAGTCATTCATTCAATGCATTCCCTAGTTATGAGAGTATCTTAGCACAAGAGAGTGAAAATGGTGATGCTTTCCTTAAACCTACACCCCCTCTTATCTCTCCTATTTGTGGGAATGATGTGTTAGAGGAAGATGAAAATATAAACAATCCTAATGATTATAGTTACCCTTCTGCTAATACCTTTCCTACATGTGATGAAGGTATTTTGACTTGTTAGAATATGCGCTCATTAAGAATCATGACATTTTTGAAATCACCTCTTCTATAAACTCTCCTACATTGGAAGATATTATAGAACAAGATAATGGCATCATAGATACATTTATATACATCACCTTACCTAACTTCCATTCTCTTTTTTCTTGTGAGAATGATTTACAAGAGGATGAGATTTTAAATTATGAGGATATGTTGGTGTTAGATGATAAAATCATTAAGGTCTATAACAACCCACTTTATGGTCCTTCTCCTACCTATCCTATTTTGGAAGATATTAAGGAACAAAATATTGAAATCATAAATGATAATGAAAATCATACTTATCCTTCTCCTAGTATCTCTCCTGGTTGTGAAGAAGATACCTTGATCAATGAAAGTCATGAGAATCTTAGTTGTCCCTCTTCACCTAGGGAAACCCTTATAGAGTAAGACAATTCAACCATTGATCACTCCCCTACTTGTGATGAAGTCATTTTAGAAGAACTAATCCTCAAATGTCAAGAACATTCAATCTATAGTTCTCCTAAAAACTCTCCTCCTAGGGAGGATATCATGGTGCAAGAAAATGAAAAAAATAGTGATGTGACTTCCTTGGATTGTGGTGAAAGATGATACTAGATTACCCTTTATTAGAAATACACCAAACCAAGACTGTTGAGGTATGAATGCACAAGTTTCCATTAGATCTACCTTGACCTTTGGACCTCATACATACCTTGTGCGAAATCATAAGAATCTTATAATTCATTACCCACCATCACACAAACGACAAACTCAAAAAAAACTTGAACTTATCCTTTACCCAACTAAGAATAATGTTTCACACCAACTAAGTCATAATATTATTACTCATAGATATAACACTAGAAAAAATTGACAACCAACACAAACAAATACAACATCCCACACATTTCCTAACCAAATATTACTAGGTCCTCCTCATTTATCTCCAAAAAGTGGAAAGGAGTAGGCTATGTGCAGGATCATCATGGAATAAACAAGCCCCTAAGTGGCAAAAAATTAAGAAAAATCAGAGTTAGGAAACTTGAAATAAAAATTTGAATAAATTATCTATATTATTTCAAAAATATGTAAGAATAGAATCTATAGAAAATTGAATACAGCTTCTAAACTACTAGGTTTGTTTAAAAAAGAAAAATATATTTGGTGAAAATTTGAAATTTCAATGCAAGAGTACTTAAATTTCAGGGAAAAAATAAGAAGTAGGTGTTTGTCCCACCACCTAACCACAATAAAATGATAATAATTTTTTATAAGATTTTAGATATAAGTAGAGGACTCATGTCCCAATGTGATGCATATTTTTTTTTTAATTTTTTCCAAGTAAATAATTAATTATGATTTTTTTATTATAACTTATTAAAAATATAAAAAACTCATATGTCTAACCACGTTAACTTGGTCAAAACTTTATGAAATTTATTTTATCTTTTTTAAATCCTATATTATGCAAATCATAGAATGTGATGCATGTTTTGGATTCAAAAAATGTGGTACCATTTGAAAGCTATAGATGTTTTCAATCAGCCTATCAATCAACTTTAGTCATAATTCAAATAGAAAATGAATAATAATTACTTATTAAATTCAAAGTAAGGAATAATTTATATTGGTGGAAAGATGAGAATCTCCTTTAAAAACCCTTTTCATTTCCTCGATTTTTGGTAAAAAAAGTCATCAGCCACATACCCATCATATTGCCACTTTTTGGCCCATCATGATCCTACACATACCCAATACAATCCTTTTGAATAACTAAAGAATACTCTTGCTAAGATACCATTGTGGGATATTATTCAACCATCCCCTCATTATCATAACATTATTCAAAATTATTTACAAGAAGTTCATATCCCTTTTCATATGCAACATAATGAAAACAACCATGATTCAAGGAATAAATGTTGACATTGATTTCCACCAAATGGAGCTCCCTCCTTTGGAAGTGCAAAAAAAAAAATATGCTTTCATGGTAATCGTTCACTACAAGAGAAGACACATAAAGTGAACCCTTGATGATAATGGCTCTTCCCTTAATGTGTGTAGTGTAAACCCTTTGGATAGGCTTGGTGTGGATAAATCAAAAATTCAATTTGAATCCTTATCTATTAAAGGATTTTACAATGTAGGGAAACAACTGATTGGTGATCACTTTGACTATTACAGCTAGAAAGGCCATAATAGAACCACTTATCCATGTTATGCCTCATGATATTTCATATGATCTCCTTTTAGGTAGACTATGGATTCATGCAATGAATGGGGTGCCTTCTACTCTTCATCATAAAATTAAGTATATTTATAGGATCAAAGTGTACACACTTGAAGCTAACCCTGACCAAAAAAGTTGTTTGAACATTGAGAAAAAAAAAAAAGAATCCTTTGAAAACATTAACACCAACTACACAAGTAGAACCCATGCAAGAAAAAGACAGAGAAAAAAATATTGAAGAAGTCACAAAGCTATTAGAAGATGATTGGGGTTCCTTAGATTTCACACCAACATTCATGGGAGAATAAAATATTATAAACAAAGACTCTAAAAAGGGAAAAGGAAAAGTGGTAATGTCAACAAAACACTTGAAAATTCTTTTGAAAGCATCCACCTCAACCACTTTAGAGGAAAATACAACATAAACAACAAACTTTGATGAAACTAACTACCAGCAACCACCAAATTCAAAAGAGATGCAGAATCTTTATTGAAAATGTTATGAAATGACGAAACAATTTGGTTATAATGGAAAAGGATGTGGTGTTAATGGAAAAGGTATATGCATTCCTATTGATTCTCACACACAATAAAAGACTCATGGTATTGAATATTGTGGTTTGGTAGAAATTAGCCCATCAAACAAGCCTGCACTTAAAAGCAACATTATTACAAAAGATTCTTCTAAGTTGACTTTAACATTAGTGCATCCTAAACTGATAGGTGTATAACTGAAAATATGTTATACTTCTGTGAATCCTTGCATGCAAGGATACTCAATAATGAGTCCTTGCAAATCAATTCACAGCTCTCTATCCGAGAAGAGCATGGATTGATATTGTGGCCCTCATATTAACCCTGTTACCCCTGCAAATACAATCTCGGAACGAGAGATTCAAAGAGGAGAAGCAAGAATGCCAATCTTCATGAATCTTGTTCTTACAATGCAACAATGAAAACTAATCTAAATGGCTGTAAAATGCAATAAACCAAAGTAATTTATTGAAATGAAAATTAATCTACATGCAATGCCATAAATGAATTATTTTGCAAATTAATCTACTATGAAGATTAAGCTAAAATGGAATATTAAACTATATGATGCTTATAAAATAAAACTAATGTAATCTCAAATGATAAAATTCAAATTTGTAGCATAAGTCTGATGTAAAAATTCGTGATTCTTTCTTTTTTTTTTGAAATGAGAATGAGAGGGCTCATTTTATAGGCAAAAGTGGAATTGAAGGCAAATTCAGAAGCAATGTGGGATAAATAGAAAAATAGAAACAAATCTTGATTGGAATTCTTTTTTTTTATTTCCCTTTTAACTGATTTGTTTCCCTTTTTTTCATCACAGGATATTCTTGAGAGGATATTTCATTTATTTTATTTAATTTAAGATGATAATGTCTCTTTTAATAAAATAAAATAAGATTATGTAATTTAGAAATGAATATTAATAAAATAAAATAAAATTATTTAATTAAAAATAGATTTAATTAAATAGCATCATTTTACTTAAGTAATATTAACTTCAATTAAATAACATTATTTTATTTATTAAAAGGGATTTATTTCTTTTGATTAAATAAAATTAATGAAGCATTCAAACCTTAGGGAAAATTGAAACATTTGAAATAGCTATGAATTGATTAAGAAATTTGATTTGAAAATGCGACAATCATTGATTCAGAAAGTTGATGTTGACAAATTAAATAAATGGGGCCCAAAGTCTAGGTGACCATTTTAGGTTGCATACATTTGCCCCTCTTTGACTAATGTGAGGTCATTCAGGATCACATTTGGACAAGCATAAACAAAAGGCCTTTGAACATGAGGTCGATTCGATCACATCCAAAGTGAGAGATAAGAATCTCAAGCAAGGTTGCCCCAAGAGAAGCAATTGATAAATTGATAAAGTTGAATCAAGGATTGAAGTTTGATAGGTATGCCTCGTGATCTAAATCGAAATGAGATAGAGGAGAAATAATAAATTGAAAAATTTGATCAAATCAAACAAAAGATAAGGTTCTTGATGTAAGATGAAAAATATAAGAATCACAGAACCCAAGTAGATCAGCAAGAAAATTATGCCCTAAGGTTGAATTAGAAGAAAAGAAGTGGGGTGAAATTGAATGGAAGATAGAAGTTTGGAAGAAATGGAAAGAAATGGAGAGAAGGAAGAGAATCTGCCTCAACAAAGAGGATGCATCAAAATCAATCAACTGTTTAAGATAAGAAATTTTGATTGAGATCATGAAAGAAGATAAGGAAATAAAGAACGTGATCACAGTTGATGAAAAATCCACAAGAAAGATGAAGGAAACCCTCTCAAACCCATAATACAGCCTAAAAGTGCAAATTAACATGAAGTCTAAATAATGCAAGCTACATGAAAATGTAAAGGTGTACTTGCAATAGGGTAACATAGGTTTTTGTGTGTTCATCATTCATTAGAGAATGTAAGAGAACTTATTTTCATCATTGGGCCATTATTACCGGACATCGGACAATCACACAATCATCACTAGTCACAAACGCAACTATGAAGATATGAATGTGATTTATATCAGCTTGGAATGTGGAAAGATTCTAACATGAGCATCAAAGACATGAAGGTCAAGATGACTACAATGTTAGCTTACCCAATTTAATGTAGCAAAACCACACTCGCATCAAGACATAAACGCCAGGATTACCATGAGAATGGTTGTGCAAAAACATTCAAGGATGATGCCATAAATCTCTTAAGTGTGTCAAGGAGACAACAAGAGACACTGAAGAGGTTCAAGACAACACCCACAAGCAGAAAGCAAATAAAAACATGCCCCATGCCCCAAGTCCTCTAGCTATGCATCACGGAGAGACTTATTAGACAAGGACACTCAACGAAAATCAATATCAGTCAGCACACAAAGAAAAGATCATGCATATCTCAAGCATTAAGTGTTGCAATTAAAAAATTTTAAGTGTGTAAACTGATACTGAGTTCCGAGGATAAGGATCGAATGCTTGCAAGTAGGTAAGATCACATGACCGAACTAGATAAGACCAAACTGATAAGTGTTGAAAAACACACGATGTCAGGGGTTGTGTTGAAAAACACAGTTGGGTTAGTGTTGAAAAACACCGTTTGCGAGGTGTCCTAAAGACAAGCATATCCAAGAGACTAGAGCTAACACAGTGATGCCCCTAGACAAAGACAAAGACCAATTCCAAACCAAGGCAATAAGGACAAGGCATGATGGAGAAAGGCTAAGTGTCGAGGATGCATGCTAATAAATAGGGATGCAAAGGCCTCAAGTAGCGCCTGTTTCCAGGTTTTCACCACTTGGAATAAAAAAATTTTAGGACTTTTTATATTTATTTATTTTTTGTATTTTTTCAGCATCATATTTGAATTTTTTTGGATTTTTTGACAATATATCAATTTTTTTTTTGTAATTTTTTCAGTATCATATATCAATTTTTTTGGAACTTTTTTAGGTCATAATTATATACAAAGGATGCCCCAGACGAACCAGCATCAAGAATAGAACTTCTTCAGGTGCAAAACATTGATAGGCTCAGGGAGCTGCTCCCCCTCTTCAGTAGATAGTAGATAGTAGATAGGCACCTGTGCCAAAAGCTGCTGTGATGATGTAGGGTCCAAGCCAATTAGGTTCGAATTTGCCCTTCTGTTCTCGGTTCTATTGGTTCTTAGGATTCTCTCGCAGGACAAGATCTCCTACTTGGAATTCTCTAGGGAAAACCTTTTTGTTGAAGGCTTTGGACATCCCGCTTTTGATAGACCCTCATATGGTCAAATGATGCTTTACGCTTCTCATCAAGAAGTTCCAATTCTTGCAATCTCATGGCGTGATAGTCTTCATCTGTAACTAGACCTTTGAGAGAGACCCAAAGTGATGGAATCTCAACCTCTAAAGGTAACACTGCTTCAGCGCCGTATGTAAGGGCAAAAGGAGTAGCCCCAGTTGGAGTACAAATACTCGTTCTATAGGCCCACAGGGATGGATTTATCTGTAGGTGCCAATCTCTACCATTCTTATGAACTGTTCTGTGCAAAATATTGAGAATGGTTTTGTTTGAAGCCTCTTACTGACCATTTCCTTGTGGGAAGTAAATGGAGGACCAATGTTGCTATCTTAGATCTTTGTGAGGAGTTCTTTAAAAGGTCCTTGTTTTTTAGGCTGACCTCCATTGTGATGATGATCTCGGATGGCACTCCATATCGGCCGGATATTATGGTTTAAAATAAATAAAGAACCAACATCTTACTGAGAGCAATAAGTGGAACAACCTCTACCATTTGTGAAGTAGTGATGGCGGTGATAGACTTATGCCCTTTGATGAGTTAGGATGAATCCTGCCCAACAAGATCAAAGGCCCATCGCTGAAATGGCCAGTCAGATATAGAAGGAATTAGCTCCCTACCTGGAGCATGTATCAGGTGTCCATGTTTCTGACATTTTTCACAAGACTTAGCAAATGCTACTGCATCTATCTGCATTATAGGCCAATAGTACCCTGCCCTAAGCAACCTTCTAGCCATGGAAAGACCATTAGAATGTCCTCCACATATGCCCTCATGGATGTCAACTAGCGCTTGATTGGATTCCTCCTTTTCTAAGCACCTAAGAAGTGTTCCATCTAGACCCCTCCTATACAAATCACCAGAGATGAGGGAATGGTGAGAGGCGTTGCAGATAAGGTTTCTTCTTTTAGATCGGTTAAATGTATCGGGGATGATGCCATCATGAAGATATGAATAAATAGAACCATAGCGGAAGGATTCATGATTGACAAGGGTACAAATGGCATGGCTTTCGGGTGAGTCAAATATAGGATATCGTAGCTCTTCTACCAGGAATTCATATCTGGACTCATGTTCCTCTAACTGAAGAAGTGAAGCAAGGGTGGCCATAGCATCAGCTGCTTTGTTCTCAGCCCTAGGGATTTGCTAAAAGGTGACAAAAGTAAAATACCATCTTAATGAATCAACCATTTTTTTGTAAGGTACCAACTTGTCATCTTTTGTTTGGTATTGTTCATTGACTTGGTTGATGATCAGCTGAGAATCCCCATAGATATGTAGTTCTGTGATATTCCACTCTATGGCCATTTTAGTCCATTTGTCAAAGCCTCATACCGCCTATGTTGTTTTGTGCATGGAAAGAGTAACTTGTAAGATTTAGGAATAGTATAGCCATGAGGAAAAACAAACAACACACCAGCTCTAGAACCATTTTGCATGCAGAAACCATCAAAGAATAGTTTCCAGGATCTTTCAGTCATGTACATAAGATGCTCATCTGGAAAGTTGACTTGAATGGGCATATTATCTTGAATAGGAAAATTAGCCAGTTGATCTGCAATAGCTTGGCCTTTGATTGCTTTGCGCTCAATATAATCTATGTCAAATTTAGAAAGAATCATCATCCATTTAGCAAGTCTACCCGTGAGAGTAGCTTTACCAAGCAAGTATTTGAGAGGATCAATTTTTGATATGAGGTGTATGGTGTGCGCAAGCATATAGTGTCACAATTTTTGAGAAGCAAACACTACTGCGAGGCAAGCTTTTTCAATACTAGTATAATTAACCTCATAAGAAACAAGAGTGTGACTAATATAATATATGTCCCTTTCTTTCCCTTGTTCATCTAATTGAGGAAACAATGCCCCCAGTGAAGATTCAGTAGCTGAGACATATAAAATGAGAGGTTTTCTTGGAATGGGAGGCATTAAAATGGGAGGATTTGCCAAGTATTCTTTAATTTGATCCATGCTCTTTTGGCAATCCTCATTCTAGACACATTAAACACCTTTATGCATTTTTTTGTTGAAAGGTTGTGCTCTATCTGCCAATTGTGAAATAAACCTCCTTATGGATTGAAGGCGCCCTTGAAGACTCCTCATTTGGCTAACATTTTTGGGAGGTGGCATGTTTATAATGGCTTGAACCTTTTCAGGGTCCACTTCTATTCCTTTAACTGAAATGATGAATCCCAATAATTTGCCAAAAGTAACACCAAATGCACACTTTTTTGGGTTTAATCTTAGTTGAAATTGTTCCATGCAATCTAGAATCACTTCTAAATCAGCCAAATGTGTTCCTCTTCTCTTAGACTTAGCCAGGGTGTCATCCACATAATCTTCCATATTCTTATGCATCATGTCATGGAAGATGGTTGTCATAGCTCTTTGGTAAGTAGCTCCTGCATTTTTCAATCCAAAGGGCATGACATTCCAACAATAAGTACCCAGGCACATGTGAATGCAGTCTTTTCTTGATCCTCAGGAGCTATCTTGATCTGATTATACCCAGAAAAACCATCCATCAAAGAATAGATCTCATATCCCGCTGTCATGTCCACTATCATGTCTATGTTAGGAAGTGGAAAATCATCCTTTGGGCATGCTCTATTAAGATCTCTAAAGTCTGTGCAGATTCGAATGGTTTTATTAGGTTTAGAAATAGGTACAATGTTGGAAATCCAGTCAGCATAGTCTATGGCTCTAATGAAACCTGCACCGAGGAGCTTTTCTAATTCAGCTTTCACTAAAAGAGCTATATGAGGGTGCATTTTTCTCAACTTCTGTTTGAGTGGTTTCACACCTGGAGCTATGGACAAATGATGCATAATGAGATTAGTGTCCAACCCTGGCATGTCTGAGTATGTCCATGCAAAGTTAATTTTCTTCTTTTGGAGGAATGCAATATATGCTTTCTTTTCTTTAGGTGATAAAGATTTAGCCAAGTGTACAATTTTTTGAACTTCCTCTGTGCCCAAATTAACAGCTTCTATAGGTTCAACCAATACTGATGATCTATCCTGGAAATAGCTTGGGAGACTATTAAGTACCTCATCCGTAGGTGCCTCTGGGAGGTTTACACCTTTGGATACATCTTTTATTTTTACTTTTTTTGGTTCTGACACCACCACATAGTGGTTTTCACCATCAGAACTCTTATTCTTTTTTTCTTTTCTTTTTATCTTGTGACTAAGGTACTTGATGTCAGGTTCTGTCATACTGGTAGCCGATTCACTAGTGGAAGAGACTACAGGTTCAATGGCATTTAGATAGCAGGTGATCTCATAGTCATTGTGAAATGTCAAGAGTTGAGGCTCTTGGTATTGTTGAGACCAATCAATAAGGTTGGGGTGAACAAGGGGTAGGTTGATGACCGGTTCAAGATTAAGGATATAGGTGGTGTCATCTCTGGTGACTGTAGAATTGGAATCTGTCAAGTTTCCCTCTAAAGTGTCTAAATCAGAATTTATCCTAGCAAGTGAAGAATCGTCTACTAATGTGACATGTGGGTTCCAATCTTCTAATCTAACACATGACTCGTCAGTTACATCAGGTTGAGAACTATAAGCATGGACAACATCCATATCCAAGTCAACTGTTGCATCTGAGAGTGAATCCCATTCAAACTCATGAGAGTCTATTTCTGAATTATTGTTGGAGCCTCGTGATGTAGAAGCCTCAAGATTTGGAAGAGGCTCCTCTCCTCTAGCAATTTGCTCAATCACAAAATTATCTAAATTATCACCATCCGTTGCAGCTGGAATGGAGACACTATCCATAGTCAATTTTCCATTCATATAGTCACTATCTATTGCAAATGAGACAAGAGGACTATCAATTATTAAATCTCTTGAATCTTCCCAAAGGAGATTTGTTGAAGGTACCCAATCATTTGTTATGTCTTGTTGATTGGTCAAATCTGGTACATATTGTATGTCGTCTTTACTATCCCGCCTATCAAAAATGGAGATAGTGCATTTATTGTTGTTCATAAAGCCTAGGCCAATCGGTTTCTTAGACTTACGTGCAAAAAGATCATGATTGAGTGGTTCGGCTCTAGCATCTAACCTGTGACTAAGAGGGCCATATCCTAGATAACCCATCTTCTTGACAAAAGTATATCCTCTCCCATAGGACTTAGGAGAGGGGGAGAAATTTTCATAGTGCTGGTATTTCTCCTCTTTGTATATCCAATCTCGAACAGCTACTTCCTCTTTTTCATCTTGTATTGGTACTGAGGATTCAACAAACTTGTCAAATAGTGTCATTGCTGAAGATGATGGTTTCATCTCCTGTGAAGGCTTTCCATATGTCCTAGGGGAAACAGGCATCTTTGCAAAAGAGTCAAGTTGATACCCCCCCATGCCAAGGTCTACTGACTTAAATTTGTTTTGACAGTCTGCTAAAGTTGTTTCATAATCCTCTGCTGCTCGGTTAAGAGGGACATGAACATTAGCTGAGATTGAGTTAATTGATAAGGTGTTATCCCCTGGTATGCAAATTTCTATTCCATTGTAGGGGAACTTAACACACTGGTGGTAGGTAGACGACACTGCCTGCATATCATGAATCCATGGTCTACCTAGTAAAATGTTGTATGCAAGGGGTCCAGTATCAACAATTTGAAACAAGATATCTTTTTCAATTGGGCCAATCCTGATAGGAAGGACAGCCAACCCCTTAGAACTTTGTTCTGCCTCATCATAGGCCTTTATGGTGATCTTCTTTCTAGTGTCGATCACTTGCTCTGAATAGCCCAAAGTTTTTAATAAATTCAAAGTACAGATATTTAACCCAGCACCTCCATCAATCAACACGCGCCTGACACGAGTTTTATGAATCATGACTTCAATGTGAAGGGCAAGATTGTGTGGATGGCTTAGGGATTTGTCATCATCTTCAGAGAAAGAAAGGTAATGTGGGCTAGTAATGTGGTTCACCATGCCTTGGAATTGGTCTATATCAATGTTGTTGGGGACATTTGGTGTGCGCAAAGCATCCTCAAGGATCTGCTTATGCCTAGGGGACAACTCTAGAAGCTCTAAGATTGAGATTTGTGCTGTAGTTTTCTGTAACTGATCTACAAGATTATAGTTTGGTTTGAGAGCAGTGGCGGACTTTATAGTGACATTCTTGGATGCCACTTGCTTGGATTTGTTGGATGGACCTGAACTAGGCCCTCTGAGAATAATAGGAGCTTGACTCCTGGTAATAGCATTAAGGGCTTGGGAAGATAACCTAGAATGAGGACCTCTCAGCACCACAACAGGTTGGTTGTCAAAAATAGGGGGAGAGTCATAACCATGCGGGTCCTTACTCCTTATCATATTAACACTTGGCTCCACAACTTCAAGCATGTTTATCACATTTTCTGCCGTTGTATAGGTGTAGTTGATTGCAGCTTTGCCATTCTGTGATTTAGAGGTTTCCCCCTTGTCGTAATTAGGCAAAGGTTCCTTAAAATCCTTATGATCAGCATTGGTATTTAGGCCATCAACTTGAAGCTTTCCACTTTCTATAAAATCTTTGGACCATATGTTTTAATTTCCAACAGCTCAACAAGATGGCCGGCCATTATGAAATTTACAGAATGCCTTGTCATCCCACCAATGTGGCTTAGGATCTGGAATGTGAAATTTTGCAGGATCCTGAGGATGTACCAAGTTGTTAGCAATGAGAGTTTTGAGAATATCCTCATATGAGTCACCCAATTTGGTAAATTGTCGCTTCTGGTTTTTGGGCCTCTCCTGATATCTTGGTTTACTTTCTTGTTGTGGAGGTGCATTAAGCTTCATTGCTTGCACAGCCTTAGTCAAATTAAGAACACTTTGATCTCTTGATTGGGAAGAATCCACAACTCCATCATTGACAACTTGTTTGTTTTTGTTCCAATTGTTGTTCTTCCCTTTATCCTTATTGTTGTGTTGACCATTGTTGGTATTATTGTTATGTCTGGTCAAAATGCCTTGTTCTTTTAGAACATCCTCAATGCGGCATGCAGTTTCAATCATGGTATCAAAGGAAGTGAAGACTATCTTTTTGATCTCATGTCTCATTTCAGGCACCAAATTACTAACAAGTATGTCAATCTTTTCATCCTCATGGATCGTCCTAGGATACCAAGAGCATTGTCTCCTCCACCTTTGCAAGAAGGTAACAAAGGGTTCCCCCTGATTTTGTTTCAAGTTGCATAGGTCCAACATAGTAACAGGTCTTGACAGATTATATGCGAAGTGTTGAACGAATCTATGAACAAGTTCTCTAAAAGTCTTGACAGGAGGAGTGATATTGGTAAACCATTCCATTGCTTGTCCTTTAAGACTCCTAGGGAACAACCTCATCAAATAGGAGTCATCCTGATGGAATTCAAAGCTCATAGTATAGAACTCACGCACATGGTCGTGTGGATCACCACTGCCATCATATTTATCATATTGTGGGAATTCCACCCTCTTTGGAAAATCTTTCATACTCACACTCTTGTCAAATGGATTAGGACAAATTGAGTCTAGTGAGAATGAGCTCTTAGGTTGCATCATTTTTTCCATCATTTGCTTCATTTGGCGGATTTCTTCCTCTTGAGAGGGATTTTGCTTTTGTATTTTGTTGTCCACATCAAAATTATAAGAGACTCTAGCACCCTTGTTGATTAGACTTTCCAAGAACTTATCTTTGTTTTGTTCCAAATACCTCTCCACATACCGTTGGAAGATAGGCTCTTGTTGTATTTGCATGAAGTCTTGAGTATCAAAGTCATAATGTGAGCTACCACCTCCATGTTGGGAACTAGGATGTACATGTTGGGAGTGTGGTCTTGAATTTCTGGGAGGAGTTTGCCTCCTATAGTGAGCATATTGAGAGGCCCTTCTTCCTCTAGGACTAGGAGATCTAGAAGGGGTCCTTGACCGCCTTCTACTTCTTGGTGTTCTGGAAGGGGTGGAGGGAGGAGAATTATGTCCACTGTTAGCACCCCTTGTATTGTATTATTTGTTTAATTGGTGGGCTAACTGCCTATCTTGCTCCTCTTGAGCGAGTTTCCTTTGTACTTCCAATAAAGCTTGGATCTCTTCCTCAAGTTGTCTAAACTTTTCTTGCTTTGCAGCTTGTTCATCTAGAAAGACTTTCTTTTCGTGTTCAATTCTTTTGAGCCTATCACTTGTGAACCTTGAGGTATGTTGAAGTGGTGAGCTTGGTCTAGATTGTTTGAATAAGTCATTGGTATATGTTGTATTGACATGAGCATCACGAGGTTCATTGTCTTGGTCTTCGTATTGTGACCATTTTTCTTGTTGAGCTCGTCTCTTATACTGTTCATCCCGTTGATGGGCATCCAAATATCTTGTATTAATGAGGGGTAAACCAGGTTGATCATCATGAGAAGAATTTCCAAATATCATGTTATTTCTATGTTGTTCATAGATATCATCAAGATTTTGATCCATGGCTTCCCTCTCCCGCCGAGTGATAGTATAACTCATATCCATACCTGAGTGGGAAGGTGCTGAGGGGGTACTCAAGTCACTAAAATGGCTCTTTGGGTCAAAATAGGTTTCAGACTGACTCCTAGGTGACTGGTCAAATATTGGTTCCTTTTCCTTTCTCTTTTGACGAGTCTGAACTTGGGGTAGTTGGTTAAAGACTATCTGAGGTCGCTTTCCTTGGCTCACTTGATATCTTGTTGTGACTGACATGAAAGGGAGAGTTCAAGTAAACAGACAATTCTAAGAAATGTCAATACCAGAATAGGATAGTAAAAGTTTTCTCTTGTCCGAGAGAGATGGTGAAATAGAACTGTTGCAAATAGGTGCAAACCAACACTGCCACAGAGGTGCTCAATTCTTGGGTGAATACCCTAGCACATATGGATCAGGAGGATGACTTACACAAAGTGTACTGAGTTTGAATTGTATGAAAATGGGTGGACAAGGAGACTACTAGCACTCTCCAAGTGTGTTATCAAAGAGTCTAAAAATTTATCTATTTGACAGGAACAATTCCTAATTTGCCAATCTCAAGCAAAATCACTTATGAGATCAAGGATCACTAATTCAAAAGGTCAAGGACACATAAACCCTAAATACAGAACAGGTCTCTAAAACTGGGACAAGTCACCTAATCGAAGAACTCAGTATTTCAGTTTGTTGTTTGTTTGCAAAGATTAAGCAAGTATATCCACAGATTTTGATCAAGCACATAGGTTTCAATCAGACAAGTTGTGATACAAAAAGTAGTCAATAACAGATCTATCAAGGACAAAGCAATTTGATAGTATCGGGGAGTCTTGTTTGAAGATGTTTGGACAATGTTTAAGACTAAAAAACAAACACATAGCTATCCCTACCAAAGAAAATGGTGAGAAGTCAAAACCTTTGCCCCATTGCTTATGCGCATACGTGTACCTCACACAGCCGTGTCACCCCCTAGAGGGCGCCCGTGTTTTTGGTGTTTCTAAGGACTCAACAGTGTACGTTCAAAGGTTACCCTTGTAGCAAGGGCCAGTGTCGCAACCGCCTCCAAAATTCCAGGTGTATGCCTATGATGGGAATCTGTGTATGATCAACATACAGAGAGATTCTTCCCCCTCCTTGTGCAAAGATTATGACTCCTTTTGGAGGTGAACCGGGTAGGCAACTAACTAAGGAGTTTTTACTTGGCTTCCGTTCACAATAACCTTCGGTGCCTCTGATACAGAGCTTGGGCCTCACAGCCACACCAACACCTGAAAATTACTCACCCCCGCAAGCAGGGCTTGGAGCGATGCCGCTCAGTGCAATAAACAGAGCTCTTCCATGATGATCGTCCAAGTCATGGAAAAGAAGTTACTATGGTCTTGGAGTCTTTAGACTCAACAAGACGTTCTTTATTATAGTGAGGTGGAATCACCGACGATAGGTGTGTACTCACTTGGGTCGTTCCCAGAGGTTCAACTTCCAGCAGGCCCTCTAAAGGTGACATTGGACATGGCTCAGATTCGAGTTTCTGATTTTCTGATTCTCCCAAAAGAAGAAGAGCATACTTCTCTAGCCCGTCTCTTTACCCAAACACACTAAACAACCTTAATCACCGAGCTAGTTTCACTTCACCAAATCCACACGCTTTTGGGTTTCTGATTCTCTTAATGAGAGAAGAGCATAATCCCCTGACAAGTGAAAGTGTTAAAGATTCACTACCTTGCTCCCCTCCCTAAGAGTTCGACATATTAGTAAGATCATCAGGAGCCTAGATTTGTCCATGGTCATCACCTCCATGTAACAAAGAGCCAAATTCCCTACTCACTATCAAAACTCCTAAGAATTTTAACGAAGCCCTAATTAGACTATGTGAATTGAAAAGCAGGAAAACAAACACAATGTTTTTTTAAATAAGATCTTTGACAAGCGTAAGTGTTTGTTTTCAAGTCTTTGTCACGCGTCCTGCAATCAAACCGTTAGTGTGTTTCAAGTTCTCTGACTGGCGTCCTGCAGAAACTGTTATGCTCTGAAAAAAGAATTTAAGAAGAACTAGAATTAAAAAATCTAATTTAATCTAGTCAAAATTTAATCTAAAAAGAATTAGTTAACAAAACTAAAATTAAACTAAATTAATCTAATACTAAACTAAAAATTTAAAACAAAACTAATCTAAATTAATAAAATTAAAAAATCTAATCTAAATTAAAAAAATCTAATCTAAATTAATAATTCTAATTTAAATTAATAAAGTTAAAAAATCTAAAGTAAAAAAATCTAATTTAAATTAACAAAGTTAAAGAATCTACTTTAAATTAACAAAGTTTAAAAAAATCTAATTTGAATTTTAGAAACTAAAAAAATCTAATTTAAAAATCTAAATTAAAGACTAAACCAAACTAACTAAAAACTAAACTAAATTAAGATTAAAAACTAAATTAGAATTAAAAACTAAACTAAATTAAAAACTAAAAATTAAAAACTAAATTAAAAACATGCATAAAAATCTTCAAATTTGATTTCTGAAAAATCTGTTTATAATGAGTAGATAAAAACAGAAACCCAGAAATTTTTTGAAGCAAAAAATAAAACCCAGAAATCGTTTTTTGATCCAGCAAGTAGAAGATGAAAAATAATTTTTTTTTAAATCTTTAGCCAGGTGAAAAAAATGACGCGTGATGGTTTTTGTGCAGCTATTTTCTTCAGATCTGTGAAAGAAATCAGAAAACTGAAAAATACCCAGATCAGATTTTGACCCTGGCTACAAAACCCAGAAATCATTTTTCCTGCAACTGAGTGGAAGCTGGATTTATGAAGCAAAACTAAAAACTAAATTAAAAACTAAACTAAAAAAACTAAAAATTAAAAACTAAATTAAAAACTAAACTAAATTAAAAATAAATTAAAAACTAAAAACTAAATTGAAAACTAAATTAAAAACTAAATTAAAAATTAAAAATTAAACACGGTGGGCGCCAAAATGTATAACTGAAAATATGTTATACTTCTGTGAATCCTTGCATGCAAGGATACTCAATAATGAGTCCTTGCAAATCAATTCACAGCTCTCTATCCGAGAAGAGCAGGGATTGATATTGTGGCCCTCAGATTAACCCTGTTACCCCTGCAAATACAATCTCGGAACGAGAGATTCAAAGAGGAGAAGCAAGAATGCCAATCTCCATGAATCTTGTTCTTGCAATGCAACAATGAAAACTAATCTAAATGGCTGTAAAATGCAATAAACCAAACTAATTTATTGAAATGAAAATTAATCTACATGCAATGCCATAAATGAATTATTTTGCAAATTAATCTACTATGAAGATTAAGTTAAAATGCAATATTAAACTATATGCTCTAAAAATAAGATGCTTATATAATCAAACTAATGTAATCTCAAATGATAAAATTCAAATTTGTAGCATAAGTCTGATGTAAAAATTCGTGATTCTTTTTTTTTGAAATGAGAATGAGAGGGCTCATTTTATAGGCAAAAGTAGAATTGAAGGCAAATTCAGAAGCAATGTGGGATAAATAGAAAAATAGAAACAAATCTTGATTGGAATTCTTTTTTTTAGTTTATTTCCCTTTTAACTGATTTGTTTCCCTTTTTTTCATCACAGGATATTCTTGAGAGGATATTTTATTTATTTTATTTAATTTAAGATGATAATGTCTTTTTTAATAAAATAAAATAAGATTATGTAATTTAGAAATGAATATTAATAAAATAAAATAAAATTATTTCATTAAAAATAGATTTAATTAAATAGCATCATTTTACTTAAGTAATATTAACTTCAATTAAATAACATTATTTTATTTATTAAAAGGGATTTATTTTTTTTGATTAAATAAAATTAATGAAGCATTCAAACCTTAGGGAAAATTGAAACATTTGAAATAGCTATGAATTGATTAAAAAATTTGATTTGAAAATGCGACAATCATTGATTTAGAAAGTTGATGTTGACAAATTAAATAAATGGGGCCCAAAGTCTAGGTGACCATTTTAGGTTGCATACAATAGGCACTAGTGGTCTTGATTGTTACCCTTTGAATGATACAAAACAAATAAAGAAATATTCACTTAATTTCAATGTCATCTTGCAAAATGCTAATGATTTAAATTCATTAGATTTTGCATCCTCCTTTGAAGGAGAATAAAATCTTGCAATATAAAGAGTCTTGCATAAGTATGGCATCTTGTACTAAGCTAGAGATATCTTTGTTGAAAAATAAAGGGACATATTCTACCATTGATCAAGAGGGTATCTTGTTGATACTCCTCCAAGATCATTTGATATCCCTTCCTCCAAGAACACAAAAGCAATTTTACTACAAACATTCATTTTATGCATATCACAGTGTTCATGTTCATTCTACTAATGAATCTAATGTTTTTAATAACAAAATTCAATATCTTAAGGACTTTGGTCCTCTTCCTTGGGTTCAAGCACCTAGTCCCTAGTTTCATTTTGACTCATCCTTTCCTTGCACTAAGGAGGGACAAGGGGTTATTTATCCTTGTCCTTGTATGTCACTTGTCACTGTACCTTTTGGCTAGTTGATCACCTTTTATGTACATATAAAAGCGAGCTTGAGATGTGTACAACATGCCTTAAGTTGGATCACATGTGACATACTTATCCATGATGTAATTTCATTTGGGAACATATGACTTGGTATAGGGATTTTTGAATATACTCTCATGTCTTCTTTTATTTTAAATCAATTTCTCACAGTAATGGTGTTAGCGACTACTTTAAAGTGGGGGCATACATTGACACTCATGTTTCATTATGTGATTTATTTATTCTTGTGACACATCATTTTATTGGTGGTATCATTAGGATTTATTTCCTTCAAGAGTGTGAAATTTCTTTAACATGTCCTCTCTTGGAGACATTAGGCACAATGCTCCCCAAGAAGAGACTATGCATGAACAAAGAAAAATCCCTTTGAACATACCTTACACTTACAACAACTATTATATGGCCACCATGCATAATATAGCTTGCATGCCTATAGAGCCATCTTTTTTTTTCATGCGTTCTAGGCATACAAAGGTTTTCTTACCTCATGAAGCTTGAAGTTAATTTTTGTGTGGCACCTTATCAAAGTTATCAGGAGGTATAACTTGGTATGGTTTGATGGGAATCCAATCTAAGGCATGGCTTTTCCTTAGGCACTCACATGTGTATGCACACATATTGGTTGTGTGTGTCTCACCTTCTTAGATTACTCACCTAGTGGACAACCTAAGGTTTCATTACCTTAGAGTGAGCATGACTTTTCAGAAAAAATAGCCTAGATCAGATCCATATCATGTTGGAAAAATGGTTGAAGCTTGATCCACCTCATTTCTATTTTTACTTGTTTTTATTTATCTTTCTTTTAGTTATTTACATTGCAAGTTTGTGCATCCCTTTGTGCTTATGTTAGTTTTATGTAGGATTTTGTATTGTGGGGGCTATGCCACCTCCTTCAATCTTTGAAATCCTTTTTCATTGGCATTGGTATACTGGGAATCCTCTTGAATGTCTACTTTAGTGTGAGTTTGAAGCAAGTTCATCCTCTCACTAAAGTGGGGCCTATTTGTAATGACAGAAAAGAGTCTCCCTCTTCCTTTATAAATTTGGGAATAATTAATGATGAATTAGACTTGATATTGCCTTGATCTAGTGTTGTGATGATTTTTACACATTCACATTAGGTCTTGGGCCCTTTTTAAGCTAAATAAACCTAACTTTTCCCTAATTTAATATTGTAAATTTTATTTATTGATACCTACACATTAAATTTAGGAGGCTTGTAAATTAAGTGGACGTAATCTAGTGTTGTAATGTGTTCTAAATATTCACATTGGATTTTGGGCCCTATTGCATTTATGACCTTATATCATCATTAATTGGCCCCTAAAATCCTATAATGTGCATCCCAAGGCATATTTCAAACAAATACTTGACAAGATCAATAAATAAGCTTAATTTACACACTCCCAACCACTTTAGCAATCAAAATAGGCCTTGTGGGACCCATTTGCCACATTGGGAGAATCAGTCCCATCCAAGTGGGACCCATTTGCTCAAATTTTGGAATGAGCCCCACTTAGCCTATTTTCAAGGTTTTGAGAGGAAAAACTTAGATTTAAAGTTCAAATTTTATGTATGTTGGACTTTGGGTTCTAATACACGGTGTGAGATGGGGTTAGAAATCAAATAGAATAGATAAAGTGACAACCAACACTTCTAAACTATTAACCTCATCCAAATAAGAGAAAACAAACAAATGGAGATATCAAAATAAAAACAAACAAAATAAAGCACTCCCCATATTGTAGTTGATTCCTTCTCTTTCTCTCCTTGTTATTCAACTTTTCCCTCAAATTGTTGAAATACTTGTGCAAAACATGCAAATGGTAGCAAGAAAGTTGGAGACAATTAGTTGTTAAGCTAAAAATGGAGAAGGAAGGTTGCTTTTATAGACAACCTTTCATAGACAACCTTTCAAATGGATGGTTGAGATTAATCTTCTAGAAAGATTCCAAGATAAATGGATGGGAATGCATGAGAGGGATGTTATGAAATGGATGGTTGAGATTAAGTCTCATAAAAGATGCAAAGATCAATGGTCCAAAATTTATGCATCAAAAATATGCCATGCATGGAAAATCTATGATGCCTAACAGCTACAACAGACATGCAAGACATGCAGGCGATGACAAAAATGAATGTTATGACAGAGGATTATGACAAAGCATCTTTGACCAAGTGGAGGTGCATAAATAATTTATTTTAAATTATTTATTCAAAATGGAGGAAAATGACAAGTGGTAAATAAATAATTTATCCAAATTATTTATTTAGATAAAATGACAAGAGGAGCATTTAATTAAATGGGGAGATGGAAATTAGACATGGATAATTAATTTGAATTATTTATCCAAAAGAGAGGAATGAAACAGAATTAAATAATTTTGACAATTATATAATTATAGAAGAATAAAAGGTCAAATAATGATTATTATTATTATCTGACTATAGATGAAAGATAAATAATTAAATTAAAAATGTTTTTTTTAATTATTGAAGAAAGGGATATATTAGTGACACAATTAAATAATTTTAATTGATCAATATAGAATAAAGATGAGAAGGTGAATTAATTAAATAATTAAAAATTATTTAATTAATAGAGGAATGCAATCAAACTTAATTGAATAACTAAAATTATCCAATTATTGAAGGACGAGGATGAAGAAAAATGACACTCACAGGCCTGGGATATTTTTCATTGTCTATATTTTGCCCCTCTTTGACATAATGTAGTTCATCGCATTGTGTCAAAGAAATTTAATTCTGAAATATGCCCCAGTGAAAGAAGAATGATGAGGAGGGTTGTGTATGCCCCCTCGAGAGGACATGTGAGTTCAAAGAACATGAATGTGCTCTCAAAATGGATGATAAGACTAGAGGTTGAAGGATAGAATAAATGTTATCTTGGAAGGGGATGGATATTAGCGTGGAAGAGAAAGGAGGATGAAGATGGAAAGCTAGATGAGAAATCATAAGGGAACCAACTTTCATGCTTACTTTTTTATATTTATCATCATTGGGAATCAAAATGTCACAAATGGTCCACAAACACCATGGTATGACATAGACTCGGGTGTGCAAGGTGACCATTTGCAAAATAGATAGTCATAGACAAGGAATGTCCTAACTCATACTAAGGGTGAAGTTGCCCCAGTCTTTTTGTCAAGACAATCCATAGACAATAGTCAAAGAAAAAAAATAGGTCATGAAATGTCATCGCACCTCTAAATCTGTCAAGGGACATCCTCGAGGTAGCTAGTAAAATGACCAAGAGAAAAAATGACAAAAAATAAGAAAAAATAACAAAAAGATCAGACAAAATGGACAAAACGTAAGACAAAATAGACCAAAAAAATCAAGAGCCATTCAATGTGTTTGCCAATGTTTGTTTTATTGAAGATGAATTTCATGATAGTTTGTCACTTTGACAATTTGACAGTTTTGGCAGGTTGCCAATTCGATGGTGTTGATGGTTTGATAGGGCCTATTGTTAGGAAAGACATCCTGAAAAAAAAAGGCAAATGACGTTTTGACAAGGTCCAAGTCCAAGAAGGACACATCCTGGAGGGGACCAAAGAGTGACAAGATTGACAATGTTTTGGCAATTTGATTGATTTTGATTGGATGATTGATTGGACTATGTTGTCTATTGGTTCACAATTTAAATGTCAATTTTTTGAATGACTAATTTTTTTTGAGTGCCATTATGTCTAACTTATTTGACTGATGCAACTATGTTTGACTCATATGACCGACGTGATCAATGTTGACTTTATTTTGGGATTTTTGCGAGTTATTTGATTTTTATTTTTTTTGTTTCTTCAAGACATTTTTCGATGTTTAGGTCTTTTTTCAAGACATTTTATGATGTTTTTAGTCTTTTTTTTAGGAAAATTTTCTATTTTTATGTCTTTTTTAGGACATTTTATGAGTTTTAGGTTTTTTTTCAAGACAATTTTCTATTTTTAGGTATTTTTTTAAGACATTTTATGATGATTTTGTCTTTTTGAATGGTTTAAGAGGATCACTACAAATGAATGTGGTTAATGCCTACACATGAGAATCCAAGGACAAACATGATTATGCCCCTTGTCAAGATGAATACCAATTGACAGGTGATGACAATGTTGTTTGACGTGGGAAGGACACATCCCAAAACAACGTGAGGATGGCGATCATGTGATGAAAGTATCGAAGTCTGTAGTTGGGCTACGAAAAAAATTCAAATAATGTTTTGGATAATGTGCTTGTATGGATGAAACTCATTGCATTTGGAATGACTTGGTTAGGACTAGAAGGGATGATGAAGCATCCTTAGACTATTTGACAAGGGAAAGTCAAGATAGGTGACCTACATGAAAGGGTGAGAGGTGGCCTTGGTAAAGGACAAGAGACATGAGACTAAGGGAATTGTCATATGATTTTCTAGGACTATGTCGTATAGGGATAATGATGGAAATGATAGAATAGTTTGTGACAAAAGGATTGACATGTCAAGACTTTTCCCCAAAGCATGATTTATGTGTGCCAATTTTATGTCAAGATCGAGGTAGGTGGAAAAATGGATAGAAATGATATGGATGAAATGGATGGATGCTAATGTTAAGAGGAAGGCATAGGAGATGAGACGACTTTCCCCCAAGTGTAAAAGTTCACATAGATTATTTATTTTACACATGATGCATGTTTACTAGGTTTTCATCATGGTACTTATCTAAGGTGCCTATTTTCTAGGTTTTCACCATTAGATGAATTTTTTCTCTTTACTATTTTCTTGACTTTTTTTTTTGGTGTCACCAAGATGCCTATTTTCCAGGTTTTCATCAAGGTGGTGATTTTTTTATTTTTCAATTTTATTGTATTTTTGATATTTTAGGATGACCTTGATACCTTAATTGACCATTGATTATTTTGGAGCTGTTGATGGTGTCGATGTAGAGACTGGTACCATGATATTCCAATAATGACCTTTCCAAAATAGCTACCTTGTCAGGATCATAGCACTTACATACAACTGATTGATGTCATCGTGATCCTTTTCAATACTAGAGTTGGCCTTATCAAAATACGCACATCGTGATAGAGTGCCATGAGAATCCTTGTGATAAAGAGTTGCTGCCATGATGTGATGGATTTGTGACATGAGATTTTTGGACTTTAGGTGAGATGTAGGATTATGATAGATGATGGTACACATGGAAAGGTTGTTTGGACATTTGGATGAATCACTTTTTATTTTCCAAACTTCATATGATGGATGACAGATTTTGGAGGGATGGAATTTGGAACCAACACCTTTAGATGTCTTGCTTGATGACCATTTTGAAGGAGGTGGAAATGTGTTATATATGGGAGTCCTTTTGTCTTGTGGCTCCACATTTTGATTAACTTTTTCTTTTGACATATTTTCTTTGCTTGATCCACTTTTCTTTGGGGTCCATTTTAATTTTACTTGTCCACTTGTCTTTTTCTCTGATTCAATGACCTTTGAAATTTGATTTTTGACTTTTTAAGACTTTTGTTTTTGTTGGTTCCAAAGGGAAGGTTTAAGATGTTGAAAATGATGGTTTATGGTGTGGGTGGATGAGGTGTGGGCAAAAATCTTATGACAAGGATTTCTCATAGACTCTATTTTGACATTTGTATCTAATAAGGTTGCCCCCAGTATTGAGGAGGTTCCACTGACATCGTTTGACTTACTAATTGAAGAATAGCTAAGACCTTAATGTCTGTAATTTTCTTGGAGCTGTATTGGTTCTTGAATGTCTTGCTCATGTATGCCTAGTCCCTTGCCTTGATAATGCATGCTATGACATATTATGTTTGCGATGGGGTATTTATTGTTTTTAAAGAAAGATTCTAACCCATCATGATGTATGTGGACACTGTCACTTGGAATATTTCCATCTACAAGAAATCCTGCTCTGACAAAGATAGATGACCCTAGTTGATAAAGTGTCTTAGCTTCATTGTCATGTTGTCCATATTTCTGATTGATATCTTTGGTTTGATCTTGTGACATGTCAGGCTCAAATGATTCTATCAGTGCTTCCAAGTCAATGTTGTAGCCATTGTTATGGTCAATGCCATGGAGATCAATGAATTCAACTATAGCTTGATCATTTGCAAATATGTCCATAATGGAAGACTCTTGTTCTTGAGGAATATCGTCTATGTGTGTCATGGAGGCAAGTGTCTCATCTTGGAATGTGTCAATAGTCAGGGCCTGAATAGGGTCATCAAGTGTTTGATCATAAATGGCATAAAGGTCAAAGAGTGGATCATTTTGGATTTCTTGGTCAATAGTAGAGTCTTGGTCAAAGATGGGGTTATCATGGATTTGGACTTCTTGGTCAATGGTAGGGCCTTGGTCAAAGATGGGGTTGTCATGGATGATATAATTGGGATTGAAATCTTTATCAAGGCTAGGTGTTTTTTGGATGTCATGATTGTTTTGAAGGTCTTTTTGAATGGAATTTAAGATAGGGTCACGTGATGGATTACCTTGATCTTAACATGAAGGTGATGTTATGATGTTATGCTTTGGGATTTCATTTTGACATGTATCCTCAAGTTTAGACAATGGAATTTGAATTTAGACAATGATAGAATTTTCATGACTAAATGTGGCTTGTGAGGGAGTGAATTGAAAAGTATTAATGGATGAAGGACATGGAGACTTGGATTGGATTAATAAGGTATGATGTGGAGACTTGACATGAGTTGGTAGATGGTTGATAAGGCATGTAGACTTGGAAGGGATTGGTAGGTAAAGGAATAGAATATGATGTGGAGACTCGTAATGGACTAGTGGATAGTTGGTTCCCTTGTCAAGGTTAGGATAAGGGTGATAAGTTGGTTTGTTGTGAATTAATGGCAAGATTTATGTTAAGTGATTCTTGATAGTGAGGGTTGATGGATGGAAGACTTGGACTGATGGATTGTTGGTAGGAAGGGTACGTAGGTGATGTTGATCTCAAAGTATTAAAGTCAAATCCATGTGATAGTTTAGCCCCTTGCTCCAAGGCATGGCTAGATACCTTTGAGGGTCATGTAGGACTAAGTTTTCTACAAAGGAAGCTATGCCAGTATTTTGCGCTGTAGCTTCCTAGTCTTTAGCATAGACTTGTCCATTTTGGTCTCTTTGTATGAATAGTTCAAAAAGGTTTTGTGATGAAGATGGAATGCTCATGGAAGATTGTGTGTTCATGTTGTGAAATGGGTCAAAAAAATTCTAGTGTTGGTTTGTGTCATAAATGTTATTGTCAATGTTGGGATTGGTGTTGGTGTTGGTGTTGTTGTCAAAGTCTTGTTCAAAGTCTACCATTTGTCTTTGCTTTCTTTGAAGTCTTGTTTCAACCATCAAGGAAATTTATCAAATGAAGATGATGACAATGCAAGTATGACGCTAGTCTATTTTTTTGTCCTTTTATGTGATAAAAGATGACAATGAAACAAGATGACAATGCAAGTATTCCAAAAGCCAAGGTGACTAGGATGACAATGTAGAGATGATAATGCAAGTATGCCAAAAGCCAAGGTGACTAGGATGACAATGTTGACTTGAATGATAATGTTGATTAGGAAAATGATAATGTGGACTAGGAAAATTGCAAGGTCAAGGTGCAAAATAAGGACTAATGAGGGAACTAATGCAAGGACTAGGTTGAAAATGACAACTAGGATGAATGATATTTTTGGATTTTTTTGGAATAAAGTATGCAAGGTAGGAACTAAAATGAATGCAATTTGGAGAAAGGGGTACCTAAGCACTCTAAGCTTAATCCTTGTTTTCAATTTTGGTTACCAAAGGACTTGTTGAAAATGATAAAGTGACAAGGTCAAGATGACTAGTGAGTTTTCCTAACTAGACTGTTGAGTTGGAAATTCTCACAAAATGGACAATGACTGAAAATAGGAATGAATGACGAAGTCCAAGATAACATAGTTTCAAAAGAAATTATTTTGTAAATTGTGATAAGGTTGGCCTAACCCAAAGTATGCAAAAATGAAAAACTATGGTCAAGCTAATGTTGAAAATGATGATTATGAAACCTAATGAATGAAATCAAAAATTTGAATGTTTAATCCTAGGGTCAAAAATCCAAACTAATGCTTGAATGATAAAATTTTTGAGAATTTTCAAAGTTGGTTTCTAATAGAGTCTTAGAAAAAAATGTTTGACAGTAGGCTGAGACTTTTTTTTAATGTTTTGTTAAAAAGTCTGAGTTGTTTGTGTCCAAATTTGTGAATGTTGTGTATATTGTTTAAAAATATAGAAAGCACTTGACAAGCATGATCCTAATAGGTCAAGGGTTTGTATACTTGGTATAGCCCATCGATATACTCTGGATTGGTGCTAAACACCTCTCCTTCTCGAGATTAGATAGCTTAGAAGTTTGGTGGCACTGGCTTACCTCCACAGCTCATTAATTCCATTTAGGCACACCAACTTCAGATTCTTGGGTAGTCACTTCCCATGAACTGCTATCTCTACTCAAGGGGATCAATAGTGGGTATCTTCAGGCATGATAATATAACATGCACTATACCAAGCAATGGCTGAAAATGGTTGGCCTCTAAAAAAAGGGTGTATAGTAAGGGAATTCCATTTTTAGGGAATGATCCATGTGTTGAGATTCCGCTTTCAGATCCATCTCATCGGAACCATACGGGTGATTCTTGGGCTTTCCCCAAGAATCCACTTTTATATACCAACTGGAATTGCCTTGGGTTCAAGGTGCTACTAGTCTGAGTCATTCTAGGGTGAGTACTTTTTCCCACCAGAACAAGCCCAAGTTCTAAAGGAAATAATTATTTCTCTTACACCCAGGATCGCATGAATGCGCAAGGGGAGAGGATACTTCAATTATTTCATCAAGGTGACAAAATTTGAAGACACTTGTAAATTTTAATTACCAAATGATAATGTGAGGAGGACACACAAGACACTTTGTTCTTTTTAAAAGTTTAATTTGAAATATGAAAAAAAAGAGTTCATTTTAACCATATGAGTTTCAATGCATGCTTGTGTTCATTTTAACCCAATGATATGAAAATACAAGTTGTAATTGTAAATTTTAGGCCCAATGAGTGATTCATGCAAATTTGTTATTCATTTTAACCTCCATGAATGAAATATGCAATTTGTTGTTCATTTTAAGACCAAATGAGTGACATGCAAATTGTGGTTCATTTTATCCTCCTGAGTGTAAATGTAATTTTTGTTAATTTTAAAACCAAATGAGTGACATGCAAATTGTGGTTCATTTTATCCTCGTGAGTGTAAATGCAATTTGCTGTTGTTGAAAGCAAACAAAATTGATTATTCCTAGAGAAATGAATTTTTTTTATTTTTGTTTCTATAGAAACAATTTTTTAAACTCCCTCCAAGTTGTGCCACATGCTGAAAACAAGAGATTAGTAACTCAAAAGAAAAGTTGAATGACAATAGCAAATTAAAACAGTGATAACTTTCTCAAAACTTAACAAAATTTTAAACCATTTGAATCCATGGAAAGCTGAAAATCAAACTTTCAAAACCCAGAAAGTATTTTTCCAAAATTTTGCACAAAAAAAATGTTATAGGCAAAATAAAACACAAGTTTTAAAAGCTAGATAAAAAAACAACAAATACTAAAACAACCATAACTTTCTCAAATCATAACAAAATTTTAAACCATTTGATGTTTCAGAAAGCTAAGAAAAAGGCCTAGAAAATCTAGATAATCATTTTTAAAGATTCCATGTACCCATTTTTTTGTGCTCAAAAGAAGATGACGGGATTTCATATGAATTCTTGGCTATAACCTACAAAACAACAAAAACAAACAAACCAATTTCTCTGCAAGAAAACAAACATTGAATTCACTAATGTGAGATGGGGTTAGAAATCAAATAGAATAGATAAAGTGACAACCAACACTTCTAAACTATTAACCTCATCCAAACAAGAGAAAACAAACAAATGGAGATATCAAAATAAAAACAAACAAAATGAAGCACTCCCCATATTAAAGTTGATTCCTTCTCTTGCTCTCCTTGTTATGCAACTTTTCCCTTAGATTTGTTGAAATACTTGTGCAAAACCTACAAATGGTAGCAAGAAAGTTGGAGACAATTAGCTATTAAGTTGAAAATGGAGAAGGAAGGTTACTTTTATAGACAACCTTTCAAATAGACGGTTGAGATTAATCTTTTAGAAAGATTCCAAGATCAATGGATGGGAGTGCATGAGAGGCATGTTTCAAAATGGATGGTTGAGATTAAGTCTCAGAAGAAATGCCAAGATCAATGGTCCAGAATTGATGCACCAAAAATATGCCATGCATGGAAAATCTATGACGCCTGACAGCTATAATAGACATGCAAGACATGCAAGCTATGACAGAAATGAATGTTATGACAAGGGATTATGACATAGCATCTTTGACCAAGTGGAGGTGCATAAATAATTTATTTTAAATTATTTATTCAAAATGGAGGAAAATGACAAGTAGCAAATAAATAATTTATCTAAATTATTTATTTAGATAAAATGACAAGAGGAGCATTTAATTAAATTAATCAATTTAATTAAATGGGGAGGTGGAAATTAGACATGGATAATTAATTTGAATTATTTATCCAAAAAAGAGGAATGAAACAAAATTAAATAATTTCAACAATTATTGAATTATGGAAGAATAAAAGGTGAAATAATGATTATTATTATTATTTGACTATAGATGAAAGATAAATAATTAAATAAAAAATGATTTATTTAATTATTGAAGAAAGGCATATATTAGCGATGCAATTAAATAATTTTAATTGATCAAGATAGAATAAAGATGAGAAGGTGAATTAATTAAATAATTAAAAATTATTTAATTAATAAAGGAATTCGATCAAACTTAATTGAATAACTAAAATTATCCAATTATCAAAGGACGAGGATGAAGAAAAATGACACTCATAGGCTTGGGAAAATTTTCATTGTCTACACATGGGATATTAGATGGATTTCCTATATAAATGATCTTTCAAATCATTGTCTCATTATGCATTCATCATATCAATTCAAACATTCAAAAGTTGAACAATCCAAGACTTCACAAGATCATCAAGAGAGTATTCGAGATCATTTTTAAGGTGTTCATGGGAAAAATTCTTCATCAATTATTGCAACTATTCAAGATTCATTATCATGAAAGAATATCAAGCATCAAGCATGTTATTGAGATATTTTTGTGATGTAGCATGCTTGAAGAGCCAAGATCAATCATTGTTCTACTCCTATTGTCAAGATCATGATCTACATCCTTCATGCCCATTTCATGTTGAGTTGCAGATTTTCAAGAAATTATTTATAAAACATCATTGAATTTATCAATTTCCATTATTCGTGATCTTTGTTTCATGTTTCATTCCTTCATTTCAATGTCTCATCATTTGGTTTAATTACCTACAAGGGGTTTGAGCAAGGAAAACCCCTATTCCTTAACAATCAACACTTTTCCTCTCTCTTTGTGTAATTATAGATCTAGGTGCTTTGAATACTTGAAGGAACATTAAAGATTTGGTTACAAGCTTTTATAAAGTTGTTGAAGTTGTTTCCCCATTTGCAAGGTTCTAATCTTCTCTAAAACATCACCTACAACCCTAAAATTAGAGTTTCAGATCTGGAGACAAAATGGAACAAAAAGAGAAGACATCGAAGAAAAATTTCAAACATTGACATTATAGAAAACCCTAACTAGACTAATTAACCTAGATTGGTGAATGAGTCCTAGTTTAGGTCAGTTTTGATATTTTTATAGTTTCAAATACCCTTTTTTTAGAAACCTGTTCTTGTGTAGAAACCTTGATCAAGGTCTGGTTCATCCAGATTAGCGAATAACTCCCAATAGGCCTCAATTTTAGGTTATTTAACATTTCAAGCCTCCATTCCAGCTCTCTCAAGTTGCCAAGTACTCCTTTGTACTTTTCTAGTTTGTTGTTATGATTTATTTGCATGTATAGTTCATTTAGAGAAGTTTCTTGCATCATTGAATTCAATCATTACATCTTACATTGCATTTGTCTTTCCAAGTTCTAACTTGGTGGTCAACCCCTCTTTTAATTTGAAATCATATGCTTGGATACCCTTCTAGTAGATCTCTTTCCTTTATTCAACTCTAGGGGTGAGATCTCTATGGTCTCCTTGAGTGAAACTTGAGAGAAATAGGTCTAGGTCTAGGTCTCCAAACACGTAGTTTGTGTTCCACCTCCCAAGAGGTAGAGCACCTATTTATGTTGTTTCAATGATAAGAGAAATAGAAGGATATGAATTTAATTTTAAATCTAAAATTTCTAAATGTGATATAGATTAAATATAACATGAAATATGAAGGCGGAAGGAATCAATAGGATTGTGATTAAGATCATTGATCAAAGACCTTATTTATCTCATTCTAATCTTATCTACATGGATCACTTTGGAGTTGTTTTTCTTACCAAATAACTCACAATAAAACAATCACTGCAAAATATAATAATTATATTAGTCCTAGGAAAAGCATACCATCTATCATATTATATTATGAGTTAGAGGGAATATTATGTAAAAATTAAATATTACTACATAATTAAGAGGAAGAATATGTGTCACAAATGCTAAATAAACACTATCATAAAAGTGCAAGGGCTATCATACAAGAGAAAGATCAATCATGAAGGTTCATGAACAATAGATAAAAAATTATGATAGTCACATGTGATGAATATCATTTTATAAATTGTTTCATTAAAATCATGCAGCAAGTATTCATAAAGTATAGTTCATAATAATTAAGAACTAAATGGAAATCACACTAAATGGATTGTCACGGAGGTAATTTGATGCAAAAATATCCAAGGTGTAAGAGAAATCTTGCATGCCTAAATAAATTATTTATTCTAATTTTTGTTTGGTTTGGTGAATAAATTTTCAATAAGGGATAAAAATGGTAGGATTACTTTTTTTAGTAAGCTAGAAGGGCTAACAATGATAGGTTACTATTTTAATAAGTTGTCATTTATGCATGTATGGATAATAATTTTTACACAAAGCTATAGAATATTGAAATGAATTCAATGGTGAATAAATCATTTCAATACCATTTTTCATTTGTGAGATAATAATGTTTTATCTTTAAAATCATTTTAAAATTATTTAAAGTCAATTTTGAGGCACCTAGAAGTTCTAGAAGGGCTCAAAAAATGGCCAAAGATCATAATTCACCTAAAGGGACCTTTGGTGAACATTCTCTTTTTGGAGATATTTCCAATGGTGTAAATAATTTGTCAATTTGATGTATGAGTGAAAAGTTATGGCTCCCAAAACTTGGACTACCAGACTAGTTTGGCATATAAAATGGAAGTCATAGTTTGTTGGATAGGGACAAAATCATATAAAATGGTCACGAATGGAAATAGATTCATTATGAATGAGAAGATAGAAAAATTTAATACTTTTCAACACAAAAAAAGGGTTGGAGTCTTAATGGCCATTATTTCCATTCATAGACTGGCATGTTTGATTTTCTATATGTATTTGTAGCCCAAATTTTTATAATAGTGGTCTGCTGACTAGATAGTTGTATCGAGTTTGATTTCATGTCTATAGATGATTTCATGAAAGTATAATAAAGTTGCATGTTTTTTGTTCCTAAATTTTTTTGCTTGTGTAAGATTGTTTTTGAGGCAGAGTCTCCCTTCACCATAATTATAAGAAATCACATCATCTAATAGCATAGATTTTCAATGAGCACCCAAATAAAGTCCTTAGTATAAACCACCTAAGAAATTTTAATGGGTATTAAACCAAAGATATTTTGAAGAATTTTAAATTCCATCATCAATTCCAATCACACCAACATAGTTAAAGGGTATTATTATGTCACTTACAATAAAGGACTTCTCCCAATATTTTAGGGCATACAAGTATAAAAAAATTCTAGCTATTTGTCCTTGCTTGTGTTCAAAAATTGCAAATGTTTTCTATCTTGCTATGGTTTTATTAAAAGGGATGCTCATGCTTTGAAAGCCCTATGCTCTTTGCTATTCGATGCCCACGGCCTGTAGTAGGCCAGGGCTTTCTTTTTTGCTGTGTAGGGGGCTGAGGGGAGTTGGGGGCAGCAGGTGGAGGTTGTGCGGGGTGAGGGAAGTGGGTGGTGGAAGCAGTGGGGTTCTAAGAGGAGGATTCAATGTGGGTTGAGTGCTGGTTTTCGGTGTGAAGGTATGGCAGAGGCTCCCAAAAGCCTAGTTCTTGCTGGGCCAAAGCCTTCTCAAAATTTTTGAGCAGCCATGCATGCACAAAAATTGGATTTTTCCTTTGTGGGTGAGAGCTCTAAGCTCAAGAAAGTGAATGGATGCTTGCCACAGAGTCAAGATCACGCTGTTTTAGTTATTTCTCCTGAATCAGTTTAGGAGGACATGGATTATTAGAGCCAACATGTTTTGATCTACAATTTCTTGGGTATTCATGTCCCTCTTTCGACTTTATAATCCTGGATCTGTCGCACCGGGCAGGTTGACGGGGATTTCGAGCTTTTGGTGGCTGCAAATGGCTATTTCATGGTTGATTTTTTTTGTATCTCAGATTGTAATCATGTTTTTGAGGGAGGGCCATATTTTTATAATCATGTTGGCTTGTTCATTAATCCTTGGCATGGAGGTTTTAATGTGATAGAGGATCTTCCTACACAGGTTCCTATATGGGTCTGTCTTCCATGGTTGTCGTTAGAGTTTTGGAGGGAGGATATTCTGCACCAGATTGCAACCTTGTTGGGGAAGTTGGCTACCATTTCTCAAAATAATCTGGGTAAAAAGGTATTCTCTTATGCTCGTATTTGTGTTGAAATTGATTTAAATAGCCCTCTACCAGATTCTTTGGAAATTTGTATTAGCTCTGCCTCATGGATTCAACTGCTTGATCATGAGTCCCTTGCTTTTTCGTTGCCTCTTTTGTCATGAGTATGGACACCTTCAGCACCAGTGTCCTCGGGCACCCAAAGCTGTAGGGGTGTCTTCTTGTCCTTCTTTTGGACCTTCGGTGGAGAATGGGGATAAAGGGAAGGTGGCTGCGATTGAGGGTGGGCCTGATAAGGATGGCTTTATCCCTATTAAGTAGAGAAACAAAGGGAGGGGTCACAAGTGGGTCTATAAGGATAGTCAGAGTGATCAGGGTTTCAATCAGTTTAAGGTCCTAGATAATCAGGCTTTGGAGGAAGGGATTTCTATTAGGCTTTCTTCTAGGGCCACTGGCATGGATGTTGGGTTGGATATAGGGCTGGAGAAAGTAATTGTTGTGCAGAATATTTCTCCGGCATTGGAGTAGGGGAGTTCAGAGCCTCCTGGGGCCTCTGTAGATGTGCAGGATGATATTGTTTTAGCAGATTTAGCTAAGATAGTGTTTTCTTCATGTAAAGGTTGAGGATCGTCTCCTACCTTGGGGGTGTTGCAAAACCCTCTCAAGAAGGGGCATTTTGAATTTTCTTCGAAAGTTGGTCATAAGAAGGATGCAAACAAGCTTAAATCTACTGGGGATCTATTGGTAGAATCTAGTGCTATTAAGACCCTTGAGGCCCACTTCTCTCAACCTTCCTCATGATTATTCTCTCATGGAATGCAAGGGGGTTAAATAGCACCTCCTGTCAAAAGGATATTCAAGATTTGATTGTTGTTCATTCTCCCGATATCTTTTGTGTTTAGGAAACTAAGCTTTAGGTGGACCTCATGCTTCAACATGCCCCTCGTATTTGGTTTTCTGGCCAGTATTAGTGTATTGGGTCTAGGGGAATCTCTGGGGGTTTGGCTCTTTTCTGGGATCCTCATAAGGTTGTTCCTCATTTGTGGATTTCCAGTCAGTCTACTATTTCTATGGTGGCCTTGATTTTGGAATCTAGTGAGACTATTTTGGTTAGTAATGTTTATGCTCCAATTGATATTCGTGGTAAATCCCAGTTTTGGGCTCATATCAGGTATGTTAGGTCCTGTGCTCCCTTTCTACCTTGGATCTTAGCTGGTGACTTCAATGTTGTGTTGAGATTGGAGGAGAAAAAGGGAGGATTGCCTAGGCTTGGTCCTGCTTCAGATCTATTTCAGACTAATGTGGACTCTCTAGCTGTAATGGATGTAAAACCCTCTAATGGAATTTTCACTTGGAATAATAGATGGAGTGGGCCTGAAGCAATTACCCAACGGCTTGATTGTTTCCTTGTCTCTTGCTCTTGGGTTAGAGGTAGCTTGGTCATTTTCTCTAAGATTCTTGACTGGTGTGGCTTTGATCATTGGCCAATTAAGTTTTTGACTTCAGCTTTTCCAAATCTTAAGAATCCACCTTTCGATTTCCAGCTCATGTGGTTGTGTGATCTGTCTTTGGGTGATCTTGTGGCTCAATGGTGGTGGGATGGCACCCCTGTGTATGGTACAACTATGTATTCTCTGGTTAAGAAGTTGCAATTTGTTAAGTTTCATCTTAAGCGATGGAATAGGTTGAGTTTTGGTAATTTTCAGGCTAGGAAAAGAGAAGTGTTGGACCACCTTGTTGTGATTACCCATCAGATTCAGGATTTGGGCTTCTCGGAGGCTCTTGGGCATGTTGAATCTGAAGCTCTAAAATTGGTGGAAGAGTGGGAGCTTTGTGAAGATATTTTCTAAAAACAAAAGGCTAGGATTGATTGGCTTCAAGCGGGTGATCAGAATACGACTTTTTTCCATCATTCAGTGTAAGCTCATCGAAATAAGTGTTTTATTTCTTCTCTTGTTAACTTTGAGGGTATTTCAATCTTTGCACAACATGCTCTATCTAGAGAGGCTCATCAGTTCTACTCTAATATTTTCACTGAGGATTCTTTACCTGCTGAGGCTGATGAAAATAGAGTCCTTGCTTGTATTCCCTCTTTAATTTCTAATGAGTTGAATGTTTCGCTTATTCACCTAGTGACTTTGTCAGAAGTGGAGGAGGTGGTGTTTGGGATGAACAAATGGAAAGATCTTGGCCCTGATGGGTTCCCAGTTGAGTTTTTCTAGGATTTTTGGGATATTGTGAAGCTGGATTTGTTGGAGGTTGTTCGAGAGTCTCTCATGCCCTGAATGCTACTTTTCTGGTTCTCATTCCTAAGAAGGAAGGTGTAGACAAACTTGATCTCTTTAGACCTATTTCACTTTGTAATGTGGTGTATAAGATTATTACGAAGTTGATGGCTGAGAGACTCAAATCTTGTTTTCCTATGATCATTTCTAAGGAGCAAGGTGGCTTTGTGGCTAGGCGACAAATTCTGGATGGGGTGGTGATTGCGTCTAAAGCCATTCATTCCATGGCTACCTCTTAGGATAGGTCTATGTTTATCAAGTTGGATATGGCCAAAGCCTATGACAGAGTTAAATGGAGTTTTCTTCAGAAGATTATGCTGGCCTTTGGTTTTTCCTCTGATTGGGTGAGTTGGGTTTTGAGTTGTGTGACTTCTTCCTCCTTTTTGGTTATTGTGACTAGGGAACCTTCTAAGCTTTTTGGGGCTACTAGAGGCCTTCGTCAGGGGGATCCACTCTCTCCTTATTTGTTTATTATTTTGGCTGAGGGGCTTGGCCATCTTCTTAAATCTCACGTTTCACATGGCTTGATTCATGGTTGGTGGTGGGGAATGGGCTTGCCTATGCTTTCTCACCTCCAATTCATGGATGATACCTCTCTTATGGAATTGGCTCATATTAGGGAGGCTGATTCCTTTAGGAAAACTTTGGACATCTACCTTGCGGCTTCGGGCCAGAGAGTCAATGAGCAAAAGTCTTCTATATTCTTCTTTAATACTCCTCAAGCTATCCAGCGTCAGATTGCTGCTATTCTATGGTTTCAAATTAGGTCTCTTCCCTTTGTCTACTTGGGTATTCCTCTTGCTATTGGTTGTCAGCCTAGATCCTCTTGGAAATAGTTGCTTGATAAGCTTAGGTGGAAGGTTACTCATTGGACTCATCATTGGTTGTCTTCTGCAGCTAGATTAACTCTTCTCAAGTCTGTTATCCAGGCCCTTCTCATCTACAGGTGCTTTGTTCAAGTGGCTCCTATGTATTTCCTTAAATAATTTGATGCTCTTTCTCATCAATTTCTTTGGAGCGGTAATTTGTTGTCTTCAAAATGGAGCCTTGTTAATTGGGAATCGATGTGTAGACCAAAGCAAGAGGGTGGTCTTGGTTTATGCTCTACTATTTTGAATGGGAAAGCTCTTGCTGCCAAGCTCTATTGGTGCTAGTGCACCCATCAGCACCAGTTATGGGCTCGTATTCTCAACCATAAATATCTTCGAGATGTTGCTTCTTTTGAGGTCCCTCACTATCCTTTGAAAGGGAGTGGTTCTATGATTTAGCATACTTTGAAAGTGGGAACGTAGTTGATTAAGGATGCTCTTTTTTGGATTTGTCATTCGGGGTCACAGACTCTTTTTTGGCTAGATTCCTGAGATGGTCACCCTCCTATTCTTTCCTCTTTTCCTCATCTCTAGCCTCTTTCTAAGGTTTTTAGTGCGGGTGGCCGGGATATTATGGAGCATTATAAGGTGGTGCAGCATGATGGTTGGGATATTGTGGAGCATTATAAGGTGGTGCAGCATGATGGTTTGGTTCTACATTTTCATTGGAAGCACCCTTCTTAGTGGCCACTAGGAGGGTCTGAGGGGGATAGGCATGATCTTTCCCAACTTTTGGCTTCCCGTGCTTGGAATTATTTGAGAGGACCTAATGTCTTGGCTTGTGATGGTTCAAAATTGTTTGGAAAGTACTATGTGGTTGCCAGTTATAAGTAGATTGGTAGGTAGTTGTTTGGGGACATTGAGGTCCCTTGGTGGAAGCAAGTTTGGCACAAGTTGTCATGGACCAAGTGCAACTTCTTTTTGTGGTTAGTGGCTTAAAATCAATGTCTTACTTGGGATAATTTATGTAAGCGTGGTTTCCAAGGCCCCTCTATGTGTTCTTTGTGTCATGGGCATGAAGAGAGTGTATCCCATATCTTCTTTCAATGCTCCTATGCTAGGGAGATTCAGCATTTCTGGTGGGGGGTGTGGAATACGGCCTGCTGGCATGTTTCCTCTTTGGTGGAATTTGGGGAATGGTGGGGCAGGGCCCCTGTTTCTACTTCTTTTCTTCAGGATGCTTGGGCTTTTGGGCCTTCCTTTATTATTTGGAACCTTTGGTTGGAGAGGAATAGGCAGATCTTTTAGGATTCACGGTTGATGGATCCTCACCTTTGGAGGAAAATTTTACACTCCTTAGGAGAAACTATTGCGGCTAAGTGTGATATGACTATGCCGGTGGACCCTTGGGATGTTGATTGTTGTAATCATCTTCATCTTCCTCCTCCACAATGACAACTCATGTGCAACAGATGCAGGCATCCTACCCTGAAGGTGAATAGAGATGGGAGATGGACCCCTCCTCCCTTTGGAGTCCTAAAAATCAACTTAGATGGCTCTTCTCGTGGAAATCCCGGTCATGCTAGCATTGGGGGTGTGGGTCGTGATAGCTCAGGAGATGTTCAATTTATTTTCTCTGTGTATAAGGGTCTTCATACGAATAATCTTATGGAGGCTCAGGCCATTTTATTGGCTGTGGAGCGGGGCAGTCAGTTGGGATGGCGAAGGATCATATGTGAGTCTGACTCCTAGGTTGTGGTGAACTTACTGAAAAGGTGGTATATGGATAATGTGAGCTGGCAGTTGGCTTTGATTGTTGAACAAATTCTCACTCTCTGTGCCTCTCTGGAGTATATTACTTTCAATCATATTCCCCGTGAATGGAATGGTGTTGTTGATTGCTTGGCTAAATGGGCTTCTGATCATATGCATGATTGGAATTTGGTGGATTGGGGCCAACTTCCCCGGATTTGTCTCATCAATTGGATCATTTGGTTGAACTTGAAAGGGCCATTTAATGCCCTTGCTTTGTAACTTTTCCTTGGTTTAATAAAAATTTTACCCCCTTTATGTTATGGTTTTATTAAAAAAAAATACCTATGATTTATAGTAAAAATCCCTAACTCTCATTGCACTTTTATTCTAAATGTTCATTGAATTATCTACCTAGTTTTTAGTTCCTTAAGTTTCTTATAAATCCCTTTTACAATGTGAGGTTACTAACCCCCTTTATCCTTTCCCATGGATGACTTATTCAAATAACCACATGTGCATTTTAGAATTACTTAAGTGATCCATGCTAATAGCTTTATTTTTCCCACCATTTTCCAAGTGTAATGATTTCAATTTTTTTGTAGGTCCATTTGTTATATTTTGTTCAAGAAATGAGAAGGTACAAAACTGCAAAAAAGGGTGTCACCCGTTCTCATTCCTAGTGGTTTCCACATGTCCATGGAATCTTATTCACTAAATGTAAAAGAGGTCATGTAATTGCAGAAAGAATGGAATTTGGCATCTTCTTCACATAGTTCCATGAGTCCACTAATTTCTTAAACAAGGAATAGAACCTATGTGTGGAACCATGGAAAGGTTAACACCTAGCAACATTTGGTGGAGTTTTGTGAGTCTATAAGCTCTTTAATAATGGGCTATTTTTTTAATGCAGAATTGTAGAAAGGTGACACATGGAATTATTTTAAATGAATTCCATTAGTCCATGCATCCATCAAGGTGGGTCCCATTTCAAGCTATGAAATTATGGAAGGTTGCCACATGGACTTATAGTTGAAGTCACTGGGATTTTTGAAGGTACTCTTCTTAGAAAACCCATACAAATGACATATAAAGTGACATGACATGGAAATCCTTTATTGGCCAATGTTTTTCAAAGTACATTAGAAATATTCAAATATGTTCAATTCAATCTAGATCATTGAATATGGTACTATCTCTAGTGATCAATAGTTCACATTAAAACTTAAGAAATGAGTAGTTCAAAGTGTCTGGCTTGCACAACAAAGAGAAATGGTAGAAATGAGTGAATATTACTTAATATTTTTAAATATTTTCTCCATAAATATTGAAATTAAATCAAGGAGATAAATTATTATGTATTCATTGAATTTAGAAAAAAAAAAATAGAATTCTCTAACATCTATAACTTCCCAAGTTTCCAAAGCAAAAAAAAGGTCTACACTCTTAGGTCCTTTGTTTGTGAATTTTTAAAGCTTCTATCTTGATATTACAATTAAATTAGTGAATCCAGTCAATTATTTGGAAAGCATCAAAACCCTATAATTCAATACAAAACCCCAAGAAAATTTTGAGTTGTGGAAATTAGCTAGCCCAAAAGCCAACCATCTTCATCTAAAAGTCCCTTATTTGGAGACGTAATTATACAACTCCTTGGGTCAACAAGATAATATATAAATTCTAATAGGACTATTGTTGTAAGTGGCTTGAAAGAAAGTGGGGAGTGTAGGGATGTTGAACTCCATGCAACTAGATGGAATACCTTTACCCACTAGTACAACGAGGCCTTTCATATTTATATTTCAAACATATCAATATATGACCTATGTAAATTGATTGTCCCTGACATATTTATGAATGTGGAATTCATCAAGCATGTGGAGAAGAAATATGATGAAAATGTCAGTCATAAGGGGTACCAATGGGGTGGTGTTAGTAACAGTGGATAAGGCTTTCATATTTAAAGCTCTAGGTCTAAAACTAGCTATAAACAAGGTCATTAATTTTGAGTTATTCAAATAGAAGTATCTAGAGGAAAAGCATATCTATAGATTCGTATGATTACCAAGTCATAGATTAAAGTGGTTTGATAAGAGATCTATCAAAATTATTACATATGATGTTGAACCCTTCAAAATTGATATGTTTGAAGACTATTTCATTAAGAGCTATCATACACTCTATTAAATAGGCATAGGACAACTAAGAGGGGGGGTGAATCAATTGTCACAAAATTCAAAATAAAAAATTTAACACTTATTAATTCCACAACCACACTATTTGATAATTAAGTAAGAGTATGAAACAAAAATAACAAAAAGTAAATCAACATAATGATCATATTTTTACATGGAAAACCCAATAAGGGAAAAACCATGGTGATTGTTAACCCACAATATAAAAGATTATAAAATTGAATACAAAGGCTCACTACCAAGGGCTCATTGCTGAAAAGAGGACTCACTATCCAAGTACAAAGGATCACTACCTACAAAAAGGACTCGTTGTCCAACAGGGAAGCTCACTACCTATAGATACAAAAGATAAAAAAAGATCCACCACAACAATTAAAACACATCCACAGCTTGAATAAAGACTGCAAAAAACTTTAGCTCACTACCTTCAGGAATCTAACACTATGAAATTTTTTTGTCACAACTCACTCACACAAACACTTCTTATCTTATGATTTCTGGCTTACTTTTGTCACTTTGCATCACATTGTCATACATCTCTTCATGATTCAACTTGCTTTTATATCATCCTTAACCTTAGAAACTTTCTCCAAGGTTAGCCACAAATATCTTATTTCATAATTTCAAATTAGGTCAGCAACTCAACATTCCCATGGTGGAAAGGAATAAGAGTGGACCAATAAAAACATTTTTCAACATCAAAAATAATATCTTGAATCAACCACATGCTTCCTTAATTAAATTTTATTCTTCAAATGAAGTGTAAACACCAGGTTAGCCAAACCTAATGAAAATTAAAAAATAATGATGTACACTCTTCCAAAAAGAATATGACATGTGGAAGTCAAAAAACACTTAATTATGCACATGAATACATCTTAGAATCTTCCAAATACATCTGTAGAAAATGCAACAAACTTCAAACACTAAACACCTTTCACCAATCCATCCAGACTATACAAACTCACACTAAAACATGAATTTTGGATCACCAAATTTTAGACCTCTTTTCCAAAGCATAGAAAGACCTTCATAATACATATCCTAGATCCACAAGATGTAAAATGAAATAGAGGAGGAATGTAGAGAAAAAATATTTCTCCCAGTACACAAAAGACTAACTCTACTAGAAGAGTTCATATATCGGCAAAATTGACTTTCATGTACCATCAAACCAGAAGCTAAAACTAATTAGATATCACCACAAGATAACCATTATCAAACCTTCATATCTGCACAAGCATAGGATCAACATACAAGAAATGTAAAGCACATACTAGAGCACATTTTGACTTCTTTACTTTATTAATTTTCTCAAAAGCACTTGGAAACTCATCAAACCAACACATCTGCAACACCATAAAGATAGCTCCATATACTCACAACATCTCAGTAGCATCTCAACAATACATGTACAATCTGCAACATACTAAACTGTGTTGCAATTAGTGACATCATTAATGACAACATCACTAATCTTGCTCATGCTTGCAACAATCTCCCCCTTTGTGAAAAATCATCAAAGACAAAAATTTACACAATATCCTGGGAGAACACCTTCTCTTCCTCTACAACTACTTTTCACATGGATTTCTCTCCCCCTTTGACATCAATGGCAAAGATCAACAACTCTAATTACTCCCTCTTAGGAGTACACTCATACTACACCAATGGAAACCTTTTCTACTCCCCCTATGGATTAGACCCATTTATCAGTTTAGATAAATGATGAATCTATGAATTAACTAGACTGACGCACCCTCATGTGCACCTAGTTCAGAGGACCAATGACCCCAACCTCTCCCTAAGATGCTCAAAATTATCCTTCAAAAGAACCTTAGTAAATATGTCTATAATTTTTTCCTTTATTGTCACTTACTCCAATCTGAATTCATTCTCCAAGACTTTTTCTCTCAAGAAATGATACTTGATAGATATGTGTTTTGTTCTTGAATGCATGAGTAGGTTCTTTGAAATGTTTATTGCAATTGTGTTGTCACAAAAATTAGAAATAGGCTCATCACATATCACTCCAATGTCTTTCAGAGTTTTCTTCATCCATAAAACCTATGTGCAGTAGGATGCTATAGCAATATATTCTTCCTTTGAAGTGGATAAAGAAACTGAGTCCTTTTTTTTACTCAACCATGAAACTAATCTTCTACCAAGAAAGAAAGAACCACCACTAGTACTCTTCTGGTCATCTACACATCCATTCCAATCAACATATGTGTAAGAACTCAAGGTGAAATCATTAGTCTTAGGATACCATGATCCATAATACGATGTACCTTTAAGATATCTAAATATCCTCTTTACAACTATAATGTGTGCTTCTCTAGGATATGTTTGGAATCTAGAAACTAAACATATTGCATGCATAATATCTGGTCTAGTAGTAGTAAGATATACCAGTCTATCAATCATAGATTTGTATTTTCTCTTATTAGTCTTAGAAAATTCATCATCTTTGCTTAGTTTACATCCAATTACCATAGGTGTAGAAACCAATTTGGAATCATCCATCCCAAACTTCTTCAACAAATCTTTTACATACTTAGATTGTGAAATGAATATCCCTTTATTAGTTTAATTCACTTGTAGTCCAAGGATGAAATTTAATTCACCAATTGTAGACATCTCAAATTCTTTCTACATCTCTTCAACAAACTTTTTACACATTCCTTCATTTCCACCAAAAATGATATCATCAACATATACAACTATTATCAAAATTTTATTACCTTGCACTTTGAAGTAAATGTCAGTAGAACCTTTGTTGAATCCTTTCTTTGTCAAGTGTCTATCCAATCTTGCATACCATGCTCTAGGAGCTTGCTTCAACCCATACAATGCTTTCTTCAACTTACAAACCATGTCTAGTTTTTCAGATAATTGAAACCTTTCAAGTTATTCCATGTACACTTCTTCCTCCAATTCACCATTCAAAAATCTCGGCTTAACATCCATCTGATACACTTTGAACTCCTTGTGGGTAGAAAATGCCAAAAACATCCTAATAGGTTCCATTCTGGCCATAGGGGAAAATGTCTCTTCAAAATATATACCTTCCACTTGTGAATATCCTTTGCATACAAGTCTTGCTTTATTCCTTACGACTTCTCCACTTTCATTTAGCTTATTCTGGAATACCCATTTCAAGCCAATCACTTTTTTTTTCACAACCCTAGGGACTAGTTCCCATGTCTGATTCTTTTATAACTACTATAACTCTTCTTTCATAGCTCTCAACCAACTCTCATCTTCACATGCTTCACTTATAGATTTGGGTTCAATTTTAGAATGTAGACATAAATTCACTTCAGCTACAAATTTGCTTCTTGTCTTTGTACCTTCACTTTTATTTCCATAATCTGTTCCTTCAGACAATTCTTCTATACATACTTAGGAGTCTTAACAGCAAGTTTTAGCTCTTTCTCTTATTCTTCCTCGTCTTTTGATTGTTGTTCTTTATCTTATTCTTCCTTCTTGTTTTTCTCAGGTATATGTCCATAGATAGGATCATCAGGTTCAACTTCAGATATCTCAATAGGTCTACGTATGTCTTCATCAACTTTCACATTAGCACTTTTAAAAATCTTTCTCAATATTTTATTAGAGCATCTATATACTTTGCTAGTAGTAGAGTATCCAAGAAAGATTCCTTCATCACATCTAGCATCAAAATTTCCAAGATTTTCATTATCTCTTTTAATATAGCATCTGCTTCCAAATACCTTAAAATAATTCATAGTAGGAGTCTTACCAGTCCATAACTCAAAAGGAGTCTTTGTGATGTTGTATCTGATCTAAAATCTATTAAGATGATAAACAACAATGTGTATCATCTCTCACCAATACACATACTATATATTCGATTCTTTCATCATGGTTCTAGCAGGTTCCTGTGTTGTCCTAATTTTCCTTTCAACTACTCCATTTTTCTAAGAGGTTCTCGAAGTAGAAAACCATCTTCTTATGCCATTTTGTTCATAGAATGCATTAAATTCACCAGAAGTGCATTAGCCACCTCTATCAAATCTCAAACACTTGATTTTCAAGTTTAATTCATTTTCCACTCTTGCTTTGAATACCATAAACCTATCTCGATCCTAATTCTTTTCTCTAATAAAAGCAACCCATGCCATTCAAGTATAGTCATCAATAAGAAACATGAAATACTAATCACCATTTAGGCTTCCAGTTCTAGTCAGACCATAGAGATCAATATGAACTAACTCTAGCATTCTAGCAATAGAATGCTCTTTTCCCTTAAAGCTACATCTTGTTTGTCTTCCCAATGGACAACTTCTATAAATGGAATTACTAGGTCTTGTGATTCTAGGAAGCCCTCAAGCAATCTCCTTTGTACTAATTTTTGAAAAGGTTATCAAAATTTACATGTTACATTCTCCAATGCAATTACCAACCTTCATTGATTTGGGATACAAGACAATGGCCATCAACTCCCTTTAGCTAATAGATGTTTCCATGAGTTCTTCTTCCAACAACAATCATATCTCCATTTTTGGACCCTTTTTCTAATTTCACAAATGTTATTTTGAAACACAAGTTTAAAACCATTGCTACACATTTGATCAACATTCAGAAGCTTATGCCTCAAACCCTTCACATAATATAAATCATTAGTACTATGCACTCCATCAAAACTAATTGAACCTTTCTCATAGATCTTAGCTCTTGAATCATCACCAAACATAACTAAACCACCATCATATTTATCAAGTTTAGTGAACTTAATCTTATCTTCAGTCATGTGATTAGAACATCCACTATCAATTACCTAGTAGTCTTCATCCTCTATTGAATGAAAAGTAGTAACCAAAGTACCTTCCATTCTATTTCTCTTATTCTCTAGAGCCTTCTTTCTTACAAATTTTCTAGAGTTAGTGGATATATATTTACTTTCCAAAGATAAGAATAAGCATTCACTATCATCAACTTCATTCTCAGATTCATCCTTAGAAATTCCTACTTATTCTTTAACATAGTACAACTTCCTATATTTCTTATCCTTATAATCCTTATTCTTCTTATGTGAAACTCTATTTGGACATCTTGAAGCATAATGACCAATATTACCACAACTAAAACATTTAAAGGGAAACATACCTTTATACTTTTTGATGCCTTTCTTCAACTTCCTAGTGAAGTTTTGATGCAGGAGCATCTAGTGGTGTAAGGGAAATCCTACACAACCCAAAAATATGTTATCCTTTATGTTTCCTTTTGTTATATTTTTGTAGATGTTTTTGCATTTTTGGATACCCTTTTTATCAAATAAGAGTTCCCAACTTTCAAAATTGTATTTCTGCTTTTTCTATTCAATTTCTATTTTTTGTAGTTTTGAATTTGAAGGTGTGAGGAGGTAGAAATTTATATGGGAAGCTTCAGGATAGAAAAATAAGCACTTTGGCAAAAGAATCAGGTCAAGATCATTCCCTATTTGAAAGTTATTCAATTTTTCAGTTTCTACTTTTTTCCCTAAAAAATATTCTGAGTCTAGTTTGAGGCACTAAATGGTCCTATAAGGATCTAGAAATTTTTAAAACCAACAAGACTAGTTCTTAGTGCATTCTTCACTCTGAGACCTTTCCAATAGTTCAAATGATTCATCAAACAGAGTCCTGGATCAAAAGTTATGGCCCTCGGAAGTTGGTGCATTTTCAAAAATGTGCTAATTTTCAAATGTGGTTTTAAAATTTAAATTTAAAATTGTAATTTTTGGTGCCAAATAGCTAAAACTCATAATTTGAATATTTATTTTGGATCCAAACCAAAAAGGGAGTTATTTATGGGCTAGTTTATGATTTTTGGGTAGTTGTTTTCGGTGAAAAAGATCGCATACTATGAAAAGGGGGGATTTATGTAATTTTTGTAATTTGCATGTATTGTAGAACTTAAGGATTTGAGATCCTATGCATGTAATATTTTTATATTTTGAATTATAATAACATTCCCTAGTATTGTGTGTGATTTTTTGTGTCTCAAGTTATCACCTTCATCAAGTTTTCTTCCAACTCATAAACACCATCTCTATCTAGTTCATCTTCAATCTTGATTTCCTTAAATGTTGTTTCTATCTTCTCTTCCATCTTGTCTTCCTTCCAAACCTTTCTCATCTCAAATGCTTGCAAGGTGCCAAATAACTACTCTAAGGTGTACTTTTAATCATACACTTCTTCAATCATTGAGATCTTATCACTATCACAATCTGGTAGGGTGATCAATATCTTCTCAATTATGTCTTCATCTAATATTTTTCCCCCTTGATTTCTAACTTCATTTGCAATCAATTCAACCCTTTGAAAGAAACTTGTAAATTCTTCACCTTCTTCCATTTTCAGTTTTACAAGTCTGTTCTTCACCGCTGACTTCTTTGTCAATTTCACCCTTTCATTTCCTTCATACATGTCTTCCAACTGAACTTCTAGACTTCGTGTGTAGTATCCAAAGAGAGAACCTTAGCTCACTCATTTTTAGATAAACCATTGCAAATACCATACTTTTCCTTCTCATTTTCTTCATAAGAAAAAAATTCATCTACAATAGTCAGACCACCAGACAAAGGTGTATACTTTTTCTCAATAGCCCTCCAAGTCTTGAAACCAAGAGAGATAATATATCCTTTCATTTGTCCCTTTCAATCATTGTAATTGGTTCCATCGAACATAGGTATCTCCAACTTATGTGCCATCATATCTTCCTTAAGTGGTTAAACTCTACACCAAGGAACCAAAGCTCTAATACCAATTGTTAAATAGGAACAAGACAACTGAGAGGGGGGTGAATTATTTGTCACAAAATTCAAACTTAAGACTTCAACAATTATTAATTCCACAACCACACTATTCTACTATTAAGTAAGAGAATGAAACACAAATAATAGAAAGTAAATCAACACAATGAACACTAGATTTTTACATGGAAAACCCAATAAAAAAAAAAAAACCACAATGATGGTTAACTCACATTATAAAATATTATAAAACTGAATACAAAGGCTCAATGCCAAGGGCTCATTGCACAAAAGAGGACTCATTGTCCAAGTACAAAGGGTCACTACCTACAAAAAAGACTCATTGTCCAATAGGGAGGCTCACGCTTGTGGATACAAAAGAGAACAAAAGATCCACTATAACAATTAAAACACATCCACAAATTGAATAAGGATTGTAGACATATTTAGCTCACTTCCTTCAAGAATTTGACACAATAAAGAATTGTTGTCACAACTCACTCACACACACACTTTTTCTCTTATGATTTGTGGCTCACTTTAATCTCTTTGCATCACACTATCATACAACTCTTCACAATTTGACTTGCTTTTATACTATCCTTAACCTTAGAAAATTTCTCCAAGGTTGGTCACAAATACCTTATTTCATAAATTCAAATTAGGTCAGAAACTCAACATTCCCATAGTAGAAAGGAATAAGAATTGACCAATAAAAAAAATCAAGATCAAAAATAATATCTTGCATCAACCACATGCTTCCTTAAATTTTATTATTTGAATGAAGTGTAAACACTAGATTGACCAAACATAATAAAAAACAAAAGAATAGTTATGTACATGCTTCCCAATAAGTAGTTGGCACATCAATGCCACAACACACTTCATTATGCATGAAAATACATCTTAGAATCTGCTAGATACATCCACAAAACATTCAACAAACTTCAAACACTAAACACCTTTCACCAGTCCATCTGGACCATACAAACTCACACTAAAATGATGAAACATGACTTTTGGATCACTAAATTTCATACCTCTTTGCTAGAGCATAAAAAAGATGTCACAAGACATATCCTAGATCTGCAAGATCTGAAATGAAATAGAGGAGGATTGCAAAGAAAATATTTCTCCTAGTCCATAGAAGACCGACTCTATCAAAATAGTTCATATACCGATGAATGTAACTTTCATGTACCATTGAACCAAAAGCTAAAACTTAGGAGATATCACCATAATATCACCATTATCAAACCTTCAGATCTGCACAAGCATAAGATCAACACAGGAGAAATGTAGAGCACATGCCGAAGCATATTCTAAATGCTTTCATCATTTTGAATTCTTTTATTTATTAATTTTCTCAAAAGCTCTTGGAAACTCATCAAACCAACACATCTACAACACCATAAAGATAGCTCCATTTACTCACAACATCTCAATAGCATCTCAGCAATATGTGTACAATTTGCAACATACTTAGCTATTTTGACATCAATGAAAACATAAATGACAACACCACCAAAACTTGCTCATACCTAAAACACACTCTACCAAGTCCTACGTGGAGATGCTAAGTAGAAATCATTGTTCAATTATTGTACATGTTAGAAGATATCTAAATGCCATTGTAAAATAATGAGTTTGATTTTTCTACTTACATATCAAATATAATTCACAAGAAATTAATGGAGATTAAGGAAAATAATAAGGAGGTAAATTTTAGATGATAATGAATTTACTTAGCCACATGTTTATGTATGAGGGAAAGATAAAATTAGATAAGGAACTATAGGTGCAAATGATAAATGATAACATATATTCTTTTCTTTTCCAATGTTGGACTTATGTCTAGGAGATGCATTGTGACTCTACTAACTACATGTTATTTGAAAACAAAATTTTCAAAAAAAAATTGAGTTTCATGAGGGTGGAGGAGGACTAACTATGAAAGGAAATTATGGATTTCTTGAAACCCAAGGATAGAGGGCCTGAATTGGGCATGCAATAAATTTGGGGTAATCAGTATCTCCATTATTATTCAATGATTATAAGAGTGTATGGGTCCCTTATGGGACCTCACAATGCCAAGATATCTTCCTCTTAGGTTGGAATAACTAAAGATAACTTGGAAAATCAATGAATAAAATAAGGCCCATCTAAAAGGATAGAAGAGCAACCCTTTCTTCCATTTTTATATAATGTGATTTAAAAATTACTAGAGAGGGACTAGAACTCTTATATCCCATACTCCAAACATACAAGATGGTTCAAGGAAAAATAAGGTCATTTGATATTGAAGGATTCATAAATTAGGTCAGAACAAGCATTAAGAGATCCTGTTTTGCACACCAACTCCTCTTTAGTGAGGATGTAATTAGAAATTGACTCATTGACAAAGAGGTAAATGAAAGAATAATTACATGGGTTTCCTTTACAAAGGTAGAGGATATAAAGACCCAAAAAAGAGAAGATTATCTTGGAGCTAATGTAGAGATAAAATATCCTATTGCTAGGATTGAAATGGTATAAATCATGTTGAAAATTTCATTGAGAAATCCCAAATGATGGAGGAAATACCTTCCTACTAGCCATAAGTGGATTCATATCTATATTAATTTGTTAGAAGAAGAAATGGTCCATCAATGAAGGAACTATCTTGTCAAGATAAACCATCTGTAATAGCTTCACCTCCTTAGGAAAACCCCATTGTTGATTCTCCTACACAAGAGAAACCTCAAAAGAAAAATAGGCTTGATCAGCCATCCTTGGTTGATTATCCTCTAGGTGTTGATGAAGAGGATGATGTGGAAGTTTTTGTGGATGAGGTAAATCAATCCATTCCCTCTCCTCCAAGGGTAAATGTGGTTGGGATACTAAAAATACATTTGGGAATTAACTTTGTAAGTGGTAGGGATGAGACCAATAACATGAGGTCCCTTTCTTGTACTCAATTTATCTTAATTGATAAATTTGTTAAATATAAATAATTCAACATTTTTGTAATCAAAGCAAGGAGAGAAGAATTACATGCTAAATTGAACAAGGAAAAATATGAGGTTCACCTCTCCATTTATGAGGAGGATACAAATAGGGTGTTCAAGGATATTGAATTTAATGTTAATAAAATCACACCAAGGTAAGGAAAGAGGTTGGTAAGGCAAAGTGGATTGCTTCTACTACTTGAATGGGATATTACCTCTACAATATCTTTAGATACCATTTAGAGGCAAGATGAAGAGATTTTCTCTTGTGAGGAGTAGGAAATGTAAGCATATTGAAGATTAGGTTTCAGCCCTAAATGGGAGACCTTAGCCATATGGTCTCTTGCTCCAAACAAAGATAACCCCCAAGTGGTAGAGATAGTGTAACAAATAAGGGGGAATTTAATTGTTTAAAGAGTTTTAGACACTACAGCTCCCCAAGTAGATTCATTAGTTGTCTGCATAGCTAAATTTAATAAAACCACAATAAAGAAGATACAAGAGGAGTATGATTAATTGTTGAAGGTTCATGTAAAGCTAACTAAAGAGTATAATAAGTTAAAGATGCAAGATCCATTAGAAACATCTCCACCAATAGGGATAGAAGTGGAAAGTTCTTCAAAATTAAGTTTCTCAAGTAGATTAATGAAAGAAAATGGAGAATTAAATGAAATGATAGAGAAGCTAGAAGACTAGATGAAAATTTATCAAAGAGAAAAAAAGAAGACAAGTAGCATAGTGGATAATGTAATAAAGTATAGGGTATCCAAAATACTTGGGGGATTAGAGATTCCCATCAACCTTACTCTAATCTTAAGGATGCCTATGCCAAGATTGAAAATGATGAAGAGAAGCTTGTGAATATAATAAATAAATGGATACCCATGATTGCTAGTCTACATGAAATTTATAAAGGTGCAATGTTTGATGATGATATGCCTACCATCATTATACCTAAATAAGATATGGATAAATTGATAGGAGAAATGAAAACATATATGAAAAAATTAGTGCAATAGATAAAGACTAAATTCAGGTCTTTTGAGTGCTTATAAATGAAGGTCATGCCAAGCATCTTGGATGAAAATGGAGAACTCAAATCTCTAGACCAATGAAAGTCAAGTTTTAGCACCATGGTCCCTACCCTCACATCCTTCATCTATGTTAATGATGATGTGGATACAAATTTTCTTAGTTCCACTATTGAGAAGCTAGTTTCCTTATAGTAGCATTTAGATACTTTTTGTAAAAAGACTAGAGAACTCTTGGATGCAAAGTATTTAGAATACAATTACAACATTACAAAGCACTTTCATTCTCATATCCACCAAAAAGGAAATATATAGGATGGGATGAAAAATATAACAAAGTGTAATGTGTATTTTCTATCATGTCATCAATTTTCTAATGTATCATCCAACTCAAATGATGACATGACATTTTGGAGTATAGTTAGCTATTCATAGGAATGTTTCAATTTTGGCTCTTTTTTCTTTTTATATTCATCATTAGCTCCAATAGTTTCTAGAAGGTGTGCCCTCAACATGCATGAAGAAGATCAAAAATATCATTGTATGTTTCTCCATTCAACCTCATCATTGCAAGATAAAAAAAAAATCCCCTTCAATGGCCTCTACAACTATTTTTTCTTTTAGTGAAGCACTTTTTATCTTTTACAAACTTGTTTTAATGGCTTATTTTGTATGATACTATGGACAATATTGTCAAATAAAAATGTAATTGTACATGGCTTGAATATTTTTTCTCTTTTGTTTATATAAAAGGGAATTCAAATCTATTTACAAAGGATCTTGGAAATTTTTTATAAATAGAGAAGTTTATGTTTTAGGTTCATATTGTCTAGTCTAGTTCAGTCAAGGAAAATGTAGATATAATTGTCATTTTTTATAGAAATAAAAAAATTAAGAATATATTAACATATTATGATAATTTCGCAATCAGTTGTCTCCTAAATGTATAATTTCTTACTCTTATGAATATAAACTAATCATGGATCTTTTTTTTTTCATTGTTTCTATTTATGCAAATAAAAATTTCTTATTTATATTTTATTCAAGTAGTAGATTAAATTTTCATATTATAATTCTTGAGGGTTGTGAATGCATGTAAGGACTGTTAAGAACAATTACTTGTGAATTTAGAATGATATCATTGTAAGGTAGTGATATAAGCTTTCACAGAATTTATTTAAAGATTGTTGTTCAAAATACAATTGCATTTCTCTTTAACTCTATAATCTAGGTTTAATGCACTAGTATAAGTATAAATGATTGCTACATATCTACGATCATTATATTTCAAATCAATTTACCTTTTATTTTGTAATTTATTTCTTAAGGTTATTTTATGTTATCAAACACACTAAGCAATAGTCTCTAAGCATCTAGCCAATTGAGTTAGTTACATTTGTAATTTTTTTCCATTTTATAAGAACATTTTGGTTTTAGCAATATCTTGACATGAATTATGTGCATTTTTATTAGATATTATTAAGGATAACCCTCCTAGAATCTATAAAACCTAAAGTGAAAAGGAGAAATTTTTCAAAATCATCTCCTATTCATTGGCCAACTCCTTGAAATATTTGAGCATAAGAATTGGCTTTTATTTAGATAATTTCAAGAACCACTTGGGAATTAGAAACAAACCAACAAATTGGTGACTTTGTTGGGGACTAACTTAATAATTTCTAAATCCTGGTACTATCCTTTTTGATATATTCTATGGAAAAAGTGTCTTAAAGTCATTTTGTTGATCAAAATATTCAAACACCCTCATTTGTGTATGTAATTTTTTATCACTATGATACTTGCTAAATCTTTATTACCATTTGTGGGTGGTGAATCTAAAGGATCTTGTTATCAATGAAGTTTTAAGAAGAAAAATATTATAATCAAACATGGATAGAAGATCTTTTTTTAATATATCCAAGAAAGATATTGGCTGATGAACTTCAACCTCCAAGATAAACCTAGAAAGCCAAAGTTACAAGTAAGTATATTGATATCCTTGGTAATAATTTTTCAAAAAATGAAGGAATTACTCTTACCATGTGATTTTTTTGGGTATTTATGTTCAAATAACTAGTATAGTTGATGAAATTATAAGTCATGAAAAATTATAGTCAAATCAAGAAGCACTAATAGCAAAGCTTGAAAATGAGAGTGAGCATATTCAAAGAGAATATGACCTTAGATAAGGTTTCTATGACAAAATAAGTTCTCCAAATATTGTTGTAACCATAGAGTTTCAAAATAGTATTGCAAATAAGACCTCTAGTCAACCAATTAATTTTTCATAGAGATTAACTCCCATAATTATAATGCAATATTTTATAGAAATTGAAATATGAAATTATCTTCACAAAATGTCTCTTCGTCTAGATTGCATGCATAGAAAAAAATGGAATTATAAAAAATAATTTTAAGACCTCAAGTTAGACGTGGAAATAATGGAAAATATTATAATCATATATGAAATGAAAAGAAGGATAGATGCTATAAAATTATCTTATGGATCACATAATCCATTTGTCTCTAGATCCACTTCTCAGATGTTTCCTATCAGACATTTTAATTTCCAAAGCATCTCTATAAGCTCTATGCAATGTACCCTAGTGAAAAATATTATTTCTAATGTCCCAAAACAAGGAAATTTTCACACACCATATACCCAATTAAGCACCCCAATAAATCAAAATGTACACAAACATAATCCAAAACCTCAAGTAAGTTTACCACAAAAAAATCAAGAGGGTTATAGTAATTATGCATATTATTAAAAATATAAGCCAAATGTGGGTGGTCAAGTACATAGATAGAATCTTAATCCACCACGGGGTCAAAATGTTCTTAACCAACAAAATTTTCACATTAATCCCTAGGAAAATACTATTCTAGGGAACTTCCCACCAAGAAGACCATTACAATTAGAAAGATATAGGAAACTAGATTTTATTGGTATCTTGAATACCTAAATGTTTAACCCAATGATGTTACAAATTAAATTCCCATAGTTTTTGGTAGTAATCCATTATTTGGGGAAGGCCATCTCAAAAAAATTTTGCATTTGATAGATGAATTTGAAGTAGAAGATGAGTATGTGGTGATGAAATTGTTCATGTAATCTCTAGTAGATGATGCAGAGGATTAGTAGAAAGGTTTTCCTGATGCTAGCATTGGTTGTTTGAATTAACTCAACTTGATATTTTCATGCAGGAGCATCCCTAGTTGTAAATAAATCTTATATCAACTAAAAATATTTCACTTCTTACATTTCATTCAGTAGTAGTTTCAGTATTTCATTCCACATTTCACCACATTCTTGTTTCTTAGTTCATGGAGTAGGGTATATCACCTACACATGGACATATTCAACATATCAAGATTTCAAATCATTTGTATTTGTTTTAAGAAGTTTATTGCTCTCAAAATTTCACTATAATTCATAGTCAAAGCATTTGGGGCTGACTTGGTCTAGATTTCTTAGTGTGGACCTATTCCAAAATGTGTGGATATTAATAAGACATCATACAAGCATTTTGTGTCCAAGGGGATCTATCTTTGAGATTCAAATTCAATTTCATTTTTTTAGGCTAACATTCACATTGATCATTCATAAAGTTTTGTAAACCCTTGTGGCTAATGTGGACCTTTGTTGGAGCTGGAGAATCATATTTAAGACCATTTTTAATTCAATGTAATCATATTTGTTATTCATTAATAGTTAATTAGGATTATCATGATTAGCATTTAGATATTTTTTATTTGCTTTATGAAGGACTATAATAAGGCCTTTGGCTAGTTGTAATGTTGAATTCCCTTGTGGTAGACCTATGAAACTTGGTTATTGGCCCATGCGGCATATGATACATGTAAGATTACCAATTCAATAAAGAATCATATTTATAGAACATTTATCATTTTTATTTCAATTGTGTTGACTCTAAGCTACATGGTTGAACTATTCCTTCTAAACTCTCCATCTGTGACTACACCAAGTGGTATTAAAGTGAGTTTGTGAGTCCTAAAGGAATTCCTTGTGGTGAAGAGATCACTAACTAGAGGTAGGAAACATGTTTTTTCAACCAATCATCAATTATGAGGTAGTTCAGACCATTGTACCCAAATCACTGAATTGAGGTAGTTGCACCAGATCTAAGGAGAGAGATGTTCTTGAGGAGAGTGCTTACCATGTAAAATGTTTCTAGAAGAAAGGATGAAATGTTGGAAATGACGTGAAAAATGTGAGTCTAATTAGATGGAATATAAGAAGATCAAAGATGAGTCCTAAACCCAATACACAAAGATGAATGCGATGATGAAGTAGATATTGTTGTGAACTGAATTAAAGAAGCCCTAGGTGAAGAAGAAGAATCAAATTAGATGAAGATGTTGAAAGTGATCTCCAAAATTTGTAAGGGCCTAGAGTTGAAATTCAAAATTATATGGTAAATTTAAATTGTAATGAATTGATTGGTTTGATCAATTAAATGGAAGAATACTTTGAATATGAAGAAATTGAAGATTGAAAAAGAGTTAGATTTGTAAAATCAAAGTTGAAAGTTCATTCTTCCTTATGGTGGAAAGAAGTTCAATTAGATAGAAATAGAAGAGGAAAGGAGAAAATCATCAAATGGGATAGAATGGTGATAGATTTGAATCATCTATTCATACCAATTGATTATGAAGTTAAAGTATTGAAAATATTATAGAACCCAAGGTAGAAGGAGAAATTTGTGAAGGATTATACTAAAGAATTCTACAAGATGATCATTAAGACTGGACATAGTGATGAAAGTAAAGAAAATGTGGTACGGTACATCAAAGTGCTAAGAACATCCAAGATGAATTGAGCCTAGTGAATATGAAATCAATTGAAGAAGCATATTAGTTTACACTGAAAGTGGAGGAGAAGATGAACAAGAAATTTGAACAAAAACAAAGAAGTGCAAGAGGAAGATTCCAGAGGAGTGGATCACAATTAGGAGAATGAAGACATCATGCCAAGTAGAAAAAATATGGAAAACCCTACTAGAGCAAAGAAAAGGATCACCATTCATATCACAAAGAAAAAGAAGATAGAAATTTCTACCATAGTAATAGAGGAAGTCATAATTCTGTAATGAATGATACTAAAGAGATGAAGAAATATATAAGAGACCATTTAGAGGAACCTATTTCAAGTGTGGAGTTGAAGGACATAGAGCATTTGAATGCCATCAATGAAGTACTGGAAACAATACTAAGTATACTAGAAGATCCACTTATGTGGATGAGAAACCTATCAAATCCCCTAATTTAGTTGGGAAACCCGAGAAAGGTGAGTCATTGGTGATGAGAAGAGCTTTGACACATGAAGAAGTTTTAGGAGTTTATGGTGAACTCCTCAAACACCCCCAGAATCACCTTTAAGACAAAATAACTTCCAAAAGAGAGAAATGGAAGAAATATTATGCTATCATTAAGATGCAAGAATTCTAAATTGAATATGGAAAATTACATATGAAGCCTTGCTTATATAGGCAAGGTTGAGATGTAGTAGTTAATATGATGTTGACATGTGTCATAATCTTATGATATGTGACAACTAGCTAACTACCTAGGAAATGATGCTAGATAAGATAAGACTTTTAGAAAAGACATCTCATCCTCTTAGAAGGAATCTTATATCCTAAGAAAACATGTGAACCTATCACCTAGTAAATGATAGCTAGACATATAATTAAATTCCTAAGTAAACTTATGTAATTGTAATTAAATAATCAATTACACCAACACCTGCCTATAAGTGCAATTTGGGGAGAAAATTATTATGCAAATGATGAAAAGATGTGATGATGGGTCCTAACTACTAGGCCATGTTAGGTGCCCATGTATAAATGCAATGCAAATAAATCTCCTAGAACTAGAGAAAAGGAGAAAAATTAGTGGGAAATCCTCCTCCCCAAAAGAGAGATGAAATGAAAAACAATAATGATATCCATCACAAATCCAATCAATCTCCATCCAAACAAAGGATGAAAAGAAAGACAATTCAAGCCCCCACAATGAGATAACCTATTGCAAGAGAAGCACTAGAAGTACACTATGGAGTAACATTGTAATCCTTAATTTGGTAGGGAAACATACTTCTATTTTCTAGAAAACATATTAGAGTCACTCAAAGACTCAAGTTTGGAATCATGATAAAAGCAACAATAGAACCAATTCCAAGGAAAATTAAAGAACTCACAAACTCACATAGCTTTGGAATCTATGAAGCAATAATCAATTGAAAAATGATCTGGAACTGAAATGAAGTATAGAGAAAATGCAAACCTAATGCATGTACAAAAAATGAAATAGTGTATGCATTGATGAATGTTTACATTTTCCTCCATGATGAAAAATAACCTCAAATCTATGTACATGAAAGAATCTAATAAAATGTCCTACACCACTATGAAGTGCTCAAAACTAGATTTTCATCAATATCTTATTTTCCAAAAATAGACACTGTGGAAAAAAGTTATGAATTTAGCCTAGAGGAAATGGGTTTTATAGCAAAAAAAAATTATTTTTGATTTTATTTCTATAAAAAATACTTCTTTTAGAAAAGAATAAAAACCTGGAAATATTTTGAAGCTAAGAACAAAACCCAAAAATAGTATTTTATCCAGCAAACAGAAGATGAAAAAATGATTTTTTTTAACCTTTACCTAGGAGAAAAATGGCATGTAGTTCTTTTTGTATGATGATTTTCATGAGATCTATCCAAGATTGCAAAATCTAAAAGGTACCCATTTGATATTTTGACCTTGGCTACAAAACCCCAAAAATGTTTTTCCTACAAATGAGAAGTAAAAATGAAAATGGCTCCAGTAGAAATGACTTGCATTAAATTTTAATGAAATGAAAGCCAATATTTACTTTCTCCAATGCCCTAGATTCAATGGAAAGGTTCTTAACACCCAAACTCACACCCAACAAAACTTTCATGCCAATATTAGTCTCTCAGATATGGGAAGAAGTTTTCACCACTAAAGCTTTGATACCATGTAGGGATTTATGGTGAACTCCTCAAACACCCTAGAATCACTTGTAAGACAAAATAACTTACACAAGAGACAAATGGTAGAAATACTATGCTATCATTAGGATGCAAGAATGCCAAATTGAATATGGGAAAGTACATATGAAGCCTTGCTTATATAGGAAAGGTTGAGATGTAGTAGTTAATATGAAGTTGAAATGTGTCATAACCTTATGATATGTGACAACTAACTAACTACCTAGGAAATGATGCTAGATAAGATAAGACTTCTAGAAAAGACAACTCATCCTTCTAGAAGGAATATTATATCCTATTAAAGCATGTGAACCTATCACCTAGTAGATGATACCTAGACATATAATTAAATTCCTAAGTAAACTTATGTAAGTGTAATTAAATAATTAATTACACCAACATAAGTGACTGATGAACCACCGAAAATGAGTTTTTTCAGAACCAAATGTAAGTTTAGAGAAAAGGTATGTAAATTTATCATTGATAATGGTAGCACTGATAATCTAGTTTCAAAATATATGGTAATCAAGTTGAATTTGGAGATATTGAAACATCCAAACTGCTATAGGATAGCATTGATTCAATATGAGCATAAGATACTTGTGAATGCATAATATTTGGTAAAATTTTATATAAGATCATATAGGGATGAACCATTGTGTGATATTATTCCTATGGATTCATTTCATTTACTGTTAGGAAGACCATGGAAATATGATAAGAAATAAATTCATGATGGAAGAAGGAACACCTAGAATGTAACTTCAAATGGAAAGAGAATTAAGCTGATACATTTTGAAGAAGAAGGTAAAAGTGAAGTTTGTAGAACTACAAGATTATGTTTGGTATATGAAATAAAATTTTGGGATGGATTGAGGCATTAGAATATGTGTATTACATTGATTACAAAGAAGGGTGGTAAACCAGAGGTAGAGTATCCTACCACAAAGAATTTAGATGTAGCAAAACTATTAGTAAAGTATGAGGATATCATATTATAGAATGTACCAGATGGACTTCCCCCAATCTGAAGCATCAATCATCATATATACTTTATACTATGAGAAATTTTACTAAACAAGGCATTACAGAATAACATTGAAAAATACAAGATTTGATGAAGAAAGGATTGATCGCAAAAAGTTTAACACCATGTGTGGTTCCTATTGTACTTGCACCAAAGAAAGATGGGGAGTAGAGAATATGTAAAGATTCAAGATAAATCAATAGGATCAAAATCAAGTATATATTTTCATTGTCAAGGATGGATGACATTATGGACTATTTGAGTGGAGAAAAGTATTTCACAAAGATAGACCTAAAGAGTGGGTATCATCATATCATAATCAAAGAAGGAGATGAGTGGAATACTATATTTAAGACTAATGAGGGATTGTATGAGTACTTAATAATTCCAATTGGATTGACTAATGCATCAAGAAATTTCATGAGATTGATGAATGAAGTACTAAAGAAATTCTTGGGTAATTTTGTTGTTGTTTACATGGAAGATAATCTAATTTTTAGTAAGACTAGAGAAGAAATTTTTTGGCACATTAGGTAATTATTGTAGAGATTGAGAGAATAAAATTTATTGATTAATGTCAAGAATTGTAGATTTATGAAGACAAAGTTGGTGTACTTTGGTTTTTTTATTTATGTTGAAGGATTCAAGATGGACCCTCAGAAAGTAAGAGAAATTTTTTATTTTCCTACACCAATAAACATTAGAGTAGTGAGATCATTTCATGGATGATCAATTTTCTATCAAAATTTTATCAAATGCTTTCATATCATTTTCACACCTATGATAGAGATAATGAGAGGAGATAAGGACTTTAAGTTGACATTCAAAGGAAAAAGAAGCTTTGAATTGTTGAAGGAAAAGGTGAGATCAACCAATATTAGAAATACTTGATTTTGAAAAAGTATTTCAAGTTGATTGTGATGCAAGTAGAAATGCAATAAAAGCATTGTTGAGTCAAGAAGGAAGACCTATAGCTTATTTTAGTGAGAAATTGAATAATTCCAAAATAATATTTTTAGTTTATGATCATGAATTCTAACCCATAATTCAATCCTTGAAGAAGTGGAGACATTACCTATTGCCTAAGGATTTTGTGTTGTATACTAACCATCAATATTTGTAGTATTTGAATAGTTGAGGGAAGTTGAATAAGAGAACTATTTAATGGGTTGAGTTCTTACAAAGTTATACATTTGTGTTGAAGCATAGAAGTGGCAAGTCAAAAAAAGTTGCAGATGCATTGAGCAAGAGAAGGAATTTGTTGATAGAGATGAGGATAGAAGTATTGGGTTTTGAGGAACTAAAGAACATGTATGGAGATCATCTATATTTTATTGAATCTTGGGGATCATGTAAGGAACCAGTAGTAATAGACCAGAGCCAATGGATGGATTATTTCATTCATGAGGATATGTTGTGCAAGGAACGCCTATTGTGTATTGCAAGGAGTTCAATGGGGGAAAAATTGACCAAGGAGAAGCATAGTGGAAAGTTATTAGGAAATTTTGGAGTTGAAAAGAATGTAGCTTTGGTAATTGAACATTATTTTTATTTGCAAATATACAAGGATGTTAGGAAGCATGTTCAAAGTAACAAAAATTTTCAAGTGGCAAAAGGGAGTAGTTAGAATATTGGATTGTGTAAACCTTTGATACTACCATAGAGACCTTGGAAAGATATAAGCATGTATTTCTTATTGGGATTACCAAGAACACAGAGAGGATAAGATTTTATAATGGTAGTAGATAGATTTTCTAAAATGACGCATTTCATTCCTTGCAAGAAGACTAATGATGTTGTGCATGTTGGTGATCTATTTTTCAAGGAGGTTGTGGGATTTCATGGATTAAGTAAGAGTATAGTTTTGGATAGGGACACAAAATTCATTGGAAACTTTTAGAAGACATTGCATAAGAAGATGAAGAAAAACTTGGATTTCAGTTCAGCGTATCACCTACAAACTAATGGACACATAGAAGTGGTAAATAGAATTTTAGGTAGCTTGTTGAGATATTTGGTTGGAGATAACATAGGAAATTGACACATAGTTCTAATCACAAGAAAAATTTGCATACAATAATTTATCTAACTAGAGTACAAGGAAGACACCATTTGAAATTGTGATACAAGTACATCCTAGAGGAGTTGGAAAACTAAGAGATATCAATATGGAGAACAAGAGTTCAAAGGTAGAATAATTTGTAGGTTTCATGGAATATTTACATAATCATGTTCAAAACCACTTGGAGGATATGAACATTAAGTATAAGGAGAAGGAAGATGAGGAAAGGAGGAATAAAGATTTTGTTGCTAGAGATGAAGTGATGGTATATTTGAGGAAGGAGATATTTCTAGTTGGATTATATAATAAGTCAAAGATGAGGAAGTCTGGACTGCATAAGATAGTGAGGAATTTTGATTCTAGAAATGCATATGAAGTGGAGTTATTGGAGACATTAGTTATATAACCTATTTTGAATATTGAAAACATCAATGAGTATCATGTAGGACATTCAAGTAGTAGCAACAATGAAGTATATTTGAAGGAGAAGTTACCACATCAAGAATCAGAGGAGGTTGAGCAAATTTTAGATACTAGAACCAAAAGGAGCACTAGGAACAATTAGTACAAAGGATATTTGGTGAAGTAGAAAGGTAGGCTAGTGGAAGATTCATCATGAATTTATTAGGCTGAGGTGGACCATCTTGGTTTTCCTCTGGCCCCTAGAAAGTGAGGGACTCACTTTTCTTGCAATGTTGGGTGTCTGATATAGGAGATTCCTTGGTTGTAAAACATCTTGTATCAACCAAAAACATTTATTTTCATGCATTTCATTTAGTAGGAATTTTAGTATTTCATTTCACATTTCATTGCATTCTTGTTTCACAGCTCACAGAGCAAGATATAGCACCTACACATGGACATATATGATATCTCCATATTTTAGATCATTTGCATTTATTTTCAAAAAGTTATCACTCTCAAATTTTCAATTTAACTCACAGTCAGAGCATTTGGGGCTGACCTAGTCTATATTTCTTAGTGTGGACATATTCTAAAATGTGCAGAGCTTAAAGGGAAATCATACAAGGATTTTGTGTCCAAGGGGATCTATCTTGGGGATTCACAATTCATTTCATTTAAATGTGAAGTATTATCTTTTCATTTTTGAGGCTGGCCTTTACATTGATCATTCATTAGGTTTTGTAAACCCTTGTGGCTAACGTGTGCCTTTTTTGGAGTTGAATAATCATATTTAAGACCATTTTTAATTCATTGTAATCATATTCATCATTCATCAATATTTAATTATGATTATCATGATTAGAGTTTAGATTTTTTTATCTACCCTATGAGGGATTGCAATAAGGCCTTTGGCTAGTTGTAATGTTGAATGTTGTTGTGGTAGGCTTGTGAGCCCCAATTATTTACCCAAGAGGCATATGATGCATGCAAGATTTCTAATTCAATAAAGAATCATATTTTTAGAAAATTTATTTCTGTTATTTCCATTGTTTTAACTTTAAGTTGCATGATTTGGACTATTCTTTCTAAACCCTCCATCAATGACTGCACCATATTTAGAGAAAAATATGGTGAGAAAAATAACCCTAGATTCATTACAAATGATTTGACTAGTATCAATAAAGGGTATAATGAATCTATCTAAGATTTTAACACTATACTCATCAAGGTCATGAATCAAATTCCATAGTATATGAAACCTAGTGAACATATTTCTATAGTCCTATAATGTAATGCTTATGATCCTAAAATTAGTTATTAGTTCAAAGAACAAGATCCTAACTCCTTAAGAGATGATTTTAAAACAACTATTCATATTGAAAACAAAAAAATAAATTTGGAAAAGTTACCAAAAGAGATGATGTAAAGATATTGAAAAAAACATGAGGGATGCCAAGCAAAAGAATCATTATCTAAAGGCAAGATTGGTAAGGTTATTAATGTTCTAAAATATCTAAGTTATAAGGTATCAAGAAATGAGAAACTATTATCCCATGATAAAAAAAATTAAAAAAACAATACAAAATTCCTAAACTATTTGATCAACCTTATAATATAGACTAGCATAATGACTAACCAATATAAAATAACTTGAGGGTGGTTCCTAATAAATAAAACCATCATCTTCTAAAAATAAATAATGTAAACTTATTGTAGAAGATAACCCTTTGTGCATGGCTTTCCAATTACCCTATTCTCCATACCAATGCATGGTTGCACATTCTTTTGAAGAATACTCTAATCCTTGTGATGATTGCAAAATCCTCATGATAAAGATCATGATATTAACTAGAATGTGTTCAAAAAGTGAGGACTATTCATTTAATGAAGGATTAATTGAAGAATACATTCATGATAAAAGGTTTCAGAATTACAATTACCATTAACAATTTTTTTTATAATGAGCATATAGAATGTGATGGTGTACATAATGTTGAGACACTTGAATCTAATGTCAAATTGAGAAGACTTTTAGATGAAGAAATCAAAGCACTAGCTGCAACTACTATTTCTCAATTTAATAGTAATTACAAATTCAGAAATAGAGTAGTCAATAATGATTAGGACAAACCAAGAAGTATCTTCATAAATGAGAACAAAAATGAGGTGAAGGATCAATTCCCTATCCAACAACAAGAGAAGCTTGAGATAAAAAATAAGAACACATAAAATAAAGGAAAAGGTATTGAAAATATTGAGAATCAAATTTTTTCTCCTCTTTTAAAGGATAAATATCAAAAATACTAAAGAAAAACAAGAAATAGAAAATGCTAAGTGTACTCAAGAAATTGAGGTACCAAAAAAGGGTGAAAATATCAGTAATCAAGTCCCACCAAATGATCAGAATTATGGAATGCCAAAATATATCTTAATGGATATGGCTCAAATATTATCACAAATTAAATTATTTATTCCTTTGTTGGAGATAATGAGGATAGGACACAAAGAGAAGATAGTTGTTGTTATCAATGGTTTAGCTATAGATTTTGTCAGTAAAAAGAAGATTATTACCTTGCCTGAAAAGGGTAAATAGCAGTAAAAAGGGTTGAGCCTAAAAGTGCTAACAATGAAATACTTGAAGTATATTTGGGAAATACTTTCACTACATTCCCTACTCAAGTTGATCCTTTCTCTATCACACTAAAAATTAATGTTAAGGTGGTTGGGAATTAAATTATTGCTTTTGCATCAACAAATATATAGTTCAAAATTGTTTCCTACACTAGAAAGAAATTCATAATGAATGTAACTATACTCAACATCCCACCTTAGTATGTGAATTTTTTTTCAATAAAATGGTCAACAATAATTCGTGAAAGTATGCAACATAATTTATCTTATCCCATGATCCCAATAAATGGAAAGAGTATTAGGTTAAATAGAGAAAAAAATATCTCCTAATCTTGTTGAAGATAGTCAATTAGTTGAGTAGGTATGTTTCATTGATATTGACATGGATAACTTCAGAGTTGAAGAAACATTAGCTGAGAAAAAATAAGTTTCACCTATGACTCAAGAAGTGAAGGAACATGTTCATGATAATGACCTATGGTCAATGTATTTTGATGAAGCATGTTCAAAGGAATAAGAAGGTGTTTGGGTGGTCATTATATCACTACAAGGTAAGTCAATGAGTACTCTTTTTCTCAAAAATTTGAATAGGAAAACAATGTTATAGAATATGAGGAACTATTATTAGGACTTAATTTGGTTGTCAAACATAGTATTAAGAAACTAAGGGTTATAGGGGATTTTTAGTTAGTAATGTTCGAAATTAGAGCTAAGTATGTTTCTAAGCACAGAATATTGAATCAATATAAAGCTACAATAGTGGGATATAATTGAATTGTTTGATTCCTTTTCTATTGACTAGGTGGAGAGGTCCAAAAATGCAATGGAGTACCTCCTTGCTAATATATCTTTAAGACTTGATTATATTAATTTTTTTAGGATATGTAATTTTGAGGTCAAAATAAAACCATCTATTCCAAAAAAAATTTGCAACTAGCAAGTATTTACTAATGATCAAGATTTGTAGAAATTTCTACATTATAATGATGAATACCATAGCCAAGAAATATCCTTCTAAAATTTTTTTGAGGCGTTTGATGGAAAATAAAGTATTCTTGGGAATGAAATCTTGTTAAAGGAAAACAAAATTCTAAGTGTACAGGTAGCTTTAGAAAGAGTATTTGATATTATAGATAAGTGTATTGTGAAACCAAACCCTATGCATGATAAAGACCTTGAATAATTAAATATAGGAATAAATAATGCACCCAGGAAGGTATATCAGGATGAAATTAAGTCCCCAAATTACGATCATATTTACTGCACTACTCAAAAAATATAAGCATATATTTGCATGGTCATATGATGACTTGAAAGGGTATAGATAGGACTTGTTTCAACATGATATCCCTCTAAAACTAGATCCTAAGCCATTCAAGTAGAAACAAATACCTACCAACTACATAGTGGCACCCAAAATGCAATAGGAGTTAATGAAACTAATAGAGAGTGGTATTATTAAACCCATTGAGCATTCCACTTGAGTACCTAACTTAGTGTCAATCAAAAAATAATTGAGACATTAAATTATGTGTTAACTTAAAAAAATTTAATGTGTCTTCATTAAAGGATAATTATTCAATGCCTAACACGAAGTCAATGTTGTAGAAGGTCACAGATTGTGAGTTGTTAATCATGGATAGTTTCTTAGGCTACAAGAAGGTGAAAATAAAAGAGCTAGAGTAGTACAATACTACATCCATTACATGATGGGGAACCTATGTCTATGCTAAGATGTCATTTGGGCTCACCAATACTGGAGAAACATTCTAAAGAGCCATGGATGTTCCATGTTTAGATGTCATTGATGTGTTCATGGCAGTGTATCAAGATTGTTTGAATACTTTTTCTATAAATGCAAAGAATCATTGTATGCATCTCAAAAAAAAATTGTCAGATCTTTGGAATATGGTATATCCCTTAATCCCAAGAAGTGTTCAATTGGTATTATAGAAGGTAAGTTGTTAGGTCATATAGTATCAAAATAAGGTATTATAATTGACCCAAAGTGTGTTGCTACAATTGAAATAATTTCCAATTCAGAAACAATTAAATGTATTCAACATTTCTTTAGGCATGTAAAATTTGTAGGAAAATTTATGAAAATTTATGCTAAAAAAAATACATTTCCAAGATTCCAAAAATAGGTGAGTCTATATTGTTGAGTAAAGAGCCAACAAGGGATTTTTGAAGTATTAAGGAAGAAATCAAACAAGATCCCTTTTGTTAAAGGTGCCTAATTTCTTAAAACCATTCCAATATTTTTCCTTTGCTTCATTTCATACTATTTTTGTTGTCTTGCTACAAAAAATTGATAAACAATATGAGAAACCCATTTCCTTTTTAGTAAATGTATTTACATTGTTTAATTAAAATATGATATAATGGAAAATTAGGTTTATTCCCTAGTTAAATTAGTGAAGAACTTTGGTATCAAGACATAATAACCTGACCAAAATAACCCTGGACAGAATAACCCGACCAAAATAACCCAAGGACAAAATAACCCAGGGTCATAATAACCCATGGATAGAATAACCCATGGTCAAAATAACCCATGGACAAAATAACCCATGGTCATTTTAGATCAAGCTAGTAAACCAGAAATGACATAAAATAAATTATGAATATGATTGTGAGGCACCATAGAGGCTATTTCAGTCATTTTTAGACCATATATCTATTATATACACCTAAAATAGCCTTAAAACACCTTTAATATGTTTAAATAACCTATAAAATGGTAAATAATTATAAAAAATAAAGGCAATTTCGTGGGAATAAGTTGATTATTTTGAAGACACATGGATTGGCAGACTAACCAGAAAAGGCAACAGACGATCACCCAAGTTTCCAATCACAGTGTCGAATTGCTATTCGGCTACTCAAGATGATCTTCCCATAACCAATAATATTATAGAAGGATGACACAAAGGATTTAGTGAATTGCTTCAAGCATCACACAACTCAATCTAGAAATTCATCAAAGCATTGAAAAAAGAACAAAGTCTCCAAGAGAATAGAATAGAGAAATATATGGTTGGATACACTGGGCAACCAAGTAGGAAAAAATACCATGACCTCAAAGAAAGAGTAAAAATATTGGTTGATGGTTATGACAACCATAGCATTTTAGATTATATAACAGGCATCGCTCATAATTTGACACTTTAATTGAAAATTTGTATAATAAAGTATTTTTAGCAACATACATGTAATTTATAAATTTTGTTTTCCTTTCTCTATATTATTATGGGGATATTTTGTCCATGGGTTATTCTGACCATGGGTTATTTTGGATTGGGTTATTATGACCTCTGGTTATTTTGTCCCTAGGTTATTGTGACCGGGTTATTTTGTCCAGGGTTATTTTGGTTGGGTTATTATGTCCCGTAACCAAGAACTTTAGATCATATTGCTAGATTGGGGAAAGAGATCTAGTGTTTAAAGCACACTTCCCAATTTTTGATGAGTATTAGAAACAATCTTAAACCCACATGACTACAAAACTATTCTAGTAAGAGTCAAAATGGTGGGTTAGGGTTCTAATCCTTGTGTTTTTGGGGGTGTGAATATGAGTTGATTTGATGTGGATTCATAAATTGGATAAATTTGAATGATATAGTGATATAACTATGTAAACCTTGAAAATATAATAGTCTATTATGATTTCTAAGAATTTGAAAGAAACAAGATGGAAACAAAAAGAAGAAATACAGAAGGCAGTCACAAACAAACCTAGTGTGTAAATTTGAAGCTAAGCTTCCTAGTCTAGGGATTGATGCACCTCAGACTTTTCTCTTCCTTTATTATATTTTGAGAGATAGTCTTGAGGTACCTTGTCTATAGCTTCTATTCTCCTAGGGTCACTATCGAAAAATTGTCTATTGATGAGAAAATCTAGTTTACATGTCTTGAAAACTTCTAGGATTGAATGCATGAATGAGAAATTAGTCTTTTATATTCCTCCAAATATCTTTATATCTAAAAAATTACACACAAGAAACATGGGGAAGGGTTGTTCCATATATGGGTTTTACTAACTCAAATTCTATTTTGGTATTCTACCTCCACAATGGATATGATGATGTAAAAGAAAGTTTACCCTCAATTAGGAAGAGGATAAATGATAAAAAGTAATGAATTGAAAAATTTCTAAAACTCACTACTTAGATCTACCTTCCTTGATGGAGTGAAGTTGTGTACTCATCACCTTCAAGAAGAATTTAATAGCCTAATTGAAATCCTACAAGTGCTTGTGCTCATAAACAAATGATCTCAAAACATGAAAAAACTTACATAAACACATGATTAAAACTTCAAATGATGCTTGACATGAATGGTTTCTTCTAAAATGTTGATAATTCTACTCTTGAAAAATCTTGAATTCTTTTGAGGATGCTCAATTTTCTCAATTAAAGTGCTAAGTGTGCTCCTCTAGGATTTCAAATGATAAAATGAACTAGAATTTATATGAAATTATTATAATTTATGAAAGATCAAATATCAATAGTTGACAATTGAAATTGGAGATTCAAATAATAAATTATCAAAAGTGATATATTAAAATTTGAAGCCAAAAGAGGGGGTGTAGAGCATGGTGTTCCCTAGAATTGATCTACCCTTTTTAGGGCCAAAAAGTGTCGAGGGAAATATTAAATGTATAATTTTATTTTTTTTGTGTTTTTTTGGAAGATGTTTATAAAATATATAATTAATGCATAATTAGGTCCCAATGCATAGGGATAACTAAAATTAATGTGAAATTTCCAATGGTGAATTTTTTTATGCTACATTTATCCCCACTTTAGTGAAAGTATGAACATACACTCGAAATAACACCATAAAATGGATAATTCAAGAGGGCTTTAGTTATCCAAATATTGAAGATAAAGGATGGAATTGAATCTCAGGGATGCACTAGCCCCTAAGATTCAAGATCCTAAGGTAAGATAACATGAGGAAAAAGGAGCATATTGTTGAACAAGACAACTAAGAGGGGGTGAATCAATTGTCACAAATTTCACTTTTATAATATTCACTAGAACTTAGATCAATCACAACTCTTAACTATGCTTAAATAATTAAACATTGAATGCAATTGTAGAAACTAAAAAAAAATCACACAAATAGAGTAACACTAGATTTATGTGGAAAACCTAATGAGGGAAAAACAACAGTGAGGATTAAATCATACTATAGAGAATATCAAAATTGATTACAAAAGGTTCACTACCAAAGAAGAAAGGCTCACTTCCAGAACAAAGACTCATTGTTCAAATCATGACTCACTATCCAATAGGAATAGCCACCAAGAGGGATCGCTTCCATAGAGATACAAAGAAGATAGAAGAGATGTTAAAGAGAGAAAACAATCATAATACAACAAAGAAATCCACCACAATTTGCTCAACCACTTGCAGAAATGTGCAAATGATAGAGTCTACCTTCAACTCACTACATCCAAAAACTTATCATTTAGACTTCATACTGATTTTCCATACTCACATTACATTCATCCACTTGATTCACACCTAATTTTCATCTATTTACTCTATTTCTAAGCACTTATCTCTTTGTACTACTTTCAACATTAGCCCGTCCTGTATTTATACTATCTTCAGCTTTGAAACATTTCCAAAGTTAGCCATCCATCAATAAATTCAAATTAGGCTAGCACCAAAAATAACTAGTGTAGAATTAGAATAAGGGTGACCCAAACAAACACTTGATGAGGACCCAATTAGGACCCAACATGCTTCATCAATTTCGAAGGTAGTGTTTAACATAACATCAGTCAAACCAGTGTAAAACACATAGAACAAATAAGCACAATCCTTCCAGATGTTGAAATTATATTCAATTTGATTGTAAAAACTTAACTATAGAATCAAAATTCATAAGAATTAAATAGAGAGAAATCCAGACCAACAACGTTTCTCCTAAACCTTAGCAAGATACACACAAAATGATAGTTCACAACTAGTGAAAATAACTTACAATGTACAATGAATCAGATACCAAAAATCTAGATATAGTAGCTTCCAATAGCCATGATTAACATATCTAAACCGCACACACATAGAAGAAAATCCCAAATCAAAACCCAGAGGAACAACTAAACACGTCCAATCTTCATTCAATACAATTTTCTCAATATCCTCAACATATACAACCAATAACCTACATCCATGAAATTAGTGATGATGGAACTTCAATATTTTGCTCCTTGTTTTTCACTCATGCCCTGGCTTATGTCTCTAGTCTTTCATGGTGTTGGAAAATTTTTAAGGGTTGGGATTTTAGCTTTTCCTACATATAAAACCCTTGTGTTAATTTATGCCTTAGTCAGGATCTATCTCGTTGTTACTTTTGGAGTGATTTTAAAAACATCTTATGTCCTATCGGTTCATCTAGGCCTAGTCCCTTTGGTCTTAATATTTTATTTTCTCGATAGGTTTTATTTTCCTAAGTCTTGGTTGGCCCTGTGTTTCATGTTTTTAAAAAACTTATTTCATTGTTTATCGTTGGCCTAGTGATGTCCCTGTGTCCTTTTAATAAATGTTTTATTTTGTAGAAGGTTGAAATTTGTGCTACCATTGATCATTTGGCTTCAAATATCAATGGTTGCCCACCATACCGTGATCGAGAATTGAAAGATTGTGATATCATGGGTGGGCACCACGTGTCCTATCTGGGGGATCAAACTTGCACCACCATTGCTCAACTATTGTTCAAGATCAATAGTTTCCCGCCATCCCTCGATCCAAAATTATAGGATCATGATATCACGGGTAGGTGCCATGTGTCTCATCTGATGAAGCCACAAGAATAAAGGAAATGTTGTCTAGCCTTAATACATTAAAATTCATGTTACTAAAGTACTCTTAAGATGCACATGCTTCAAATCAATGGATATGTTATAATATTGATGGGAAAACTGCTTGAGAGTTAACGATAAGGCTAGCAACTGTGTTAAATGAATGAGATCATTGATGCTCAATATCAATAGTTGCCTTCCATCACATGATTACAAGTTCTAGGATTGCGATATCATGGGCAACCACCACATGGAATTCCTTCATAGTGTATGGTATGGTGGGCCCCTTATTGCCATGTTGGTGATTGTGTCAGCCTCTTTTGAAGGTGGTCATCGATGATTTGATCAAACTGAAGGATCGATGGCTATATTTTAAATCTTCATAAAATATGGTTGGAGCCATTCATGTAGTGTGCAAGTGAGCTTTAATGGTGAATGAGACACTTACTGGCAAAATTTGATCAAAATAAAATCAATTCTCCTACTTTATTCATATCACCAAGCACTCAAGTTTTTGTGGAGCAGTTTCAAAGCCAAAGGCGATGTGAATCTTTGCAGCCAAAATTTTGGATTTTTGCGAAAATAGTCATGAGTTAATTTTTGTCTCCTGGTCATTTTGTACTTGAATCTAGGAAAAGATTAGTTATACTTATCATATGGCTTGTTGATAAAAATTTTAGGGCTATAGTTTATTTAAATTGTGATAAATTGCAGTATTTTGTTCTATAATTTCATATTTCTAGTTAGTCATAGCTATTTGAAGTGTGAAGTTATAAGAAGCCCTAGTTTGTCCAAGATGGCACCACCAAAGTAGCATTCTAGCCAAGTTGATTATTTAAATAGAAACTTGTACAATGATTTATTGGATCAATTGTCCTTTTCAATGAATGATAGGAGGAAGCGATTGATTCTAATGTAAGAGAAAATCTTGGGGGAAGGGTTAGTATATAATTTCTCTAACATAGTCAATGCTAGGGTTCCTCTCACAGGCCTAGAAATGTTTAGATTATGGTATGGACAGAGGAATTTTCCTCACCCCTTTTCAAACGGCTAGATGTATGACATGGGGAAGTTGGTGGTACCAAATGTGTTTCTTGATGTAGACCTACTTACGGCAGTAGCTGCAAGATATGACCCTATCACACGGGTAATAAGAGATAACAATGGAAAAGTTCTCTTGAGCATTAATAGACATGATATACAACAAATTTTTGACTTGAGTGAACCAAGTGAAGATTTGGTTCCTATAAATCTTGGGGAAATGAAGCAAGAATATGTGAAACTGAAGCCTCTTTTTAGAGCTAAGTTGCTTGCACCTCATCTAGCTAGGGTAAGAGGTTCAAAATTTCATATCAATCCCAATGACCAAGAACCCTTTAGATTAAATTGTTTTACAAACCATTTCCTGGCCACTTTCTATTCATTGTGTCAAATTTTGGGTTTCATTCCTAGTGCGATGATGCCCATTTCTTACATGTTCATGGGGGTGCAAATACAACACCTTAGCTTCTCTATGATATATGAATTTGCCTCTTTCTTGGCTGAGAGGATACACGAAGGGCTATCAAAGCTGTAGAAAAATGATATCGACACTCAATTCTTTTTTTATTCTATGTTGATGCATATGTTCTTTTTTAAGAATGTTGATTTCTTCTTTGAAAAGATGCAATTAAGGCAATCAGTTGATGGAGAAAGATTGGCAGTGCAATTATGGGCTGTAGATTTATCTTGTAATAAGGAAAGCACTAGTTATGTACAATTTGATAATTGTTTTGCTTCCAGATTAAGGGCTAGATTGATAGTGAATATACCTAGGATCCCTGATGAATTACATGATTTCCTCAAGCCAAATGAGAGGAAGCCAGAATTAAAAGTCTTCCATAACTAGGGTGACATTATCCCATACCTAGTCAGCACTATTTTGAGGGTATATGGTTTTCAATGAGCCCCTCATAGACTACCATACAATGTGCCACCAAGAGTGGTATTTACAAAAGTTATGTGGCAAATAGGTTGTATCCATGAGGAAAACCTCACTGGAAGGGGTAAGGGAACATTTTTCCCTGACTATATAGTGGTGTTTGATTTTTCCTTTTCAAAGGGAGGATGGGTGCACTTTGAGAAATTCTTTAATGGTTACCATTTGCGGTGTGCTCTAAAGTGGCAGAATGATCTTGAGGGTTTCTTTTCTCTTTTTAGACAAAGAATAAATGTTGGAAAGTTTGTGCATGAGTTCAACTTTCCTGAGGACTTGATTAGAAATGAATTTGATTTGAATAGGTAGGAGTTGAAAAAGGAGAAATGGATAGCTTATAGTAAGCTATTAGATGTACATAAAATGGATCCAAAATATGGTCCACTATTGGAGTTTAGTCCCCACCATAAGAAAATTGACTTTCTGATAAAGAACTTCAAAGAAATTATGGGAACTTTGAGAACCAAAAAGGTAAACTTACAGCTGAGTCTGGGTGTACAAGAACAAGGTGCCAAGCCAACTGAAACATGGCCACTATACTAGCCTACAAAAAATTGGCCCATTTATAGGAGGAAAATGGATATCAACAGTGATGAGGAAGAAGTAGATAGAAAAAGGAAGCAAATTATGAAGGTTCCCTCACAACCAAGTCCAAAATTCAAACTGCTTGGGGCAATTAAAATCATTGATTTAGAATCATCATCAGATGATAGTCCCCCATCGCCACCACCTGAACCTAGCCCTAAAATGCAAAGAATTGATCAAGCATAGGATAATTTGATGGATGAGATTATTGTTATTGACCAGGACATGCAAGTTGTTATGCCTTCTTTTCCTAGACTAGCTTAGTTGGTTTTATCTAATTTAGATATGAAAGGTAAAAGTGTACAAGATACAAGAATGGAAGCATGGAAGGAGTTTCTGGATGATGATACATTTGTAAAAACTCTTGTATTCTTGCAATTGGCATGGAGGATGAAATTTGAAGATTACCAGGATAAATGTAGGAAGAGAAGAGAACTAAGGCCTAACAAGCTAGACTAGGAGAATGATGAGGAGGTAAAAGTTGAATTAATGGAAGAATTCAAGAACATCACTCCTGAGGAGGGCAGAAAATTGGTGAGTCATGTTGGTGTATTGACTTTACCTGAATGGAACATTGCAGATGTAGTATCTTTTAATGCTATTATGAAGTCCAGGCACCCCTTTCAAGACTCTGAAGAAGTTAAGGCAACATTACAAGATTTTGATTTTAGTGAGGAATATGAAACTTTTTCCATTTGGGCATTGGCCCCTTAGGGAAGAAAGCCAAATGTTGTAGATATTAATCAAAATTTTAGAGGACGTTTAATAATAAAGAGAGCTTCAGAGACTTCAACCATTTAGGCCGCTAATTTGACAATGGATGTAGCCAAATTGGCCCAAAATACTACTGAAAGGGAGGAGGCTGAAAGGAAGAGCCTAATCAAGAAGTATAATGTTCTAATTGAGGAATACATCAAGATGGAACAAAAGAATATTTAGTTGCAAACTAAGGTGGAAAGGTTTAGGTATAGATAGTTTTGGGAGACATCAAGTGCTCCGGGGACCAATACATTACCTTCCACAATAGGGGCAGTGCCTCCTACTTCTCCAATTGTTTCCACACTAGGGTCTCCCAGTCAATATCTTACCCTCACCCCTCCTTTAGAACAAATTGATGAAGAAATAGAGTGCTCTGTTGATCCTACAAAGAAGCAGCTCATGCAAAATATTGATGAATTATAGGCATCTTTGAGTGTAAGTGAGGAGGAATCTTTCTCAAAGCAAAAGGAATTACTATTCTCTTGAAGCATTTAAATGAAAAGATTGATAGCAAATTTCTATCTATACATTATTTATATTCATTATTGTTAGATGCAATAAAGAATATTGATAGGGATCAGGAGGTAGTGATACCAATAATTGTAAATTGGATCCCTAGGGCTAGTGATCTAGATGTCATGTATAAGGCCTCAAGTTTTGATATAAATAATAGGCCCCAATCATTAAATCCCACTCATGTGTTAGTAAAATAATTGCAACTTTTTCAAACCTTACCAGATGACTTGAGTAGGAAGATTAGGGAGTTGGTGAAGAATTTCAATGATTGGGGTAACACATTGTTGCCTAATATAATTGATGAGCAAGGGAAAATCAGGTCACTCCAACAGTGGTAGGATCAAGGAAGTGAGGTCATCAATAACCAAATTAATTTAATTTGTGATGACTCAGATCATGACTTGTTGGTGAGTTGTATGGATTAAACCATTAGTACCAGCTCATTTTTAGAATCTTTTGAAAGGGATGCAAAGTAGGTAGTAGTAAAATACACAACTTATAATTCTAAGGTGAATGAGGTAGTTAAATTTGACTAGCCAAATAATGAGGAATACCAGAAATGGGTAATTAAATATTTGACTGAGGAAGATTTTAAAGAATGAACCAGTAACACATGGTAAACTAGATGCTACGGTAACAACGGTTTCCAGTTTTGCATTTTTGGTAGTCTTGGAATGAGTTTCTTGTGGTTTTGTATTGTTGCATCGACTTTCTTTAGCTGATAGGATGGAAAATAATATTCTCTAAGGTGATGGTTGTTGTAACAAATTTTGGAATATCACCAGGTGCTCCAATTGGCTGGTGACATGTGTACTTTATGGCCTGATGCTTGTTTGCTCCTTCATTTTCTATAAGAAGGATTTCAAGGCCAAAAGTATGAGTTACCAAGTTAGATAATTTTGGTCGAGTCTAGGTGAAGTTGCAGAGCAAATTGTAAAGTATGATGGTTTTAGAGAAAAATGAAATTCAGGTTTTGATTCATTTTGTAATAGGTTTTGAGTTCATGGGGATTTAATATTGTATGATAGTACTAGCATTTGAATTGGAATTAAAATTCAAGCTCATGTCTCTCCATTGTACATGCATATCTGAACTTTGAATAAAATAACTAAGGGTTGTTTCATTCATCTCATTGTTGTGGTGTGTGATTCTATTTTACCTTTAATTCAATGAATTAATTAAAATGCTTCAATGGGATTATAGGTGGATATGTTCTGTCTAAGGATTTGATAAGTAGTATTGGGTTAGAATGCATAATGATGAAATTCTAATACAATATTGTCAGGAATTTCATATGTTGTGTGTTAAATCTGTCATATACCTTTAGATGTTTATGAATTTGACTCCTGCAATGGATATATGGCACTAATCTAAGTTGTAATTACCCATATGATTCAGTATTTGTTTGTTTTTTCCTAGAGATTGCTACAAATTGTAGATCAAATGACTATATCATGCAGTGGATTGTGTTGTAATTATCTCATGCTCCAAATAGTTGATATTACTCATAAATAGCCAATTTAATCTAGTTTTATCCTATTATGTTGAGCAATTAAGTGAGATTATATGGTATTGTTAAAGTTGTTTATAATAATGGTGCAGAGGTTGTAAACATATTAAGGGATCACCCTCCTTGGTCTTGCAGAACCCAAAGTGTAGGAGGCTTGTAAAGTCTTTTCAGTTGGTTTAGGTCCTTTGAGTTACCTTTGATTGGTATTGGTAATTACATAGGTAGATTAGAAGACCAACCTAGTTACATTGTAAAAATGAACCAACAAAATGGTGACTCTACTAAGGATTTTATTGTAATATTTCTTGTTAGTGTTTTAGTTTTCCATTTTGCATAGATTTTTCATTGTGTTTCTATGATTTGAATTTTGAGCCTCTAATTCTTTGTTAGGTTTGTCCACTTCTATTTTTGTAAGTGTTAAGAGTTATGTCATAATGTACTTTTATGTGTTGTCAGTACAAGGTTCCAAAGGTTTTCATATTCTACCACATGTATTTTGGTATTTGGTAGTCCCAAGTTAATTGGGTGGAAACTTTGAAGTCTCAGCACTGGCGTACATTTTATTTTGAAAGGCTTATTATAAGTGGAAAGAACTTTTGGACTAGTACAAAGATGAACACTAGGTCATTCATGAAGAATCATTCAGAACAAAAATTGGAAGGTGAACTTCCTAAAGTGAAGAAGAAGGACTAGATAAAGAAAAGACTAGAATCTAGTAATGCTTCTCTCACATCACAGAACCTTGTACAACAAGGTACAAGTTAGTTTCTACACACTATTCCTGAAAATATTGATGAGGTGTCTAGAAATTTAGGTTTAGATAGTTATGGATTTTTTGATTCATTATTTAATACACCAGTTCAAGGAGATGTGCCATGTGAAAATAAAAGGCCTGTTAGTGTCAAATGTGCTAAAAATAGAAGGGGTATGAGTAGAAGTCAGAGCCATCATAGAGAATGCACCAGTGATGTGCCTCCTCCTCATGCTGAAAATGATGTAAACCCTTTATTGTTTGAACATTTACTAGAAGAGGTCAATCTAATAGATCTAGATGATACATCAGGTTCTGAGGTGACTTTTCCTGAACTTGATGATGTTTTTGGAGATATTAATTCTTTGAGGCAGGAAATCCAAAAGCAAGCTAAGCTCAGGAAGAAAAGAGAAAAAGAAATAGAAGTAGAGTTGAGGGATGTTGTGATTGAAAGGGATAGGTTGATGAGACAATTGGCAACAATGAAGCTCCTAAACCAAGATGAACCTAAACCAAGTGTTGAGGGTCTAGTTGTACAAAAAATTGCTAATAAGGAAACAAAGCATGTGTCTAAAGAAAACTCAACAGGCCATATTGATGTCCAATCCAACCCTACTGACCCCAAAGCCCTTAGATTATGACCCAAAGCCCTCAAATCATGTCAAGTCCAAACCAAGTGATACAAACCCTAAGCCTGCCTTGGACAAAGGAATGCAAAAGGTTGAAGGGATTAAAATAAATGAGAAGGTAAATCCCCATTCCACTCAACGAGATCTCCAACCACATCTGTCATTTAAAACAAAATTTTCCTTAGAAAAGGCTAAAAGGGAAAGTGAGGCTCTAGTAGAAGAGTTGGAGAGAGCATAAATTGAGCCTGCAAATGTAGAAATGAAGAGGAAAATAAGTTTCCTAAAAATGACAAGTACGGATGAGGTTGGAAAAGCTACAACTTCTTCAAATCACCAAGATGCCTTAAATAATAATCCTAAAATTACTTTAGATCCACAAATAAATCTAACCCAAAGATTCATACAACTAGTTTTGTAAATCCAAATCAGGATGGTCATAGAGTACAATATGTAGGATCTAATGTTGATTCTTAGAGGAATGAAGGATTATTTCAATGATGACCTATACAGTTGGAAAGGTATAGGCCATTATTCTTTGATGGTATCCCTAGTTATCCAAATCCCATCCCTACTGAATTGAGAGAAAAGATGAGTAAGTTTTCTGACAATAATGTTGTGACAATAGAGGAACACTTAAAAGTTTTCATGGATATGTTAAATGATTATGGGGTAGAACATGAAGATGTTGTAATGAATTTTTTTGTAAAATATCTGGTAGAGGATGCAAGGGATTGGTATAGAGTTCTACCTAATGCTAGTATTGGTTCATGGGATGAGTTTGAAAAATGTTTCAAGGACAGTATGGTGATAAAACCAATGCAAGTTTCATGTTGAATGAGTTCAATAACATCAATAAGTCATTAAATGAGCATGTGACAGAGTTTAATTTAAGATTTTAAAAAGCAATGTATAAGTTGTTCCAAGTTTTAAGGCTTGATGAAAATGTTTATTTAACTACATATTTCAATGCTTTTGATGCTAAAATGGCATATCTCCTCAGAGATAAAGACCCTCAGAAAATGAGGGATCCATTTAGGGTGGCCATAAATATTGAAAGTAATGGAAAAGATTCTGGGAAATATGGTAGAAGAGAAGAACCTACACTTTTAAAAAATCCTAAGAATAAGACTAAGAAGGCTCCGACAACAAAGCCTAAAGATGATGAAAAGTGGGAAAAGGTTTATAGTACCTTGAAAGACATAAAGAAAAATGTTGCTAAGTGTAGACACGTAAAATGTACTAATTGACATTGTACATCTAATCCTGACTACTAACATCGTTTCATCCTAAATCATCCCTTGGTCTAACTATTTAATCAAATCCCCTTATCTAATTAAATTCATAAATATTCCTCTCTTAATTAAATAAATCATTTTATTTAGTTAAGTCATCTCTTCTCGATAATTAAATTAATCGTCTAATCTAATTATCCCTATTTAGTTAAATAATCAATTTTATTTGATTAAATCTCTAAAGTCTATCTATTAAATTAAATAAATTAAAACCTTATTTGATTTAATCTAACACCATCTCTTTTAATTAAATAAATCAAAAACCTTACTTAATCATTCTCTTATCATATTCCTCTCTTATTTGATTTAAATAAATCCATAAATTTGAGTCAAATAGGTCACATCATCTAATCTCCTATTAAATTAATTAAACCCTTGATTAATTTAATCTCTCATTATGTCCCATCCTCTATATTTTTCAAGTTGCACATGGAAATAGATTTAATTGATTTATTAAATCTCTATTGTCCTCACAAGGCATCTTTTGGAATATTCTCCAAGTTTGAATTCAAAAAATTCCAAGTGGACATGTACATCCAACAAGGCAATACCTCCATCTTACATGTCCTTTTGCCTGAGCCAAGTAGCATTTATTACATTTTCCCTTCCCTCTTGCATGTCATTTCAACAAATTTGAAATTCAAAAATAGGCATTTATTGGCAAAATCCTCTAAACTTCGACATCCTCCATCCACTCACACATTGACAAGTGGCATCTTGACATTGGATGAATGTTAGTCCCACATTGCTCAAATTTGGTCATTCATCCTTCAATCTCATCTATAAATAAGGAGCTCATTCCTTCATTTCATTATCCAAAAATTATAAAAATTATTATACTCAAATTTAGAGCAATCTTCATCCATCTTATTGGGTTCTTAGCTAGGTTATGCACATTTTTAGTTAGGAGTACTCAATCTTCATCAACAAAGTGGATCATTCATCAATCATCACCAATACATATCAATCTTGCATCTTAGGAATTGGGAAAGGGCCAATTTTCACATCAAATTGGCACCAATTCCCCCATGGGATCATGAGTTTGCAAATTTAAATGAGGATTCAATCTATTTTGTTGTTTTCATTGTGTTCTTCATTGTTTATTTTCCTAATTTGAGTTTTGTAAATGGATTCTATGGGGAATCCTTGTTCTATCTTGCAATCTCTTGTCTAACTTATTTATTCTTGTTGTTTTACAGGTGTTAGGATTGGGGTTCTCACATTTGGTGCTAGAAGCAGGGAAACATCTCATTCTTTATCACTTTTCTCACAAAATTCTAGGTTTTTACTTATACACAAAAAAATTCCCATGCTGAGAGCTTAGCATTACAATATAGCACCGCTAGAAACTCAAACTACGATGCTAGAGTCTTCCCACCCAAAAAATTGAATTTCAAACTTCATCGCTTGACTGATTTGACCTACTATACTTTTCAAAGAAATCAAACCATGAAACTGGGAAAAAGTGTGACACAGTTGAGCTCACTATCCCTAACATAGAGTGATGCTGACTGGTAAGCGTCACTGTAGGGTGCCATTGAGGAATCAAACTGTGATGCAGTCATAGGTTGTGTCACTAGTAGGTAGTAAAAAGTGGAAATTTAATTCTAGCACGTGCTTTTGATTAATGATGATTTTATCTTCTATTTTCTATTTTTTAACCTCTGAGTTTTGCATAATCTGACTGGTTTTTCATTCTTGTAGGTGGAATCAATCGAAAATGAAAGAAGGAGAAGCATGATGATGGTATCTTACAAATTCTTTTTTTTTTTAAACACTTTAGTGTTTATTTAACACTTTTTAAGAAATTTTCATCTCCTTTTACTTAGGACACTAATTTCATTTGTGTTTTAAAAAGAATCTTTTCAATTTGTGCAAAGGTTTAAAATGAACATTAGGAATACCACCCACTAAAGTTTGTTTTTGGTTAAAAATTTAAACAAGGAAAATCTCATTAGTCTTTTGGTGATTAAAAAGAACTCACTATTTCTTTATGGGTCTAAAATGAACATGTGCTACATTGTTTTGTGAGAGCTTACTTGAACTAACTTCATTGGAAAAGGACATATGTGCTTCGATCGTGCTTTATAGTGATCTTGAGAATCAAAAGGCCTTTTTCATGATTTTAGGTTGAGATAAAGCAATCACCTCCACAATTCATTTTGGGTTTAAGAATTGAACAAAATCTTGTGCGAGTGTGAGTATGGGGCATTATTGCATACATTCTCTCTCTTTGTTGCAAACAAAAATTGATCAAGTTATGGATATTGTCTTTGCTCACTTTTTTTTATCCTAGATGGTCTAGCTTGGGGAAAAAGTACTCACCCAAGGGAACAACTCAATAGGTAACACTCTAAAGCCAAGAGTATTTCCAACTGGTATATAAATGTGGGTATTGGAGTAAACACCAATATCACACAGTTGATTCCGACAAGATGGATCTGAAAGGGGACTCTTGTTGTATGGTTCAATCTCCACAAATAGAAAGTCCTTATTAAAACCCATGTTCTAGAAATTACCAAAATATTTTGATCTATTTTTTGGTGCAAGAACGGTCATTTTGAAGCCACCCCACATTGTTACGGTCTTTTAGTAGAAATGGAAATCATGCCATGGGAGTTTCATGGGTGTTGATGCTTGACTGCCCTGTATAAGTGAGTGTCATGGAGGGGATCCAGTGGGGTCAAGCATCTAACCATTCGCTAAAGATAAGAATAGCTAGACTTGTCCAAGTGGGAATCCAACAAATATTGTCTTTCACATCCATATGGTTGTACTTATTCTTGGGTTAAAAAAAATCCTTTTCTTGTTCGAAAACATCTTGAAAACAAACACTTAACCTCATCATCAAAATTTCAAAACCTTTAGGAGACAAATAAAATTGACTCAATCCATATGTTATTGCTTGCCCTTGCGATTCACATCCTTAGAGGTTTCTAAACATTGGATTACATCTCAATTTTTCTACTAGAGTTAAACAATAGGTAACCCTTGCCTTGAGTTCATCGAATTTACACATAACATATTTTGTGGGATTTGAAGAAATTAATACATTGGATGTCTAGCTTGAAAAACCTATTCAAAGAAAGTGTTTGTGGTAAAATAAAGTCACTAAGAAAAGCTAAACAAAAAGGACTTTCATATGTGTTGAAACCTCACAATTTCCAAGAAGACAAATCCCAAAAAATAAAATTCATTGGTTCAAAATCTGGTAATGTATGTAAAAGTCTATAGAAACATTTCATGTTCTTCAATACCTAGGTCTAGGCAAACAAAGTGTCCTTTTTAGGTTCATCTTAGGATCAAAGCAAATCAAAATATTTTTTTACCCATCCTTCAAACATCAAAACAAAAAAAATCATCTCACCATCATCTTTGGAGAAATCTTTAAATCATCCTTAATGTTAGGCTTTTTTTATGGGAAAAATAAAAAATCATCAAATCCTTGAGACTAAAACCTTGAAATCTTTAGAAAAAACGCCTTTGGCTAGGTATGTGTAGATGCATCCTTTTGCATATGCTTAGTGAAAGATATCAAACCATCTTGTTTAGTTAGATATATGTAGATGCATCCTTCTTCATATACTTGGCTAAATTATCATCTTGTTTGAATAGGTGTGGGTAGATGCATCCTTCTCCCTATACATATTCAAATTATCATCCTTTGAGCAAATCTACTCCTTAGATAATTAGCCAACATCTTAGGATATATTTGTTCAAAATCAAAGAAAACCAAAATCAATCAAGTCAAGGCCAAATCCCAAAATAAAAAATAAAAAACATATCCAAAAGCCCTAAAATTCTAGCATTCCCCTCAATATTTATCAAAAGATAAAAAATCCACATCATCCATCTCTTTCATTATCATCATATCACCTCTTTGATCCTCAAAGATATCCTAAAATTTTCTTCTTTAGACAAAAAGTAAATATCAATCCAAAGAATTAGAGATTCATCTCCCATATTCTTCAAAATTGATCCTTGTTTTATGGTTCAAAGTAGATCTGAATACAAGAAGAAGATGGAATCTGATAAAGAAACACCCGCTTCAAGTGATCTAAGTCAAACAAACATTGAAATGAATCCTGTCGAATCAAGCAATCCTTTGACTCTCTCATCATCACAAAACCCACAAGAAGAAAATCAAGGAGAAGATCCTACCTTTGGGATGTCGCATGAAGAAATAACTGAAATGCTCCAAAATCTGGAAAACCATAAAATTATCAACATCATGATGAGGCTTAACCCTTCACTATACATGCTTGAACTAGCAAAACAAGGGGCCAAATTACCTTCGTATTTCGATGTGAGTACTATAGTGGAGACATATTTTCCTCCAATCTCATCCACCATTCACATCTCATCTACACCCCCATCCCAAAATATCACTCAAAATATACCACAAATCATGACATCATTTACTCCAACCCAACCCAATGTTAATAAGGGAAATGCATTTCTTAATGCTATTCAAACACACCCCCTTGTTAATAATCAAAACTTAGATGCAAATACCATCTTGGAACAAAACATACCCAAAAACCCATTACGTAAGAATGTTCCTCTCACTTTCCATCATGATCCATCATCATCATTCTTCCACACAACACCTCAAACTTCTCTCCTCACAAATTCACAAGAGGAGGGAGATGTTCAGACCAGGGGGCATTTTTGACACCACAACATTTTTGCAAGAACTTGCACCCCTCACATTTCCACCTCTTCCACCATTTCCATCATCATCCATATCACTCTTTGGCTTAGGGCTTCCCCCTTTACCAAGTATCAATCAAACCAATATCCCAAATATCAATCAAAGCATTATGCCAAATGCTCAAAACTTTTCATCAATACCACACCAATAGATGACAACTACACAAGCAATAGCAACATCATCAACCACCCCCCTAACATCACAAAGCATGGTCTCTCAAGGTCCAATCACATCAACAACACCATCCATCACTCAAAACACCAACACGATATCATCGCTTACCACAAATGCCATCCCGAATCCACCAACTTCCACTAAATCAAGCCAATACAACATGGCATTACAAGCTACTTTTCAAAGGGGATTCCAACAAGTGTAAAAACAAAAAGCTGCAAAATTAGCTACTTAGCAAGCCACTCAATTTTCGTAAGCTACTCAAGCAACCCAAGCCGCATTACAAGTGCAATAGGCCACACAAGCCCAAGCTTTATTGCAACAACAACAACAACAAGCCACTCAATCCGCTCAAGCTATGTAGGCTGCTCAAGTAGCCTAAGCCACATTACAAGCAAAAAAGGCTGCTTAAGCACAAATTCTATTACAACAAGTGGCACAAGCACAAGCCCAAGCACAAGCAGTGCAAGCACAAGCTCAAGCTCAGGAAAACACCCAATATCAAGAAAAACATGTACAAGCACAGGCACAACTTGTTGCACAAAAACAAGTAGCACAAATGCAAGCATATCAGCAAGCAGTAAAGCAATATCAAGAGCAGCAAGAAGCATCCCAATTGGTAGCCCAACAACAAGCATTATTGGAATAGCAACAAGCACAACAACAAGCATTGTTGGAACAACAACAAGCACAACAACAAGCATTGTTGGAATAGAAAAAATCACAACAAGCATTGTTGGAACAACAACAAGCACAATATCAAGCACAAATCTTAGTGCAATAACAGTAAGATCAACAACAAGTGTTGTTCATACAATAGTAGGTGGAGGCATACCTAGCTTAGAAAAACATATAGATACCATCAAACAACACACCAACCAACCCACCCATCCAACCCACAATTGAAACACCCCAAAACACCTTCATCCCACCCCCTGATCCACAAAACAACGTAATGACACAAATCAGGTTGCTCTCACAACAAGTGCTTGATCTTCAATTAGGTGTCTGTATCAATTCAATAGGAGCCTAGTGATGAAACCATTCCCCAAGGGATTTGAAATCCCCAAATTTGACAAATATCATGGGACAAGAAACCCTGAAGATCACATCAGGGAATTATAGGTTCATTGCATGGAAGTTGCATATGATAATACTTATCTAATGTAGCTATTTCCTAGGAGTTTGATTGGCCATGCTATGGAATGGTTCTCTCACCTACCTTTAGGCATTAGAACATTCCAAGAAATTATAGATTCATTCATTAAAAATTATGCATGCAACATTGCAATGGATGTTAGTCTAGAAGAACTCTCAGCTCTAAAACAAGGAAAGGGTGAATCATTTGCTTCATTCCTACAACAATGGTGATACAAGGCCAATCAGAGCAAGTGGACCATACTAGAAGAACAAAAATTTTGCACCATTATAGCCAACCTTGATGGCCTCTTTTCCATTTCATCTCAAGGTTCAAGGGATAACCACATATGACTAGTTGATCCCCAAGGTGCTCAACATCGAAAGAGCCCATATGACTCAACCTGTGGGATCAACTTCATACCCCGAACAACAAAACAACCACCCACCCTCCAATTACAATGATAAACCTTGCACATGGGAAATGAACAAAAATGTTATTAATGATGGTGTCATCGATGCCAAGGTGGTCATTAGTGCCCCTCACCAAAATACACCCACACCACAAATCCAAATCCAACACCAAAATAATCATCACACAATACAACAACCAAATAATAATCCAACAATCAACAATCTCAATGATCAAAAGGGACCACCCCAATGGAACAAGAGTTATCCCAAGTCAAAGTACACTACTTTGGGGGAACCATTAGAAGCCATCATGAAAAAGTTGATAGACGAAAAAATCATCAAAGCTCCTACCTTTGAGAATTACCAAGAACTAGATGTGAAACCTCCTTGTTATAATGAGAATCAACTCTACGATTTCCATAAAATCAAAGGCCATACCACAAACAGTTGCATGAGATTAAAGAACATAGTTCAAGATCTCATTGATCAAATGATTATATACATGGAACAACCTATGAAAAACCAAGATCTTAAAATATACACAAATTTGATGCCCAACCATGGGAATAAAGGGAATAATAATAACACTGATAAAGGGAAAGGCATGCAAGAAAATGTTAATAATGTGTACAAAACTGTCATTGCCTCCTTAGATGAAACTGCATGGTCATCACCATTAAAGGCACCCACATATATTATGGAGTCACCACAAGAGGCAGAAAAGTCACCATCGTAGGATCATCCCAGCAAAACAGAGCCCCTGCATCTAGACCTATCCTTAATGGCTATAATGTCCTAAATCAACTCAAGAGAATGCCAACACAAATCTCCATCATGGAGTTACTAAAAATCTCATCGGCCCATAAAAAGATCCTTGAGGAAGTGTTAGCTTCATCCACTGTCCCCGCAGACCTTGATGCAGAGCAATTCCAAGCTATGGTTGAAAATATCATTATCCCAAATCTCCTCACATTCTCTGACCAAGATTTCCCTGCTCAACCATCTCACAACGATGAGATTCACCTAGAAGTTATAGTACACAAGAGCAAAGTAAAAAGGGTCTTGGTTGATGGAGGTGCAGGTTTGAATATATGTTCTCTCAGCCTCATCAAACAATTCAAAATCCTAGAAGATTCTATTGACAAAGGAAAGGGTATCACAATAAGAACATATGATGATCAAGAAAGAGTGTCCCAAGGCACAATCAAACTCCTTATTCAAGTAGGGTTGGCTCTCATGGAAGCCACTTGTCAAGTCTTGGACCTTGAATTTTCGTATAATATCCTTCTGGGATGTCCATGGATTCATACAATGAAGGCAGTAGCATCAAATTTCCATCAATGTGTGAAATTCACACATGAGGGACAAGAAGTTACCATCCATGGAGATCCTGAACCTTTCTCCTATTGTAAAAACCTTGAAGCAAAGTATTATAAAATCCCCCAGGTACCAAAAAATGATGAGGGCTCATCCACACCATACAACCATCTTGCCAACCTCGCATCCACTTTTGCGACAGAGACACCTGTCACTCCCACCATTCCCACCCTCTCTGACATTAAGTTCATCATCTAGGATAATGGTTGCAAAAGCTACAAGCTCCCTAACAATGCTTTTGTAATTGGAGAGTTACCACAATCTCCTAGATCATGGGGATGTCCACAAGAAAATGAAACTTCCACATCTCAAATGTCTCCTGAAGACTATCCTAAATTCACAAGCTGGGGAGACCTTGGCCAAGAAGTTATTGAGGAAGATCCATCACATATGCTATATCAAGATGAAAGACCAATAGCTAATTTACCAATGGATGAAAGAAGCAAGGGTCTACAAATGATGCTCGCAATGGACTATGACAAAAATCAAATACTTGGACAAAATGACAATGGGCTTATAATACCTATCATTTCGAAGACACGGGAAATAACAAATTTTGGCCTTGGATGTACTCCTCTAAGTATAACCATTCATGGTCAAAGTCCTCTAGTTAGAATGTTAATAAACCTCGTCAGCCAATTGTAGCAGAACTACACTTACCAGTATCCACAGGGCGTGTCTTAGATAACTATATGTTTGATATAACCGATGTCTATAGTAGTAGTGATGATGAGGACCCCACATCCAATATACCTAGGCTATTTGAAGATACCACTCTTTGCATGATTAGCACCCTATCTTTTGAATCAAACCTTCAAGATCATGAAATCCACTTAGTATACCCCCAACTGATCGACTATGACCAATGAGGACCACCAATTCTCAATACATTTGAAAATGATGAGGCACTCTCAGAATTAATGGGTTTAAGGAATAACATTCCGTGTGGGGATCACAAAGAAGGGTTCATAATGGAGCTAGATACACATGCCCATTATGGGGAAATGATTGAATCCCTCATTTGTAAAAGTGAAAAATTAAGAATCAGTGAAAACCACATTGTGGCACTATCTGACTACAAAAAAGTAAAAAGAAAGGACACATCCAATAGTGAAAACCTTTCCGAGGCACCCAAGGATGGGGGTTTCAATCTTCCTTCTATAGCTATTCATCAAGAGAAATCAATATTATTAGTAGAAAGGTGTAATCCAGTCAATCTAGGAATAGAAGAAATCCCACACATGACATTCTATGCAAAATCATTGCTATTAGAAGAATAGGAGCTCCTAGTAGCCTTCCTCAAGGAAAGGCAGATAAAATTTGCATGGAGTTATGTTGACATGCCAAGTCTTGATCTAGAAACCATGGTCCACCACTTAGTAGTATATCTAGAAGCAAAGCCTGTTAAGCAAAAGCTTCGCAAAATGCACCCTCAAATCACCTTATTGGTCAAAATGGATCTAAAAAAGCTACTAGATGTAGGATTCATCTGATCGATAGATTATCTAGAATGGGTATCAAACTTGGTACCTATTTCAAAACTTGATGTAGCCATCAAAATCTGCAAAGACTTCAGAGACTTGAAAAAAGCATATCCAAAAGATGACTTCCCACTTCCAAATACTGACATAATAGTAGATATGACAACTGGACATGAGATGCTATCACTAATGGATGGATTTTCATGGTACAATCAGATCATGATAGCTAAAGAGGACCAACATAAGAAAACTTTCACTTGTCCATGGGGGACTTACTATTGGAACATGATGCCATTTGGCTTAAAAAACATAGGAGCAACATACTAGAGGGCCATGAAATTGATATTCCATGACATGATTCATAAGACGGTTGAAGACTATGTCGATGACATCCTAGCTAAATCTAGAAAGAGAAAAGATCACATAGCAACCCTAAGTTCAATCTTTGATAGACTGGAAGAGTACAAACTTAGACTAAACCCAAAGAAGTGCACCTTCGATGTACAATCAGGTAAACTGCTAGGATATATAGTATCAATGAGGGGTATCGAGGTAGATCCAACAAAGGTAAAAGAAATCCTCGAAATGGAAGCACCAAAAACATTAAAAAAATTGAGAGACCTCCAAGGCAGACTCCAATCCATTCAAATATTCATAGCACAATTGGCAGACAAACATAACCCATATTCTCACCTACTCTACAAGGGAGTAGCATACAAATGGGATACCAATTGTGAAGAGGCATTCAACAAAATCAAAGAATTTTTATTGACACCACCAATCTTAACACCACCAATCTAAATAAAACCATTGATTCTCTATGTATCAGCAATAGCAACAGCCCTTGGAGCTCTCCTAGCTCAGCATGACAAAAATGGAACATAAAGGGCTATCTACTACATCAAAAGAACAATGGTTGGGCATGAGCTAAACTATTCATTCATGGAGAAGCAAGCCTAGTGGTAGTGTTTGTATCACAAAAATTCAGACATTACATGTTGGCACACAAGATAAAGCTCATCACCAAAATCAACCCCCTCAAGTATTTATTATCAAAGGAAATGCTCACAAGAAGAATGACCAAGTGGGTGATGATACTGTCAGAATACGAAATTGAATATGTTGAGCATAAAGAAATCAAGGGTCAAGTCATTGTAGATCAACTGGTAGAAACATGAATTTATTCAGAGAACCCTCTTGTCTCAAAGTTTCCAAATGAATCTATATTTAATCTCAACATAGCTGACCACTGGAAACTATACTTTGATGGTTCATGCACATAGCATGGATCGAGAGCCAACATATTCTTTATCACCACATAAGGGGATTGCATACCAAGGTCCTACAAACTAGCATTTCCTTGCACCAATAACATTGTAGAATATGAGGCCTTAACCATAGGTCTCAGAATAGTAATGCAGTGGAACATTATAGCTCTCAGAGTATATAGGTATTATCAATTGATCATAAATCAAGTAAACAATGAATTCCAAACCAAGGATGACAAGATAACTCTATACAAGAAATTGGTGGAGACCCTTAAGGAATCCTTCATCAAAATAACATTTGAGAAGATTCCTAGAACCAATAACAGAGAAAGAGATGCCATGGACACAATTGGGTCCTTATTGGATATCCCCCACAACATTCCAAAGTATGAATTCTTGATAGAGTAGCTTCTCATGCCCACATTCGAGGTACCATAATTAGAATTCATGTGCAAAATCATCGGTCCCAGTGATCCTTGGTACCATGACATTTACACATACCTTTGTATAAGAGTCATACCCGCCGATTTACACTCAAACCTAAAGAAAACCTATTTTAAAAAAGGCATCTAGATTCATCATCCTAGGAGATACCCTATATTGTAGGAGCATAGAAGGAACCCTACTACGCTTCCTAAATGTTGAGGAGGAATTAACCACTCTAACTGAAGTACATAATGGTATCTGTGGTTTGTACTCAAGCAAAATGACCATAGCTAAGAAACTACTAAGGATGGGGTGTTATTGGCCCACTATGGAAAAAGAAGCATGTGATTATGCTAGAAAGTGTCTACAATGTTAGCAGCATGGGGACCTCATTCATGCTCCAACTCAAGAGCTTCATCCTATCATCACGCCATGGCCCTTCTCATAGTAGGGCCTCAATTGTATTGGAAAGATAATTCTGACCTCATCTAATAGCCATATGTTCATCATAACTTCCATAGAGTACTTTACTAAGTGGGTAGAAGCCATTCCTATGACTTACATAACTAGGAAGCAGATCTCAAAGTTCATCCCAAACTATCTCATTTGTGGTAATGGTGTCCCACAAGCCATTATCTTAGATAATGGAACACCATTCAAAAATCAGGATGTCTGCAACTTATGCAAAAAATTCAAAATCCAACATCGCTTCTCCACCCCGTACTATCCCCAAGGAAATGGCCAAGCAGAAGCTACAAAAAAAACCATTCTAAAAATCCTCAAGAAAATAGTCAATGACATAGGTCATGAATGACATTTGTAGCTTAATCCCACCCTCTGGGCCTATCGAACTAGTATCCACACACCCACTAGCGCCACCCCATTCCCCCTAGTCTACAATTCAGAAGTGGTACTCCCTATCGAGATCGAGCTCCCATCCCTCAGGATATCACTGCAAAACCTTATCACGAATGAAAAGTACTAGGTATCAAGATTAAATGAGTTAGAGCTACTAGACAAGTGATGTATGGATGCTTTGAATCATTTGCAAGTCTATTAGAATATAATCAAAAGGAAATACAATAAGAAAATCAGAAGCAGGACCTTCCAAGTCAAAGAACTGGTGTTAAAAGAAAATTAGAAGAATGTCCCAAACCCAAGCAACAAAGGCAAGTTTGAACCCAATTGATTGGGACTACTCATCATCACAGCAAGTTACAAATCAAGGGTATATCAGTTATCAACACCCAAAGGGGAACCTTTGCAGGAACCCATGAATAACTCCCATCTCAAAAAGTTTATGCCTAAATCTTTCAAGGTATAGAACCAAAAAATCCAAAAAAATCAGAAAATGTCCTAAAAAAATGGTTACCTTGGTGAAAACCTAGAAAATAGGCATCTTGGTGACAACAAAAATAAAAATAAAAAATAAAATACAATAAAATAAAATAAAATAAAGGATTAAAAATAGTAAAGATAAAAATTGTCCTCTAATGAAAACCACTTCGGTGGCACTTTGGACATGTACCTTGGTGAAAACCTGGCAAATAGGTGCCTTTTGTAAATAAGCACTATCCATCCATTAGGATCTTTTCAGCTTTTTCTGCATCATCCATCCATTACGCTTCCATCCTCCATCGCATTCTATATCTCCATCCATCATTCATCCACCCGCGTCCATGCCATAGCTTGGTCTTGTGTTTGTATCATGATCCCTCCTAGTACTACTTGGACCATCCTCAAGGTCAGTTTGTCCTACCTTTATCGGAGTAGTCTATTGAATCACATTGGGGGCATGTTCTCATCGGACTAGATTTGTGTATATTCTTGAAGTTCAAAAAAATTGAAAAAAACAAAAACATATCATCAAAATCCCAAAACATGTCAAAAAGTCAAAAAAATCCAAAATAGAGTCGTCTTGTCAAGCTACATCATCTCTAAGCTTGAACATAGGAAAGGTTGATCTTTGATCATCCCCCGAGACACTTAGGTCGGTCCTATACAAGTCTGTCATAATAAACTAACATTACATCATGCATATCTTAATTTGTAAATCAACCAACTTGTCAGTCAAACTACATGGTCTCTGCGTGTATAATGTAGGAAAGGCTAGTTTTTTTATCAGCCCCTAAAGCCCCTAGGATAGGTCTTTAGGTTATTCTCTTGGTCAAAATCTCAAAAAATCCCAAAACACTAGAAAATTGAAAATCAAAACATTTGAAAATCTCAAAAAATTCCAAAAAATAGCCTCAAAACATTGTGGTGCTTAGGAGTCATTTGAAGAGTTAGGAGAGTACAGGGGACATGAAGATTTATAAATAATCTCAGAGCATCAATTATGACATCTTGAAGCCTATAATGGCTTTTGAAATGGATAAAAGCATTAAGGGAGTCAAAAGCCCTGAGGGTCCTTATAAGGACCCTAGGACCAAAATGCATTGCAAGTGGACCAAAGGTGTCCTAGGAGTTTAAATAGGAGTATAATGTTTTAATTGAGTCAAATAAGGTTGAATGATAGAATGTAATAGTTTTGAAGGCTTCTTAGTTAGTAGGAGTTAATAAAATAAAAGTTGGAAATTTGAAATTTTTAAAATCCAACTTTGGGCAGGAAAGTGAGTTTTAGGGGTTTAAGCAATAATTATGCATTGAAACCAATCAAAAATAGTTGGATCAGTTGGGGAAAGGTTCTACAAAGCTAGAGAATTCATTTGTATAGAGTTTGGGTGCCCGGTATAGTTTTTGTACAGACTGTTCTCAGAAAAATCAATATAACTTCTATTTTTTTGCATTTTCTTGTGTTCTTTTGATGAACTACTGATGCTATTGACAATATAATCAATTGGACAATTTAGGGATTTGAAAATTCATGCATTCAACCCTTTATATACCCTGATAAACGTTAGAAATCAGGTTCTTGTATATTATATCTGACTATCTCAAGGAAAATACTGACTTTTCATTGATTTTGAGAGTCTTAATGAATGAATGATCCATTTCATTAGAGATTGTGACTGTAACTTGTGAAATGGATCATATTTAACATGTACCATACCTTACTCAGAAGCTAATGTGTAGGAAGGAAGAATATCAAGGTGTACACCAAGTTGTCATAGGGAAAAGTGCATAAAGATGGAGGCTAAGGTATAGTAGTGGGAGTTCTGCCTTAATAAGGGGTGTGTTTTTGAGTTGGAATTGATTAAATATGTTGTCCTAATGGTGAAAAGTCAAATAATAGGTTCTGGAGGTGATTGGAAGGCTAGTAACTAAAAGCCCTAGTTTTAGAGGGATTTATTGAGGGTTTTGTGATTTAAGGTGTTGATGGTATCATAGAAGACTAAGACCTTAAAAATATTTGGTTTGGAAACATTTTAAGACACTGTTGAAAGTCTCATAGTTATGGGATCAGATTGGAGAGGGGATGCTTTGAAAAATAGGGCTAATTAGGCCTTGATTTAGTGGAAACAATAGATTTTGCAAAGAGTGGTCTGAAACAAGTGCAATCAAGATTTTAGTATGTTGTGTAGCATCTTAAAAGACATCTTAATCAATCAATATTTTTTGGATTCCTTTGGAAATTTTGAGAGAAAAGTCAAAAAAAGAGGCGCTGGAGGCCTAGTTGGGCTAGAAGCCTAGTCAAGGTGCAAAAAGTAGGTTTATGTTTAAGTCAGAGGTTGGGGGCTTTGAAACCATTCAATGAAACCTTGTTTGAGTCTCTTAAGAGAATTCCTAGGGTTTGGGTTCATAGGAGAATGATTTGAGTCACAAGTTAGCCATTTAGGCTTTATCTCCATAAGGGTGCCTAGATGAAGGATAAGAGTGAATCATTATAAGCCTTGAAACTTTGTGTTCTTTCAAAGTCCCTTACCCTCTACATCAAAGTGGTATCAGAGTAGTCAGTAGGTCCTTTAGGGATTGAAGAATCAGCAATGGCACCTAAAAATCAGTTAGCAAGAGAGTTAGAAGAGCTGAGGGAAACCTTGGAAAAAGAAAGAGGGTAAAGAAGAGAACAAGAAGTAGCAAGAGAGTAGGACAGAGCAAGGGAAGAAAGGCAATGGAGAAGCAAGAGAGAGACTATGCAAGCAAGGATAAACAACCTTGAGAGAAGTAGAAGGAGAGAAGAACAAGAAAACCAAGAAGATAATGATGAAGAAGAAGAGTATTTGAGGGTAAATCAAGAACAACCAGCAGATGAGATAGAAGACCCTGAGGAAAGGAGGTTATTGAGATTGTTGAAAGTAGTACAAGGTCATGGAGGAAAGAGTCACATAGATTTTCCTATCTATCAAGGAAAAATGGATAATGAGGAGGTGTTAGGATGGCTTGATGCCTTAGAGAACTATTTTGAGTTTGAAGAGATGGATGAAGAGAGGAATGTTAAGTTTTCCAAAACCAAGTTGAGGGGTACAACACTAACATGGTGGACTACTTTTCGAAATGATAGGATGGCTAGGGGATTGGCAAAAGTTTCTACATGGGCAAGAATGAGGAGTTTGGTCAAGGAACAATTCCTACCATCTGATTATACAATTCATGTGAAGAGAATGAGGAAAAATTTAAATCAAAAGAACTTGGATGTGATGTCCTATATTGAGCAATTCCACAAGCTTAGTATCAGAGGAGGATATGAGGAAGAAGATGAGAAAGTATCCAACTATATCAATGGCTTGAGGTATAACTTACAAGATGATATTGGTTTGTAGATGCCAAGGACATTGGGAGAATGCTTTCAGTTGGCCATTAGAGCAAAAGAAAAGGTCAAGAGGAAGCAAGAAAGGTCAAGCAATGGTGGAAGAGGAGGTAGTTCAAGTAGGGGTAGAGGTAATATAGAACAAGGGCAAGGCAACAATGATAAGAGCAGCAATGACAAGGGCAAAGAGGTGGTTTTAGATTAAAGAGGTGGATACACTCCTAGAGGATGAGGAAAATTTGGACAAGGTAGAGGCCCATTCACAGGTAGGTATTTCAATTGCAATGAACCAAGGCATCCTTCTTTCAAATGTCCTAAATGAGAACAATTAGATAAAGGAAAAGATAGGAGAGCTAATTTGGTGCAAGAAGAAGAGGACAAAAAGGAGGAATCAAAGACATTGATGGCATACCCTGTGACTGATGGTGAGTTCCTTAAGGTCAAGAAAGGAGAAATACTACATCAAGAGCCAAAGGTAAATATCTTCAAGACAAATTGTCTCAATCATGGTAAAATATGCAGATTACTCATAGATTCAGGTTCACATAGCAATTTAGTTTCAACTAATATGGTAGCCAAGTTGGGAATTGAAACATTTGATCATCCTAGTCCCTACAAGACCACTTTGGTAACTCAAATGTAGCATGTAGAGATTTGTAAGAGGGCTGATGTAGATTTTTCAATTGGATCATATCAGGACAGGGTGCTTTGTGATGTCATTCCAATGACTTGTGTTCATATCATCTTAGGGAGACCATGGCAATTTACTAGGAAAACATTGCATGATGGATACCATTACACATATTTGGTGCACAAAGGAGGTAATAGATACAAGTTGGTGCCTTTTCCTTTGGAGCATTCTAATGAAAGTTTTGTGATCTATTTTGAGAAACATTTGCAGGTGAATATGCAGGGTAAGATAGGTAAGATAGGGGAAGATATTGGCTAGAAGAAAAATGATAAGTTGCAATAGAGACATGAGGTATAAAGTCCTAAAAATTAGAATCTATGGGACTTGGACAGTATCAAGGTTGGAAATGTTGAATGCCCTATTGTTGAGGTTACTAGGGATGGTGCTCCTTCACAAAGAACTTAGGGGAATGAAGACAAAATTAGGGCTCAAAGACAGACTAAAATCAAATAGCAAAGAGGACAAACAAAACACTATTTTGACACTAACATGATGAGTGACGTGAGGGCAGGTTGGCAGAAAAGGAAAAAGGTAACTTTAGGTGATTTCTTGTTCAGTGATCAGAAGGTGCAAACATCAAGGAGCAGGGAGTATTGTGGTGGCTGTAATCAAGGGAAAATCCTAATTGTTAAAGGGGTTAGCACAATAACATTAAAATCCATTGAAATAACAAAGTACAAAGGAAATAATATGAAAACAAAAGGAACAATGTTACCCTAGGTCTTCATCTTCCATGCTTCACCTTTGTTACACCTCCTAGCTTGCAGTAAATAGAGATGCCCTCAGATTTGTATGAGCAACTATGACAAATGACAAGACTAAAGCAAGTTTTGAAGGATTTTATTAAAAGAAATGACTTGACAATAGATTACAATGACAATGACTACAAATGACAATGACCATGAGTTGACAGAAAATGAGCATGAGATAGAGAGAGAGCCCTCAAATGAGAACAAAATTGCCATTTTATAAAAACTGCAATTTTGAATGTGTGGCTAGGATGAGGAAATGACAAAAACCCTAGAATCAATGATCAAGATTGAATGTTGCAATAAGAATTAGGGTTAGGTCAAAATTAGGGCAAATGATAAGGATGAAGGGCCAAGATTGACTTATAAGATAATTCAATCAAGGGTCGAAATTAAATGAGATGTCAAAAGATAAGAATTAATTTGGAAGATAAGACTGGCATGGACAAAGAGGTTGTTGGAGAAATTAAATAATAAAATTTATTTACTCTAGGTGACCATTAAATAATTAAATAATAAAGATATTATTTAATTATGGAGGAATGTGACAAAAGGAATCATTTTGAATTAAATAATGATTTAATTCAAAACTCAAGAGAATTGACTAAATTAAATAAATCAAATTTATTTATTTTAATGAGAGAAAAGGCTAATGAATAATTAAATAATTAAAATAATTATTTAATTATAGTGGAAAGTGGACAAAAATTAAATAAATTAGAATTTATTTAATTTTGGAAAGAAAGTGAACCTAATTAGTGACGTAATTAAATAAATAACATTTATTTATTTAATAATCAAGAAGAAATAAATGACAAAGGGGAATTAAATAAATTTAAGAAATTTATTTAATTAAAGGGAGACCTAGGTAATTAATGACGTATTAGATAAATAAATAACATTTATTTATTTAATAATCAAGGAGAAATGAATGACAAAAGGGGGATTAAATAAATTAAGAAATTTATTTAATTAAAGGAAGACTTAGATAATTAATGACATATTAGATAAATAAACAATATTTATTTATTTAATAATCATGAGGAATAAATGACATGAATTAATTAAATAATTATGGATTATTTAATCAATAGTCGAATGTGGACTAGGGACATAATTAAATGACTTAATTATGCTAGGACGAAAGTGGTAAAAATGAAGCTTGCAGGCCTAGGTCATTTTTAGGTGTCTACATTTTGCCCCTCTTTGTCATAATGTCGCTTGTCGCGTTGTGACAAAGAAAATAAGTCAAGAATATGCCCCAGTGAAGGTACAGAGTATCCTTGCCCCCTCAGAAAATTTTCAAATTTTGGGTCGGCGCCAGAAAAATTTGTGAAAGGTCTCGATAAATCAATTTGATAACTAGGAAAGCAGCGCTGCAGTCGGTTTCAGATTCTGACATGCTTAAAGCCACTTACAAGGGCGTCAAAGGTGCGAAAATGAGCCTCCAGTATTGACTGTGGTTGAAAAATGTCATTTTGACCTTATAAATAGGTTGACAAAGGGGTAAAAGTCAATTCACTTTCACTATTCACTTTGCAAAACCTAAGAGCTCAGAGTGAAAGGCGCAGCAGCGAGGATGGTTATTCTAGTGTCAGAGCACTACGGAGAGATCATGAGGACCTTCAGATGGCCAGAGGGCTTAGAGCTAGCGGTATGCACCCTAAACTTACTTTGTCATTTTACCGTTTTACATGCTTTTTCATGCTTTCTAGGGTAGTCAACGAATGCGCTGCGACGCATATGCGTTCGCGTAAGCCGCAATTGATCTTGCGTTCACCGCATTCGATGCATCGCGATGCAAGTGCAAAGACAAAATTAAAACCACTGATTTTTCGTGCCGCATTTGCCAATTTGTGCGACGCAAGTGACTTTCTGAGTCCCAATTGACTGGTGGAATGTTGCAATTGATATTTCACGACGCAATTGCTAGGTTAAATGCCGCAATTGCCATATTGAGACGCAATAGCCATGTCGCGACGCATTAGCATTTTAGGGACGCAAATGTGATGTCGAGCCACAAATGCCAGAATACAACGCATTTGATGTTTTGCACGACGCAATTATTTTTTTGCGACACAATTGCTTTTTTGCGACACATTTGTCTATTTTGTTAATAAAACTTATTTTGATGTTTGCATGCCCTTAGTTGCTTTTCATGATGTTGTCAGTTGTCCAAAAGTGCTAATGTAGTGTTCGTCCTTTTGCAGAGGCAACTTTCCCCTATCTACACGAGAGAGACTAGACTGAGGACCTTTCAGTTTGCCGATCAGTTGGGCCCGCGAGAGCGGTGATGATTGATGAGACTAGGCTTATTCTATGCTGCGTTCATGCCTGCCACTCGGGCGAATAGGGGTTTGCTGATGGCGTTGTGCGAGCGGTGGCATTTAGAGACCTGTTCCTTCCATCTGCCGATAGGTGAGGCCACCATCACCTTGGAGGACGTCTACCGTATTCTCCAAATTCCTATTCGAGGGGAGCAGATTGTGTACGATCCACGTCATGGTGAGTAGACCTTTCATGCGTACTATCAGGATCAGGGTGCTGGGCTCGGCATTAAGGGTTATGAGATCCATTGGGATTTCCTAGCAGAGCACTATGGGCGCTTTGATGCATTCCTAGCGACTCTGATTGGTGGCATTTTGGTTCCTGACCGACGGGGACATGGATTTCTGATTGGTTGGGGGGATGTCCTAGTCGGCATGAGGCAAGACAGGATAGTTTATGCATGGGGTCCTTGCTTGTTGGGGATGCTATATCACCAGCTTCACGACGTGGTATACAAGAGAGTAGAGAGCAACTCCTGTGGGACCACTCTTATGATGATCTGGGCATGGGAGCACATTGCCATATTCCACCCTCCTATTGACAGACCACAGCTTACTGCGGGGATGCCCTACTCCTATTATTATGCCGGTGCATTACAGCAAACCCACATGGGCAAGACAGGATGGTGGCGGCATCGGCTCAATACCATGGTTACGTTCATCTGGAGGCCATACAGGGATTGCGAGGCATGGGATGATGAGGATGAGCACCTCAGATTTTGCAGGCAGTACAGATACCTTATTGGCAGGATAGTGCAGACGTCCTTGATCATTGAGATGTACTTGTCGTAGCGTGTGTTGAGACAGTTCGGGGAGTAGCAGGATGTGCCCATGGGGACGACAGAGTATGCCAGATCCTCCCGAGAGCATGCATGGGGGCCGGCCATTCCAATGGCCTTTGTGACTCAGCAAATAGATGGGCTAGTAGCCCAGGCCTAGAGTTGGAGAGGTGGAGCAGCAGATCCAGGTACCACACCAGCCTATGACCTATGGTGGCAGGCACGCAGACCCGTGCCATTGACAGATCTGGATGGGCCAGCACTAGTTGACAGGCGGTCAGTCATTTCGTGAGTGCCACGAGCTAGATGAGGGGGCAGAGGCAGAGATGGTGGCCGAGGCAAAGGCAGAGGCAGGGACAGGGGGAGAGGTGGAGATGATGGAGGCCGGGGTGGAGATGGAGATAGGGGTGGGGATGGAGGCCAAGGTGGAGATGGAGGTAGGGGTGGAGCCAGAGGTGGGGATGATGGCATAGACTATCGGAGGTGGAGGCAAGACAGCCAAGTACCAGGTCGCAGGGTGCGACAACATGTAGCGAGGGTAGCGTTAGATGCTATCCTCGAGGTCAGTGAGGAGGGGGAGATGGAGGAGCAGCCCAGACATGAGGGAGAGGGTGAGGGGAGACAGGAGGGAGAGCCAAAGGTGAGGGGATAGGAGGAGGCAGAGGGGGAGAGACAGGAGGAGGATGTGGAGGTGGATGTTAGGGTACCAGAGGTGGAGGTGGAGGTGGCAAGGCAGGATGATGATGATGACGACAAGGAGGATGAGGCCATAGGTAAGGCAGAGAGACTCCTGAGATGGCAGATGGTGGAGGGGGAGGAGGAAATATCATCCTTAGAGTTGCCGTCAGATGCCACAGTAGATCAGAGGGTGGCAGATCTTCAGCAGAGACTAGATGCCAGCTTGGCACAGGTTAGGTCTCTATAGTCAGCACTGGAGGTAGCTCATGTAGAGCGGGATTAGGCGGTGATCCACCAGCAGGATGCGATGCGGTGGTGCACAGAGTTTGCGGCCCTATGCACAGGACCTACAAGGGACATGGCTCAGGAGCTTGCCAGGGTGAGCACCAGGTTGGGGCAGTATCAGACCCTTTATGAGCAGGCAGTGCGGCTAGAGCCGCGAGATCCTACCTTGTCCCGATCATAGACGAGGACAAGCAGTGGGCACAGGTCGGGCAGTGGTAGTGGTACTAGGAGCCGTACTGGTGTCAGAGGGTCGACTTCCACAGGACACACATCAGGCCACAGGTCACACCATTCCCGCAGGCATACTTCGAGTCATCATTCAGGGCACAGTCAGGGTTCCATTGGTTCAATGTAGAGGTCAGGCCAGGTACAACTGCTAGTTACAGATCCCTCTATCACTCAGAGTCCAGCCATAGTTACCTCACAGGTGTTTACTACTATGGAGATGATGCCTTCACTCAGTATTCCATCAGCTTCACAGACACAGGTTGTTACAAGGCCCCCTATTATTACAGCGCCTGTGATAGAGTTGCCTCCGCCACACTCTTCTCCCCAAGGAGATGATGAGAGCCTTCCCTAGCGCATTTTTGTATTGTGACACACTATATTTATTATTTGAGCCTGTGAGCTCCATTTTTAGGATATCCCTTGACTCTATCCTGTGACATTGTATATTTTGAGATGATTCTATATGATGATGTAGTTTTGATGCAACCTACATGTGTTATATGATTTTCTATGCATTATGTACTATGACATGTATGATGTACGATTTATGATGCTATGTATGTCCTATGATGCCTACTTGTAATCTTTGATGTCATGATAATGCAATGCTTATTTATTTTCTTATGTTAATGATGTGTATGATGTATTTATGTAAAAGATGCAATGCTAATGATTATGTTAATGCAATGCTTGTGCTTATGTATATGATTTAATGCCATGGGTGATGTGTGTATGGACCTAATGCAATGTATATGAGCATGTATACACTTATGTTTTTGGATGTCACAGGATATCATCGTGGGATGGACGAGAGAAGATGACGAGACTGATGAGAGAAGATGATCAGACCAAAGAGGAGAAGATATGAGACCTGTGAGAAGATACAAATCCTTCAAAACCTTACTATAGGACTTTTAATATTTGTTGCTCTTTAATCATCATTGGGCAAACTATTGTAATGGCCAACAAACACCATGATATGACATAGATCAAGGTGTGCAAGGTTGTACCATTACGTAAGACAAACAGTCACAGACAAGGATGATCATGACTCATACTAAGAGCATGATTGCCCCAGTCCTTTTGTCATAATCACCCACAAGCAGAAAAAGACAATGACAGATCATGAAACGTCGTTGCTTCTCTAAATCCTGTTTCCAGGACATCCTTGAGAAACTAGTGACATGATTGTCAATCTACAAAAATAAAGTCTCTATCATGATATGTCATTGCTTTTCTAAATCCCAAGATCAGGACCTCGCTGTGAAGCTAGTAGTCACGCGTGTCAATTGTCATGCTACGTCGCTGCTTCTCTAAATCCTGCTTAGTGGGATCTCACTGAAAAACTAATAACATGATAAAAGATGAGAAGACAATTATCAAGTGTTTGTCAAGTGCATCTGGAGATCCATTATTCTGATGCCAACATGTCATGTTTGATGATGTCGAGATGTCTGAATGTTTAAAGTTTTGATGGCCTTGAAAATGTTGAGACTTAGTGAATTCAGGAAGGACACATCCTGAATGATGCCAATGTTGGGAGGATTTGATCCCTAATGGTCGTAAGGGGTCCCTCAAAATAATGACGATGCCTAGGAAGGACACATCCTAAAGCATAAATGACAGAGTTGGTTCTTCAAAAGCACTCATCTGAAGAATATTAATGTCAGGAAGAGTGATCTTTAGATGTTAGGAAGATCGCTCAAAAGGCCAAATGACGGTGACGATGCCTAGGAAAGACACATCCTAAGGCGTAAATGACAAAGGTTATCTTTCAGAAGGACTCATCTAAAGACTAACCAAAATTTGATAGTTTGATCAGTAATAACGATTTGACTTTCTTTCACTTGTGTTTGACTGTATGCCAATGTTGCCTTGATGATATGAGATTGTACTAATAAGATTGTCATGCCAAATAACATGATTGTTTTACTCCGTTTTTAGGAGTTTTCCCCATGTGGAGAAATGATTGAAGACTTTTGCGTGTGTGCCAGTGTAGTTCCCTAAACCCTAATGGACTGACCTAATGCAGCCTTGGGGGCTCATCGATAGATGGCCTTGCCTACGTCATACACTTAGAGACCTCGTAGTTCGACACGGCCAATGACTTTGTCTTGATGATCCAAGATTGCGTCATGATTTTATTTTGACAAACCTAAAAAGACTGACCTAATGTCTTGGGGACTCAAGTATGAGTCTTGCCTACGTAGAAAATGCACAGAGACAACATAGTTCGGACAATGACATGGACTTATTGACTTGATTGACTTAGACCAGAGATGACAGTGCTCTTGTGTGCCTTGCGCAGTCTAATGTTTTGCTTGGTTTTCTTTAGGACGTTTTATGATTTTTAGGTCTTTTTCAGGCCTTTTTATGATGTTTTTGTCTTCTTTTTTTTCTAGGACTTTTTATGATGTTTTTGTCTTTTTTCAAGACTTTTTATGATGTTTTTGTCTTTTTTCAGGACTTTTTATGATGTTTTTGTCTTTTTTCAGGACTTTTAATGATGTTTTTGTCTTTTTTCAGGACTTTTTATGATGTTTTTGGTCATGTGTGACATCCACTATAGTTTCATGATAAACATTTTGCCCCCCGTCAAGTCTAAGACTTAGCCATTTGCAAGGAATACGGATAGGATGCTACTGACTTGCTGGATAGACAGTCATCAGGGCTTGATGTCAATCGTTCATCCACTATGACAGGTAGAGTAGGATGTGATGGCGATTTGCGGAATAGCGGCAAAAATAGCTTTCATCCTAAGCCAAGTTTAGACCAAATGACAATAGATGGCAGAGCAATGATTGATTACGCATGGCGCTTGTTTGCCAGGTTTTCACCATGGTACTTGTCCAAAGTGCCTGTTTGCCAAGTTTTCACTATTGAACGAATCATTTTTCTCTTTACTATTTTTATGATTTTTATGATTTTTTTTTATTTTTTTTATTTTTTGGTGTCACCAAGATGCCTGTTTTCCAGATTTTCATCAAGGTGACGATTCTTTTACCATTTTTCAATTTTTTTGTATTTTATGGTTTTTAGCTCCATCCTCTGATGCTATGCGTAGAACTTTCAGAGATGTAAACTGTTGATGGGCTCAGTCAACTGTTCCCCATCTGGAGTTGCCAATTGATATGCTCCAGAACCAAAAGAAGATATGATAATGTATGGACCCAGCCAGTTTGGTTCAAATTTTCATGGCTTTTCTCTATCTGCTTGGTTCTTAGGGTTCTGCATGAGAACCAGGTCACCAATGTCAAACTTTCTGACCATAACCTTTTTATTGTAGCTACGACAAAGGTAGTTTTGATATGCCTGGAGGTGATTCAGTGAGTTTTTTCTTCTCTCGTCCAGCATTTCCAGCTTGTGCAAGCGTGATTGTCGGTATTCCTCTTCATTAGTTAGACCCTTCAAAGAGACCCGTAGGGAAGGAATTTTGACCTCAATGGGTAAGATGGCTTCAGCGCCAAAGACTAGGGTGAATGGGGTGGCCCCTGTAGGCATAGGAATGCTAGTTCGATAAGCCCACAGAGCAGGGTTAAGTTGTATGTGCCAATCGCGACCAGTGTCATTGACAGTCTTTTTGAGGATCTTGACAATGGTTTTATTTGACGCCTCAGCTTGGCCGTTTCCTTTAGGGTAGTATGGAGATGAAAAGTGGTGTTGGATATGGAATTGCTCACATAACTCACAAACATCTTAGTTTATGAATGGATGTCCATTGTCAGTGATGATGGACTGTGGAAGGCCGTACCGAAAAATGATGTAGTTGAGGATAAACTTTGATATTTGTTTGCCAGTAATGTATGTCAATGGGATGGCTTTGATCCACTTTGTGAAGTACGCAGTGGTGGTGATAATGAATTTGTGGCTGTTGGAGGAGGTTGGATGAATCTTACCCACGAGGTCGAGTCCCCATTGAGCGAAGGGCCAAGGAGAAGTGATTGGCCGGAGCTCTTGTGCTGGAGCATGGACCAGGTCACTGTGTATTTGACACTTGCGACAAGTTCTGACATATTCAAGTACATCTTTTTCCATAGTCAGCCAATAATACCCAAGCCTCATTAGTTTCTTAGCCAGAGTAGGACCGCTTGAATGAGATCCGCATATACCATCATGTACTTCTTGTAAGGTCGTACATGCTTCATCGGTGTCTAGACATCTAAGGAGGGTATTGTCCAAACTACAGCGGTATAGGGTGTCACTGACAATGACATATCTTGCAGATTTCCTAATAAAGGACTTCTTTTGGTTATTGGATAGGTTCGGTGGAAGGGTTTGAGTCTTTAGATAGTCATAAATGTCCTGATACCAAGGAGAGTTGGGACCAATAAGTTCGCAAACCATTTCTGACTCTAGGATATCATATGCCGGTATCAACAGCTGTTCTACTAGGAACTCAAATTGTGACACATTTTTAGGGATGTCCAAGAGAGAACTAATAGTAGCCATTGCGTCAGCTGCCTTATTTTGTGCCCTGGGGATTTTCTTAAAAGAAATCAATTGGAAATGTGTCAGGAAACTGTCCACCATCCTCTTTTAGGGAAGTAGCTTCTCATCTTTTGTTTCATAGTCATCATTCACCTGGTTGATTACTAGCTGGGAATCTCTGAATACAAGTAATGTCTGAATTTTCCATTTGATTGCCAACTTGAGACCTGTAACCAGTGCTTCATATTTAGCAATGCTATTTGTACAAGGGAAAGTGATTCAAAATGACTTAGGAATTGAATCCCCTTGTGGTGTGATGAACAAGATTCCAGTGCCTGAGCCATGACTAGTGTGAGACCCATCAAAATACATCTTCCATGGTGTTGCTGGTTCCGCATGAAAAATGGACTCATCAAGAAAATCAGTTACCAATGGATGAGGGACGTGGATTGGTGCATCTACCAGTTGATCTGCTATTACTTGCCCTTTTATTGCCTTGCGTTCAACATATTGTATGTCGTACTCACTTAGGATCATGACCCATTTTTCCAACCGGCCTGTTAATGTTGCTCGACTTAGTAGATATTTCAATGGGTCGATCTTGGCAACTAGTTGTGTCTGATGATTGAGCATATAATGCCTTAGTTTTTGGGCTGTAAAGACAACTGCAAGACATGCACATTCAATGTATGTGTAAATCAACTCATAACCTATCAGTGTGTGGCTGATGTAGTAGATTTCTCTTTCTTTCCCTTCGTGATCATTTTGAGCCAGTAATGCCCCCAGTGCTGAACTAGTGGTCAAGATGTATAGAATTAATGGCTTTCCATGAATGGGCGACATGAGGACTGGTGTTGATAACAGGTAATCTTTGATTTGCTGGAAGGCTTGTTGAAATTTATCCGTCCATACAAAGGGGACACCTTTGCGCAATAGGTACTGGAATGGGTGGCACTTATCTGCCAATTAAGCTATGAAGTGGCGAATAGATTGCACTTTGCCTTGCAGGGTTCTGAGTTCACTGATCCCTCTAGGTGGAGGCATGTCGATGATTGCGTTGACTTTTTCCAGATCAACCTCTATGCCTCTTCGGGAAACTATGTACCCCAACAACTTACCTGACGTGACCCCAAAAACACACTTCTTAGGGTTTAGTCGAACTTTGTACTCTTCTAGTCTCTTGAAAATTTTGTTGAGTACCTTCAAATGATCTTTCCTTGTTGCTAATTTGGCCAATAGGTCATCTACATAGTCCTCCATTATATTGTGCATCATGTCATGGAAGATCATGGTCATAGCCCTTTGATATGTGGCACCTGCATTTTTGAGACCGAAGGGCATGACGTTCCAATAATATGTACCCCATGGGCACGTAAATGCTCTTTTGTGCTGATCCTCAGGAGCAATGTGGATTTGATTGTAACTAAAGAAACCATCCATGAGGGATAGCATCTCATGTCCTGCAGTTAGGTTGACTATAATGTCAATGTTGGGCAAAGGAAAGTCATCCTTTGGACATGCTTTATTTAGGTCCCAAAAATCTGTACATACACGGATCAACCCATTTGGCTTTGTGACCAGGACCAGATTGGAAATCCATTCAGCGTAGTCAATAGACCTTATGAACCTAGCATCTAATAGTTTCTTTAACTCTGCCTTGACCTAGAGACATTTCATTTTTTACTTTATTTTTACTTTTGCGACTAGAGGACTAAACTGTCTCACCGAAGTATGCCGTGCAGTCTAAATCAATAGAAAATCCTGATTTGTGGTCCCCACTGGGTATGCCTTCTCGTAATCCCATAAATTTGGCAATGGCTTCATCATTTTGGAATGTGTCTAGAACTGGTGGCCCTTGTTGGTCCCAATTGACTAGTTCAGGGTAGACTAATGAAATGCCATCGTCAAGGCTAGTGAATTCGGGTGAGGATGTTGATAGCATACAGATGGATTAGTTGATGTTGTAGATGAGGTTATCATCATCCAACTCGACATCGGATTCTATCCAGTATTCTCCTTCACTAGTGTCATATTCGTTGTCATAATAAGGAGTGAAGGTTTTAGAGCCTTGGCTATCAATGTCTTCTGACACTTCGGATAGAGTAGTCTGTGGGGGTTCAGATGATGGTTGTTGTGTGTCATGGGAAGTGGTAGTGGGATTTTGAATGTTTGGTGACTGCTCAATTTGGAATGTTTGCCAAAATCGTTGTTCAGAGGTCAGTTCCCCTGGTTTGAAAAACAAATCATCGAGGCAACAGTCACTTGGGGATCGTTCTAAGCCAAATTCCCACTCCTGGGAGTCTATTTCGGTTAGGGTTTCCCTAGTAGTCTCGACACTGTCAGAAGCATGTACTCACTCACTTGAAAGTCCATAGGTACGTCGATCATCATTGTTAAGTGATCCAAACCCTAATCCAAGATACTTCAGGGTTTGAAAAGTTTCTATGGGTTCCCTTCGACCATTTTTATTTCTTCCAAGGCCACTAGTACCATTGTAGCCTTTAGCCTTCATAATGTTGTAACCCTTGACATATTTTTGAACTGGTAGTGGAGGTAGTGAGATTGTATCCTTATAGATCCATCCTGTGATGTTGGCAAGGTCTTCATCACTCATGTCTCCCCACTTGATGAAAACTGTATTTGGTGGAACTTTGAATGTTTCTTGCGGTTCCATTTTGAAACATGGTCGACCATATATCTTTGGAGGAGTGGGTATTGTGGTTATGCTATATGTTGTATTTAGTTTGAACTCTCCGCAACCCAGGTCCTGGATTTTGACAGTCGCCTCAGTCTTAGGACTGGTGGAGGGTGGTGGTAAGGCGAAAGATGTGGATGGAGTGGGTGTGGAGGATGACATGAGTGTGGAAGGATCAACGTATTTGGACGAGGAGCCAGGTGCTTCTCGGTTAATAGGTACTTGGTTTTTGGAGATACCCCTTAAATTGGTACAATATTGGAAAGGATCGGGGTCTCCATATATGGTTACTTCTATACCATCAAAAGGAAACTTGAGGAATTGGTGGTATGTCGACGGAATGGATTTTAAGGCATGGATCCATGGATGGCCAAGTAAGATGTTGTATGGTAGTTCGAAATCTAGGACCTGGCAAGTTGTGTCTACAATGACTAGTCCCACTCTGAGAGGGAGAGAGATAACACCTCGTGAAGAGCATTCCTCATCGTCGTATGCTTTGATTACTATGCTTTTTGTTGGGTCTACACACGCATCAGAGAACCCGAGAGCCTTAACCAATTTGAGGGAGCATATATTCAATCCTGCTCTGCCATCTATTAAAACCCATCTAACTTTGTGCTTGTGGACAAAAACTTCTATGTGTAAGGCGTCATTGTGGTTGGTTTTATGTGATGAGTAATCTTGGTTCAAAAAGGTGACGTGGTGTGGTGTGGTGAGATATCCCACCATAGTTTCAAATTGATTGACATCAATGTCCTTCGGGACCGACGACTCTAGGAGAGTTTTATCCAGGATTTCTTTGTGCACCGGAGTCTTTCCTAGTTGGTCAATTAGGTTGAATTTCCCTTTGGGTTTCCACTGTTGTGGGATTGAGACAGGTTTTGGCTGTTTGGAAAATGAAGCGGGTTGTGATTACTTAGCAGATGGGCCTGCTATAATGATCTTGGCTTGTCTAGGGGGAGGTGGACCGGCTATAGTGATGTTGCCACTTTGCGTAGTAGCATTGCACTATGGTGCTCTCTTGATCATAATGGTGTTGATGTACTCATCATCAGTTCTAACATTATTTATTGTTGGTCCACCAGAGTAATCATACTTGGCTTGAGTGAAGTTAGCTTGGTTCTGTGAACCTGAAGTGGAAGCATTATGAGAATCATGGTCCTGCAGTGGATTCTTGTGGATAGTATGATCTGAGTTGGAATTGAATTGCGATCCACCTACTTCGATGGTGCGATTTTCAATAAGGTCTTGGATTATGTTTTTTAGTTGTCGGCAATTAGAGGTCATATGCCCTTTGACTCGATGGTATTCGCAAAGTGCATTGTCATTCCACCATGCTGGTTTGAATTGTCTTGGGTCATAAGGTTTTATTTCTGGAAGTGTGATGACCCCATATTGGATACACTTCTTAAGGACTTCGACAATGGGTTCACCTAAATTGGTGTATGTGCGACCCCTAGGAAATTGTCTTATTTGACGATATTGTCCTTGATTGTTTTGACCATTTTGACTGTTTGAAGGAGTATTGGGGGGAGGTGTCAATGTCGCTATTGGTCTGTTTTGTTGTTGAACCCCTTTCAGGGCCAATACAGGACTTGCAGTCTTGGCGTCCACAACACCATCATTTGTAACATGTTTATTCTTGACCCAATATTTGTTTTTGTCAGCGGGTGGGTTGGTGTTTGTGTTTTTGGAACCATATCTCAATTCTCCCTTTGCGATAAGGGCTTTCTCAATTTGGACCCCCTTTTCCACTAATTCTGTGAAGGTTATGCAACAATGTATTTTCAATGAAAATTTTAGGGGCCCTAGAAGTGTTTGAACAAACATGTCAACTTTTTCCCTTTCAGGAATGTCAATGTGACATCGACTAGTGAGGCTTCTCCATTTTTGAAAGAAGGGGATAAATGTCTCACCCGACTCTTCTTGTGTGAGGTTGCACAAGCTAGTGATAGAGGTGTCCATGTCAATGTTGTATGCGTAATTTGTTATAAATCTTCATTTGAGCTCGTCCCATGTTTGGATATCCTTTTGCGTTGAAAACCATTCAAGGGCTTGACCTGCCAAAATTTTGGAAAAGAGTCTCATTAAGTATGTTGGTTCGTAGGCAATGTCCATACAATTGGTTGTGAATATGCGAACATGTTCAATGGGATTTGTCTTGCCTTTATATTTAGTGAAGTTGGGTGACACATATCCTGGTGGAAATGTGGGCATACGTAAGTTTGGATCGAATGGGTATACATCCAGATCATATGATACTTCTGATTTCCTAGCTGTAATGAACATGTTTTGCATTTTCTTCTCCATATCCCTCACTGTTGCTTTGAGTTCATCTATGGTAGGGTCATTTATATTTCCATATGTTGGATTGCTTGGTACACCCTGTGTTCCTGCGTGAGTATAGTTGTATTGTGGCGGTATGGGTTGTTGTGGTACGTATGACGTGTGTTGTTGGTATTGGAAATTGTGATTAGGTGCATGTTGATGAGTGTGAACGTTGGATGAGTATGTTGGAATGTGCCCCCCAACTATGTGTGTCGTTATTTGGGGGATGTTGTGACCATGAATGTTATGATGTATTAATGATGTCATAGGTTGAGTTATTTGGCCACCTTGTGTAAATTGTTGATTTTGTACAAGGGGGACATTTGTATTTGTACCTTGAGAGGCAATGACATTTGACTATGTTGTCGTGTTAACGTTTTGTTGTTGTCCTTGTATAAAGATACGTCCTGTGGCTCCTCGCAAAGGATGTTGTGAATTACTACTGAATGATTTTGTTGAAGTTGTGTTCATGGTAGTAGATGTAGTTGTCAAGGGGGAGTTGTGGTGACTTGATGATGCCCCCGTGGTATTTACTGTTGTGATAACAGGATGATTGGAATGATTTGCCGATGGTGTCGAGGAGCCAAGAGTGGTTGTATTAAATTTGGTTAGTGTTGTGGATGTTGTGAATGATTGTGATCCCCCAATAGATGTAGCGTTTATTGTATTGGAGATGTTTGGGATGTTGGATGTGGTATGCAATGTTGTTGTGGTGTCAAAAGGGATGTTGCTTGTAGTATTTAGGACTTGACCACTATGTGAGATGTTATGTACGTTGTTAGCATTAGGTTCATTTAATGTGTTAATGTCAAATCCTGGTGGTAACTTAGCTCCTTCACTGAAGAGCATAGCTACAAATCTGTCTCTGTCGTGATGTGCTATTGTTTCAGCAAGCTGATAGACCTCTGGGTCTTGTGTCAATGCCTCTATGTTTTCCTGAAGTAGTTGGCCATTTTCATTTCTTTGCAAGTAGAGTTCGAATGTGTTGTTGGATAAGGATTGTGTTGTCACTGGAGTTTGATTGTCTAGATTGGTAAATGGATCGTTCAAGGTCCAGTTTGAGTCATGTGGGGGACTGTTGGGGTCTTGTCTAAAGTTTTCCATTTGTCTCTTGTGCTTTTGAAGTCTGGTTTCGACCATAAATGATATTGGTCAAAGGGGAATGACCACTAAATGCAAGTATGACACTATGTGAAGTCTAAGGTTCAAAATGATGACAAAAATGACTTGTTTTTGTATTTTTGTGAATAAGGTATGCAATGTGTATGCAATGTGAGACGAGGTTATCTAAGCACTTCTAAGCTTGAACTTTGTTTTCGATTTGGACCGCTAAAGGACTTTGTTGCTTGATGACAAGTTGACAAGATCTAAATGACTAGTGAGTCTTCCTAACTAAACTTTTGAGTTGGAAGAAATCTCACAAAAGAGGATAATGACTAAAAGGATGTTTGATAACTTGGTCCAAAAGGGTCTGATTTCGAAAACAATGATTTTTCCAAGGGGTACTTAAGATTTTCCTAATCCTAACTATGCAAAATGTGAAACTTAGGGATAGTCTAGTGTCAAATGTATGCAACGAAAAAGGAATGAGGTATGAAACCTATGGTGACTAATGCAAGCTAATGGTCAAGACTTTGAGCAATTTCAAGTTAGGTTTCTAACAAAGTCTTCTTGGTGACAGAATTTGAAAAATGGTTGACAGTTTGGAGACCTCAGGTTTCAGCTATGAAGCTTAAAATTTTGACAAGTAAATGCGTCTCAGTTTGTCAATTGCGTCACAGTTTAGCATATGCGGTTCAGTTTATCAGTTTAGCTTTTTGACTTTCAAATGTGACTCGATTTATCAAATGCGGCTTTTTAACTAACAGATGTGTCGTGACACCTACAGATGCGGCGTTCTGAGTCTTAGATGCAATTTATCAGAGCAGTTGTGTTGTAGAATGTCAGTTGCAGTTCGATAGATATGACAGTTTTGTTACAAAGTGATTTTCGTGTTGTTTTGATGGAAGTTTTGATCTGTTTGATGAATGTTTTGTTTTGAACTATGGTAGAACTAGAATACACTTGGCAAACATAGCGTTTTATAAAGTAACCAAACACACATTAGATAAGCACTATCCTAAAAAGGCCAATAGGCCAAGGGTTTGTATACTTGGTATAGCCCACCTTTATACCCTGGATTGGTGATAAACACCTTTCCTTCTCGAGAGCGGATAGCTTAGAATTTTGGTGGCATTGGCTCCCCTCCATGACTCATTAACATCATTCGAGCACACCAAATTTGGATTCTTTGGGTAGTGACATCCCAAGAATTGCTATCTCTACTCAAGGGGATCAGTAGTGAGTATCTTCAGGCATGATACTGTACCCTGCACTATACCAAGCAATGGCCAATAGAACGGTTGGACACTAAGACAAGAGGTGTTTAATTTGGGCATTCCATTCATGGGGCGTGATCCATGCGGCGAGAGTCCCCTTTCGGATCCATCTTGTCGGAACCATGCTCGTGATTCTTAGGCTTTCCCCAAGAACCCACTTTTATATACCGGCTGGAAGTCCCTCGGTGTCAGGGTGCTACCAGTTTGAGTCGTCCTGGGGTGAGTACTTTTTCCCACCAAAACAGGCCCAAATTCTAGAGTCAACAACTGTTTCTCTTACACCTAGGATCACATGAATGCGCAAGGGGAGAGGATACTCCGATATACCGAATCGTGAAGGGTAAAATAATAGAAAAAGAATGGGTCTGGTTTTCTGATCACAAGGTTTTCACCAAGTGAGAGCATACTCACCTACCACTCCACAAGCATAAACAATCAAAGAAGACATAATTCTTTTTATAAGCACCAAAACCAAATGTTTGCTAATCTAGAAATAAACAAACACAATGTTTGTGTATTCCTTCTTTGACATGTGAATCTACAAACAATGAATTAGTAGTCTCTTATGCAATGGTCTTCGACAAACGAATGAGGATTGCCACACACTATAAGAAAAGATTAGTAACACAAGAAAACCCTAATCAAGTTAACATGTAGGAATAAAATAGAATACAGAAAAAAATAGAGAATCAGAGAACCAGAATCAGAAAAACCCAAAAATTTGAAAATTAGAATTACAAAATTGAAAGAAAATTTTACCAGACAGATGCGGCACGACAGATCAGATGCGGCGCTCGGGTCTGCTAATGTGGCTCAGATAGACAGATGCGGCTTAGACAGACAGATGTGACATGGAAATACAGATGCGGCTCGGAATATCCAATGCGTCTCTATAAAACTAGAAACCAGAAAAACCTGAAAATCCAAAATTTAGAATTTCAAAACTGGAAGAAAATTTTACCAGACAGATGCGGCGTGACAATAGATGCATCGTTCTGGTATTCGAATGCGACTCTGGAAATCAAATGCGGCATTCTGTCTTTCAATTGCGGCTTTTCAAAGCGTATACGTCGCTTACTTGAGCGGATGCGTCGTGACGCATCAAGTGCATCACAATGTTTAAAAAAAAAAAACACTTGTGGTGATCCATACCTGTACCTGCAAAACAATAGAAAACAACAAAAACTTGTACGAAAAGCAGAAAAATGACATCAGGTTCACCAATCTAATTAAGGGAAAATCCTAATTGTTAAAGGGGTTAGCACAATAACATTAAAATCCATTGAAATAACAAAGTACAAAGGAAATAATATGAAAACAAAAGGAACAATGTTACCCTAGGTCTTCATCTTCCATGCTTCACCTTTGTTACACCTCCTAGCTTGCAGTAAATAGAGATGCCCTCAGATTTGTATGAGCAACTATGACAAATGACAAGACTAAAGCAAGTTTTGAAGGATTTTATTAAAAGAAATGACTTGACAATAGATTACAATGACAATGACTGCAAATGACAGTGACCATGAGTTGACAGAAAATGAGCATGAGATAGAGAGAGAGCCCTCAAATGAGAACAAAATTGCCATTTTATAAAAACTGCAATTTTGAATGTGTGGCCAGGATGAGGAGATGACAAAAACCCTAGAATCAATGATCAAGATTGAATATTGCAATAAGAATTAGGGTTAGGTCAAAATTAGGGCAAATGATAAGGATGAAAGGCCAAGATTGACTTATAAGATAATTCAATCAAGGGTTGAAATTAAATGAGATGTCAAAAGATAAGAATTAATTTGGAAGATAAGACTAGCCCAGACAAAGAGGTTGCTAGAGAAATTAAATAATAAAATTTATTTACTCCAGGTGACCATTAAATAATTAAATAATAAAGATATTATTTAATTATGGAGGAATGTGACAAAAGGAATCATTTTGAATTAAATAATGATTTAATTCAAAACTCAAGAGAATTGACTAAATTAAATAAATCAAATTTATTTATTTTAATGAGAGAAAAGGCTAATGAATAATTAAATAATTAAAATAATTATTTAATTATAGTGGAAAGTGGACAAAAATTAAATAAATTAGAATTTATTTAATTTTGGAAAGAAAGTGAACCTAATTAGTGACGTAATTAAATAAATAAAATTTATTTATTTAATAATCAAGAAGAAATAAATGACAAAGGGGAATTAAATAAATTTAAGAAATTTATTTAATTAAAGGGAGACCTAGGTAATTACTGACGTATTAGATAAATAAATAACATTTATTTATTTAATAATCAATGAGAAATGAATGACAAAAGGGGGATTAAATAAATTAAGAAATTTACTTAATTAAAGGAAGACTTAGATAATTAATGATGTATTAGATAAATAAACAATATTTATTTATTTAATAATCATGAGGAATAAATGACATTAATTAATTAAATAATTATGGATTATTTAATCAATAGTCAAATGTGGACTAGGGACATAATTAAATGACTTAATTATGCTAGGACGAAAGTGGTAAAAATGAAGCTTGCAGGCCTAGGTCATTTTTAGGTGTCTACAGTGGCCACAAGTTGGATGCTTTTTGGGACAAGAAATCTTTCTTTCTTGGGAAGAATGGTGCAGGGGCACCCAAGCTCCTTAGGAGTCAGTTGAAGATTCAAGAGAGTGTAGGGGACATGAAGATTTATCAATCACCTCAGAGCATCAATTATGACATCTTGAAGCCTATACTGGCTTTTGAAATGGATAAAAGCATTAAGGTAGTCAAAAGTCTTGAGGGTCCTGCTAAGGACCCTAGGACCAAAATGCATTGCAAGTGGACCAAAGGTGTCCTAGGAGTTTAAAAAGGAGTATAATGTTTTAATTGAGTCAAATAAGGTTGAATGATAGAATGTAATAGCTTTTAAGGCTTCTTAGTTAATAGGAGTTAATAAAATAAAAGTTGGAAAATTCAAATTTTCAAAATCCAACTTTGGGCGGGAAAGTGATTTTTAGGGGTTTAAGCAATAATTATGCATTAAAACCAATAAAAAATGGTTGGATCAGTTGGGGAAAGGTTCCAAAAAGCTAGAGAATTCATTTGTATGTATTTTGGGTGGCTGGTACAGGTTTTGTACAGACTGTTCTTAGAAAAATCAATAGAACTTCTATTTTTTTACATTTTCTTGTGTTCTTTTGATGAACTACTGATTTCTATTGACAATATAATCAATTGGATGATTTATGGATTTGAAAATTCATGCATTCAACACTTTATATGACTTGATAAATGTTAGAAATCAGTTTCTTATATATTATATCTAACTATCTCAAGGAAAATACTAAATTTTCATTGATTTGAGAGTCTTAATGAATGAATGATCCATTTCATGGGATATTGTGACTGTAACTTGTGAAATGGATCATATTTAACATTTACAATACCTTATTAACAAGCTAATTTTCAAGAAGGAAGAATATCAAGGTGTACACCGAGTTGTCATAGGGCAAAGTGCATAAAAATGGAGGCTAAGGTATAGTAGTGGAAGTTTTTCCTTAATAAGTTGTGTGTTTTTGAGTTGGTATTGATTAAATATGTTGTCCTAATGGTGAAAAGTCAAAGAATAGGTTCTAGAGGTGATTGGAAGGCTGGTAACTAAAAAGTCCTAGTTTTAGAGGGATTTATTGAGTGTTTTGTGATTTAGGGTGTTGAGGGTATCATAGAAGACTAAAACCTTGAAAATATTTGGTTTGTAAACATTTTAAAACACTGTTGAAAGTATCATAGTCAGTGGATAAGATTGGAGAGGGGTTGCTTTGAAAAACAAGGCTAATTAGGTCTTGATTTAGTGGAGAAAACAAATTTTGCAAAGAGTGGTAAAAAAAAAATGCAATCAGGATTTTAGTATGTTGTGTAGCATCTTAAAATACATCTTAATCAATCATTAGTTTTGGGAGTCCTTTGGAAAGTTTGAGAGCAAAGTCAAAAAAATAGGCGTTGGAGGCCTAGTTGGGCTAGAAGCTTAGTCAAGGTGCAAAAAGTAGGTTTGTATTTAAGTTAGAGGTTTGGGGCTTTGAAACCATTCAATACAAGTTTGTTTGAGTATCTTAAGAGAATTTCTATGGTTTGGGTCCATAGGAGAAGGATTTGAGTCATAAGTGAGCCATTTAGGCTTTACCTCCAGAAGGGTGCCTAGTTGAAGGACAAGAGTGAATCATTATAAGCCTTGAAACTTTGTGTTCTTTCAAATTCCCTTACCATCTGCATCACATTGAAAAATGTGAAAAACATCCAAATATCTACAAAATCCATCCATCTCATCTTGCTTGCACCCACAACAAATATAACATGATTCATAAATAATCGATCGTCATCCTCAATCTTTGGTAAGATAATCAGAAGCAAGTCTAGTAGGTTAAAATTAAAAACTCAAAATGTCAAGTCTCAGATCTAAGTTAGTATGTAAGTGAGTTGGTCAACTCTTTATGTCGATAACCCATCACTCAATTGGTCCCATATCAATCATCTTTTAGAACCCTTAGGATAAATGAAATGGTGTGCTACCATCCACTAACATGGCTTAGGATGCATCCTTCCTATGATGGACATTATCTTTTGGCAATAGTTTTGGTTCTTATCCTTAAAAATGCACCCTCTTTTGGTTAGCGGTATTGAAGAACATCAGCTTGTTTGTTTACTTTTTATTTATCTTTTGACTTATCTTATTATGCTCATTCTAAAGACTTCTTGATGATATCCAAATAGAGGATTTAGACAAATAGGAATAGGGAAAAAATCATTATCTTTTGTCTTCTATGCTTGTTGGAAATTCTTGTAGCATAACCTTGGTGAATACTTGCTTTGTTAGGAATGTATGGAGGAGGTTGTGAACAACTTGTTGACTATTGCATTGATAGGTTTAACTTTCCGTGTGTTGGTCCGAGGTGTTTGAAACTTCTAAAATGCATCCTAGCAAGGTTTTCATATGCCAGGTGTGAACAAGGATACTCCTCTGTACTTGTCAAGTAAAAGCCCATCACACTAGGTACCATGCCATCCTATTTTTATATACCTTGATGCATCGTACCACGTGTGTTATCAAATATAAAGAAATTGGCCATTTGAAAATCCTAATTCCTCAGCAAGAAATCATCATCATTATCATTTGCATTTTCATCATCTTGTGTCTTGTAGAAATGACTTCTTCTCTTCTGTCTCATCACACTAACAAGAAACTATGACAGTTGTTCATCATCACCATCATCATCATCATCGAACCTACATCCACAAATCATTAGCATATGGCATCAACATAACATATAGGAAACACATGCATTGTATTTCATCCATTACATTGCATCACATTGCATTACATCAATCATCACATAACATTAACTTGCATTTCATAATGATTTCACATTACCATTTATTACATAATCATACATAATAGGTACATAAGTATCATTGATAATCCATTGCATACATACTTGCATAACATCATAAATTCATCTCACACATTAGGTTCATAAAACATCATCATATCATTACATATCATTACATCACATTAAAATGCATCACATAGATTATCATTTAATATGATTAGGATAATAATATTTGTTATTCTAAGCATCTTAAAACCATCTCATTTGCATTATATCACATAACACACAACCATTGCATTAATCATCCATTTCATATCATAAATAGCATCATAAATCATTCATTGCATAAATTATTCCACATAATTATAAATAGAAAAAATTCATTACATGAAAAGCCTACATCCATCCATAATTTGTTCATATATAAGCATAATTCACATAACATTTCACGTATATACCATATCATTTTGCATATTATATCACATATCACATCACCATTTGCATCAACATAAATAGATTATCATATAGACAACATCATTACACATCACATAAATACATTTGCATATCATAGATATATTTGTCATAATCATAATGCATACATCATCGGAAATAAATGCATCCATAAATACATCATATAGCATCATATAAACATCATTGCACAACATATAGAAATATAATCATCCATGCATGCATAAATAAATGGTACACATCAAAATCATCATCATTTCATATATATCATCATCAATAATGTAACTGTCATAATACAAATAAATCAGATCACTGTACATCTATGTCAATCAGTACAAAAGGCTCATCAGGTTATCAAAAAGGAGCCCATAAGGCACAAAAAGTATCATATCATCTTGATCAGGGTCTATCCCCATGTATGCTACCCTTGCCCCTATAACCGTGACCCTCTGCTGGTCTATAGCTAGTCTGTTGCGAGTACTCTAGGACCCATCCTCCTCTAAGTACGGCCTCATGATAATGCCTCCGATAGTACTCGACCTCTAAGATGACATCCATATAAGATTGAATGGACACTGTACCCTAGGAGGAGGTTGCCATGCTCTCTAGCTACAGTCTCCTACCTAGCTCTGTGGCTACTTGGAGCTCTACAGCCTGTCTCTGTTGAATGGCCTAATCTCTCTTAGCCCTCATTTGCTCTCTCTCAACTCGAGCCTGATCTCTCTCAACTGTCATAGCTTGGACCTGAGCTTGTAGCTGCACAATAAATGCATCCCAAGGATCCACCTGTCCTATTGGCTGCACTAGTGGTTATACCTAAGGTTGCACCTGAGGCTGATCCTCAACCTATCATGGTACACCTGGTGGCACCTGTTGTTGATCCGGCATACATCTCCCTGTTCTGGCTGAACTGGGGGCCCAACTAGTTGGCCCTATCATATAGCAGCCCTCTGTCTTCGTCCTCCCCCTCTACCTCTCACTCTTCATTGATCTAGGACTACACCTGGAATGGTCAATCGAAGAGGAGGCCAAAACCAATCCCTGTAACCCTATGTCATCCCTATATTTGTAAGCCCCTGGTCATAGGCCCACGAGCTAGCTACCAACTGCCTAAAGTTGTTAATGGCCTCTGAAGAAGGAATATACCACCCCCATGAAACCTGTGTCATGGTGCGGGTGAAGAGAACTACATAGTCATCATCAAGGCGATCCTGGGGCTCACTAAACTGACACTGCACACACTCGGGAAAATATCTCTCGATCATAGTGTGCTCTCACTCTTGCATAAAGTGGTCCTAGTGGGCATAGAAGAGTCAATATGTATCACCGGCCCATCCAGGATGACCAAGGTAAGGATTTCATGTAAATACTTGCATCTCATCCAAGACCCTCCTCCAGTAGGGGATCCTATGCTCACTTGTGTGTGTAAAGGACACACCACCTCTATAACGCCACACGAGGGGATCCTCTAGTAGCATTAGCACTGAAACAACTCATGGCCAAAGCACAACAATGTGCTTCCATGCCCAAACGTGAAGAAGGGTCACCCCTGATCCAAGTGCTATGCCATCCATGTACACATACTCATGCAAATCTCTATATAAAGATGCAAGAAGCACTGGCACCCAAGCAAAATAGATTACCCTATCTCAAACCATATGCTCCCAACAATATCCCTAGTTGGGACTGAAGTATCAACCTTGTCTATCAGGGCAACGAGACTTGAAATGACCGCTGCAACAACTAGGTGGAAGGGAGGTGCTAGAGTCCTATGTCACTCCAGCACGATCTAACCCTCGCATATAACGATGTCCTTTGTGGCGAGGACTCTGTGGCAAGGATTTCACCCCTCATCCATGTCAAAAAATCACTCGCTGACCATGAATCAACAATCTCAAAATATGCAAAATGTCCTCTAAGGTGAAGGTGGCCTCGCCATTGGGAAGATGAAACAAAGAGGTCTCGCTATGCTATCTCTCATCCAGTGCTGATAGCATCCCTAAGTGAGTGTGAATGGGAGATGCGTAAGCAATATACCATAACCCCATGACTTAGAGTTGATCCTGATCCTTATTTCTCAGGTCTCGTAAATAGATGAACAAATCTTGCGACCTATGCTCTTGAGAGTAGAGCTCCATCACTGCGTCCTGCATCAAGGAAGGTCACCATGTTAAACTTTTGAAAAATTCTTCACCGAGTGTTCAAAGAACCTCTCCAATGATGCAATCCATGAAGGTGTCGTAGTTTGATTTCTAATCAAACTCTAACTCTAGGGCATAAAAGACCAAAATGGCATCATCGTGGTGCACTTTGAGAAAATGCAAGACCTCCGCATCATAGTTTCCAAACAACCCCGCTAGCCCTGAGCTCAGTGTCATAGTTTGGAGTCTATTCTCAAACTCCAGATTGCACTACCGCAGTGCTATTTGACATCAAGTGGTGCAGTTTTATTTTTGAGTTGTGCTATATAGAGCCATTGCAGAATGGCCGATTTCTAAAGCATTAAATACAAGCTAAAAATGAAAAACAAAGCTCAAGTATCATTTACCAATGCCCCGATGCTAGGTGGTCATTGGTACATCTTGACTTGATAAAAAATGTGTAGGGGAAGTTGTTATGCTATATGATCAGGAATTCAGAGCTCAAATCTCAAGGTTGCTAGTGGAGGTGTGTGAAAATGACTTGAAAGTGACACCTTGGACCCCTTTTAAGCTTGAAAGTTAGGGTTTTTTCACCCTGATTGGCTGTCCTGCTAGGGTTTTGGACCCCCAAACCTATTTTTGTCTAGTTGAGGCTTGTTTTACATCATTTTATTGCATTTAGACACATTTTTGGCCTTCTAGAGCCTTTTCGGACCTATCGGGCACCTTATCCTCTTTTTTCGTAAGATCACCCAAAAACTAAAATTTTTTGTCCAATCTCCAATATAATGGCATGTTTTCTCTCGCTAGGAAGCAATGGGGGAAAATATTCAGTAATGGAATTTTTTTTTCTTTGATCAAGATCGTTTATTTTTTGAACCAATGCAACAAGTGCATTGCTTCAAAGAGGGGAAAAATGTACACGTAAAATATATTGATTGAGATTATGCATCTGATCCTGACTACTAACATTGTTTCATCCTGAATCATCCCTCGGTCTAACCATTTAATCAAATCCCCTTATCTAATTAATTTCATCAATATTCCTCTCTTAATTAAATAAATCATTTTATTTAGTTAAGTCATCTCTAAAGGCTATTTATTAAATTAAATAAATTAAAACCTTATTTGATTTAATCTAATGCCATCTCTTTTAATTAAATAAATCAAAAACCTTATTTAATCATTCTCTTATCATATTACTCTCTTATTTGATTTAAATAAATCCATAAATTTTAGTCAAATAGGTCACATCATCTAATCTCCTATTAAATTAATTAAACCCTTGATTAATTTAATCTCTCATTATGTCTCATCCTCTATATTTTTCAAGTTGCACATGAAAATAGATTTAATTGATTTATTAAATTTCTATTTTCCTCACAAGGCATCTTTTGGAATATTCTCCAAGTTTGAATTCAAAAAATTCCAAGTGGACATGTACATCCAACAATAAAATAACTCCATCTTACATGTCCTTTTCCTTGAGCCAAGTGGCATTTTTACATTTTCCCTTCCCTCTTGCATGTCATTTCAAAAAATTTGAAATTCAAAAATAGGCATTTATTGGCACAATCCTCTAAACTTGCACATCCTCCATCCACTCATGTATTGACTAGTGGCATCTTTCCATTGGATGAATTTTAGTCCCACATTGCTCAAATTTGGACATTCATCCTTCAATCTCATCTATAAATTAGGAGCTCATTCCTTCATTTCATCATCCACAAATTATGCAAATTTATTATACTCAAATTTAGAGCAATCTTCATCCATTTTATTGGGTTCTTAGCTAGGTTATGCAGGTTTTTAGCTTGGAGCTCTCAATCTTCATCAAAAAAGTGGATCATTCATCAATCATCACCAATACATATCAATCTTTCATCGTAGGAATTGGAAAAGGGCCAATTTTCACATCAAATTGGCACCAATTCCCCCATGGGATCATGAGTTTGCAAATTTAAATGAGGATTCAATCTATTTTGTTGTTTTCATTGTGTTCTTCATTGTTTATTTTCCTAATTTGAGTTTTGTAAATGGATTCTATGGGGAATCCTTGTTCATTCTTGTTGTTTTGTAGGTGTTAGGATTGGGGTTCTCACACTAAGCAAGAGAAGGGTATGGGAAATGAAAGGAATCCTTATAATAAAAATGATAGGTAGCGTAAATTGCAAAATTATCCTTACGACACAAATTGGAAAGATGGAAAACCAATACTGCCTATCCAAAAGCCTAAAAATGATCAGCATACACCAAATCCCCTATAGAAAAATTCAGTCAATCTAGTAGTAGAAAGACCATGGTGTGAAGTGTGTGAACATCCACATGATCAAAATTACTATGGTTTTTCTCAATTGCTTGTTGCTAAGGAAGTTGAAGAGGATGTTCATGGTCATAGATTAGAATATGAGCAGGATGATGTAGATGTTTTTATGGCTAGATCATACATTGATGAGGCAGAATGTTCTTCTAACAATGAAATATAGGAAGCTAATGTGCTTAATCAGAGGTAGAGAAGTGAGGTTTACCATCAAAAAATATTTTCTGATGAGGAAGGTTATTTTGATCATAATGCTTGCAATATGGAACAGGCTAAAGATTCAGTGTCCTTAAGGAGACCGTCAGAAAAAGAGATTGCAAGATTGACTAAAGAAATGGCTACTCAAATGAGAAGTTCAATTCAATTGAGAAATAGTACTATGGGTGGTGAGTAGGGTAAACCTGCTAGTTTTTTTATTAAAGAGAAAAAGGATAAAAACAAAGGTGTTAAGGTTGAAAACAAAAAGGATGCTATGAAATTCAAAGAAGTTAAGAGTGATAAGGTTTGGGAAAAAAATAATGAGACCCCAAAGCCTCAGGAAGATGTAGCTGCATCATTGGTGAAGAGAAAGGTGATTACAAAGGTAGTTGAACCTATTGTATAGGATAAGAAGCAAAAGAAGCTAGGAGGAAGTAATCAACCAGAGAAAAAGGAAACTGATGAAGGTATGATGTCTAATTTTCCCAAGTATACACCTATGGATATGTTCCATGTTCTTTCTCAAGTTAAAGTAACTGTACCTTTGCTAGAAATGATGAGAATAAATGAACACAAAGAAAAGAAAATAGCCTTGATTACATAAGTTGTTGGTAATAAGACTAAACATGAAAGTGGTAAAGAAGAAAAGGATAAAGAGAAAGAAAAGGAAGTGGAGGGAATTGTGTCACAAATTCCCCTTGTGTATTTAGGAAATTCTATTAACATGTGCCTTGAAAATATAACCCCTTTTTTTCTTGAGTGTGGATATAAATGGAAAAACTTTAAGGAACTATATGATAGATTTAGGGGTACCAAATAATGTTATGTCGGTCAAAATAATGGAGGAAATGGGCCTGATAGTAGATACTGCTCAAGGTAAATATTATGCTATGGATTCAAGAGAAGTGCCAATTATTGGAACTATCAAAGCATTGCCTTCCAAATTGACTCAGTACCCTGACAAGGATTTAGTCATGACTGTATTAGTTGTAGACATCCCACCTCATTTTGGAATGCTCTTGTCAAGAAAATGGAGTGCATCAATGGGGGGTAACATGCAGTGTGATTTGTCATTTTCTACTTTCTCCATTGATGGTAAGGATGTCAAAATTGAAAGAGAATCAAAAGTACCTCATATGATCGAGCATGGTCCAATTGAGAATATGACATGTTTTATTGATAGTAGGATAGATGAATTCAGGGTTTAGGAACTTCCTAGAAATTGTGATAATCCTACTGCATTGATTGATATAGAAATAAAACAATTTTTAGAATCTGATGACTTGTGGATTATATATTTTGATGGTGCAAGTTCAAGGAAAGGTTCTAGTTTAGGTGTTCTGCTACGATCGCCAAGTGGAAAGACATTTAAGTTCTCTTCCACTCTATTATTTGAATGCACAAATAATGTGGCAGAGTATGAAGCCTTGTTATTAGGGTTGAGACTGGCTAAAAAATATGGGATCAAGAAGCTCAAGGCAATTGGAGATTCTGAGCTTGTGGTGTCCTAAGTTAGATCCAAGTATGTATCAAAGAACAAGAGGTTGAAGCAGTATATGAATGTTGTTTGGGATGAATTGGAGAGATTTGATGCATTTGGCATAGGATGGATGGAGAGAGGTCAAAACAAAGTGGTGGACCTATTAGCCAACATTGCATCAAAGCCAGATGATATGACTTATGCTGGAATTTCAAAGGTTGAGGTGCAAACTAGGCCATCTGTCCCTGATAACATAAAAAAATAGAAATTTTTTGATAATGATGATGATATATTTAGATTTTTGAATTGTGTGGGAGAGTATGAAAATCAGGAAACTGACTTTGGAGCTTTTGTTGAAAATGTTGATGGTAAGGATACTATATTTGGAAATGAGGTTATTCAGTTAAAGACAAACACAATTCCCAAGGGTCTAGTTGTACTAGAAAGAGTGTTTGATAATCAAGATAAGACAAAGGCTAATCATACTGTTTCTCATCCTGATGACTTGGAAGAGATAAATCTTGGAATATAAGCATCCCCAAAGGTGTATATTGGAAAGAAAATGTCACCAAAAGTGAGAAGGATGCTAATTGACTTGTTAAGGAAGTTTAGGCATGTGTTTGCATGGTCATATGATGACCTTAAGGCATACAAAGAGGATCTTTTCCAACATAAGATTCCTTTGCTTGATGATGCCAAGCCATTCAGACAAAAGAAAAGTCCTATTAATCCCACCTTGGCTCCCAAAATGCAAGAAGAGTTAATGAAACTAAAGGATGTAGGGATTATTAAGCTAATCAGGCATTCATCTTGGGTATCAAACTTGGTACCAATAAGGAAGAAAAATGGAGACATTAAGTTATGTGTGGATTTCAAAAATTTGAATGTGTCTTCATGAAAGGAAAATTATCCATTACCCAATATGGAAGCCATGTTACAAAGAGTGATAGGCTATGAATTAATGTCTATGAGGGATGTTTTTTCTTGATATAATCAGTTTATGGTCAAAGAGTCTGAGCAATTTAAGATGGATTTCACTACACCATGGGGAAAATATGTTTATGTAAGAATGCAATTTGGTCTAACAAATATAGGGGCTACTTTTTAGAGAGCCATGGATGTGGCATTCTTAGATTTCATTAACTTGTTTTTGGTGATCTACCAAGATGACTTGATAACATATTCTAAAAAGGAAGAGGACCATTGTGAGCATTTGGAAAAGATATTTATTAGAGCCTTAGAGTATGAAATTTCTTTGAATCCAAATAAATGTGTGTTTGGAGTACTAGAAGGAAAAATATTGGGACATATAGTGTCCAAGGATGGAGTAAAAATTGATCTAGAGAGGGTAATTGCAATCGATAAAGTTCCACAGCCTCAAAATGTCAAAGGAATACAATCTTTCTTTGGAAAATTAATTTTTTTTAAGGAGGTTTGTGACAAATTTTGCTGAAATAGTTATCCCTATTTCCAAAATGCTCAAGAAAGGAGCCAAACTTGAATGGGATGAGGAGTCTATGTAGACTTTCCAAGCCATTAAGCAATCAATAAAGGAGGATCATGTGTTAAGAACCCCTAACTTTTCCAACCCTTTATAGATTTTCTCATTTGCTTCTTTCCACACAATTGCAGTTGTGTTGTTGCAAAAGAATGCAAAAGGTTTTGAACAGCCTATAGCCTTTTTTAGTAAATCCTTACAATTTGTAGAACTTAAGTATGATATAAATGAAAAATAGGCTTCAGGTGGATAAATAGGATTCAAGAATTCAACATTGAGGTCTAGATTACTAAACTGGTAAGAGGACAAGGATTGGCCAAGCTCATGGCCAAAGTAATCTGGAAGCAAATCAGATAAATTTCCTAGAAGAGGAGAATAGATCACACATATGTGATATGGAGCATTCTAAATGATATAGAGATGTGATTTATTATTTGCAAAAAATGAAATGTCCTGACAACTTGAGTGAAAATGAGAAAATAAAATTGAAATTACATGCTATCAAGCATGCTATTGAATATGGAAAGCTATGGTGGAGAAATGGAGAAGGTTTCATGCTAAAGTGTGTTGAACAAGATCAAGCACAAGGACTTCTGAGTGAGATGCATGGTGGATTTTTTGGACATTATATGGCTAAAAATACTACAAATAAGATAATGAGGGTTGGATTTTGGTGGCCTATAGTTTTTAAGGATGCACACCAACTAGTGAAGACATGTGATGCTTGTCAACGTTTCTCTGGTAAGTTAAATCTTTCTGGTAACTTGCCTCTAAAACCAGTTATAGTACAAGCTCCATTCCAGCAATGGGGTATTGATTTTGTAGGAGAGATAGCATGTAAATCTAGTGGAGGTCACTCATGGATATTGGTGGCCACTAATTATTTCACTAAGTGGGTGGAAGCAATTCCAACAAAGAAAGCCACTAGTAAAGTGGTAATTGATTTATTGATGAGCAACATATTAACTAGATTTCGATGTCCAGAAAGGATTGTGTTAGACAATGCAATGTGTTTTATATCTGAAGAATACATAGAATTTTGTGAGAAGCATGGCATCCAAATTTCTTACTCATCACCATACCACCCATAGGGAAATGGACAAGCATAATCAAGAAATAAAATCTTGATGAAGATTATTAAAAGAATCCTGGATCAAAATAAAAAGGCTTGGGATTCTAAGTTGAGATTAGTAGTCTGGGCAGATAGGGTAATTGTGAAGAAGGAAATAGGTTTTTCCCCATTCGACTTGGTTTATTGGATAAATGCTAGGTTTCCCCGAGACAACTTAATGGAAATGTCTAAGTTTTCCTAGATATATGATAATAAAACTGATGATGAGATGCAATTGAGAGTGGAAGCTCTTATACAATCAGATGAAAGAAGAGGGAAGCACAAAAGAGAAATGCAAAGTTGCAATTGCAAGTAAATAATTTGTATGGTAAGAGGGAAATTCTAAGGAGTTTCAAAGATGGAGATTTGGTTTTAATGTGGAATGCCAGATGGGAAGATAAAGGGAAACATGGGAAATTTGATGCAATCTGGTTGGGTCCATTTTTTATTAATGGTAAGTGGGGTGAAGATTCATATTTCCTCCAAGATATGATATGGGATATTCTTGAACTGCCAGTTCATGGATAGTTCTTGAAGTTATACTTCACTTGAAGTATTCTTTTCCATGAACAATAGTTTAGGTTTGTATATTTTGTACATAGTTTGGGTTGTTTTGTCTAAACAATTCCTTTTTAGTTTTCTCTGCATCTTGGTCTACTCTACCTAAGATTCTAAATTCTTGCTTCATTCTAGTGGAATGAATGTCCCCAACTAGAGCCACTGATGGAACTTCAATATTTTGCTCCTTGTTTTTCACTCATGTCCTACCTTATGTCTCTGGTCTTTCATGGTGTTGGAAAAAATTTAAGGGTTGGGGTTTTAGCTTTGCCTACATGTAAAACCCTTGTGTTATTTTACGCCTTAGTCAGGATCTATCTCGTTGTTACTTTTGAAGGGATTTTACAAACATCTTATGCCCTATCAGTTCATCTAGGCTTGGTCCCTTTGCTCTTAATGTTTTATTTTCTCCATGGGTTTTATTTTCCTAAGTCCTAGTTGGCCCTATGTTTCATGTTTTTAAAACAACTTATGTCATTGTTTATCGTTGGCCTAGTTATGTCCCCATGTCCTTTTAATGAATGTTTTATTTTGTAGAAGGGTGAAATTTTCACTACCATTGATCATTTGCCTTCAGATATCAATGATTTCCTATCATAGTATGAATGAGAATTGCAATATTGCGATATCATGAGTGGGTGCCACATGTCCTATCTGGGGGATCAAACTTGCACCACCACTAATCAACTACTATTCAAGATCAACAACTTCCCACCATCCTGAAATCCAAAATATCAGGATCATGATATCATGAGCGAGTGCCACATGTCTCATCTGATGAAGCCGCAAGAATAAAGGAAATTTTATCTAGCCTTAATACATTAAAAGGTAGGTTACTAAAGTGCTCTTAAGATGCACATGCTTCAAATTGACCGATATGCTATAATATTGATGGAAAAGTTGCTCAAGGGTTAATAGTAGTGTTTGATTTTTCCTTTTCAAAGGGAGGATGGGTTCACTTTGAGAAATTATTTAATGGTTACCATTTGAGGTGTGTTCCAAAGTAGCAGCATGATGCTGAGGGTTTCTTTGCTCTTTTTAGACAAAAAATAAAGGATGGCAAGTTTGTGCATGAGTTCAACTTTTCTGAGGACCTGATTAGAAATTAATTTGATTTGAATAGGTAGGAGTTGAACATGGAGAAATGGATAGCTTATAGTAAGCTATTAGATGTTGTGCATAAAATGGACCCGAAATATGATCCATTGTTGGAGTTCAGTCCCCACCATAAGAAAATTAACTTTCTAATAAATAACTTCAAAGAGATTATGGGCACTTTGAGAACCAAAAAGGGAAAATTAGAGTTGAGTGTAGGTGTACAAGAACAAGGTGCCAAGCCAATCGAAACAAGGCCACTATACTACCCTATAGAAAAGTGGCCAATTTACAGGAGGAAAAGGGATAGTAGCAATGATGAGGAAGAATTAGATAGAAAGGGGAAGCAAATTATGAAGGTACCCTCACAACCAAGTCCAAAATTCAAACTTCTTGGGGCAATCAAAATCATTGATTTAGAATCATCACCAGATGATAGTCCCCCATCCCCACCACCTGAACCTATCCCTAAAAGGAAAATAATTGATCAACTATAGGAGAATTTGATGGATGAGATTATTGTTACTAATCAGGACATGTAGGTTGGTATGCCTTCTCCTAGACTAGCTGAGTTGGTTTTATTTGATTTAGATATGAAAGGTAAAAGTGTACAAGATGCAAGAATGGAAGCATGCAAGGATTTTCTGGATGACAATACATTTGTAAAAACTCCTATATTCTTGCAATTGGCATGGAGGATGAAATTTGAAGAATACCAAGATAAATGTAGGCAAAGAAGAGAACTAAGGCCTAACAGGTTAGACCAGGAGAATGATGAGGAGGTAAAAGCTGAATTAATGGAAGAATTCACGAACATCACTCCTGAGGAAGGCAGAAAATTGGCAAGTCAAGTTGGTGTATTGATTCTAGTTGAATGGGACATTGCAGATGTAGTAGCTTTTAATGCTATTATGAAGTCCAAGCATCCCTTTCAAGACTCTGAAGAACAAGTCAAGGGAACATTATAGGATTCTGCTTTCAGTGAGGAATTTAAAACTTTGGCCATTTGGGAATTAGCCCCTCAAGGAAGAAAACCAAATTTTGTAGATATTAATCCAAATTTTAGAGGAGGATTAATAATAAAGAGAGCTTCAGAGACCTCAACCATTGAGGCCACTAATTTGACTATGAATGTGGCTAAATTTTCCCAAAAGATTGTTGAATGGAAGGAGGCTAAAAGTAAGAGCCTAATGGAGAAGTATAACCTTCTAATTGAGGAATACAACAAGATGGAACAAAGGAATATTTAGTTGCAAACTGAGGTGGAAAGGTTCAAGTATAGACAGATTGGGGAGACATCAAGTGCTCTAGGGACCAGTACATTACCTTCCATAGTAGGGTCAATGCCTCCTACTTCTCCAATTGTTTCCACACCAGGGTCTTCCAGTCAAAATCTTCCCCTCACCCCTCCTTTAGAACAAATTGATGACGAAAAAGAGTGGTATGTTGATCCTACAAAAAAGCATCTCATGCAAAATATTGATGAATTACAGGCATCTTTGAGGGTAAGTGAGGAGGGATCTTTCTCAAAGCAAAAGAAGATCATTACTACTATCTTGAAGCATTTAAATGAAAAGGTTGATAGAAAATTACTATCTATACATTCTTTATATTCTTTTTTGTTATATGCAATAAAGAATATCGATAGGGATCAGGAGGTAGTGATACCAATAATTGTAAATTGGGTCCCTAGGGCCAGTGATTTGGATGTCATGTATAAGGCCTCAAGGTTTAATATAAATAATAGGCCCCAATAATTAAAGCTCACTCATGTGTTATTAAAATCATTGCAAGGTTTTCAGACCTTACTAGATGACTTGAGTAGGAAGATTAGGGAGTTGGTGAATAATTTCAATGATTGGGGTAACACATTGTTTCCTGATATAATTGATGAGCAAGGGAAAATTAGGTCACTCCAATAGTGGCAAGATCAAGCAAGTGAGGTCATCAATAACCAAATTAATTTAATTTGTGATGACTCAGATTATGACTTGTTGGTGAGCTATATGGATAAAATCATTAGTACCGGCTCATTTTTAGAATCTTTTGAAAAGGATGCAAATCAGGTAGCAGTAAAATACACACCTTATAGTTCCAAGGTAAATGAGGTAGTTAATTTTGACTGGCTGATTGATGAGGAATACCATAAATGGGTAATTAAATATTTGATGAAGGAGTAAAAAGAATGAACCACTAACAGGTGGTAAACCAGATGCTACAGTTACAATGGTTTCTAGTTTTTCTTTGTTGATAGTCTTGGCATGGGTTTCTTGTGGTTTTTTGTTGTTGCATCAACTTTCTCTAGCTAACATGATTGACAAAAATATTCTCTAAGGTGATGGTTGTTGTAACAAATTTTGGAATATCACCAGGTGCTCTAATTATCCGATGACATGTGTACCTTTTGGCCTGATACTTGTTTGCTCCTTCATTTTCTATAAGAAAGATTTCAAGGCTAGAAGTATGGGTTACCAAGTTAGATAATTTTGGTCAAGTCTAGGTGAAGTTGTAGAGAAAATTGTAAAGTCTGATGGTTTTATAGAAAAATGCAACTCAGGTTTTGAGTCATTCTCTAATAGGTTTTGAGTTCATGGGGATTTAATGTAGTATGATAGTACTAGCATTTGAATTGGAATGAAAAATTCAATCTCATGTCTCTCCATTGTACATGCATATCTAAACTTTGAATAAAATAACTCAGGGTTGTTTCATTCATCTCATTGTTGTGGTGTGTGTGATTCTATTTTAGCTTTAATTCAAGGAATTAATTGAAATGCTTGAATGGGATTATAGACAGATATGTTTTGTATAAGGATTTGATAAGTAGTATTGGGTTGGAATGCATACTAATGAAATTGTAATACAATATTGTCAGGTATTTCATATGTTGTGTGTTAAATCTATCATATACCTTTAGATGCTTATGAATTTGACTCCTGCAATGGATATATGGCACTGATCTAAGTTGTAATTACCTGCATGATTCAGTATTTTTTTTTCCTAGAGCTTGCTACAAATTGTAGATCAAATGACTATATCATGCAATGGATTGTGTTGGAATTATCTCATGCTCCAAATAGTTGATATTACTAATAAATAGCCAATTTAATCTAATTTTATCCTGTTATGTTGAGCTATTAAGTGAGATTATCTATTATTGTTAATGATGTTTGTAATAATAGTGTAGAGGTTGTAAACACATTAAGGGATCACCCTCTGGGTCTTGCAGAGCCCAAGGTTTAGGAGGCTTGTAAAGTCCTCGTCAGTTGGTATAGGTCCTTCGAGCTTCCCTTGATTGGAATTAAAAATTCCATAGGTAGATTAGAAGACCGTCTAGGTTACATTGTAAAAATGAACCAACAAATGACAAAAACTAGTTGATAACCAATTGACCAATTGACATCAATGAGAACATCTTGCAAAAACTTCTTGATAATTCCAACAATCTCCCCCTTTGTCATTGATGGCAACACATGATGTGAAAAACCATCAAAGATGACATACTAGACTTGAACATACTTCTTATGGTTTTTCTTTCTATTTCTCCCCCTTAGTAGATAATCTTTTTTCTTTTTACATCTCTATCTTTTCACATCTCTCTGATCTCCCCCTTTGACATCTATAAGAAAGGAAAAAGATGTCTTACATTTATTTCTCCTTTGACATTAGAATCAGAATACTCATACAATGACAACACATGACACTACCTACTCTCCTTGAGAGGTAGCCATCAAAACATATTCCAAAAGAAAGATACATCCATAGATTCACCAGACTAATGCATCTCCATATGTATCTAGTTAAAGAAATGAGGGGAAATGACCCCTAACTTTTCTCAGAGATACTCAAAAGTATATTTAGGAACAACCTTCATGAATATATCAACAATATGATCCTTCATAGGGACATACTAAATATTTACTTCATTCTCCACAACATTCTCTCTCAAGAAATGAAAGCTAATAGATATATTCTTTTTCCTTGAGTGCATCACCAGATTCTTTGAAATGTTAATTGCACTTTTGTTATCATAGAAGATAGAAATATGATCATCATACACAATTGTGATATCTTTCAATGTTTTTTGACATCCATAGAAGTTTTGTGCAATAAGATGTATTTTTAATATACTCAGCTTCAATAGTAGATAGGTGAACCATTGATTTTTGGTTCCTATGGAATTCTCTAACTCTTCTACGGTTTTTCACCTAAATGGAGAGAGCTTAGGCCAAAAATTATAAGGGGTTCATTCAAATTATGTTATGTATGTTATGTATGATGTTTATATGACTAAAAAAAATGATCTAAGTGTAGCTATATGAAATAATTGATTGATTATGAATGCAAAATCTAAGAATTATGCTACGTTGGAAAACACATTGTGTAATAAAAAATCACCTATTTAAAATAAATGGAAAACTGCAACAGAAATGAATCACATTGAAAGTGTGCACCTAGAACCTTGAAGGAGGATGGAAATTTCTTTTGAAATATTTTTTATGCTGATTTTTAGGATTGGAGGGAATCATTCACCATTTTAGACGAATTAGTCCCTATTCTGCCAAATTGTACTATAACCCATTTATTGGAAAAAGGGAATCTAAAAATGTAAAAATCCACAAAATTGACCTTGGGATGGAACTCATTCACCACCCATTGCGAATGAGTCCACTTTTGAATTTTTGAATTTTTGAATTTTTGAATTTTCAAAGGTGGATTCTGAAGCTTCCAATCTACATTTTGATGCCCTATAGCTATCCACTTCCAAAACTCTAATTTCTAAGCTTGAAAATGGGATTTTGTTGATATTTTGACTTGATGAATGAGGAGAATACTTAGAAACCTTGAAACTTGATCTTCAATGATTTTCAAGCTTCCAAGAGACCTAAATCTACAAACATAAAAGACAAGAGAGAGAGATGTTGAATGTTAGGGCATGGGGGTTTACCTTGGTCAAAACCCTTTTAGGTAATTAAACCAAAATGATGAAATAAAGGAATGAAACATGCAACAATGGAATGGATTACCTTTCCATAATGATTGAGCTTGAATTTATGTAGCAAAACATAAATATTTTTCCTTTGAATGTCTAAAAAGTACTACCTTGGTGACTTAGAATGACAAAACCATAGCTTGCTTGACTTGAGAAGGAAGAAAAATGATGAATGAAGTTAATTTATTATGAACTAGGGCTAAATGAGTTATATTTATAGGTAATCCTCATTATTTACTTGTTAATTGGATCCCTAAGGCTGATATGGAGAAAAATTAAAATTAAAACCTAAGTTTTCCCACTCAAAACCTTAAAAATGGCTCAAACGGGACTCATTCACCACTAATGGTGAATGTGTTCCACCTATATGGGACTAATTTGCCACTAATGGTGAATGGGTCGCATAGGAGCCATTTTTGCTAGCTCAAATGCTGAGAAGTAAGAAAATTAGGCTTATATGATGACTATGCCAGTTATTTAATCAAATTATGCCTTGGGATGCATAATATGGGTTAATAGGGGCCTATTAAAATAGTTGTAGGTAAAATGCTCCAAAATATTTATAATATCAAACATTTCCAATAGAAAAACTATCAACTCCTTCACCTTTCTGCATGAACTATTGTGCTAGTGGCATTGAATGTGTTCTTGTAGTTATGTTCATGTCTGGAACTTGGGGGATTATCCTAACTTGATGTGCCATCCTGTTACTTTTTTCAGCTTGAGACCTTGTAGATTTGATCACCTCTTTATGTTTTACATCTTGCTTGTTGGATTTGCCCTCATGGTGACAATAGTGAGTTAGCAGTAAATGATAAAGCATGATATTTTGTTTTGAAGCTTCTAACCATATCATCTCTAACTTCAAAATGAAGTCTACCTATTGCTTAGTATAGATGACTTCATGAGTTATACTCTAGTGATATCTTCACAACAATGTACAAATTTTTGAAAGTAACCTTGTGGTGCAAGTAATGTCTAGGAAAAATCCCCCCTACATATGCCTTTCCTTTCCAAAACCTATATTTCTGAATGCTTCTTAGTAATGCATTATCTTGCAAAAATACTTTCTTGATAACCAAGTTTTCTAGCTTAACCATATCTTGATAATTGGAGTTTAGATCCAACACATTTGAAACAAATATTGAGACTAAATATGAAGGAAAGATTATTCTTTGTGCCAAAGGAAGGAAAATTTCTTCTCCAATTAATGTCTTCAAACATTTGTAGATTGGTTGGAAATCATAATTAAATATATGTGATAGATGCTCTCTTTCCAAAGCTTTTGAAAATGGAAACTCCTAGTCTTGAATTGGAAATAGAGCTTTGTGATTCAGTAGCAAAAACTCCATGAAGAAAAATATATGATAATAGGCTTAAAGTCTTGTGAACGACACTACCTAGAAAAATAAGCTTGAAGATAATAGGTAGAAAAGAATTTTGAAAAAAGCCATGAAGCCCCTAAATCTAGTGAAGTGAAACAAAAAATTGAAAGATTTGTTAATCAAAATGCACCATGCTAATTCAAATGTTCTTCTCAATATTTACCCAGTCAATTTCTATCATGGTATATAAACTTTAAAAACTAAAATTTTTCCACCATATTAAATAGGAAAGAATTTAGAATAAATTATGTCTTACTCAACAAGGCTACCAATAGATTTCTCAACTTTTTTTCTTTGTTGTTACCCAACTCTACTTCCATGTTGACCAAATAGACCCCACAAACATTACACCATTTTAAACTCTATAGTTTTTCCTTAACTTTACATTTAACCTTTGATTTATGACTTGCTCAACTATAATGTGGCATTCCACCTTAATAAGAGTGGACATAAAAATAAATCCAAACAAACAAAAGTAGACTAAAATCTACCACATGTGAGGCTCATTCTTCCACATTTGATCCACCTTAATTTTATGAATTTGTAGCTATGGAAGCCTCCAAATGTTGTAGACCTACAAAAGAAATGGAAACTTTTTAATTAAAACACATACCTCCATTACAGTTGTTGATTTACCTTGTTAGCAAGTTTCATGATATCTTGACACCGCATGTATGCTCGTATGAATGTTTATATTTTTTTAACTTTTTTTTTAAAACACATGCCACTTCTTGTTTACTCTACAAGTGTCATATAGTTTGTAAAAAATAGCTTGATGTGGATACCAAATCCTACTTCGCACACATTGTTGCATGTCAAAGGATAAATTTCCTACTTGACACTGTTATGGTTGATGGTAGACTATAATGATGATGAACCTTTCCCAAATGAGCATGTGCTATATTAAAATCACCCACTTTAACTATTTAAGTTTTCTCCATCTGTTTCTATCTTCAGCTTAGCGCTAAAGTTTTCCTCTTTTAGACCCACACTAATTTTAATCAAAGCTCCTTTGATAAATTGAAATGAGGAAATATTTCTTTCAGTAACCCTACGATTTGATACATGCTACTAGTCAATTTCTCTACAAACTAGACATGTTGTACAAGAATAAGTTAGATTAAATCCAATCTCACATATTCACACATGGGAATATCTTGGAATGACCTTACACTTTGGAGTATGAAGTGGAAATATTTGTACTACAACAATGATATATCTAAAAGCCTTGTGTTTAATTCATTTTTTAACACAATATAAAACAATATTGAGCACACTATCAACTTTCTGATGTGGTTAAGTTTCTTTCTTCTTATTATGAGCATTAACTCATAGCTCTAGTGATGATAAATGATTTCCTTTATCACTCATGTTTGAGAGATAAGTAATTTGATATTGCATGCTTATCTCTCCATCAAAAGCTAACTAACAACTTCCTTCTTTATGGAAATTTGTAGATCCTGTGCTAACTCATCCAATTTATCACTATACAGCCTTACCTCTTGATCTTGATCACAACCAACATTTGCAAATTTATTTGTCGCCAAGTTTCCCTCCCTATATATGTGTCTTATCTGCACATATTTGAACTTATCTATCAACTTCCATACTTGTTGCATTACATAATTCATTTTCCAAGAATATTTTTTTCCTTGCAAGCATTTACAATTATTAATGAGTCTCCTTCAATTTCCAAGTTCTTTATTTTTATATCATAAGCTAATTGCAAACCACAAAGTAGAGCTTTTGCTTCTATAATATTGTTTGTTCCCTTTGGTAACTTTATAGACAATGCTGAAACTAGAATCCCTTTGTGATCTCTAATTACAACCCCTAAACCTAACAAGCCTGGATTCCCTTGTGAAGCACCATCAAAATTTAGCTCTAAATAACCTCCTTAGGTGGAATCCACTAAATTCTACTTTTATCCACTTTTTGACTTGAATTATTATGTTGGCTTCCTTTAAATGGTAGAACAATTTTATTCCATTTCTACATAACCTTTGAGTCCCAATCTATGAACATTGAACCAACATGTTTGGTCTTCAAAACATAAGCATTTTAAATCTTAGATATTGAGGATTTTAATTTCACAAGAACTTCATCAACCTTTATTTTTTCATTTCTAAAGATTCTTCTATTTCATTCCCACCAAATAGTACACAAGACAACTGAAGGAATCACTCTCCATAAACAAGAAAACAATGTTGATTTATACAATACTGGCCAACTTGAGAATAAATCCCACAAATTTTTTGGTAGTGGACCATACCAAATTAACTTATCTTTAATAAATTCCCAACATTGAGAAGAATATTGGTAATGAATAAATAGATGATTTACTTCTTCATCCTCATTCTCACAATGAACACAAGTAAACTGAGCTACAATCCCAAGCTTTACAAGCCTATCACTTGTCAAGATTCTTTTTTTGATAGCCCACCATGAGAAACAACCTGCCTTTGGAAGTACTAATGAATCCCAACATAATGACAAAGCTTTTTGTGGTTTGATATTTTCTCCCTAATTCATTAGTGATATATAACCCATTTTAACTATGTAACTTCTATTTTTAGAAGGTACCCATAATAACTTATCCTCCCTATGTGAGAAATATATAGTCCTCTCAGCTAACCTATTTGAGAATTCTACTTTCTAGCCTTGCTTAGACAACCAATATTAGTGACATCTTTCCATTTTACCTTTCCTATAGCAACATCTATATTGTCAAAGTAATCACTAACTATAACACCCCATCTTGTACAAAGTTGAGCTTGAATATCATACATACTAACAAATGTACTTAATGGTGAATGACCTCCAAATGAACCATGAATTTTTTTTCCTTTAAGCCATCATGTATTTCTCATGTAAGATATGGTAAAACTATCTCTCTATAAGACACCAAAAAGTTCCACATTGTAGAACCCTACGGTAAGTTTGAAGCTGTAAAAATCCTCTCATGACTCATATTGTCTAAGTACTTAGCTTGCATTACTTTGTACCATTTGGAATGAAACTTGACATACATGTGCCACACTAACTTAGCACCCAAAAACTGATTTTGAGTAGATAATATATGAATTCCTGCACCCCCTTTGAATTTTTGAATACACAAGTTTCTAAAGATATCAGGAATATCTTTTTTTTGTTATCAATACTTCCCTTCCATAAAATATCATTAATTATTTTCTCAATTATAAGAATCATAGATTTTGGTGCTTTCACCACTGCCATAAAATAATTAGGAATGGCTGAAATGACATATTTTATCAATAATATGATCCCTAAAAGTGGCAACCATCTACCTTTCCAAAATGAAATTCTCTTTTGAATACTTTGAATAATGTTAGCCCAATAAGAAATTTTGTTTTCCCTAAAAATAATGGGATCCCAAGATACTTACAAGGTAATTTTGTTGTTTGAAACCCCAAAATATTGAATATTCTCTTTTGTAATCATGTTTTGATGTGAAAGGTGTATACCTTTGATTTTGCATCATTTATTTGCTGACCTAAAGCTCTTGAATATTTTTCTAATACATACTTAATATGTTTAGCCTCATGTATTTGACTAGGCCAAATAATAATGTGTTATGAGTAGATTGAATTATGGATTTCAAGACATCTCAATTTTTTTTGTGTTTTTCACTAATGGAAGGTGACTTAAGAATCTCACTAATTAAAGGTGTGAGAGGGAAAAAATACGTGTTAGAAAACTAGCAACAAACAAAAGAGTGCAAACAAAAAATATAAACAACCTACACCTCAAGATTGGGAAAATGATGAACTTAACAAAACAAAATGGAACATTTTACCTTGTTGAGTTGCCCTTTGGTTGGCCCTTCCATTTTTAGTGTAGTGTATGCTCCTTTGATGGCAAGGGATGCAAGTGTGGGATGCAAGATGAATTGAAAATAGATGATAATGGATGTAAATGCAAGTTTTCAGCAAAGTATGGCTCAAGAGAAAAATTTGCAAGAGTTTGGATAGCATAATGATCTCTCCCTTAAAATGAGAGAAAAGAGGGGGTATTTATAGAGAATTTTGGATTCTCTAGAGAAATGGATGGTTGAGATTAAACCAACAAGGCCAAGATGTATGGCTATGGTGAGTTGAGAACTCACAAGCCCTCACATCTTGACATGTGGCATGTGAAGTGGCTTGAGAAAGATGATGTGTAGATGAGGTGGAAGGAGAGTACATGACATGGAGGTACTACATAGTACCTTGGGATTGGACAAGATCTCATCATAAAGGAGGTCCTTTTCCCCATGTGGGTGAAAGGACATGTGAGGAATTAAAAATTCTTAAAATATCCACATGCGAATAAGATAAAGAATTTAAAATTATTTGAAATGCATTGGGGGATTAAATGTGAATTAAAAATTCAGATGGGGAAAGGAGTGCCTTCTCCAAAAGGAGAAAGCCTTTAATAAGGTTGATTTAGGACACATTCCATAAATTTAAATGGAGATTAGGTTGATCAAATTAAGTGATTAAGGTTGTGCAAGTACCTAATTAGACAAATTAATGATAGATTAGAGGAAAGTGGGAGATTATGGAGAGTTCACATGTGGCTTGATGTGACAAGTCAAAGATCACATGGGGAAGAGAAAAATGAATTTAATATTCCTTGGAATGATAAAAGGAATTTAAAATTCTTTGAGAGGTTGATTAGGCTAGTTAATGAAGGATTAGAGGAGGGTTAGGTGGATAAGAGAGATTAGAGGCCAACTTGCAAAAGTTAGAGGATGTGACACATCTTAATCAAGGATTAGGCATGTGCACATCCCTAATGATGCGATTAAGAGAATAATTAGGATTAAGAAAGGGATGTGACACATGAGGAATTAAATAAATGTCATATTTATTTAATTCATTTGATGAGAGGGGGAAGGTATTTAATTATTTAACTAGATACCTTAGGGATTAGAAGAACTTTAGAGGTATTAATTAAATAATAGTGATATTACTTAATTAATACAAATAAGGGAACATTTAGATGAACAAGGATAAATTTGGATAAATTAAGTGTCCAAATTTAGGTGTTTACATTTTTCCCCTCTTTGAGATGGTGTGACAAAGCAACATCATTTCAAAGAATATTAAAACATAGAACCTAGAAGAAGATGGTTAGATTGGGAAAGATGCCCCAATCATTCAAAGGAGTGACTAGGAAGGGAAATGATGAAAATTAGAGATGAAGGATGCCCCCTCGAGAGGACATGTGGGTTCAAGAGAACATGAGTGTGCTCACAAAATGGAGGAGATGATGCAAGGGGTATATGAGGAAGATGATGCAAAGGGTATACAAGGAAGATGATGCAAAGTGATGGGTAAGAAAGGATGAAAAGGATGCAAAGGGAGAGTGATGAAGGATGAATGGATGGGGTGAATTTTGATAGATGAGAGGATGGAGATGAAATGCAATCCAAATGCAATTTTCCATCATTAGGAGCACTGATGTTTTCTATAGAAGAAGAAACGATACACCAAGGTATAAAGGATCAAGGAAAATTAGTGTCTAATACATGATACAAACACAACAAACAAGAAGGCTATCCCAACACCCCAAATTCACGATAACCTTGGTCGAGCCAGGTATTGGGATAACCATAATCACACAAGGATGCCATAGCATAACACAAGACCTCAAGGATCTTGGTGGGTACTATGTGGGACAACTGAGAAGACAACAACAAAGAAAAGATCAAAATGTGCCCCTATGTCGACTAGTCAAAGCACACCATGATATGATGGACCAAGGTGACCATGAGAAGTGATGATAGGGAGCTAAAATGATAAACAAAAGCCTAAAGAATCAAACAATCACAATCAATTTCAAATGTCCTTTGCCATATGATCAAGGGGATGGATGGGATTGATGAGGTTTGTTAGGAAGGATACATCTTGTTGAGACCAATGATGGATAGAAATCTAATAGATTGATATGATGTAGAATATTCAAAACCAATTGGATTTGTTGATACAAGCGGATCTTGTTTGTTAAGAACTAGTGAGATAAGGGCATAGCTTGATGACACAACACAATAGACATGACACAAGATAGGATACTGACACATTCGAGTGACCTAGGGGATTAGAGGTTGATCAAAGATTATCCTTGCCTACATGAAAGCATACAGCCCTTGTAGTTAGATAAAAGGCTGACAACTGACAATGCGGGGACTTTGATGGATGATAAAGATAGGATGGAAAAAAGGAGAAAAGTGGAAAATGAAAATTTATGATAGAAGATAAAAGAGTAGACAAACAAAGCCCTAGGGGAAATTCAAATGATCAACTTTTTCTATGTGAAAGCACAAGGGAAATGTAGTTTGACAAAAGGACCAAAGATAGACAATGGATAAAGGATGATGAGATATCCCAAGATAAGGGGATAAAATGATTGGACCAACACAATGGGATAGGATATACCTATTGGATTGGATAGGAGGATGGTGACTACACAAATCTCAAGGATGGGATAGTTATCCAAATGAGCAAAGATGAAGTGGGAGGATGACAAGCTAGATAGATGAATGATGAGAAAGGATAGGAGATTGAAAAAATGTGCAAAAGAAACATAAGTGATGACGATAAGATAGATGGCATTGAATTGCATGGGGAGTAGCCTCTAGCTAGAGACCAATGACAAGGGATTATGAGATGGGATGAGGATAGTAGATGGGGGGAGGAAAAGGATTGTTTGGATGGATTGGATAGAGGGATAAGGATTTGGATGAGGAAAAGGTTACCAGATGGATAGATGAGAAGGGATGTGATGATGGAAGGATAGGAAGATAAGGATGGGGAGATGGATATAAGGATTGTTTGGAGGGATAAAAGATAAGGATGGGGAGATGGATATAACAATAAGGATATGGGGATAGGGAAATGGAAGGTATTTCTATGATGGAATGAATGATGTCTCCAAGGACTATATCCCAAAGGAATATAGATGCCACCACTCTAGATATGTTATGTACGAGGAGGCATGAAGGATGCAATAGAGATGGATAAGCAAATAAAGGAGTGAGATGGATGGAGATAGGATGCATGGATAAGTAAGATAGATTCAAGGTTGCATGATGAGTGGATAAGGGAGGTAGACAAATGCGAATGAGGATTAAGATAGTGTGCAAATGATGGGAATGTATGCTACGAGGTGTCCAAAGCATGTTTATATGTTTTCCCCTATCATTATCAAGATCACAAGGAGGATGGAAGGATTGGGATAAATAAGATATGTCAAGAAAGATGTGTAAGATAGATAGATGGAGGGGATGAATGAAAAGGATGCATAGGAGGAATATGGGTGCATAGTAGGAAGCATAGCAGGAAGCATAGTGGATGGAGGGAATGCATATCAGGAAGGTACCCCCAAATGCAAATGAGGATTTACGCATGATACTTGTTTGTTAGGTTTTCATCATGGTACTTATCCAAGGCACTTGTTTTCCAAGTTTTCACCATTAGACAAATTATTTCTCTTTACTATTTTTTTTTCTTTTTGATTTTTCTAATTTTTTTATTACTTTTTACTTTTTGGATTTTTTTTTGACTTTTTTGTTGGATTTTTTAACTTCTTGGATAGCATGTAGAAGGAGATGGATAATTATAGGGAGGTGAATAAGTGGATTTAGAAGACATGTGATTAGGATATGGATGAAGGACTCAAGCATCAAGTTCCATACAAGGTGTTAAGATCACATATTCGAAGTGAGTATTGGACATTGGTACAATCTTATTAGAATAAATGGATTATGCAAGAGGATGAATTAGAGGGATTTGTTACGAAAGATACACAAGATAATGGATGGGATGCTGGAAATGGTATGGATGGAATGATGTGGTGGGTGTGTGACAGGGAGATGTGTTCAAGACCAACATTGGCACATGTAGTGGTGGATGTGAAAAGATAAAAGGATTAATGGATGGAGGATTTAGGGATAATGGAGGAGATGGAATGGTAAATTTTGGGACATAGGGACCCAAAACAGATTTAGGAGAGGGTGGATGAAAATTTTTAGCCTTTGGATGAGTAATGTTGGAAGCTATTATAGATTTTTCATTTAAAGGAATTACATCTTTATTCTTTGGGACCCACATGGTTTTGATATTTGCTTTGGTGGGCCTTTGTGGCCTACGGATTTAATTTGGATTTAGATTTTTCTTCTCTCCACCATTTTTTTTAGAGGGGACATGGGGAGCTTTAGATTCATGTGGATGTTTGGATTTGTGTACTTTTACTTTAGCATTTAAAGTGATTTTAGTAGCAATGGGATGGGTGCAAGGATATGGATGATGTAGAGCAATGGAGGTAAAATTATGAGGATTATGGGTAGATGGAAAATGTGTAGATATGTGCCTTTGTTGATCTTGATTAGGATGTTTATGATGGATGACATGGATAGGTTTTGGATGGATGAAAGGATTAGATGGAGGAGGTGATTTTTGGATATAGGGGCCCAAAATAGATGTAGGACATGGAGGAAACATGGACAAAGTGGATGGAGGATGGGAGATGGTAGAGGGAGGAACATAAGGACCCAAAATGGATGGAGTGGATGAAGGATGAATGTGGAAATTTTTTTTGAGGTAATATGATAGAGGAGAGGGGATGGCAGTATATTATCTGGTGGAGCAATGGGAAGAGCCAACATTTCTTTTGGAAAAGGCTCATTGAGGACGTCTAGATGTTGTACCAACACATTAAGATTGTGAGTATTGGGAAATAGGTCCAAGACCTTGTATAAAAATTTGTTCTTTGACCTGGATGGGCTCTAAAATACCTTGCTCATGAAGGCCTAAACCTTTTCCTTGATAATTCATATTCTTGAACATGCAATCCATGATAGGATTCATTTTATTCTAAAAACATGAGGCGAGTCCATTATTAGGGGGAGGATGATGGGTGCTATATACACTATGTTTTTCTTCTACAAGGAGGCCACCATGGAATAATGTGAGAGTACCAAGGGGATATGCAAGTGGTGTGGGGATAGAAGTTTTAGGAAATGATGGGGGATCATGAGAGGGAGATGATGGGACAACAACATTTGGATGGGTGGCATCAGGAGAGGGAGTAGGGGATATGATGGGATCTAGATTTGTGGTAGTGGGCTCATGTGATGGAGATGAAGATGGAGTGGTGGAATATTGAATGAAAATGGGATCTTGGGATGGAATGGATGGGGGACTGTGATTTTGAGGTGGACTAGATGGGATAGTAGGATCTTAATATGGAGAAGGGGATATGTTACCATTATTTGGATTAGGCTCTTGGCATGACTCATTATGTGTGGGAGGCATGATAATGGAGTCTTGGTGGGGCTCTTTAGGTGGGGAAGATGGAGGGATGGAGGATTCAAAATATTCATGGGAATGGATTTGGGCATTGTTGATGGGTTTAATAGCTCTTGAAGTATGAGGTGGGTGTTTAATGGATTCGGCAGATGTGATGGTAGGAGATGGGGTTTTAGTGGATTTAGAAGATGTGATGGTTTCAATGGTTTGAGTGGTACTAGGGGTGGTATCATCAATGATAGGTGTTGGGTGGAGAAGGATCTCATCACTAATGACTACAGATGATGGGTTGGGATGGCATGATTCCATGATTTCAAGGTGTGGAGTGGGAGATGTCTTCTTTGATATAAGTCCTTGGAGAACTTATGGAGTGAGAAACTTGAATACTCTAGGCTGAGATGGCATGGTAGGAGTGGATGAAGAATTATGGATTGGTGAGGGATTAGGACTAGGGATTGGTGGACTAGGATTAGATGGGGAATGGGATTGGATGCAGGACTGGGAATAGATGGGGGATTAAGATTGGGTGAAGGGTTAAGATAGGGGTATTGGAATGGTGGATTAGGACATGTGGATGTGGGTGGTGGATTGTATTAAGGGTATTGGGATGGTGGATTAGGATGGCAAGATTGAGGTAGCAAAATTGAGATAGGGAAGTGTGGATGTCATATTAGGATAAGAAGATGTAGATGTTAGATTAGGATAAGCAAATTGGTATGGAATATTAGAATAATGGGTATATGCAGATGAAGGATTTAGATAGGAGGATGTGGATGGAGGATTAGGATAGGGGTATTGTGATGGAAAACTAGGATAAGAAGATGCGGTTGTTGGATAAGAGGATAATGTAGATTAAGGATATGATGGATATGATGGATATCCCTTGTCAAAGGTAGCATAAGGAGCATGGTTAAGCATAGAAGAAGACATAACATGATAACTTGAAGGGGTGATTGGATTTTGGAAAGTAGGTGGAGAAATCTTACTAGCAATGATAGTTTCAAGGGGAACTATGTCATATTCTTCTTGATCAATGAGACCTTTGTTATCGTTGTCGACGTAATTAGGGTTTCCCTTGACTACTATTGATGGAGGATAAGGATTCATGATGATGAAAGGATGAAGAGGATGGATCAAAGATTTTGGATGGGAATGAACTAAAGTTCCAATTGGGATTTAGGTTAAGCTCAAATTAGGATGATTGGATCATGTGATGGGATTGATTTTGACGATCGGATTTGATTATCAAATGATGATTACAATATTGAATCTACTTCGAGATGGAAGTAAATTAATTGGGTCAAAGGTGATTTGATAAGGATGCAATTGGATTGGATTGGATAAGATCGATCAATGATTGATAAGATTGAATGATGGATCAGATAGGATGACAAAAGGGACTGTAAACACCATTCAAAGATTAAACTAGGTGACTTAGGATACTGATTGATTGGATTAAAGGATGAATAAATGATTGTGATTGAAAATAGATTGATTGGGCCAACGATGATGATTGAATGACTTCGGAAAAATGAAAACCTAAGTAGATGTTGATGATGATGATCAAATCAGACACTTAGGTCAATTTGAATAATAACCTGAGATGAAGTTCAGGGGATTTGGATGGGGAAAATGATGATTTGATTGGAGGAATGGATGATAAAAATGGATGAACAAATATTAAAATGAGTAAATGGATGAACGACTACTCGAAATGAGTAAATGATTGCTAAGAATGGATGAATGATTCTTGGAATGAGAAGAAAAAAGCTCAGAATGAATGATAGATTACTCAAAATGAGTAGATGATTGATTGAAATGGTTGTATGAGAGTTCAAAATGATTGAAGGACCCTCAAAATGGATGAATGTTGACTCAGAACAAGTAAATGAATGATTAGAATGGTAGAATGAGAGTTCAAAATGATAGAAGAAGGTTTGAAATGGATGAAAATTTACTCAGAATGAGTAAATGAAAGATCAGAATGATAGAACAAGAGTTTGAAATGATGAAAGGAGGCTTGAAATAGATGAACATTTACTCAAAATGAGTAAGAAAATTATTAGAACGATAGAATGAGAGTTAAAAATGATAAAAGGAGGCTTGAAATAAATGAATGTTTACTCGAAACGAGTAAACAAATGATTAGAATGACAGAAGGAGAGTTCAAAATGATGAAAGGAGGCTTGAAATAGATGAATGTTTACTTAGAACAATTAAATGAATGAATGAAATGAAAAAGTGAGAGTTCGAAATGATGAAAGAAGGCTTCAAATAGATGAAAATTTACTTGGAATGAGTAAACAAATGATTAGAACGATAGAAGGATAGTTTGAAATGATGAAAGGAGGCTTGAAATAGATGAGCATTTACTCAGAATGAGTAAATGAATGATCGAAAAAGAGGGAATGAATGTTTGGAATGGATGAAGGAATCCCTGAATCTGGAGAATGACTCTTAGAATGGATGAAAGGTTGAATAGGATGAAATTGAAGATGGAGGGAGGGATCTTAAGATTTATTTTGATATCCAAATACCTTGATTACAGATGGACTAAAGCTTAGATGAGGGTTTTGGTTAAGCTCATATTGGGATTAGATTAAAGCTTATATTAGGATTGGATTGAAGCCAAGAATTATTGGAGGATGTAATGGCATTGATTCTACACCATGTTTTGGGGTTTAGGATGTAAGGTGTTGACAATTAGGTCTTTTGAGATTTGGCAATTTTCAAAAATTGTCAAATTTTTCCATATTAGGAATTTTCATGGACATACTTTTGAGAGTCCATGTTTTTCCCAAGAAATACCCAAAACTAAGATAGGATGAATTTCCAACTAACATTCCAAATTTAAGACATGCATTCTGAGTTATTAATGAAAATGATTTTTCAAAAACTGAAAAAAAAAACTAAATTACAATTTTGAGGGTCAAGATGAAAGTTTGAGGCCTCACAAATGTGCCAAAATGGGGTCAACTTTGTTAGAGTATTCATAGGACACCTCATAATGTAACCACCCATAAAATTTCAGCTCAAATGGACACCTGAGTCAAAAGTTATGGCCTTCAGAAGTTTTGGCATAAGAATCAAAACTCTTGAAACAAAGTATAGGTGATTGGGATGGATGATTTGATGATGGGTATGGACTTTAATGATGTTCTAAGTAGCACTTATGTGATTTTGGTGATGAAACAATGAATTTTAGAAAAATGTGGATGACGAGCAAATGGGTGCTCAAAATGATTGAACAAAGGGTTGAAAATGTTGGTTGAATGATAGGTCCCCCCTAGATGAGGTCAAGTTCACTTGTCCAAGGGGGCAGGTTTGTTTGTAGGGTAGGTCTGCATGTCCAAAGGGCTAGGTCCACCTATAGGGTAGGTCTTCCTATCAAAGGGGGTAGGTCTACTTGTAGGGTAGGTCTGCTTGTCTAAGGGGGTAGGTTTGCTTGTGGGGAAGGTCTGCCTGTATAGGGGGGTAGGTCCACCCCTAGAGGGTGAATCCACCCCTAGATGGGAAGGTTCACCCCTGAAAAAGGGAAGGTCCACCCTAGAGGGCAGGTTCACCCCTAGAAAAGGGAAGGTCCACCCCTAGAAAAGGGCAGGTCCACCCCTATGAAGGAAAGTCCACCCTTGAGTGAAAACGATCAAAATATAGTTGTTTGAGCACACGAAACGAGGAGATGGATGCTCGAAATGGATCGACAAGTGCTAAAAATGGATGAATGACTCTCAAAATGTGGGGAGGAAGATTCAAAATGGATGAACGAGTACTCAGAATGAGTGAATGAGTGCTCGCAATGGATGAAGTACTCTCAAAATGAGGAGATAGAGGTTCATAATGGATGAATGAGTAATTGAAATGAGTAAACAATGACTCAAAATGGGTGAATGAATCTCAAAATGATGAGAGGGAGGTTTAGAATGGATGGATGTTTACTCCAAACAAGTAAATGATGACCTGAAATGGATAAATGACTCTTAGAATGAGGAGATAGAGGTTTGAAATAGATGAAAGATTACTCAGAATGAGTAAACAAATCATCGAGAGGTATGAACTACTACTCGAAATGAGTAAATGACTGCTAAGAAAGGGATGAATGGTTCTCAGAATGAGAAGAAGGTTTGAAATGAATGAAAGATTACTTGGAATGAGTGAATGATTAATCAAAATAGGTGAATGAGAGTTTGAAATGATAGAAGAAGGTTTGGAATAGATGAATGTTTACTTGGAACGAGTAAACAAATGATCAGGATGGCAGAATGGGAGTTTGAAATGATGAAACAGGGTGTGAAATAAATGAATGTTCACTCAGAACGAGTAAATGGATGATTGAAATGGTAGAATGAGAGATCAAGATGATAGACGAAGGTTTGAAATGGGTGAACGTTTACTCAAAATGAGTAAATGAATTATCAGAATGAGAGAAAGAGAGTTTGGAATGATAAAACAGAGTGTGAAATAGATGAAATTTCACTTTGAATGAGTAAATGAATGATTGACATGATAGAATGAGAGTTCAAGATGATAGACAAAGGTTTGAAATGGGTGAACATTTACTCAGAATGGAGAAACGAGTGATTGGAATGGGGAAATGATCATAAAAAATGATGAAATAGTTGATAAAACTGACTAGTCAAGGGTCAAGCCTATCACTGGGATGGGTTAGGTCTGCCCTTGGAGGGTAGGTCCCCTATCGAGAGGGCAAGTTTTCCTATTGAACAAAAGTTGGCCAAAATTGGCTAAAATAGGCTTAAAAGGACTAGTTCAAAGGTCAAGTCTACCCCTAGATGGGTCAGGTCTGCCCCTGGAGGTCAAGTCCACCCCTAGACAAGTTTAAACTTGACTTTTGAAAAGATGACTAAAGCAAAGGACCCAAAACACAACAAACATCAATCAAAAGGATATGGTTGAATAGAAAATTACTAGTGTTTCACAAAGAAGACAATTCAAACAACACAATCCTAAGATTAGTAGAAAGGGGTATGGCTAACAAAGTCTTCTATTCTAGGATGAACATGGTTGCTAAGGATTCCTTGATATATACCCATTATATGAGGCCCAAACTGTGAACACCAACCCATTGCAAGCGTGAGTCAGGAACCTTATCAAAATACTAAAGGCTCAGACCAAATCTTCATGTCATCTCAACTCTTCACCAATTACAACATGGTTGGATTGAGGTGCAAATTTTTCTCTCCCCCTTTTATATACTGTGTTGATATGTGTAGTTGGGATCATCCCTTGGGATGATGAAATCCCTAAGCAAGTCCCCTAAGAAAAGAAGGGTGACACAAATACTTGGTAAGCTACAATTTCTTGTCACCCAGGATCACCAAATGGTGCAAGAGGATTGGATACATCAAATATCTTACCAATAAGCATGATAAACAAGATTAATTGACACCCCTAGTTAAACTATGTGCCTAAGTTATCCAAAAACAACAAGCAATAATTGATAAAGAGATAACCCTATAACAAAAATTTGTTAGTGATTTTTCTCCTTGTTACTTGCCAAATGTCAATTAGATGCTTGTATAGACACAAAAAAGACACATTAGGGGTTTAGAGACACTTAGAACAACTTAAAAAAGTGCTAAAAACTACAATTTCACCTTTTGAAAAAAGTTGTCTAGGTCAGGTTCGCATGTTTGGAGGGTGGGTCTACCTGTCTAGAGGGCAGGTCCACTTGTATAGAGGGTAGGTCTGCTTGTCCAAAGGGCGGGTCTACCCCTTTGTGAAAAATGTGAAAAAGTTCACTTTTGTAGTTTTTGGAGGGTAGGTCTACCTGTGGGCAAGGTCGGGTCTGCCCTTGAAGGTTAGGTCTAGCTGCTTGTCAGGTCAAGTCCACCACTCAAGGTCGGGTCTGCCCTTGGATGGTTGGGTTCGCCCCTCTACAACCTGCACCTGCAAAAATTAAAAGAATAGTAAATTTGAAAGATACATACCCATTTGTGGGTCCCATCGGTCATGCCAAAAATGTGAGTAGGAAAAAATACGTGTTAGAAAACTAGCAACAAATAAAAGAGTGCAAAGAACAAATATAAACACCCTACAACTGAAAATTGAGAAATGATTAACTTAACAAAACAAAATGGAACATTTTACCTTGTTGAGGTGTCCTTTTGTTGGCCCTTCCATCTGTGATGTAGCATATACTCCTTTGGTGGCAAGGAATGCAAGTGTTGGATGCAAGATGAATGGAAAATAGATGATAATGGATGTAAATGCAAGTTTTCAGCTAAGTACGGCTCAAGAGAAAAATTTGCAAGAGTTTGGCTAGCATAATGATCTCTCCCTTAAAATGAGAGAAAAGAGGGGGTATTTATAGATAATTTTGGATTCTCTAGAGAAATGGATGGTTGATATTAAACCAACAACGCCAAGATGTATGGCTATGGTGAGTTGAGAACTCACAAGCCCTCACATCTTGACATGTGGCATGTAAAGTGGCTTGAGAAAGATGATGTGTAGATGAGGTGGAAGGAGAGTACATGACATGGAGGTACTACATAGTACCTTGAGTTTGGACAAGATCTACTCATAAAGGAGGTCCTTGTCCCCATGTGGGAGAAAGGACATGTAAGGAATTAAAAATTCCTCAAATATCCACATGGTAATGAGAAATAATTTAAAATTCTTTGAAATGAATTAGGGGATTAAATGTGAATTAAAAATTTAGAGTGTCTTCTCCAAAAGGAGAAAATCTTTAATAAGGTTGACTTAGGACACATTTCATAAATGACATGGAGATTAGGTTGACCTGATTAAGTGATTAAGGTTGTGTAAGTACTTGATTAGACAAATTAATGACAGATTAGAGGCAAGTGGGAGATTATGGAAAGCTCACATGTGGCTTGATGTGACAAGTCAAAGATCACATGGGGAAGAGAAAAAGGAATGTAATATTCCTTGGAAGGATAAAAGGAATTAAAAAATCCTTGAGAGGTTGATTAGTCTAGTTAATGAAGGATTAGAGGAGGGTTAGGTGGCTAAGAGAGATTAGAGGCCAACTTGCAAAAATTGGAGGATGTGACACATCCTAATCAAGGATTAGGCATGTGCACATCCCTAATGACGATATTAGGAAAATAATTAGGATTAGGAAATGGATGTGACATGTGAGGAATTAAATAATGTCATTTATTTAATTCATTTGGTGAAAGGGAAAGGAATTTAATTATTTAACTAGATACCTTAGGGATTAGAAGAACTTTAGAGGTATTAATTAATTAATAGTGATATTACTTAATTAATGCAAATAAGGGAATGCTTAGATGAAAAAGGATAAATTTGGATAAATTTGGATAAATTAAGTGTTTGAATTTAGGTGTCTAGAAAAGGAGATCCCACTTGTGTTGTCATAATCATACAAATTTTTTCTTGATTGGTATGATATGTTGGTGAAAGGGATTCTAATGCCACTTGAGTACCCTCGTCTAGGGAAGGTTTAGTGGTTAAAGGATATGTTTCAATGTTTAAATGTTTGTGCACCATGAGATTCTCCCTAGGAGTAGAGTTAGTAGAACAAGCAAAATGTTTGTGACATTCATAGGTTGGTTCTTCTAAAAGAACTTCATCACAAGTATGGGAATGATCAATGGGTAAAGATTAGTTTTCAAGAGGGGTTTCCCTAGGTGAAGGGGGACAACTAAGATATTCATGAACTTCATCAAATATGTTGTCTAATATCAAAGTATCTACGTCAAAACTAGGAGAGATACTAGAAGAAGAATAAATGTTGTTTTCATGATCATCTAAAGTTGTGATTGTGTTGGTTGTGAATGTTTTCTCCATTGAAAGAGGTAAAAGGAGAGAAACAAATAGGATTCTCAAAACTCTCATTAATTGACTCTTCTACTAAAATATCTTCATCACCAAGAGGAGAGATATTATGAGAATAATAAGTATGATCATTAGGAATGGCCAAAGTTGTAGTCTCTTTCACTAAAACACTCTCATAGGGAGGGTATAGGAAATTTTTCTTAACATGTATACATATGTAAGGTACTATCATTATTTGAATAAAAATGAAAAGCACATGTAACCATTTCATGCAATGTTTCAACAATATGAACAATGTATATGCTAAGATACAAAACACTCTTATCCAATATATGCAAAATTTGAAAAAATGAAAACAATGTACATGTAAGAATGAAAAGCACTATAATCAAACTTATGCAAATTTTGAGAAATAGAAACATTGAATATGCAAAAGTGAAAAGTAATTTTATCAATGTGATGAAATTTTTTAGAAATGGAAGCATTTTCATATTGAAGGATGTGTGAAAATGAAGTGATTTGAAGAATAAGTTATCTAAAATGATGTTTTTGAGCTAAATGCATAAAAAACATGTTCTAGAAACTTTCTAGACTTATACTATATGATACTAGGAGGCTTAGGAAGCACAAAAATGAGGTTTCTAATGTAGTAACAAACAATAAAAAATATAGATAGGGATTGATTCGCCCAACATGGTGAATGAGTCCTAGTACTAGTTTTTTGAAAAAAATTCAGAAATTTTGAAGTGTTTTTGATGTGTTTAATGTTGTAAGATGTACACCTAAGATGGAGATGTATAATTTTAGATATTTTTAAGGAAATTGTCTAAAAAAATGCAAGCTAAATGCACTTTTTTCTAATGCAAAAATTTGAAACCCTAGATGCAAATGAACCAATACAACTCTAATGAAAATTTAATGCAAGCTAGGATTAACATGAAAATGAACTCCAAATTAGAAAATAAGATGTTAAAAAAGCAAGTTCACCAAAATGAACAATTTATTTTTGGTTCCTATGGACTTCTCTAACTCTTCTATGGTTTTTCACCAAAAAATGAATGGAAAATTGCAATATAATTGAATCAGATTGAAAGTGTCCACCTAGAACCTTGAAAGAGATTGGAAATTGCTTTTGAAATACTATTGATGTTGATTTTCATGCTTAGAGGGACTCATTCACCATTTTGGGTGAATCAGTCCCCATTCTACCAAACTGTACCAAAAGCTCTTTCTAACAAAAGGGTATCGAAAAATGTAAAAATCTAGAAATTGACCTTCGGATGGGATTCATTTTCCACCCATGGAAAATGAGTTCACTTTTAAATTTCTAGATTTTCAAAGGTGAATTCTAAAGCTTTTGATCTGCACTTTGATGCCCTATAGGTGTCCACTTCTGAAACTCTAATTTATAGGTCTAAAATGGGATTTTGTTGATATTTTGACTTGATGAATGAGGAGAATACTTTACAAGCCTTGAAACTTTATCTTCAATGATTTCCAAACTTCCAAGAGACCTAAATCCGCAAACATACAAGAAAAGAGAGAGAGATGTTGAATGTTAGGGCATGGGGGTTTGCCTTAGTCAAAACCCTTTTAGGTAATTAAACCAAAATGATGAAAGAAAGGAATGAAACATGCAAAAATTGAATGAATAAAATTTCCATGATGATTTAACTTGAATATCTACAACAAAACATGAAGATTCTACCCTTGAATGTCTAAAAAGTGCTACCTTAATGACTTAGAATGACAAAATCCTAGCTTGCTTGAATTGAGATGGAAGAAAAATGATGAATGAAGTTATGTTATTATGAATTAAGGTTAAAAAAATTATATTTATAAGAAATAATCATAATTTACCCATTAATTGGATCCCTAAGGCTAACATGGAGAAAAATTAAACTTAAAACCTAAATTTTCTTGCTCAAAACCCTAAAAATGGCTCAAATGGGACTCATTCACCACTAATGGTGAATGGGTCACACCTAGATGGGACTAATTCACCACTAATGGTGAATGGGTCCCAGCTAGATGGGACTAATTGGCCACTAATGGTGAATGTATCCCACACGGGCCATTTTGTTAGCTAGAATTCTGAGAAGTAAGAAAATTAGGCTTATATGATGACTATGTTGGTTATTTGATCAAATTATGCATCAAGATGCACAATATGGGTTAATAAGGGCATATTAGTGATAATTTAAATGCAAAATAGGGCTTGGGACACAAAATTCAATGTGAAAGTGTGATTAAATACACTTTACAACACTAAAATGAGGTCCACATAGCCTAGGAAGCAAAAGAACCAATGTGAACATGTGAGGCACATTACACCATTAGTTTATCATTAAGTTTATTTCAAAAACCTTCTAGATTTATGTGATAATATTATTGAACACATGTTATAATGTTTAATTTGGGATAAATAGGTTCATTAAGTCTAGAAAAGCATGAAAGTCCTTTACAAGACTTTACAACACATTTACAAGATGTCATTAAGAGTATGTTATTCAATTTGCAAGGGTCCAAGAGCTAGTCTAGATGCATAAAATTCCTCACAACACTAGATTAGGACCTCATTAAGTTCATTTTATCATGAATTAATCCCATGTCAAGCAAAGGATCCTTTTTTCTATGATACAATAGGGAAACTAAATCTTTCTTTTTACTCAACCATTCCACCAATCCACAACCAAGAAAGAATGCACCACCACTTTTACTTTTCCTATCATCGACACATCTAGCCCAGTCTACATCTATATAAGCACTTAGTGTAAAGTTAGCATCTCTATTATACCACAAGAAATAATCCATAGTGCCATTCAAATATCTAAATATTCTATTAATAGTAGCAACATGTGTTTCTTTAGGATCTTGTTGAAATCTAGCCACAAGACAAACATCATGCATAATTCTAGTCTAGTAAGAGTGAAATACAACAATACACAAATCATAGTTATATGCTTGATCTGATCAGTCTTAGGTGAACCATCATCTTTACCTAATTTGCAACCAGTCACCATAGGAGTGCATACCAGTTTGGAACCATCCATCCCAAACTTCTTCAACATCTCTCTCACATACTTAGACTATAAAATAAAGATTCCTTTCTTTGTTTGATTAATTTTTAGCCCAAGAAATAAATTCATCTCTCCAAACATAGACATTTCAAACTCTTTTTGCATCTCTTATGCAAAAAATTTTACACATAGTTTCATTTGTTCCAAAAACAATGTCATCAATATATACAAAAACAATCAAGATTTGGTCATTTTCAACTTTAAAGTATAGGTTACTATCTTTTGTACATTTTTTGAAACCTTTATGAATAAAATACTTGTCTAATCTTGTATACCAAGCTCTAGGAGTTTGCTTCAAACCGTATAATATTTCTTCAATCTACAAACCATATCCTATTTATCTAAAAATTGAAATCCTTTTGGTTGTTACATGTAGACTTATTCTAGATCACCATTAAAAAATGTAGACTTGACATCCATCTTATAGACTTTGAAATCTCGATGAGTACCAAATGCTAAGAAAATTATGATAGATTCCATTCTTTCCACCAAGGAAAAAGTCTCTTGAAAATCTATGCCTTCCACTTTTGAGTAACCATTACACACAAGCCTTGCTTTGTTTTTGACCAATTTTCTATTGTCATTCAACATATTTTTGAATACCCTCTTTGATCCAATAATGGTTTTATATGTAGGTCTTGGGAAAAATTTCCAAGTTTGATTCTTCTCAATTTGCATAAGTTCTTCCTTCATAGCTTCCATCCAATGCTCATCTTTACATTCTTTAGTTACAATCTTTAGTTCAATCTTAGAAAGTAAACACATATTTACTTCACCAGCAATAGTTTTTCTTCTTGTCAATACTCCTTTTCTCTTGTCTCCAATAATCTAATTTTCTAAATGTTTCTTCTATACATATCTAGGTGTATTAGGTGACACTATAGAAGCTTATTTTTCTTTTTCTTCTTCTTCATTTTGCTTCTCTTGCTCATACTGTTCCTTTTCTTTCACAATTTCTTCATTTCTTTCCAAATCAGGTTCATCAGATACATATCCATCAATGTCAATTTAATTCTTCATTGTTTATCGACTTTGAAATTTGAGCTTTCTACAATCTTCCTTAGTCTTTTGTTGAAACATTTGTAAGCTTTGCTTCTAGTATAATATCCAAGAAAAATTCCTTCATCACTTCTTGCATCAAACTTTCCTAAATTTTCTTCATCCCTTTTGATAAAACATTTGCTTCCAAATACCTTGAAATATTTAACAGTAGGAATTCTTCCACACCATAGCTCATAGGGGTATTTGAACTATTTTCTCTTACTTGAATTTGATTGAATACATAAATAACAGTGTGAATAACTTCTCTCCAATAAACTTCCAATAAACCTACCTCAATAATCATTGATCTAGTAGCCTCTTGAATTGTTCCATTCTTCCTTTCAACCAATCCATTCTATTCAGGACTTTTCAAAGAAAATAATTTTCTTTTTATTCCATGCACTTCACAAAACATATTAAACTCATGGGAAGTGAACTCACCACCTCTATGATACTTTAAGCATGTTATCCTCAAATTTACTTCATTTTCAACCATACCTTTGAATGTATTAAATCTATCTAATGCATCTAATTTCTCTCTAAGAAATGTAACCCATGTATATCTAGAATAATCATCAATCAAAAGCATAAAGTACCTTTCACCTTATAGGATTATTTCTCCTATAGGACCACAAAGATCTATATTAATTAAATCAAGTAGTCTAGTAGTAGATTGTTCCATTGATCTATAATGATTTCTTGTTTTCATCCCAAACTGACAATTCCTACAAATTGAATTAACAAGATTTGTAATCCTTGGTAAATCTCTTAGACTTGAACAACACTAATCCTTTCTAAGTTATCAAAATTCATATGACACAGTCTTTGATGCCAGAACCAATTGTCATTAATTTGAGTCATAAAGCATTTTCCATTAACACACTTAAGTTGATTGATATTTCCTTTAGATTTCTTTCCTACATCAATCACTATTTTTGATCCTTTCTTGATCACACATATTTCATCCTAAAATACAAGTTTATATCATTTACTACACATCTTTCCAACACTCAAAAGATTATGCCTTAAACCCTTAAGTATTATGCTTTCAAACAAAACTTACTGAACCTATCCCATAAATTTTTGTACCAATATCATCTCCAAACATAAATAAGCCACCATCATAATTTTTTAGGTTTAAAAAACTTAATCTTATATCACCAGTCATATGATTTGAACAACCACTGTCAACAACCCAATATTTCTTTTCTTATTTTGCATGTAGGGAAAAGATTATAGTACATTCATTTTTCTCCTTCTCCAAAGGGAATTACTTCACCTATTTTTCAGAATTAGTTGAAGTAGATTCATCTTTAATAGACAAGAACAAGCATTCATTGCCATTAGCATCTCCATAATTAGATTCCTCATCAAATAGAATAGCATCCTCATTCACATAATATGCTCTATTGATCTTCTTACATTTCTTTTATTTTTCATATCTTTTTTTATTCCTCTTAGTGCTTTTAGAACACCTTGTAACATAATGACCTATTCCTCCACAACTAAAGCATTTAAATGGTAACTTAGCTTCATACTTGATAAATCCTTTCTTCATTTTTCTCACAAACTTAGCTTGTTCTACATTAATATTTTCTTCATTTGGATCTTCAACTATTGTAGCTTTAGAAGCAATCTTTGATTTGGATCGATTTCTCAAATTTGGATTTCTCATTTCATAAGATGTAAAAGTTACCAACAACTAATCTTTAGTGTAAGTCTTGTAATTTATATGTTCTGCAATAGTACACAAATTTTTTCTATAAGCATCAAGGAGAGTTCTAAGAATATTCTTTACAATTATGGATTCATCTATTATAGCACCAAGTCATCACATTCCAGCTACTACCTCATCCAATATATGTATGTATAAATTTTAACATTCTCATCTTTGGATGTATGTAGGAGCTCAAAATGTGTCTCCAAATTCTATAATTTTTCCTCTTTGACCATTTGATCTCCTTCATGTGTATTTTCCATAGTATCCCATACATCCTTAGCAGTATTCAGATATTGAACTTTAATCAACTCAAAATGTACAAGGTTATTCTTCAAAATGTAGTTTTCCTTATTATTGGCTTCATGTGCATTGATCTCATCAACCATACTCAGACCATTAACAGGAGTGTAAAGATTCTTGTAATATTTCTCCACATCATATCCACGATACTCTAGATACTCTTCCATTAGTATTTTCCAAATAGTATAATTAGTTCCATCGAACCTTGATAATAATGAGTGATTTTTCCATCCATCCTAGACCTTCCTTAAGTGGTTAAGATCTTCTCCAAGGAGCCAAGCTCTGAGACCAATTATTGAATAAGACAACTGAGAGGGGGGGTGAATTAGTTGTCACAAATTTCACTTTTATAATATTCAGCAAAACATAGATCAATCATAATTCTTAACACTGCTAAAATGATTAAACATTAAATGCAAGTGTAGAAACTAAAAACCATCACACAAACATAGTAACACCATATTTGCATGGAAAAACCAATGAAGGAAAATACAAAGTGAGGATTAACTCACACTATAGAGAATATCAAAACTGATTACAAAAGGTTCATTGCCAGAAAAAGGACTCGATGTTCAAATCAGGACTCACTATCCAGTAGGGCTAACCACTTAGAGGGCTTACTACCAAAGAGATACAAAGAACATAGAAGAGATATTTTATAGATAGAAGACAATATCAATGCAATAGAGAAATCCACCACAATTTTCTCAACCTGATGCAGGTGCATCCTAGGTTGTGAGAGCAATCATGCATTAACCAAAAGAATGCACTTTAATTTTTATATTTTCCTAAGGTTTGGTGGGTGATTTATTTAATATGATAATTTGAAAGCTTAGAATAAACTAAATATTAAATAATAACATTTTTATAACCTTTATTGCATAAATAGTGCATCCCTTTCGGCTTGCCTTATTTAATTGCATGGCTGAAACTTTCCTAAGTTCTAGAGGCCTTTTTACACCACAAATCTCCACATGATTTCCTTGGTCATCAAGACACCTTATTGATTTCTCTTTACAATCCAAAAGGACCTTATGTTCAGAAAGACAATTTATCACTAAATTCACATCATAAGATCATAATGGTGCTACATACAAATTAACTTGTGTTTTGAGACTAGGGAGTTCAAGTTCACTACAAAACAGGCATTGCTCTACCTTCCTCTCTACCCAGTTCCCATACTAAACTTTCCATGAATTTTCCATATAGCCTGGTCTAATTGATAATTTAGATACAACATGAGGATCCATAAAACTATCAATGGGACCAGTATCAATCAAATTAGAAACAAGACATCCAAAAATTTTACTCGATAGCTAGATAGGAGTGGATTGATAATCTGCTTGGTGATTGTCAACCGCTGCATGAATATGATTTTGAATCCTATTTTGTTCTATATGTTAACCCTCTAAGGGCACACACTAGCATAATGCACACCACCACAAGTATAACAACCCCCATGAGGTGCTTTAGGCCTATCAGAAAAATCCCTCCTATTATTGTCATTCTCTTTGTTGAACTTAGCCCTCCTATTATTATTCTAGTTTCCATCATTAAGACTCTAAGGACTACCACTCCTTTTCAAATTTTTGATCTACCTATTATTATTTCCTTGGCTGCCCTGATTGCTTTGATTTCCTTGGTTATTGTTACATTGATTATTTCCTTGGGACTTCTTATTGCTATACTTGGATTCCCTACTTTTCTTGTAGTTTTCAACCTATTGCATTTATGTTCCTACAAAAGTGCCAATTCAAAGGATTCATCCATGGTAGTCAATCTATGCATATCCACCTCATTTCCAATTTGAGGCCTTAGCCCTAGAATGAATTTCCAAATTTGAAGCCTCTCATCATGCTAGTACTGAGGTATGTACTTAAGCAAGTGAGAGAATTTCTCCAAATATTATGTCACTATCATTTCTCCTTGAATGACCACCTGGAATTATGTCATTTTCTTATCAAAATAAGACTGTGGAAGCCACCTCTTCCTAAAAGTTTGCAAAAAATCTTCAAATGTTACCTTGCTAGGTAAAAACTATTTATTAGCCCTTTCATTATCCCACCATGTAGTAGGTTCACCAGTGAGCTGGTAGAACCCCAATTTTCCCTTAGTTTCCTCAAACAGGTTCTGAAGGGAAAAATACCTTTACATTTCAATAATCCATACTTCTTCCCCATCACCAAAGGATTTACTATCAAAATTGGGTGGCACCACCTTCTTGAGGTCCTTACCCAATTCCTCAACTACCTTTGTTAGCTTACTTTGATTCTTTTCAATTTCAGGGTTTTCTCCATCTGGATCATTCCTAATGTTTTCACTTTCACCAGGTTTAGACCTAGTATGCCCAGTTTGTCTTGCCTACTCAAGGTTATCAATCCTAGCCTCTTGCCTACTTAGAATGGCCAAAATTTGATCCAACTTATCATTGGGATCACCGCATGATCCTCCTCCCCCTTCCCGCTAATAATACCTACCCTCCATTAGGGTTACCCAACAAAACATAACATCAAGCATAATTAGACATAGGTCCTAGATTTGAACCTTGCTACTCTGATACCAAAATGTAACACTCGATAGATGATGTTAAAAAATACATATCATTTGCCAAAAATCATTACATTCCAAGTATAATATAAGTAAAATATACATATATCAAGATCTTACCATAAGTGCTCAAAAGGTAAAATTCATTAATAAATTTCATTCCATGTATACAAAATAAATGAATTGCATTAACAACTAAGATTATTTCAATGATACACATTTAAATGCCATTCACATATCAATGAGATTCCATAAATTCACTCAAGTTTCAATTAAATCAATTTACTTCAATCAATGCATCTATTTCAATGTTACATCAAAAATTTCCAATACATCTATTTCAATGTTACAATATTGAATTACAAATAGAATTACATTTACAAGTGGGATTTGCAAGCCATCCACAATAATACATGAATACATAAATATATTTATAGCATGAGAACCTCTAAACCTCAACTTTCGTGACACCACTGGTCTTCTTGCAAGCTGGGGCCAAGATTGTGATTAAGGCACCTTTTCCGCCCAACCACAAAGTACATGACTTCCCTGGGTTCCTTCCTAACTTGAAGAAATCCCTGGCCCAGCCTGTAGAGCCTAGCAACATGAAACAACAATGCAGGAGGGAACTCTCGATGCAATCTTGATGCCTATATACATTCCTAACATGAGAATCACATATCTCTTGCAAACAGGAGGTGGTAGAGACCTATATTAATTTAGTTCTAGGCTTTTAATTCCATCTATTTCAATGGTTCATTTGCTTGGCAAAGCATAAATAAAACAAATGATAGTTTTAGAAAAGGTAAAACTACCATCTTTGTGGGTCCACCTTTGACATCCTATCCTGGAAGTTTCTCAAAATACAGTAATTAATATTTTTTCCATCTAAGTTCACATTCAATTTTTACACATTTCTAATTTCAAAGAAATTTCATCATTTTCCAATGTTCATAGAAAGATTGTCAAAATAGCTTTCATGCATGCATTTAGTAAATGAGTTTTCTTGTACAATTTCAAGTGAGTTTACAATGCAAAATAAATTCAATCCCAATTCTATTTTCTAAATTAGTTTTGATCACAATAACTAATTTTGATAGTTTTAGAGGAGAAAGGAAGCTACTCTTTTTGGAGAATTCATTAGTTTCAAATTGCATTTTCTATAGAGTACATTTGCTAAAACAATTTATCTTCATCTCTTTACATAATCTTATGTATATTTTCATCAGAAATGAGCAAAGATGCACTTATATATGTGTACTAACATCTATAGATTTATATATAGAGTTATATTTATATATGAATATTCACATTTGTTTGTGTGTATATATATATGTTTATATACAAATTTGTGTGTCTATATTTATATATATATGCTTATTTGTCCAAAGAACTTTCAACAGATTTAAAAGAGATAAATACTTCAATACTACATTTTTTGTATCATGTCATTGTTAATGGGTATATGTTTACATAAATGTTCAGAAATATATATTTATATCTATATGTTTATATCAGTATCATAATAAATTAACAAATGAACACACTATGAGTATATAATGGACACTATGATTTTAGTACATTATCAATGGTAGTGAAAGAAAGTTTTTGTGGAAAAAAAAGACTCAAATTTCTATTTGTTTGTATGTAGGAACATATGTATATATGTATGTGTGTGTATATATATATATATATATATATATATATATATATATATATATATATATATATATGTGTAAATAAATATATATATATATTTAAAATGTTACAAATAATCTATACATAAGTTATAGTTGACAATGCTTCCAACACACTCATTAATATTCCATATTTCACAATGTTGAAAGGTAAACCAAATTCTATAATTCGTAGTTTTTAAAGCAGCTTAAATCAAAATTTTGAGGGAAAACAATATTTACTAAGGCTTACGCCCCTTGCATGGGGAGGCACTGCCTATGGAAGGCAGCGCTTCCTCCATAGGTTGTGGCTTGTGGAGGGAGTGTTGTCTCCCACAACATAGCCTACCCCTTATGGGGAGGGCTTGGTTATGCAGAAATCCCAACCACCCTTCTAACTACAACAATTTCTTTAAACCAAAAACTTTGAATTCTATATTTCTCGAAACTATTCCCTTCATAAATTCATTTAATTTAATACCCAAGTAACTCAGGTTTGTAAACAAATGAGTATATATTTATAATATATATATATACACATAGAGATATTATGTGTGCATATATATAGGTATATATATATATATTTTCAGAACTATTGTGAAATGATAGAGCAATTTGGAATAAAATTATTATCCACAGTTTGCAGAGAAGAAAAGCCCCAATCTGGAAGTGGGAAAAATATGCAATTTCTTTAAAGAAACACAAAACAATAGGAGATTTACTCAATCTTTCATAGCCTTTCTTACAGAAAAACACTTGGCTTTTAGATTTTTCAGTAATAGTTTCATATTTCAAGCAAGATTGGTGGAAAAAAAAATTGAAAACCTAGATATTTCTCTTCCAACTGGAAATACTCTTCTGACAATTTCTTCTTTTGCTTCTTGTCAATCTAGTTTTTCTTAGAGTCTACTTATTTCCTTCTTTCTAGATGCTTTACCAACTCTTAATTTCCTCCTATCTCCCAAAGAATAGTTTTCAAATTTACCAAGCTAAAGGATTCAACATTTTCTTGCTAGCCATTAGAGAAAAATTGCAGAGCTTGCTTTCAAGAATGTTTTCAAGAACCATTATCTTCTCAGGAACTCTTTTCCCCTTTTTTAAAATGATTTTCCTTTCCATTTCTACCCTAATCTTAAATGGATTTTAAAAATAAGGATAATTTTCAATTTAATTGCATGTAAATCTCCTTTTGAAAATATTTACTCAATAATAAAAATAAATATCTTATAACTAATGGTTAACTTATTAACTCCAAGACTAACACAAATTAAAAGAAGAATATAATGCATAAGTATTTAAATAAAAAATCTATAATTAACTTTAATTAAAACTTAATCCTTCATTTTATCATGCTTTCACTTCATTTATTTAATTTACTAATTGTTATTTAATTTGCAAATGATTCAAAATAAACACACTAAAATTGACATTCCTAAATGCATACTACATGATTCTAAGTGCTCGTGTGTGTGATCAAGAGGACTTCCTACATTGTCTTGTCAAGAAGCTAACCTCCTCTCCTTAATCACACCCTTGGTCTTTGACCTCCTACAACTCAAGTGCACTTAGGAACACAACAATAATTGAATTAGTATCACATAAAGATATAAATAAAGCAATACATTACATTATTTAAAATCTTTCTACTCTATTTTGCTTCATTTTTAAAGTAAAAAATATTTAATACTATTAAAATATTCATAATTTAAATAAAAGCTTTCATTTATCTCCACACCAAAACATCATCATATTAATTATTATTCTACTAGGTACATCAAAACATGTAACAAATCCACACAAAACCAAAACCAACCTACATTAGGGCTGAGACGTGACATACTTCCCTAGTAGGAAGAGACATCGTCTTGATGTCTTATTACAAAACCACACAAAAAAGTCTATAACATCAACATATCATAAGTCTATAAATGCAAGAAAAGAAAAAAATGCTAAGATCTGAAGTGAGGAAAAGCTCTATCAATTTCCTCCGCATTCTCCCAAATGGCATTATCCACCAAATATTGGTCCCACTAGACCCTATACTACATAATGTCCCTATTCCACAGCTTAACATTGTTCTCTTCTAGTATCCTGATGGGCTTGCCCTACATCACTCTTGGGTCCTATACCTACAATGCACGCCAGTCAAGAATATGAAGTACATCTGGATGATAGGGCTAAAGCATCAAAACATGAAAAACATTATGGATCTGAGATAGAGCAAGCCTATAAGTAACTAGATTAATCACCTCCAAGACATTAAAAGGCCCAAAAAACCTAGGGGCGAGCTTTGAGTTCTTTTTGAAAGAGATTGAATTCTTATGCGGTCAAACTCTCAAAAACACCTTATATCCTGCAGAGAATTGTCTTAAAGCTCTATTCTTATCTACAAGACTCTTCTATCGATCTAAAGCTTGCTTAAGCTTTTCTTTGATAAGCTTCATTTGATCTTCCATTTCCCTCAACATTTTAGGACCAATTACAATCCTGTCCTCTACCCTATCCCAATTGATGGGTGTTCGGAATTTTTGTCCATAAAGAGCCTAGAAACATGCCATACCCAAAGAGGCATGGTAGGAGTTGTTGTAAGCAAGCTCCACCAAAGGAAAATACTCCTCCCATCTATGTTGTTTCTCCATACAATACATTCAGAGGAGATCCTCCAAAAATTTGGTTCACCCTCTCTGACTAACCATCAGTTTGAGGATGATATGTTAAATTGAAATTTAATTTAGTTCCCAGGGAAGAATTCAATGTAGTCAAAAATTTGGAAGTCATCTAAGTGTCACGATCTGAAATGATCACTTTTGGCACTCCATGCAATTGGAATATTTCATGTACAAATTTCCTCACCAAAACCATTGAACCATCCTTGAGGTTCTAAGGAATGAAATGGGCTACCTTAGTTAATTTATCCACCACAACTAGGATGGTATCATGTCAATCCCTAAACATCAACAATCCCTTAATAAAGTATATATTTATCACCTACCACCTATATTCTAGTACCCTATGAGGATATAAAAGTCCTACTGGATGTACATGCTCACCCTTAAGTCAATGGCATTCCAAACATCAGGCTATAAATGCAACATCTCTTTTGATTCCTAGCCAAAAAATATAGAGGCTTGAGTCCCTCAACAATTTTAGTCACACTAGGGTGTCTTGAGTAAGGATGCATTATGGAATTCCTCTAGCACCAACTCTCTCAACCCTACATAGTGAGGAATAAACACGTGTCCTTGGAACCTCAAGAGTCCATTAGACTCAAATACATACCCAACAAATATATGATCTGAAGGATCCTACTCTAGGGCTTGTTTCACCCTTTCATACTATTCATCCCCGAATAAAGCCTAAACTACCCGCTCTCTGAAATTAGACTTTATGGTAACCATGGCTATGAAATGTCCTCCTACTCAAGGAATTTACTACCCTATTCTCCTTCCCTTTAATGTACTCAATGCCAAAGTCATATTCACTCAGAAATTCCAACCATAACCTTTGATGAGCATTTAGGTTGGGTTGAGTAAAGATGTACTATATTTTAATCCAACATGATTTGTTTTTAATTCAAAGGGCTTACCCAAGAGATAGTGTCTCCACATCTAAAGGGCATGAACTATGGCTGACAACTCTAAATCATGTGATGCATAATTTAACTCATGTTGTTTCAACTTTCTTGATTCATATGCTACCACTTGTCCTTCCTACATGAGAATGACTCCTACCCCTTATCCTAATGCATCAATAATCACTATAAAATGACCATTCGGATTAGGCACAACTAGAATAGGTGTAGAAGTGAGCTTCTCTTTTAGCAATTGAAAAGATTTTTCACACATGTCACTCCACTCAAATTTCTTTCCCTTCTTCTGGAGTGTGGTAATGGGTGCTACTATTGTCGATAACCCTTGCACAAATCTTTTGTAATACCCTACAAGTCCCATAAAGCTTCAAACTTCTGAAACATCCTGTGGTGCTAGCCAATCTAAGATTGCCTTAATCTTATTTGGGTCCACGGCTATCCCTTCTATTGTAATAACATGTCCCAAATAATGCACCTCATATTGGAAAAAGGTACATTTGGAAATTTTTCCATATAACTTATGTTCCCTCAACCACTACAATATTATCCTCAAATGCTTCTCATACTCTTCCTCTAACCTAGAATATATCAAGATATCGTCAAGGAAGATTAAAACAAATTTATCTAAGTAGTCTCAAGAAACACTATTCATCAAATTCATGAAAGCTATAGGGGCATTAGTTAGCCTGAATGGTAGCACTGTGAATTCATAGTGCCCGTACCTTGTGAATATCTTCATCCTTTATCATCATCTAATGGTACCACAATCTCAGATCTATTTTTTAGAATACCTTGGATTCTTTTAATTGGTCAAAAAATCATCAATATGGGGAAGCATGTATTTATTCTTGATAGTAACCTTGTTAAGCATCCTGTAATCAATGCATAACCCCAAGGTCCCATCCTTCTTCTTCACAAACATAATGGGATCTTCCCAAGGCTACACACTTGGTCTAATGAATTCCTATTTCAACAATTCCTCCAATTGGGATTTTAGCTCATATAACTTCATTGTGTTCATCCTATAGGGGGCTTTGGACTGAGGTTTTGTACCCAGTATCAAATCAATTGAAAAATAAAATACACACTTAGGCGGTAGCTCAATTAGCTCTTCAAGGAAAACATCCTCAAATTATTTTAGAATGGGATGATCATTAACTAATGATTATGTCTCATCAAGGTCCCTAACCTTTATTACATAAATAGTGCATCCCTTCTAGCTTGCCTAAGTTCCATAGGCCTTTTAAACCACAAATATCCACATGATTTCCTTATTCATCAAGACACTTTATTGATTTCTCTTTGCAATCCACAAGGGCCTAATTTTTAGAAAGACAATTTATACCTAAAATCACATCATAAGATCCCAATGGTGCTACATAAAAATTAACTTGCATTTTGAGACTAGGGAGTTCAAGTTCACTACAAAACAGGCATTGCTCTACCTTCCTCTCTACTTGGTTCCCATACTGAACTTTCCATAAATTTTCCATATAAATCAGTCTAACTGATAATTTAGATACAACATGAGGATCCACAAAACTACCAATGGCACCAATATCAATCAAAATAGAAATGGGACATCCAAAAAGTTTACCCGATAGTTGGATAGGAGTGGATTGATAATCTACTTGGTGATTGTCAACCACCGCATGAATATGATGTTGATTCCTATTGTTTTGTCTGTTAAGCCTCTAAGGGAACACACTGGTGTAATTTTCATCACCACAAGTATAACAACCACCATGAGGTGTTTTAGGCCTATCAGAAAAATTCCTCCTATTATTTTCATTCTTTTTATTGAAATTATCCCTCTTATTATTATTCTGGTTTCCATCATTATGATTCTGAGGACTACCACTCCTTTTCAAAAAAATTATCTACTTGTTATTATTTCCTTGGTTTCCCTAATTGCTTTGATTGCCCTGGTTATTGTTACCTTAACGATTTCCTTGGGACTTCTTATTGCCATACTTGGCTTCCTTGCTTTTCTTGTAGTTTGCAACCTCTTGCATTTTATGTTCCTACAAAAGTGCCAATTCAAAGGCTTCATCCATGGTAGTCAGGCTATGCATATCCACCTCATTTTCAATTTTTGGCCTTAGCCCTAGAATGTATTTCCAAATTTGAAACCTGTCATCATGCTAAAACTGAGGTATGTACTTAAGCAAGTGAGAATTTCTCCCAATATTGTGTCACGATCATTCCTCCTTGAATGAGCACCTGGAATTATGTCATTTTCTTATCAAAATAAGACTGTGGAAGCCACCCCTTCCTAAAAGTTTGAAAAATTTGTTCCCATGTTACCTTGCCAAGTAAAAAATATTTATCAGCCCTTTCATTCTCCCACCATGTAGCAGCTTCTGCAATGAGCTGGTAGGAACCCCATTCTGCCTTAGTTTCCTCAAACAGGTTCTAAAGGGTAAAATACCTTTCCATTTCAATAATCAATCCTTCTGCCCCATCACCAAAGGATTTACCATAAAACTTGGGTGGCACCACCTTCTTTATGTCCATATCCAATTCCTCAGCTACCTTCATTAGCTTACTTTGATTCTTTTTAGTTTCAGGGTTTTCTCCATTTGGTTCATTCCTGATGTTTTCACTTTCACCAGGTTCAGACCTGGTTGGCCCAGTTTGTCTTACCTGCTCAAGGTTATCAATCCTAACCTCTTTCCTACTTAGAATGGCCAAAATATGATCCAACTTATCATTGGGATCACCACAGTATCCTCCTCCCCGTTCTCGCTGATAATACCTATCCTACATTAGGGTTACCTTGGAAAAAAATAACATCAAGCGTAATTAGGCATAGGTCCTATAGTTGAACCTTGCTACTCTGATACCAAAATGTAACACTCGATAGATGATGTTTAAATATTCACATCATTTTCCAAAACTCATTACATTCCAAGTATAATAAAAGAAAAAGATACATATATCAAGATCGTACCATAAGTGCTCAAAAGGTAAAATTCATTAATAAATTTCATTCCATGTATACATAATAAATGAATTGCATTAACAAAAAATATCATTGTAATGATACACATGTAAATTCCATTAGCATATCAATGAGTTTCTATAAATTCACTCAAGTTTCAATTACATCAATTTCTTTCAATCAATACATCTATTTCAATGTTACAATATTTAATTACAAATAGAATTACATTTACAAATGGTTTTTGCAATCCATCCACAATAATACATGAATACATAAATACATTTATAGCATGAGAACCTCTAAACCTAAACTTTCGTGGCACCACTAGTCTTCTTGCAAGTTGGGGCCAAGAGTGTGATTAAGGCATCTTTTCCATCCAACCACAAAGTACATGACTTCCCTGGGTTCCTTCCTAACTCAAAGAAATCCCTGGTCGTGCATGCGGAGCACAACAACTTCAAACAACAATGCAGGAGGGAACTCTCGATGCAAGCCTGATTCCTATATGCATTCCTAACATGAGAATCACATATCTCTTGCAAACAAGAGGTGTAGAGACCTATATTAATTTAGTTGTAGGATTTTAATTCCATCTATTTCCATGGTGCGTGTGCTTGGCCAAGCATAAATAAAATAAATGATAGTTTTAGAAAAGGTAAAACTACCGACTCTGTGGGTCCACCTTCGGCATCCTATCCCAAAATTTTCTCAAAATAGAGTAAATAATACGTTTTCCATCTAAGTTCACATTCAATTTTTACACATTTCTAATTTCAAACAAATTTCATCATTTTCCAATGTTCACACAAAGATTGTCAAAATAGCTTTCATGCATGCATTCAGTAAATGAGGTTTTCTTGTACAATTTCAAGTGAGTTTACAATGCAAAATAAATTCAATCCCAATTCTATTTTTTAAATTAGTTTTGATCACAGCAAATAATTTTTATAGTTTTAGAGGAGAAAGGAAGCTACTCTTTTTGGAGAATTCATTAGTTTCAAATTGCATTTTCTATAGAGTACATTTGCTTAAAAAAATCATCTTCAGCTCTTTACATAATCTTATGTATATTTTTATCAGAAATGAGTAGAGACATAATTATATATGTGTATTAACATTTGTAGATTTATATAGAGAGTTATATTTATATATGAATATTCACATCTGTTTGTGTGTGTATATATATGTTTATTTGTCCAAAGAACTTTCAATAGATTCAAAAGAGATAAATACTTCAATACTACATTTTTTGTATCATGTCATTTTTAATGGGTATATGTTTTCAGAAATGTTCAGAAATATCTATTTATATCTATATGTTTATATTAGTATCATAATAAATTCACAAAATAACATACTCACAATCGATGCTATGATTTCAGTACATTATCAACGATAGTGAAAGAAAGTTTTTGTGGAAAATAGAGACTCAAATGTATGTTTGTTTGATGTAGGAACATATGTATATATATATATATATATGTGTGTATACATATATAGTTGTGTGTGTTTATATATATATATATATATATATATATATATATATATATATATATATATATATATATATATATATATATATATATATATAATGTTACATATAATCTATACATAAGTTACAATTGATAGTGCTTCCAATGCGCTCATTCAAATTCCATATTTTGCATTGTTGAAAGGTAAACATAATTCTATAATTTGAAATTTTTAAAGCAACTTAAATCAAAGTTTTTGAGGGAAAACAATATTTACTAAGGCTGACTAAGGCACTACCTATGGAAGGAAACACTTCCTCCATAGGTCACGCCTTGTGGAGGGAGTGTTGTCTCCCACAGCGCAGCCTTTCCCTTATGGGGAGGGCTCGGCTATGGAGAAATCCCAACCACCCTTCTACTTGCAACCATTTCTTTAAACCAAAAACTTTGAATTCTATATTTTCTCAAAACTATTCCCTTCAGAAATTTGTTGAATTTAATACCCAAGTAACTCAGGTTTGTAAACAAATGATTATATATTTATAATATATATATATACACACACACACGGAGATTATGTGTGCATATATATATATATATAAGTATATATATTTTCATAACTGCTGTGAAATGATAGAGCAATCTTGAACAAAATTATTAACCACAGTTTGTAGAGAAGAAAAACCCCAATCTGGAAGTGGGAAAAATATGCAATTTCTTTAAAGAAACACAAAAGAATAGGAGATTTACTCAATCTTTCATAGCCTTTCTTACAGACAAACACTTGGCTTTCAAATTCTTTAGTAATATTTTCATATTTCAAGCAAGATTGGTGGAAAAAAAATGGAAAACCTAGATATTTTGCTTCCAGCTAGAGATGCTCTTCTGACAATTTCTTCTTTTGCTTCTTCTCAATCTAGTTTTTTGAGAGTCTTCTTCTTCTTTCCTTCTTTCCAGATGCTTTACCAACTGTTAATTTCCTCCTATCTCCCAAAGAAAATTTTTAACCATTACCTTCTCAGGAACTCTTTTCCCCTTTTTAAAAATGCTTTTCCTTCCCATTTCTACCCTAATCTTGAAATGGATTTTAAAAATAAGGATAGTTTTCAATTTAATTGCATGTAAATCTCCTTTTGAAAATGTTTACTTAATAATAAAAATAAATATCTTATAACTAATGGTTAACTTATTAACTCCAAGACTAACGCAAATTAAAAGAATAATAGAATGCATAAGTATTTAAATCAAAAATCTATAATTAACTTTAATTAAAACTTAATCCTTTATTTTATCACACTTTCACTTCATCATTTATTTAATTTAATAATTGTTATTTAATTTTTAAATAATTCAAAACAAACACACTAAAATTGACATTACTAAATGCATACTACATGATTCGAAGTGCTCGTGTGTGTGATCGAGAGGACTTCTTGCTTTATCTTGTCAAGAAGCTAACCTCCTCTCCTTAATGACACCCTTGTTCTTTGACCTCTTGCAACTCAAGTTCGCTTAGGAACACAACAATAATTGAATTAGTATCACATAAGGATATAAATAAAGCAATACATTACATTATTTAAAATGTTTTTGGGTATGTGCAGGATCATCATGGAAAAAATAGGCCCTTAAGTGGCAAAAAATTCAAAAAAATTAGAGTTAGGAAACTTGACGTAAAAATATGAATAAGTTATCTATATTAGTTCAAAAATATGTAACAATAGAATCTATAGAAAATTGAGTGTAGTTTCTAAAATACTAGGTTTGTTAAAAAAAAATAAATCTATTTGGTGAAAATTTGAAATTTCAATGCAGTGGTACTTAAATTTCAAGGAAAAAATAAGTAGGTGTCTGTTTGACCACCCTAACCATAATAAAATGATAGTATATTTTTATAAGATTATAGATATAAGTAGAGGACTCATGCTCCAATGTGATGCATTTTTTTGTAATTTTTTTCCAGGTAAATAATTAATTATGAATTTTTTATTACAATTTTTTTAAAAATATAAAAACTCATATGTCTAACCACCTTAACTTGGTCAATACTTCATGAAATTCAATTTTTCTTTTTTTAATCATATAGTATGTGAAGCATAGAATGCGACACATGTTTTGGATTTAAAAAATTTGATAGGGTTTGAAAGTTATAGATGTTTTTCAATCAACCTATCAATCAGGACTTTAGACGTAATTTGAATAGAAAATGAATAATTATTAATTATTAAATTCAAAGTAAAGTATAATTTATATTAGTGGAAAGTTGAGAATATCCTTTAAAAACCCTTTTCGTTTCATCAATTTTGGGTACAAAAATAGTCGTTAGCCACATATCCATCATATTGCAACTTTTTGGCCCATCATGATCCTGCACATACCCTTCTACTATATTTTGTTTCATTTTCAAAGTAAAACATATTCAATGCTATTCAACTTTTCATAATTTAAATAAACACTTTCATTTATCTCCACACTAAAACATCATCATATTAATTATTATTCTACTAGGCACATCAAAACATGTAACAAATCCACACAAAACCAAAAGCAACCTGCATTAGGGCTGAGATGTGACGTCCTCCTTGCCTGTAATCATTTCTATGGGAGAATTTTGAGAGTTTAATTTGAGAGGAATATTGTTTTATTTTTGTAGTAGGTCCTTCCAGGGTAGAGTTAGTTTTTTCACTCCTCGTAAATCATCCTTAGCTTTGAGATATTTTGTGAGGTGATTTGAGTGAGATACTTCTTAGGACTTTGTATATAGGCTACAACTCTTTGTAAATCAGTGTTGCAAGAGGCTTCTTTGGAGATTGTACTGCTAATTCAGACAATTCTAATAGATTGGTCACTCAGTTGAGCTAGACCCAAAGACGTAGTCCACTCAGAAGAATTCCATAGATTGGTCACTCAGTTGAGCTAGACCTTTTTGCATAATCACTTGGCAACAATTGTCATAGATCGCTTCTACATTTGAAATCAAGTAGTATTAGAGCCTAATTTGGCTAGTTTTGCAGAAGTGATTGTTAGTCAGCTTGCTTGTTTCATTAGTTTATCAAATTGACAGTTTGCTAGTTTTCGGTGACAGTGTGCAAGTTGACAAGTGGACATTTGGAGTTTGGGAGTAGAGATGGCATCAAAGAAGGGTGAATCTTCAAGGGTGACATTGACTACATCCATGGTGGATGATTTTATGTTGATGAAGTAAATGGTTGAAGAACTTTATCAAGACCATCGAGAGAGGACTAATAGGATGTAAGAGTTGGAGGAAGCCAATCAACACATATAGATAGAGAATGAAAAACTCAAGTGGTTGCTTGAAGAATCCAACACAAAGAAGGACAGATCACTAGTATGGCTACAGGAGGTTCTAGAAGAGAAAAATAGAAGTCCTATATCTAGGAGTGCTCACATATGTACCTTCTATCTACACTCTGAGGATACTTCTTCAAGCTTCTTTTGAAGAGCACTTTCAAACAAAGAGTTGTTGAGAATGGTCAATAGTGACCTTGCATGTTCTCAGCTTGAAGACTCAATCAAGGTCGTTTTGAGGATAATTCTAAACTCAATTGGAGTTCTTGAAGGATTTTAGCAATGAACTTGTTCCTTCATATGAATGGGACCCGAGTTGTATGGTGGAGCCTTGAATTAGCTATTCCAAAGTACACGAGTGAAGAATTATTTGAGTAGTGCTCACATATGTGCCTTCTATCTACACTCTGAGGATACTTCTTCCTTGTACTCCTTGCATACCCCGCCTGATGGTTTGGGAGCGACTTGAGTAGTGAATCCTGTTGTAGAAAGTCTTAAGTAAAAATTCACTTGCAGTCATGATGGGCTAATCCACCTAGGACAAAATAATGTGATTACTATCAATAGATGGATTATATGAAGACCCTCAACATACCTGATAGCGATAGTAGTTATCAAGAGGCATCTTTTGCATCCAACCAGAAGAATTAAATGGAGGATGAGTAGAAATATCTTAGACACTTTGAGAAGCACACTAAAGGCATTAGAAAGAAGTTTCTTTCAAAAATGGGCTATAGCAACAAATTCTTGGGAACCTCTGCTTAGGGAATTGTAAATCCTATTGAGGCCAAGAGAAGACCTCGATATCGAGGATTAGGCTTCGAAGCAGCTAGAGAATCATCAAGAACTCATAACTACTAAACCCACTACAAAATTAGTGGGAATTGGGATGAGAAATGTAGGAAACGACATCCATAAATTCATCAAGGTTGGTGGTTGTGAAGCTCGACCAGCAAGAAGTTGTCAAGACAAAGGAAGAGCCAGTGATTGCTACCACCCTTGAGGTAGTCCAAGAGGAAACTCAACAAAAGACTGAGTAGCTAGAGAAAGGAATTTCCTTCTAACAACTCCATAAGATTTTGGAACACTTTCTTTAACTAGTTGTGTTAGCTTTGTGTATGCTACCTTTTTTTTATAGTGGGGTAATATGTATGTTGATACTAGACTAGTGTGGTTTGGAGTATGAAACTTTGAATAAAATTGTTTGTAACAAGTTTTTATGAAGTTGTATTTCTCTAGAGGTTGAGATTTTGTAAGGATCTTGAGGCCACATTTCTTGTAATCAGCAAGGAGAATACTTTATAACTTCTTATTGTAGGTTTTTTTAAGCACTTGTACCTACAAATTTCAAGTGGAAAGCTTCTGTTGAAGAGAACTTTCAGACAAAGAGTTGTTGAGAATGGTCAATAGTGACCTTGCATGTTCTTAGTTTGAAGACTCAATCAAGGTCATTTTGAGGATAATTCTAAACTCAATTGGAGTTCTTGAAGGATTTTAGTGATGAACTTGTTCCTTAATATGAATGGGACCCGAGTTGTATGGTGGAGCCTTGAATTAGCTATTCCAAAGTACAAGAGTGAAGAATTATTTGATGATGAGGCATAGATACCATGCTTGAGTAGTTTGAAGAAGCATCATATTCATGTTAGAAAGATGGCTATGCGTGAGATATAGAATGTGAGATACTACTATAAGAAGCACTAAGAGATAGATTTATCATGCTTAGTTTTTTTTCTTGCTTTTGGTATGCTAAGTTCCATTTTTGAACTATATCTTCATGAGATTTTGAAGACCTAAGTGTTGTTGGATTGTAATACCTTTGAGGTAAATGTGGCACTAGGAAAGTTTGTGCATAGCCAAAGTGTAAGACCCATGGAGGCTAAATATAAGTTCTTAAACATGGTGGCAGTAGGACCGGAATCAAAATCAGTTGTCAAAGGTGGAGCTAGTAGTAAGTATTACAATGAAGCTTTGAAGGTAATCACAAAATTTATCTAAGCCAAGGGAGTCAAAGGTTCTATCAAATAGATTTTGGAGGACCAAAATCTCTTCAGTGGGGAGGTTTGATCTAGGAGGATCCATCAACCTTCAAAAATAAATTGTCTCTAATGCTCAAGAAGTCAACACCATGGCATAGAGCTCAATATCTTGATTCCAATGCAACTTGAATGGGCTCAAAAGGAGTCCATATTCCAAAGTTATGGCCATTCAAAGTTTGGACAAACTTACAAAGAGCCTATCAGAAGGAAAAAAAATTGACCCACTAGAAATTGGTTAGAAGCAACATCAAATCAAAGAGCTCAATGACATGAACCTAATGATGTTTATTTCATCGAAATTTGAGCTTGTATGTAGAAGATATCGCAAGTCAAACTTTGGGTCAAATAGGCCCCTGAGGCTATCCAAAAAGGTAAAAAAAATAATCACCTCAAAATAAGGTGAAAATGGCATCAAGAGGAAGAGCTCGACAAGAAAATCCTGACAACACTTGTTTCATAAAAAATGGAGCTTATATGATGGAGAAACGGTTGGTCAAATTTTTCAAGTTCATTAGATGGTGTAATGATGACATCAACATGATGTTAGCAGCTAACAAAGTGGATGAGTCATTGAATGGATGCAAACATGGACCAATCAGGTCTTGATACATGGTGGTCATACATTGATGTGATAGTACAGTCATCAGATGATGTCAGCATGTTCAATGAATGAGGTGTCAACATGTGTGCTCTAGTATGTAGCCAAGTCAACATTCCATGTCAAAAATGGTGAATAATCTATCAACACATGGCACCAGTCAACACGTAGCTCGAACCCCCAACTTCCACAAAGTGAGCAGACCGGCCTAACCATTGTGGTATGGAGTGCACATTCATATTATATTGAGCAATGGTTTATCTTGTTATATCACCCTTTGAAATGAGTGGTTTAAAAAAAGAAACTATTGGGAGTTGAACCTTGACTGGCGAGGAACTAAATTATTTAACAACCAACATGCCATTGATATAGTTGAAAATATTTGTTGCATGAATTTTTAATAACCCATATTAATCCTAAAAAGCCTAACTAATAACCAAGTGGTCATTAGGTTGAGGTTTTAAAATTAAATAAAAAAACAAGAACCCCTAAAACAAAAGCTCAGAAAATTAACAAGACAAGGACTTTAAAAAAAAATCAAATGATTTTTAAGGGGGATTAGTTTTATTTTTCCATATAAGGGGAGATTCAATATTTTTTGGGTTATAACCCAAATTGGGTAAATTTCTTCAATAAAAGGGATGGCTATGGTTGCATTCTCATCATCCCATTCTTTCTCTCTTCCTCCTTTCTTGTAATCATTTATGTGGGAGAATTTTGAGATTTAAATTTGAGAAGAATATTGTTTTGTGTCTGTAGTAGGTCCTTTCAAGGAAGAGTCAATTTTTTCACTCTTGTTAAATCATCCTTAGGTTTGAGATATTTTGTGAGGCGATTTGAGTGAGATACTTTTTATGACTTTTTGGATAGCCTATAGCTCTTTTTAAAGCAGTGTTGCAAGAGCCTCCTTTGGAGATTGTACAACTAATTTAGAGCATTCTTATATATTGGTCACTCAGTTGAGCTAGACCTGAAGATGTATTCCACTTGTACAAACTCTGTAATAAAATTTGTGTCTTCTCTCTCTTTGCTAGGTGTTATCATTCTCTCCATATATTGTTCTTGTTACTCCATTGGTTAATGTCTTTTCACCTTTGTGCATAATCACTTGGCAACATTTGTCATAGATCCCTTCCACATTTTGAATCACTTGATTCACACTTGCTTTGCATCTATCTACTCTATTTATTTGCACTTATCTCTTTGTACTACTTTCACCATTAACTCATCCTATATTTATACCATCTTCAACTTAAAAACATATCCAATGCCAGCCATCCATCATTAAATTCAAATTAGGTCAATGCAAAAACATCCTAGGGTGGAATTATAATTAGGGCAACCAAAACACATGCTTGATGAGGACCCAAATAGGTCCCAACATGCTTCATCAATTCTAAAGGTAGTGTTTAACAAAAGCTCAACCAAAATAGTGTAAAACACATAGAGCAATTAAGCATGATAATTCTGAATGCCAAAATTATCTTCAATATGATCATAACAACTTAACTATAGAACCATAATTCATATGACTTAACCAAAGAAAAATCTAGATGAAAAACATTTATCCTAGACCTCAACTAGATACATAGAAAACCACAATTCAAAGTTGGTGAACATAACTTGCACTATACAATGAATTAGAAATAGAAATATATGGATATAGTAGCTTCCAACAATCATGATCAACATATTTGAACCACACCCATAGAAGAAAATACTGGACCAAAACCCAGAGCAACCACTAAACACCTGCAACCTCCCTTCCATACAATTTTCTCAATATCCTCGAATTATACAACCAATAACATGCATCCATGACATTAATGAAAATATCAACTCTTTGATAACCAATTGACTAGTTAACATCAATGGAAACACGTTGCAACAACTTCTCCATAATTGCAACACATACATGTATTATATGTAATGTAACATAAAAAAATGAAGCATGATAAATAAAAAACACATAACTAAATGAAAAATAAATAAAACTAAAAAATACAGGCATAATGTAAATGTAAACATGATATAGTCATGATGCAAACACAATAAAAACATGTGATGGTGTATAACAATCATGGACTAGAAAGCTCATAGAAATACTACTAGGATCCATACCCAAGGATGCCATAATTTAAGGGCTAAAAATGTCTGTTATTTTTTAGGTAAACCATGAACCAAAGCACCATGGGCTAGTAAAGTTTAATATTCACTAGGTGATATTTTTTATAGTAAGAAAAGAGAAACACACAAGAGATAGTGAGGATGGATTTTCACCAAATGTGATCTCATGTCAACCATAACAAGGGTTATAGTCTCAATATCTCTAATAGGGAGCTACAAAAAAAATGTCAAAAATTTGAGCCAATGTATCAACAATTCCAATGTGTGTGAAAAAATGTGAGAAATTTCCTTTAAGGTAGAGTAAACTAGGTATGTGTAGGATCATCATGGAAAAAACAGGCCCTTGAGTGGCAAAAAATTCTGAAAAATCAATATTAGGAAACTTGGCATAAAAATTTGAATAAGTTATCTATATTATTTCAAAAATATGTAAGAATAGAATCTGTAGAAAATTGAATCTAGTTTCTAAACTACTAGGTTTATTTAAAAATAAATAAAATCTATTTGGTGAAAATTTGAAATTTCAAAGTAGTAGTACTTAAATTTCAGGGAAAAAATAAGAAGTAGGTGTTTGTCTGACCACCCTAACCATAATAAAATGATAATATTTTCTTATAAGATTTTATATATAAGTAGAGGACTCATGTTCAGATGTGATGCATATTTTTTGTAATTTTTTTTAGGTAAATAATTAATTATGAATTTTTAATTACAAATTTTAAGAAATATAAAAACTCGTATGTCTGACCACCTTAACTTGGTCAAAAATTCATGAAATTTAATTTTTCTTTTTTGAATCCTATATTATGTGAAGCATAGAATGTGACACATGTTTCAGATTCAAAAAATGTGATACTATTTGAAAGTTATAGATGTTTTTCAATTAGCCTATCGATCAGGACTTTAGTCGTAATTCTCATAGAAAATGAATAATAATTATTTATTAAATTCAAATTAAAGCATAATTTATATTGGTGGAAATCTGAGAATATCCTCTAAAAACCCTTTTTGTTTCATCAATTTTAGGTTAAAAAAAACTCGTCAGCCACATAACCTACAAATACCCATAATATTGCCACTTTTTGGCCCCTCATGATCCTGCACATACCCAACTAATATATGAAACATGAAAAACAATGTCATGATAGCTTATTAGAAAACCCTATGTCAATGATATGTTTCCAGTAAAGCTAACTCATGCAAGGGGTTTCCCCCAAGACAAATCCATATAATAAGACAAAAGATGACACATAATCAATCCATGGATTTGAGGTTAGTATATACATTTGATAATGTATATTGTAATTATGCTTGGAATTGAAATCATTCCTCCAAGTACTTGTGGTACTACAAACATGATGGAAGCAAGCCATATAGTGATGAGAAAACAAACCTTTTGGTTCAACATGGAAGAGACCTAAATGCCTCAATGCCTTGGATCACCCCCAAAAGGAAGACATTTGAGATAAAAACAATAAATATTTACAACATAAATAATAATGGAAATACAAGTAGATGGATGTCATAATAGATTTGTTTCCTTTGTATCCTTGTTCCCATGATAGAAACATGGGTCATACAAAAAATAACAAACATAAAGGCATGCCAAGAAGAACAACTTAGGAGATAACATCATGTGCAAACAAATAGATATACATGTCTAAATAATCTGCATCCTAATCTCACTCATAATAAATGGAAGGTGGACAATATGCTACATGGAATACATAAAGTTTCATACAAGGAGTAGATTTAGGTTTAACACATGGTGAATCACTCTCATTAGGAGGACCATCATTGTTGTCCCCATCTAAATCCATATATTTGGAAAACAAAAGATATCAATCATTACACACTTGTTATTATATATTAGTTTCTTCATGAATAATATCCAATTATATCACAATTGGTGGGTTATTGATAATATCATCCATATGTTTATTCTTCATTATTTTCATAGGTTTGGGTAGATATGGTTCAATTTCATGTTTTGGAAAGGGTGATAGTGTGGATTTAGGTGATGATGAGGATGGGTGGACAGGAGCTAGTTCATTAGATTTGTGTTGCATGGATGGTTGGTCATTAGGTAAGGTTTGATTATTCTCAACAAGTTAGAGAGCTATGAAATGATGCCTATAATTATTCTCTTTTGCACTTCTATTTCATCTTCCACAAGTTTCATCTTTCAATATATCCTTCAATGTGGGTCTCTTTTATTCCTTAAGAGGAACTAAAGGGACCACCATAGGTTGGGAAACTATGGTGTTCTTAGGTATATAAACTTGTTTGTATTTTTGAGGTAAAATTTTTATTATGTGATTACCCCTTGGTCTTTTATAAGACACCAGAAGTGTAACCACATTATACATGCCATGGGATTTAAGGAAGAGACTCAGTTTGGACTTAGGTTCCTCTACTACCTTTGGGGTAGGATAAATATCCATTAAAGTCATAATGGGGCTAGAAGCCTTAGATGGGACATTACTAAGGGATAAATATTCTATAAACTATAATTTAAACATTTTATATTATATGAAAATGTGATTTACATGAGGTTTAATAGGTTCAATAGGTTGATGCCAAAAATAATCTAATGAAAAAATCCATGGGAAGCCAAAGGTTTAAATCTACTATGATAAAATGCATGTATTTTATCTTCAAAATGGAATTTTATGCACTTGTGGATAGTCGATGGGACCGCATTTATTGAGTTCAACCATGAATAGCCTAGCTTCAAATGAAATTGATTGAATGTTGGGATAATGGAGAATGAAACATCCAACTATTTTAGTCCAACTTTAACTAGGAGATTTATTGAACATATCATAGAGAGAAGAAAACTATCATAATTTCTTAGCCATGCTTTCAATTATTAGAAATTGTGTTTGTAAAGTCAATGGACAAAGATAAATTCTTCAGTGATCATGTTCTCTAAATAGATAAAATCAATGAGTATTCCCCTTCTATATTTTTCATTAATTTGATTGGTGATTAGATAGGACCATTGTATGCATTCACAAATGTATCAATATGTGTAAAATTAATTCTAGGAAAAAAGTGGTTTGGCCCTTAGAAGGTTGAACTTCAATTATATTTATCATGTTAGCCATATTATCATCCTCTTCACCATTATTGCTACATTACAAAAAGTTGGATGATCGACTTGGTATTGGGTTGATGAATATTTGTAAGCTTTACTTAGGTGGTAAGACATTTATTTACTTTATCATTCTTTTTATCGGTAATAATTTTATTTTATTTATATATATAAAAATAATTTACATCTAGTCATATCACTTGCATATTCCATACCACTCCCTAATATCAATTAGCAATGCCTATCTAGGATTATCAAAACCCTGGCTTTCACTAGCCCAAGTAATTATATTGAGATGTCTTCCACAAAACAACTGTGACTTCCCATCCATCCAAAAAAAACCCACAACAACCCACCACAACATCTAATTTATATAAAATAAAACAACCATCTATCTAATTACAAAGTAACCCCTGCAATGTCATCATCTATACAATATATTCAAAATTAAACTGAAAACCTTAAAGTTTCCTTTCAAAAGGTTTCTACAGAAGATGATTTCTAGCTACATTGATGTTCAACCATGCTTTGCTACACCAGCCAAACCCTAAGATCCTTCCCATTTCCATTCTTTACCACATTAGGAAGGCATTAAAACAAGATTTCAAAAAACTTGCAAAAACACCTATCAACTTGTTGGTCACCTCCATGCCTATTCACCATGCTTGCTTGTCTTAACTCTCTGAGCTCCTCTTCTTCTAGTCGAACACTTCCTTTGAGGGTCCTATTGAGGAATTTTCAACCCTTCTTGGCTTGCTATGAGCTCATGACACCTTAAAACCAATTTCATATTTTCCCATGTTGCTAACTCTTCCAATCTGTAGGAATCTTTGTCAATCCACCTTGGCCACCTCACAAAAGGGACCACACCTACTTCTTCCACTTCTTCCATATCCTCAATCCCTTCAAAAATTTTAAACCCAACCCTTGGAATTTCCCATTCAAAGAATGAGTCCATTCCTAAAAGCAATATGATATGATGTTAGAATTTTACAAAATAATTTGCACTTAACTCCTAATTACAATTTTTTCCTGATCGAACATAATTGTGCGTTTACGAATCTTAACTGTTGTAATTATGGAAACTAGCATTCATTTTTTCTTTATCCAAATTAATGAAAAATAAACTCACTTAAATTTTATAATTAGGAAATCTCAATGAATCAAAATATTGATAAGAATGATAAATAGAAGAGAATAGAGAGATCACACTTGATAATGGAGTTTTCTCTATTTGAGCTATGTTTTTGGGTTTGCTTCTCAACATTGGACCATTTTCATTAATATCACCAAGCACCTGAAAATTCCTTCTTACTATATCAATATTCAAAACTTGCATAAAATTCCTCAAAATCTCGCTCACTATTACATTTTTTGGTTTATAATATCACCTTGTAATTCTTCTCCAAAATTTCCACCTCTCTTCACAAAAGCATTAAAATCTCTATATCTCCCTTACAATCTCAGCCAACATTTTATATATTATATTATATCATGGGGCTAAAAACCACCATAATAAATGAAATAACAAATTACTCCCATTTAAAATTCATTCATAACTACTTTTGTTCCTTAAGGTTCTTAGGTTTGGGTTGGTTAGAGGTAATTTTTTCATATAGGCCTATTTTGGTTATTACTCGACCTTTACATAGTGTTTAAAACAAAATGACACCCTAAACATACTTGAAATGATACATTACATAATAGTTTATGATCCTTTTGCAAGACTGGTGGTCAATGGTTTGACCCCCACCAGCCACATTTCATATTAAATTTCACCAAAAGTTGTTTGTTAAAAACAACATGAATGTCCTATATAAAGTATGTGAGCATGTAAGGCTCAATGTCCAAGTAGTTGGCTCGATACCAATTGGTCATGGGTTCGAGTTGTGCCAACACCTTTTGTTACATTGCCTAAAGAATATCGCCACCAAGGTGCCATGTGGTACCACCTGATTAGGCCAATTGGCAGCCTCTTATTCACTATCAAAGACATGTCATCTACCAACTCAAATTGCCAACTTGTTCTAGACAATTGATTAGACTGTACGATCTACCACATCAATATATGGATGCCACATGTCAATTTATGATTGGTCCACATCATTTGACCATGTTGCGTCATCATGTTGATGTCATCACTTGTACCATCTAGTGAACTGAGTCAGTTGAGAACATTGACTGACCATATCTTGCACGTACGAGCTCCATTTTTGATGAAATGAATGTCATTGGAAATGTCTCGACAAGCTCTTTACTTGGACACAATTTTTCAAAAATTTTGAGATGATCACTTTTTCCACCTTCTTGATGGCCTTAGATGCCAATTTTGATCAAATTTTTACCAGTGATAACTTGAGCATATGGACTCCTTTTTGACCTATTCAAGTGTTGTTGGATTCTCTTTTTTGAGCTCTTCACAATGATCTTAGTTTTGTTAGATTTTGATATTTTAAAATTTTGAGGTCTTTTGGATCCACCTGGATCATTCATCCTCATTGAGAATCTTTTGGACCTCCAAAAGGTCTGTTTTATGTATAATTTGATCTAGGGAAATGTTGCCCCACTTGCCCAATATCATCTATCATTCCTGCTAAAATTTTGAACATTTGACCCATCACAAACACAAAGAAATATGAGACAAATTTTTTGATACAATCAACAAAATGTTCATCAATATCCACTATCACATTCATCATCCACATAGAAATAACTAGTATAATAACAAGCAACAGTACTGAATACACTGATGTGAAGGAAATAGTATCAATATTCTGAATCTTCTGAACAAGAACATTGTTAGAAAATGACACATTCAAACCCTTTTTGTACCACCTCTAGCTGAAGGCCTAACTCTACTTGCAACTAATCCTCACACTATGCTATTTGTGACAACTTATCATGATTAAAACCATCATCCTTAGTATCACTAGTTGTTATAGACATAAGAATTAAAGAATTGCTTGCATTTATAATCATCTTCAATATGCCCTGTGTTTACAATACGTCTATCATTCTTCATGCGATGAGATTTAACCATGTATTTAATTCCATCTTTAAATAAATGATATCTACTATATTTCCTGTAGAAAATGACCTTCCTGTCATACAAATAGGGACTTTCCAAAACCATCCCACAGATTTCAAGTGGAATTAGATCTAACTCTACCTCATCAACAAACTTGGTTGTGATTACAAATCGAGTTTTTCACTATTGTGACACATGTAACCGGGCATTATCATGCACCAAACCCAATGTATATGGTTTAAGATGAGGTGTTGTTTTTAATCCCAATTACTTAACAATTTTTTTTGAGATAAGATTAACTTGTGACCCATTATCTATGATCATATCATACTTTGTTTTGCAATAGTCCTTATGTGAAAAAATTCATTCCTTTTCCTCTCAATAGGGACTTCATTACTCTCCACAGAAGAAGCTTGGGAACTCGTACTACCAAAAATAACATTACTTTTAATACCCACAATTGTTATCTTGGATTCATCACCAAACTCTAAACCAAGGTCTTGCACGATAGTTGTAGTCTTTTCCTTACCCTTTCGATCCATGAACCACTTTGGCTTCTGATCAGGATTCAATTTCCAACACTTCACATCTTTGTGACCTTCATTTTTGTAGTGTGAGCAATAAAGCTTTATGTCCTCTTTCTTTGTTGTAATTGTTCACTATGATTTCCCATTCCCTTTCTTGCTTCCTTTCTATGTATTGGATTCCATTAATAGATTTTCATGGCTATTCCATGAACTTGTTTCCAAATGCATAGCTTGCACACTAACTTCATCAATGTTAGTTGGATTAAACATAAGTATTGTATGTCTCAAATTCTCAAGTAATCCACCTATGTAATTTAACAATTTTTCTTGTGTGTACAATGGAATGCCCAAAATTAAATCCCTCTTCCTAAACTCCTATGTGTATTCTTGTACACTTTTTCATTTCTCTTGTCTTAATGATTGCTAATTCATTACTACTTTTTGCATGTGTCCTAATGGATTAAATTATTTTTAAGTGCAGTTGTAAACTCAAACCAAGAAGAAATTATTTTACCATATCAGCTAATATCTTCCTAAGTCTTACTCTCCCACTATATTAGTGTTGTGCCTCCTAGGCAAAGAGTGGCTATCTAGATCTTTGGAGCATCGTAAGTGAAATTTTCAACCCGGCAATAAACTTCACCTTGTTTGATCCAATTGTCAAGTTTCCTTGCATCCAATTCTCCATTATAGATTGGAAAATCAAATTTAACATCTAGTTTTAACAAAGGTGTATTAGTTTGCACTAGTTTTTTCTTTTTAGAAGAGTGATACAAAGAAGAATAGGATGAATAAGATGAAGAGGATGAGGAATATGGAGGTTTAGAAGGGTCACCAACACCTCCTACTCATTTACCTTTGTCTTCTTTCAACGAGGATTTGACTTCCTCCTTCTTCCTAGCCTTGCCTTTCTTTCTCTTCTTTCATTATTGCCTCTCTTGGAAAAGAACTTCCACCATTGACTTCATCTTGGAAAAATCTTGTTTCAAATATTTTAGATCAATCTCTAGAGCTTCATGCTGAGTTACAATCTCTGAAATTTTCAGTGGAAAGGTCTTTCTTTATTTGATCACTGGATTGAATTCTTTTAGTGCACCTTCTCCTAGTTCAGTTTCAACTAGTTAACATTCACCACTTGCAATTTTCTTGTTAAACTACTTTGATACTACTTGATATGATGTTATAAGTTTATAAAATAATTTTCTCTTAACTCCTAATTACATATTTTTCTTGATTCAACAAAATTGCATGGTTACAAATATTAACCATTGAAATTACATAAACTAGCATTCACTTGTTCTTTATCTAAACCAATGAAACATAAAATAGAACTTAAATTTCATAATTAGGAAATCTCAATGAATAAAAATACTGACGAGAATGATAAACAAAAGAGAAGAATAGAGAGATCATGCTTGATAACGAAGTTCGTTCAATTTAAACTATGTCTTTAGGTCCACTTCTCAACATTGGAACACTTTCATTTGTTAGAGTAATAAGTTATTATGCTTAATTAATTACATCACATTGATTAATTAATTAAGTCACTTATTCCTCTTTATTGCTTAAGCTAAACTTAGGCACATTAATTAATTAATTATTAATTATTAAGTGTGCACACTAGGGTTTCATTTAGGGTTTCCCTTTTAGGGTTTCTTGATCTCCTTCATAAGGATTGATCACGTTGTAATAATTGATTCTCTTAATGCATTTTTACTTTGAGGTTCAAAGAACATCTTTTTGGTTCTTCATATCTTTTGCATGTGACAGGTATCCATCTTGCATGCAGGTGATCTTGGTTTTCTAACATGGTATCAGAGCTCCAGACTTGTAGCTGCTTGTTCGTGATCTAAAGATATGGCCTCTTTGTGAGTTTTGGGTGCAAGGGTTTCCACATGCATCTTTTCTACAAGATCTGGGGGTAGCCATATTTTTGGGACACTATGGGCTCAAACGGACATCACCATCGCATTCGCAACAGCCAAAAACCCTAAGATCGCCCTTCGTTTCGTTGATTTCTGAGAAGTTGGTTCGGAAGGAAAAAAAATTTGTCTGAGGGGTCGTACGGCCTCCCCAACACGCATTCGGAGGCTCGAAAATAAGAAAAAAGGGTCAAAAATGGGTTTTCTTGATTCTCGTACTGGCGCCTCCAGTTATAATGAGCTCTGCCACCCTGCAGCCACCGGGTGGCCACCGGCCCGCCACCGCCACTAGGGGCGCCGCCCACCTCCTCCACTGGCCAGCGACAGCCCCTGCGGGCTCCTTCGTCAGAACCCCCAGTCATATGGAAGACCAGAGGCCTATGCACAAATCCAACTCCCAACAGTGGAATATTCTGGGGAGAGGAGAATATTTCGGCGAATCAGGCATTGTAGACACATCAAATTGACATAATGTATTCAACTAGGTCATATTCATCCATTCGACAAATAAATCAAGTTTATTTATCAATCTCCTAAAGTCATCAGTTAAGTCAAATAAATCAAACTTGATCCTATCATCATCTCTTTGATTAAATAAATCAATCATTTATTTAATTAAATCTCAGATCATCATTCATCTCCCTTTGATTTGATTTAAATCCCTAAATCAAGTCAATTTGGTCAAATAAGCCTAATCATCATCCTAGCTAATTAATCCTGATTAAATCTAATGCTAATCTCATCCCACTTTCATTCTCTAGATTTGGCCACTTGCACATGAAATTGCATTTAATTGATTTATCAAAATTACTTATTTTCAACTTGGCATAAAGGAAAAATATTCTCCAAGTTTGAATTTCCCCCCAAGTGGACATGTACACCCAACAGAGCATTTATGAGGCCTTACATGTCTCTTACATGTCCGCTTCCAAAGTCAAACTCAGCATTCATTGCCAATTTGAATTCAAATTTTCCCTCTCATGGGCACTCTTCCCAAATCTTGCACAACCACTGACCACTCACATGATGACAAGTGTCCTCAACTCATTGGCTTGTTTTTGATCCCACATTGGTCCCTCTTCAACACTTAGCATTTTGAAAATCTTTAAATACAAGCTTCATCTTTAAGCAAATCCTCCACAATCTCTTGCAAGGTTACTCTCTTCATTTGAGATTTGATCTTGTCCATTTCACTCCATCATCTATAGCAATTTCATCATCTAAGCTTATTGATCAAGGATTGGGAAAGGGTGACTAGCACATGTGACACCAATCCACTATGAGATAGAGTTGGATCATGTCTTTTATATGCTTTCTTTAGTTTCTATTGTTCCATTTTATTGCATGATTGACATGTTTCATTATTTCATAGGGATGTTGAAATGTTGCTTTATTTTAAACTAACCATATTGCAGATTTTAGCATCCACAAAAATGGCGCTAGAAGGAGAGCTTGCTATGTATGGTTTTGTTTGCTAAGTATCATTTTGAAAAGTGGTATTTATGACAACAGTTATGTAGAAAATTTGAAAAAGATAGCTTGCAGGGATATTAAAATACAATGCTAATTTATTGCTTATGTTTTCAAATTCCTTTACATTATGGCATTCGTGGTAAATGCAGATTATAAGTAAGGACGCTGGTAAAGGTCGTGGAATTCAGTTCTTATTGCCTTAATATCCTTATGTGATTCCCTATCCATATTTATGTTGATCCGGTTGTTAAATATTGATTTACACCTGCCAAATGATCTGTTTGAAAGTTTAAAAGTATTTAAAAATTTAGTTTTATACTTGCCAATGGAAGTTACTTTAAAAATTTCTATCAAACAGGCTGCAATCAATGTGCCAGTACTCATCTACTTAGGTGACCAAAGCACCATTCCCAGCTGTGGTAATGTTTGTCAGTGACCATAACTTAGCAAGATACAATAAAATCTTATTTTTCATTTAATAAGGTGGAGAAGCTATAGATCTTATTTTGATGACCAAGCTAATGAATTTCAACTCTGTCTACTGCATATGATATATGCTTCTACCATATTTACTAATGTATTACAGGAATGAAAAATAGCTATAGGTGCCAGCTATTATCTTTTGGTTTTGCACCTAAAACAAAATAATGGCCAAGTCACTTCAATCGTGCTGGAGAATTCGTAACATACACAATAAATTTGGGGCATAGAAGATTTACAACTTTCCAGTAGATCCGATCAGACCTGTAAGAAGAAAATTCATGATCTAATCTAGACATGCACTTGAAAAGGTTTGGTTAACCATTCATTTCATATGTTGGCACAATAATCTATTAGATTTTTTGATCTTCATTTATTGCTATGCACTGCTCAATGTTGATTCGTCTTTTGATTGATATCTTCAACGTTTGGAGTCATCCACTTGTGCGTTCCTGCTAGAATCTTTATTGTTTTAGTGATAGCGAATATCACACTGAAAAGGCGGGGCATTCAAAATGGTAAAAAAAAAAATTATCAACAGGCAAGTGTCTTTAAGCTTTGGGTGGTTTTGTTTTTTAATTTCAAACTTTCGCGCCTATAACATCTGACAAAATTCTTCTATCCTCCAAGCTTTTGTTGGATGTTATTTAACTATTCCAAAGCTCCCATTCTGGCGTGAGCATGCTGGAAAAGGTTGAGGAATTCGGATTCACACCTGCTAAATGCATGATAGTTTCTTTTTGTTTGTTTTTTTTTTATTGACCCATGCAGGAAGGTGAGGGGGCAGATCCCAACATTTCCAAACAAGACAAGAAGAAGAACTCCAAAGGCCATGCTCAAAAAACGCATTTGAATCATTATTGTCTCCCCTCACAGTTACCATCTTCCATCACAATTAATGAAGAGTGGTTGAATCTTCACGCATTGACTACAAACAAATTCCAACGCAGTTTACTCCAGCATATATGGCACGGACTTAGACCATCCCACGCATGAATCATTGATCTGCGCAAGGAAGATGCAAAAAAAATAATAAACTGATATTATATTCCTGACCTTGGGAAACAATCTGCCGTGGAAGGTTCTGGAGGTTCTGTTGCTCACTATCACTGCATACTTGGGTCTCATATTGTTGGCAGGTGAAATTCAACAAAGGTACAAGCAAAAGGAAAAAGGTACAAGTGAACAATGAAGGTACAAAGGAAAAGCAAAGGCGAAAAGGTGCAAAGCAAAAAAACAACAAGGAGGAGGCTAGCAAACGAAGACGAAAGGAGGATTATTTTTTTTGAAAACACAATGTGTTTTTTAACACTTTAGTGTTTGATCAACACTAGTTCACAAAATTGTTTGTCTTTTCATTTTAGAACACTAATTTTCATTTGGGTCTAAAACGAACAATTTGATTTTCATTGCAAAGGGTTTAAAAGGAATCTTAGGATAAACTTACTAGAGTTCGTTTTGGGTTAAAAATTGGACAAGCAATCTTCATATTTCATTTGGTGCTTAAAACGAACTCATAACTGCTTTGAAGGCTATAAAATGAACAAGTGTTTGAATTGTGTGATTTTGTCTTTTGAGTATGTATCCTCTCCCCTTGCGCTTCGTGCGATCTAGGGTGCAAGAGAAACACTCAAAATACATTTTATTGCTTTGAAACACTTCAATTTGGGCTTAAAAATTGAACATCTTGTGCGAGTGTGAGTAGGGGCATTTTCGCGTACATTTCTTTCTTTGTGCCATCAAAGATCAATCGAGTTACGGATTGTGTCTTTGCTCGCTTTTGTTTATCTTAGAGGGCCTGCCTTGGGGAAAAAGTACTCACCCAAGGGACGACTCAACCGGTAACACTCTAAAGCCAAGAGTATTTCCAGCCGGGATATAAATGAGGGTTTTGGTTAAACGCCATAATCATGTGGTTGGCTCGACAAGATGGATCCGAAAGGGGACTCTTGCCATATGGGTCAATCTCCACGAACGGAAAGTCCTTACTAGAACCTATGTGCTAGAATTTTCCAAAATCCTTAATCTATTTGTTGGTGCAAGAACGGTCGTTCTGAAGCCAACCCACACTCTTACGATCTTCTAGTAGAGATGGAAACATGCCATGGGAGTTTCATGGGTGTTGATGCTTGGCTGCCCCGATTGACGTTAATGAGCCGTGGAGGGGAGCCAGTGGGGTCAAGCATCTAACCATCCGCTAGGGATAAGCGTAGCTGGACTTGTCCAAGTGGGAATCCAACAAATATAGTCTTACACATCCATAGGGCTTGTAATTATTCTTTGTTTGAAAACATAGTGTGTATTCGAAAACATTTTGCAAACAAACATTCAACATGATTCTCAAAATTTCAAACCCTCTTGAAGACAAATATCATTGACTCAATCCATATGTTACTGCTTTCCCTGCGGATTCACGTCTGTAGAGGTTCCTAAGCATTGGATTATACCTCAATTTGTCTTCTTGAGTAAACAATAGGAAAACCCTTGCCTTAAGTTCATTGAATTTCCACATAAAATATCTTGTGGGGTTTAAAGAAATTAAGACATTGGACATCTTAGTTTGAAACTTTAATCAAAGAGTGTGTTTTTGGTAAAAAGTACTCATTAAGCAAAGATAACAAATTGGACCCCACACATGCGCTTGATATCTTTTGGTCATATTGGTCTTTTGATTGCTCTTAGAGAAAAGTGTGTTCTTCAATACCTTGGCCTAGTAAACAAAGTCTCTCTAAGTCTCTTAGGATTATCAAAACTTTCATCTATCTTCCAAACATTCATCAATCCATCTCACCAAAACAACTTTAGATCTTTGCAAACATCATTACCTAGACTTGGGTACATTTCTAGACCAAATCAAAATCATTTGTTTAGTTAGGTGTGTTTGGATGAATCCTTCCACACACACTTAGTTAAATTATCAACCATCCTTTGAACAAGTTCATCCTAAGATCACATCCAACATCTTAGGGTTTACAAGTTCATCATCCAAATCAAACCAATCAAAAAATCAAGCCCTAAGTCTAGCATTGATTCAAAGTTCCTAAACGTTCAACACTCACATCATTTACACCTTTCATCCTCCATCTCATCATTGGTCCTAAGAACCTTAGAGGTCACTTTTGCTACAAGATCAAAACACAAGAAGAACATGGAATATAAACTAGATTCATACATCATGAGCGGTCCAAACCAACCAAACTATCCAAGCCTCACGAAATCATGGGATTATGGAAACTCACATCCATACATAGGATCACTATCTCCTACGAATAGCAATAGCACAACGAATGTGAGTATGCCCAATCTGAATTTTGGAACACATCTCCCCATGATAGATTTAAATCAAAGTCCAAACTTACAAGTCTATCCTCCAAACAATCAAAACATGAGTCTTCAAACGAGCAACGTCATTCCACCAAATCCCTACAAACCAAATGTGGATGTACCAAGTGCAAGTTTTCGAAACATGAATCCTAACTCGGAAAACTTTGGAAAAATGATTCCCAATACCAACAATGTTCATCCTATCATGCCAAATCTGAACATCATCCCAAATCAGAACATTATCCAAAGTCAATTTTCCCATAATCCCATTCAAAAACCGCAAGTAGGCATCCCAAATCCGCTTAAACAAAAGCCAAATCAACTATCTCAAGTGAGTCAAGATCAAAATCAAGAACAAATTTGGCGAGATCAAATTGCGGAACTTTCCAAAATAGTTGAGGCATTGCGCCAAGGGAAATCTCCACCACCATTACCCACATCATTCCTTGGTTTAGGGCTTCCCCCTTTACCTAACACCAATCAATCCACCCAAATCAATCCACTTAATGTCAATCAAACCATCACGTCAAATCCTTCGAGTATACCATCGACATCACACCAATGGATGGTATCTAATCAAACAACATTGATCCCAAATCAAAATTTGGTCTCTCAAGGACCTATCACCTCGGTCATTCCAACCATCACTATCCCTTCAATCATTCCAAACACCACTATCACACCCATCACATCTCAACCTCTCACTACCATGATCGCTCCGAGCGTATCTCAAACACTTGTCACTACATCCAACATGATTCTAAATCCACCACCACCCCCACCACCACCAATTTCCACTACATCAATCCAATACAACGCGACATTACAAGCTACTTTTCAAAAGGGATTCCAACAATATCTAGCCATGCAACAAGCAACACAAGTGAAACAAGTGAAACAATCCTCTCAAGTTGCCCAAGCCTCTCAAGCTACCCAACCAACACAAGCACAAACACAAAAGATGACAACTATTGAAAACAAGGATCAAGATCAATCCATCACTGAGCACACGTTTACTTCATCTAATGATCAAATCGACATATGTCAAGAGTCACTTTTGAATCACGATCAAAATCCACCAACAAAAATCGACAATGAGCCAATTCAAGAAATATCAACATCACTTGACTCTATGGTCGAAGACATTCACAATCTCTCCACCGCAATTGTCGAAAACAATGATCAAAACCTCTCCATCGAGGAGCACATTGACGATGTATGTACACAATCCAATGATCAACTCACGATACATCAAGAGCCACTCTTTAGTGATCTATTTCAAGGAGTGTTAGGACTATTTGATCCAATTGACATAATGCATGATCCGTTGACCAATGATCATATTGAAAATGTCTCTACATCGCCTTATGAGTTAGAGGACATATCTCAAGAAGTTATTCCAAAGCAAGATCAAAATATTTCACTAAGGTCTAGCAATGGTCATTTTCAAAACATGTTGATCCCCTTTGACCTCATGGTTACAGATGTTGAAGGAACCTTGAACTTGACCATGCCTAATGTCGACATCCAAGAACCATTTATAAGCAATTCATCCTTTGGAACTGATCCATGTCAGGAACTTGATCTAAAGCATGTTGAAAGCAACTCCGAAATTAATCAAGATCAAGAATTTGTATCTTCAAGATACTACAATAATCTAATGAACACTCTCTTATCCATGCAAGATGATCATATCCATGTAGCACATACTCCTCCATCTACCCATGAGATGCTTTCTATAGATGGGCACGTAGATGATCTTCATCTAGAACAAGATTTTGTTACACAAAAAGAGCAGATTCCTAACTCCTACAATCAAAATAGAGTTGTCAACATCAGGATCAAATATGTCCCAAAGTCAGATTGAGGACATCATGAATAAAGATATCCATCATTATCTGCCCAAGGAAACAAGTCAGATAGAACATTTAGAGATAGCAGAGCAACAAATGGAAATAATGTCGTCTACGCTGATCATTGACCAGAGAATGCATTTTGAACAAGAGCTCTTGGAACAGGATAAATCAAAGCATGAAGGTGATACTATCACCATACTAGGGGCAACTTCATCTCAAACAAGCATCAGCATAGAGAGCACAAAGAGTCCTTATGATGAAACTAGTGTCAATACTACAACTAGCCACGCCATGAATCTTCATCCACCCATCACCCCATCCATGAATTGGGACCAACGTCAAAAGGAATATCTAAATCAAAGTATGAAGAACGTTATCAAATCAAAAGAAATTGAGAAGCATAATGGACAAATAAAAAACAAATGGATACCAAAGAATACAAAGAAAGATCATCCCTATCAAACTCCATTAGTCAAAGAAACTATGGGGCAAAATCAAAAAGGGAAAAGTATCCATCAAGAATGTCCGCAAAAGAAAAAGCGGGTTTTTCAAGCAACGTACAAAGTGTATCAAGCAGTTGGTCCTAATCCCATGTACACTTCCGTATCCACCCATCATTGCTCATCTTCCCAAGTTTGGAGAGTCAAAGGTTCCAAACTATCAACCAATCCATCTCTTATCCCTAAACACACTCCATCCATGCCTCCACTCATACTATCCAATTCTTACATTGACTGTGTATTGGCAACAACCCTTCATCATAAGGATTCTGAAGGCAATCTATTGTGATGTACGCACAGAGACAGAGTTAAATCCGGTATCAACGAAGCAGATCAAGAATCCCAAAAGCTGCATTCAAGTGCACGTATCTTGTTGGTGTAATTAATTAATTAATTATTACACTAACATAAGTTTACTTAGGTCTTGCATTTAATCATTAAGTCCTAGGTTGCATTATTAGATAAATCATTTAATAAATGGGATAATATTCCCTTCCTTATTTGTAGGAGATAAGATTCCATCTAGAAGTTGAGTTGTCCTTCTAGACTTATCCCCTCATTTAATGATCGTAACCATTAGGGTTCACATGTTGTCACATGTTGTTAGATCAAGACACATGTCAACATCTCATGCATATTAGGGTTTTGCTCTTGCCTATATAATCAGGCATCTTGTACATTTGTAATCAATCTTTTTCATCAATATTGAATCTCCATTGTGCATGCCTAGTTGCAACACTTTCTGGGTGGTTGATTATCTTTCCTGGCTTAAAGGTCCTACATCAAAGACTGCAGCTTCAAGGACTTTGCATCCATTATCCCAACATGGTATCAGAGCTTATCCAGTGAAACGTCAACCCTCGATCAAGAAAGTTGGTGTGCGAGATTCTCTGCAGGCTTGAAGGTTTCCATTGAAGGCTACTTGTTTCCACCAGGGGACCAAGCTGATTTCTGAAGCAGATTGAGTCAGATCCGAGCTTGCCATTGTCTTTAGAAGGCCTTGAAACCCTAGGATCGCCTGCCCATTCATCAAAATCGGATACATCAACCCGGGAGCTTTAGAGGTATTTTTTTAGGGTTTGCAAAATCAATCGTACTATCCGTACAATTTGCAGCAAAAAATCATCCCGGTTAGTTGTCCTCTGAGGCAAAATTTTTTTATACGCAGGCCATTTTCTATTTTTAGAAAAAAAAATCAGGGCATTTTGTTTATATTATTGGCAAAAAAAATATTTTATGTTTCTGTTATAGTTTGCAGAAAAATTAAATTTCGGGCGACCTCATTTTAATCTCCCGTCGGCATCATCTATCCACCATCGGCATATTTGAGGGGTTTGATTTTTTCATCGGCATATATCAATATTATTTTTTTTGTAGATTTAATTATTTCGTCGGCATGTATACATTCATCTTGATTTTTAATTGCTTTTAAAGCAATATTAAAAATCAAATAAAAATTTGCATTGTCGGCATTTTTAGGGCATTGGCATATTTGGGTTGATTTTTAAGCATTATTAAAAATCAAAATATTGTTATTTTTGTTGGCCCCTTTGCATTTTTCAAAGTCTGCAGAATTTCTTTTTGGTGGTCGGTCACATCACAGTGGACCCGGACAGCTCGCACCGGCCGTTTTTGGTTCGTCGGTTGCCTTTCTCCCGTGCCGGTGATCTCATTCCAGCCAGCTGGAACCGTCGACCGTTGACTCACCGGAATCTTCTCCCTGTCTTTCCGCTGCTAATGACCTACTCTCGCCGACCGATTGCCAGAGTCTCCTCCCTCCGGCCATTCTCCGAGCCCCCACCGACGACGACTTCCGCTGGCCATCGCCGACGACCACCGACCGTCGAAGAATCCAACTCCCGCCGGCCGGTGCTCCTCCTACCGGTGGTTATCCACCACCGGTGGTGCTCTCCTCACCAGCGGCACCGCCCGATATCTCCGCCTGGCCGCCACCAGGGGTGGCACACTTTTTTTTTGCCACATATCATGCCACGGTCATATCAGCGACCGCGTCCTAGCGCCCGGGGTGCTTATATTTTGCCCCTGATTAGCCTGCAGGTGCCCAATCAGGGCCTTTTTTTCATTTGATCATAACTTTCACCCAGGGTATCAATTTTTTGCAAACGATATACCATCGGAAAGGGAATTTTGCGTACTTTCCAGTGGTGACATCCGTTCTATGAAATTATGCTCGCAGACATTTCTACATCCAATTGAAGTCCAAACCCTAATTTGGACATAAAAGCTTGTATCTTCGCAACCGCTCATCAGATTTCAGTGATTCCAGCGGCATCAGGAAGGTGATTCAGAGATTTTTTTTCATGAGTCTAGCCCCTTGATCATTTTTAGCTCCAGGTACTCTTGCATGTGATTTTTTCAGTTTGGTGCATTTGATCAATAACCTGGTTATTCTGAAGCTTGGGACAAATTTGTTTGATCCAGGTTGCATCACTTCAGTTATTCATCATATTTGGAAGTCTTTATTTTCTATTGAAGGTTAGCGTCTTTGTATTCTTGTGAAGAAAATTCATTATGGGGCTTGCATATTTCTCTCCTTCTCTGGTTATGTTGCACAAGGGTAACTATTTGCAATGGCGAGATGGGATCTGCCACCATCTTCGATCACTTGATTTGTTGCCACATCTATTTGGTATTGTTCCTCATCCAAGTGAAGGTATTTATGAACTTTCTTGGAGTTGCAGCAGATATACTGTTTTGGAGATCCTTTCTATGCAAGTTGATTGTGATGTTCTGAGTACTATTGATCATTGTGATTGTCCTCACATTCTTTAGACTAAGCTTTGGGAAATCTACAGAGATTCAGATACTCCACCATTCCCAAATGGTCACGATTCAGAATGTCTTGCTTCAAATCAAGTTCCCCATGATGATATTGTTATGCAGGAAGTTGATTGCCTTGATCTTTCCGAAGAGGTTGACAAGCTACCTTTCAGTGCTTCTTCTTCATCAGAGACTGTTGGTATCCCTTCACATTCAGTGATTCCTTGTCCAGAATCATTGATTGAGGCTTCCACTATCATCATCGATCAGGACACATTCAATTTTTCAGACTTGGCATCACATGATGGCTTTGTTTCAGGTATCATTGCCTTGGCCACTTCTACAGGTTTGGAGAACATTCTTGAGGGGATATCACTCCTCTATTCAAATCACACTTTGGAGAGTTGTTTTGTGTCTCCTCATTCCTTTGTCTCAACCTTGATTGGGAATTCTGAGACCATCTTGGAGGCACTTGGTTTCTCTTCAGATATTTCATATTCGAGACTTCTTCCCTGTCATTCCATTCAGGACTTGAGGTTTCTTCTTCATCTACCATTGGATTTGCTTCAGACTTCCTTCAGTGGTTTTGAGGAAACTTCATTCAAGGGGGGCTATCAAGTCTCCATCACATCCATCATATCCATTCTATCTTTGTCTTTGGATATTGTTCAGCATCAGTTTTCGCATCGTTCTGATTTGATTGTGGCATCTTCCTCATCAGGCAAGGAGACATTTGAGCAAAGTTCTGAGACATCATCATCCATTTTCATCTTTCCTTCCTTCAATTCCTATCCGAAATGGGAAGCATCTCTCCACTTGCAGTTGGTTTTGTTTCTTCCGAAAGGGAGATAGGTTGTTTGTCGACATTGGATATTGTTCTGTCTTCAGACCCTTATCTTTTTTGTAGGTGATATCATCTTTTGGGGGGGCTATCTAGTCTCTCTCTTTTCCTCCTATGGGGGGGCATTGATTGTATTGTATCCATGTGACAGATGGTGTACTTGGGGGGTAATTTGGGAGTCCTCCATCCTTTTCTTCCCATCCTATCTCACATATTTTTGCATTTTCATCTCTCTTTTGGAGAGGGGTTTTGTTCCCATTGGGTTTTCCCCTTTTCTCCGTTTGTGGGAGATTTTCTGCATCTTCATGTACATGGGTACCTAACATGGCCTCGTAGCTGGGACCCATCATCATCTCTGCATAATCATTGCATTTTTCCTCCCTAAGTTGCACTTATGGGGGGGTGTTGGTGTAATTAATTAATTATTACACTAGCATAAGTTTACTTAGGTCTTGCATTTAATCATTAAGTCCTAGGTTGCATTATTAGATAAATCATTTAATAAATGGGATAATATTCCCTTCCTTATTTGTAGGAGATAAGATTCCATCTAGAAGTTGAGTTGTCCTTCTAGACTTATCCCCTCATTTAATGATCGTAACCATTAGGGTTCACATGTTGTCACATGTTGTTAGATCAAGACACATGTCAACATCTCATGCATATTAGGGTTTTGCTCTTGCCTATATAATCAGGCATCTTGTACATTTGTAATCAATCTTTTTCATCAATATTGAATCTCCATTGTGCATGCCTAGTTGCAACACTTTCTGGGTGGTTGATTATCTTTCCTGGCTTAAAGGTCCTACATCGAAGACTGCAGCTTCAAGGACTATGCATCCATTATCCCAACATATCTTAGCAAAGCAGCTCCTTCAGGCAGGATATCGATGGCACATTATGATAGAAGCATCTACGTCAACACCACCAGGTGGTTCAGCATGAATCTTTCATAAAAATACAAAAATATCAAAAAATATCAAAAATCCAAAAAAATTAGAAAAAGGATTGAAAACAGTAAAGAAAAAAATCGTCCTCTAGTGAAAACCACTACAGTGGCGCTTTGGGCAAGACCATGATGAAAACCTGGCAAATAGGTGTCATGTGTAGAATTGAGCATCTACGTGCGCCAATTTAGATGAAAGCATCTCATCCCATCCATAATAAATCGAGCATTCAATCCATCTCATCCATAATAAATCCATCCATCCATGAACCATTTATTCAATCCATTCGCATATATCTACATCCATCATCTTAGTTATCTTGATCTTGATACAATTTTGGGGCACGCTTTATGCTTGCTTATGGTAAAACATCTTGACATGGGTCATTTTCATTGATCCTATCCTATGCAGCATTATCTGAGCTATGAAGCATTATCCAAAGGAGCTTTCTTGATGCAAACACCTTATCTTATTGCAAGATAATCCTTGGCATCCTTTGCATATCCATCCATCCATACACTTATCCAAGCATCCACCCATCGCATTCCATACATTGCTAGACATTGGGGGCAGATATGTACATCTTGCTTCGAGAATAAATCTTGGTCTATATCCTCCAACTTATGTGGCGATCCGAACATGGGAAAATATGAAATCAAATTGGTCAAAGCATTTGTGAGCCATAATCCGAATCACTAGCCCATGGCACATTTTGACGAGAAGACATTCCTTATCAGTCTTAATCTTTCATCAAACATCAATCAATATCAGTCGCATCTAAGCTACACGTCAAACGTCACATCAAATCATCCAAACATCTTTTGTTCCAAATCAAGCTTCATCAAACATGATCAATCAAATCCAATCAAGAAATCATCATCTCGGGATATCCTTGTGTTGCTTAACACTATCCTTGCATTGTCGTTTATCCTTGACAATGTTATCATTATCAATCCTGATCAATCCAGTCCTTGCATTGTTGTGTATCCTCAACAATGTTATCATCATCAATCCCATCAAATCCTTGTGTTGCATAACACTATCATTGCATTGTTGTGTATCCTCAACAATGTTATCATCATCATCAATCCATCAATCTGATCAATCACCTTAGCTTGGTTTTCAACAAAATCCCAAATAGAGCACTGATATCACATCCATATCAAAATCGTCAAAATCATGCGAAAATCCAAAAACATTAGAAGATCAAAAAATTCCAAAAACATTCAAAACATATCAAAAATCCAAAAAGCATTCAAAAAAGCAAAAAAATCAAAAACATTGGAATCCGAACTACGTCGTCTCTGAGCTTAAACGTAGGCAAGGCTAATCTTTGATCAGCCCCTGAGACATCAAAAATCCAAAAACATTCGGAAAACATCAAAATCCAAAAACATTCAGAAAACATCAAAATCCAAAAACATTTGAAAAACATCAAAATCCAAAAACATCAGAAAATCGAAAAATCAAAACAATTGCAAAATCTTGAAAACACCAAAAAATAGCCTCAAAACATTCCAAAAATGTCAAAGACATCCAAATATTTGAAAAATCCATCCACCTCATCTCACTTTCACCCGCAATAACCAATCATCCATAATAAACTGATCATCATCTTCATCCTTTGACAACGCAAACATAAACAATCATAGTAGGCAACAAAATCAAACTTCAATCGTAAAATCAAAATTGAAACAACGAACCATTGAACACAAAAATCAAACTCTTGATCAGTCACAAACATGTCAGTCGACCTTATATCAATAGCCTATCAATCAATTTATCAAACCATCATCATCATGTACAATGCATGTCCTAGGATATATCGTTCCGACAATGGGCATCATTTATGGATATCACTTTGGATTCTTATCCTATCAAAACAAATCCCTTTGGCTAGAGGTATGAAGAACATTGGCTTGTTTGTGTACTTGATCTTTTCTCTTGGTTTATCTTATTGCGCTCATTCCAAGGACCTCTCGATGACATCCAAATGAAGGATTTAGAGAGATAGGAATGGGGCAACGATCATTATCTTTTGTCTGCTGTGCTTGTTGGATGTTCTTGTAAAATAACTTGGCGAATACTTGCTTTGTTAGGTACGCCCTAGCAAGGTTTCCGTATGTAAAGTGTGAACAAGAATACTCCTATCTATTTGTTGATTCAAAGTCCATCACACTAAGTACAACGCCATCCTGGTCCTTTATACCTTGATGCACCGTGCTTAGGCGTGTTATCAAACATAAAGTAAGTGACCCTTTGAAAATCCCAATCCTTGATAAGCAAATCATCATCATTTCTCATCATCATCTCTCATAATCATGGACTTGTTGGATCCTCTTGTCATATATGATTTTCATGCTAACATCATGCATCCATCATGCATCCATAATGCATCCATTCTGCATCTACAAACTATCATCATACCACATATCATCCATATCATACATCATAGGAAACATCGATCATTTCACATGCATTGCATAATCATCATCATAATATAGATCTGTTAGTCTCTCATAAATCATCCATTGCATAATCACAACATATCACATCATCAATCTCCTCCATCTCATATCATATCATCATTTAAGTTGTTTAGGATAATATAGATTTGTTATTCTAAGCATCTTAAAATCATGTCATTTGCATCGTCGTCCATAACCACCCATTTTGAACCTCTTTATCGCGAGATCGACCCTCAAATTGAATCTTTTCACTCGATCTCTCAAGGGGGCAATGTACCAATGTACTTCTTTTTGGGGCATCTGAAAAATTAAAAAAAAAAAAAATTCGATCGCGGCAAGTTTATTCTTTGAACCAACGCAACAAGTACATTGCTTCAAAGAGGGGAAAAATGTAGACACATCAAATTGACATAATGTATTCAACTAGGTCATATTCATCCATTCGGCAAATAAATCAAGTTTATTTATCAATCTCCTAAAGTCATCAGTTAAGTCAAATAAATCAAACTTGATCCTATCATCATCTCTTTGATTAAATAAATCAATCATTTATTTAATTAAATCTCAGATCATCATTCATCTCCCTTTGATTTGATTTAAATCCCTAAATCAAGTCAATTTGGTCAAATAAGCCTAATCATCATCCTAGCTAATTAATCCTGATTAAATCTAATGCTAATCTCATCCCACTTGCATTCTCTAGATTTGGCCACTTGCACATGAAATTGCATTTAATTGATTTATCAAAATTACTTATTTTCAACTTGGCATAAAGGAAGAATATTCTCCAAGTTTGAATTTCCCCCCAAGTGGACATGTACACCCAACAGAGCATTTATGAGGCCTTACATGTCTCTTACATGTCCCCTTCCAAAGTCAAACTCAGCATTCATTGCCAATTTGAATTCAAATTTTCCCTCTCATGGGCACTCTTCCCAAATCTTGCACAACCATTCACCACTCACATGATGACAAGTGTCCTCAACTCATTGGCTTGTTTTTGATCCCACATTGGTCCCTCTTCAACACTTAGCATTTTGAAAATCTTTAAATACAAGCTTCATCTTTGAGCAAATCCTCCACAATCTCTTGCAAGGTTACTCTCTTCATTTGAGATTTGATCTTGTCCATTTCACTCCATCATCTATAGCAATTTCATCATCTAAGCTTATTGATCAAGGATTGGGAAAGGGTCACTAGCACATGTGACACCAATCCACTATGAGATAGAGTTGGATCATGTCTTTTATATGCTTTCTTTAGTTTCTATTGTTCCATTTTATTGCATGATTGACATGTTTCATTATTTCATAGGGATGTTGAAATGTTGTTGTATTTTAAACTAACCATATTGCAGATTTTAGCATCCACAGGCATATTCCGGCAGCCAAAAAATTTTTCTGCAAAGGGGGTGGATTTTTGCCCCGACGGCTAGATGGTCGTCAAATTTTTTGCAGTGGAACACTGATGTCAGCATGATGTCATCCGTACAGCCGGCCCCTCCTTGCCCCCTCCTAACCCTAGTTTTTTTTAAAAGAGTAGTTTTTTTTCTTTTGACCATAACTTGGGCATACGGTATCGAAATTGGGCAAACAAGATATCGCCAGAAAGCTGGTTCCGAGCACTTTCCAATAATGTTGTTTATTTTTCAATGTTTTACTATTTTCCTATACTTATTTCTGTTTGAATTCAGATGTTTTTTTTGGACTTCTGAGCTCATAAATTTTTGCCATGATGTCTAATTTTCGCCTCGTTTGCGGCGTTGGAAAGGTATTAAGGAGCTATATGTTGTTGTCCATGCACTTTTTCTGTATATATCCCAAGTTTATCACTTAGTCCATATTTGGCCCGATGGGTTGTTTGGCGATTACTTGGATGTTTTGGTAGTTGGGAGAGTGCATCTTGCATCTTTGCACTTCATTTTCAGTAATACACCATTCAATAATTACTTGCTGATTCATAGATTCCAGGGTTGTTCCTGTTTGGAGTTTTCGAGTGTTCCGTGGCATCGGGTCAGCTATCACATATTTTGATTCCAGTTTTTGTTTCAGTTGTAGAAAGAGATATCTTTCCTTGCTTGTTAGATTGTGGTTCCAGTGTTACTCTACAAAGTTCTTCCAGTGCTTCTTTGCAGCATGTTATCACATTGTAGGGGGGTTTTGTCCCACTGGGTTTTTCCTTCTCTACCTCATATTGCATTTGTAAATGGGTACCTGATCAGGCCTAGTTGTCGGGACCCATCTTTGCTTTCATGCATCTTATTCTAGTGTTTTAGCTTCTTCCTAAGTTCATCTTAAGGGGGGGTGTTAGAGTAATAAGTTATTATGCTTAATTAATTACATCACATTGATTAATTAATTAAGTCACTTATTCCTCTTTATTACTTAAGCTAAACTTAGGCACATTAATTAATTAATTATTAATTATTAAGTGTGCACACTAGGGTTTCATTTAGGGTTTCCTTTTTATGGTTTCTTGATCTCCTTCATAAGGATTGATCACTTTGTAATAATTGATTCTCTTAATGCATTTTTACTTTGAGGTTTAGAGAACATCTTTTTGGTTCTTCATATCTTTTTCATGTGACATGTATCCATCTTGCATGCAGGTGATCTTGGTTTTCTAAGATCATTAATATCACCCAACACTTGAAAATGCCTTCTTATAATATCAAGCTTCAAAACCTACATGAAATTCCTCACAATCTCTCTCACTATTAAAATTTTTAGTGTATAAGGGTATGTACAGGATCATCATGGAAAAAATAGACCCTTAACTGGCAAAAAGTTTAGAAAAATCAAAGTTAGGAAACTTGACATAAAAATTTGAATAAGCTATCTATATTATTTTAAAAATATGTAAGAATAGAGTATGTAGAAAATTGAATGTAGTTTATAAACTAATAAGTTTTTTTTTAAATAAAAAATATATTTGGTGAAAATTTGAAATTTCAATGCAGTAGTACTTAAATTTCAAGGAAAAAATAAGGTGTTTGTCTAACCACCCTATTGTGCAGTTTTTCTCACACACGCCCCACTAAAAGTAGGGACCCTCTTTTGCTTTCATTCCTGGTGTTTTGGCCCTTTGATCTTAAGGATTTACCTTGCTTTGGCATGAGCTTGAATGTTTATCTTACCTACATTGGTTATCCCTTTGTCATATTGATTGAAAATCTCAAGTTTTAGACTCATTTTAGTTTTTTCACTATTCTCAGGAAAACCCTGTCTTGGTGGAATTCCCTAGATACTCTGAAAAACCTAGTGCTAGCTACTTTCCACTATGATCCAAAAAATTTGGGACCTCACAAAATTTTGTGTTGGTCAGATTTCTCTGAATATCCATTGTCCTATTGGATTCTTAGATTTTTGTTAGGGTTGTCTTGTTGACTGCATTAATGCTTGTTTGTATGATTTTTGTGGTGGGTATTTAATCAATTTTGGGGAGTTTTGTGACATTAAGTCTTTATAATTTTCTTTCTATTCACCTGAGGTGCCTAATCTTGAGTGCTTGGCTAGATTTGGTATGTTCAATTTGTGAATTCTTGGATTTGGTGGTGATTTTCCTGGGCATCATCTGTTATTTGCTAAGGTGCTAAAGATTATTACCTCTCATTGTTGTAATCGATTCTCACTTCATCAATGGTATGTACTCATTGCCCTACTTTTTATTGTTGAATGTGAATGATTCTTTGGCATCTGGAGTATACTTGGAGTCTAAATTTCTGCATGTTTGGGCATTGAACATCTTGAAGCTAGGGTTGCTCAGTTTTGTTAGATTGATGATCTCAAGTGATTTTGTGCTCACTTGTCTTTCAGTTTCATCATGAGGTAGCTCGCTTGTGTAGGCCATAAGGAACTATTTGAGAACCTAGCAATTCAGTAATTTAAGCCCAAGCTTGTCCTAGGTATTCATGGAAAAATTTTAGGATTTCAAGCTTAGGGCATCACCAATCCCTATCAATTTACTTCGAGATAAGTCTTGAATTTAAAGATGATCTATATGAGGTTCAAATCAAGCTAGTTTCAAGCCCAAGGTACTCAAATTTGTGATCATTTGATCAAATTGAGTAAATTCATGAGCAAACATTGGCATTTGGTATTTGAAGGTCTTTGCAGAATTCCTTAACAGTCAAAATTCCCTGATTTTCCATTTTCTCTTCATTTTCCTGAAATATGCAATAATCTAGATTTTTTCTTGTTTTGCGGATTTTCATTCCCTTAGGATTTTCCTAAAATTTCCTTTGTCCCTTCATTTTCCCAAAATTCTTAGACTGTTGTTATTTTCATGGATTTCTATCTTGGGTGGAATTCTCTGAAACTTTGTTGAAAATGAAGAACCGAGAGGTAGCATGGTTGATTAGTTGTTGATTATGCATTGTATGATCAATTTGAGTTATTTGAAGATGTCTCATGCTGCCTCTTATTTAATGATAGTTGATTAAATAATTATTGGAAGCTTGTTGTGTTTATTTTGCTAAAATCTATCTGGTTGGGAATTTTCTGAAGTTCCTCTCTGGCCTGGATTCTGCGGGAGGATTAAACACCCAAACTTTGATATGATCAATTCTTATGAGGTTTTAGATGTTTTTCTTATCATGAGACTTATATTGAGATTGAATATTCCATTTGTGATTATTTAACTTGGGTTTCATGTGATCTTTATTATGTTTTCTTTGTTGGATGTAGGTAGTGACAAGTGAAACCAAGGGTAGAGTAATGGATCCAAATGTAGAGGGGTCTTCTATTTCCAAGGTAGAAAGAATCAAAATGGATATCAAGAGAAAAATCCCTGATAGCAAGCTGACATCCATCTGGTCAGAGGTAACTGATACAAACATTGGGTTGTGGGATTATGATGAGTTTAAGACAATGATGGTAGCAAAAAACATTCCTTTGCTGGCTAGAAGAACATTGGAGTCAGGGTTGGCACATGTAGTTGTATTCCCTCCTATAGTCTAGTGTTATGAGTTGGTGCTTTAGTGTACCAGACACTATGACAAAGGTACACAAATGATAGTTGGTCCTCAGGAAAGAATTGTGGCAAATCTAAATTTTGTTTTTATAGCCTAGACCTTTGACATGCTAGAAAGGTCTCATGTGGTTGGTTTTGATATCAAAGATCGAAGGAAGTTCTATGAGGATGATACCATCAAGTCCCAATAGGTTATGAATTCCTGGCTGGAGAAACCTAAATCCCACTTTTACAAGCTACCCAAACAACTATTTAGACCAAAATTTAACAAGGAATTCTATGATGTTATGACCCTTCTTAGTAGGGTGGTAGGGTTGAAGAGAAGATGAGTGTTAGAAACTTGGATGTTTCATGTCATTGTGAGGATGGAAAAAAATGTTGAATATCATTGGGTAGGAATTACAAGTGACATGATTCATGAATAGATGTGTAATTTCCTATAGATGAAGACCTTCACAATGACCACCTACTTGGTTTATGCACTTGGAAGATTTCATCCATACAAGAAGCTAACTACAAGAGGTGTGTTTGGGAAAGATGTAATTTATGAGGTTTATCCACAACTACACCTGGGTAACTCAAGCTATAGGAGGGTGAATGATGCATTCACCATGTACATCACTAGGTTTCTCCAAGGTGCAAAGCATGTAAGAATATCTGGCAATGCTGAGGAGTTAATCAAAACGTATGGGGCTTCATTCATATAGTTTCCCACCTTTTCATATATAAGGATAGATGGTTGTCAGAGGGCTCCATACAAACTTCCTAGGTATCCCACTAATCACATCATACTTTTGGAAGTCACAAGGAAACTATTTGATTTTGATGCAATATTGAAAAAGGATAAACATAAGACTGGATTCGGTGGTGATTTTCCTCTAAGGATAGGCACTAGTGAGGCATGCCTTTCTATTAATTTGGCCTATGCTTCTAAATAAGAAATGAGTATTCTTGGTTTATCTTTTAATTCCAAGAGATCTAGGTTTGATAGGACTAGATAAGCACAAAAGAATGCTAGTAGGGAATATAGTCATAAAGATGATATAGAGGACTATTGGGCCAATTGCAATGATGAATTTGAGATCAAAAGGAAGAAGTTTTCTAGGCTGCCAGTGAACTTAGTCTGACTATATAATGTGAAGGCCATTCTATATCAAGTTGAACATGATGGGGATTTGATTTAGGTCCATGATTATGAGGTAGTGAAGGATAAACTAGTGGGAGAAGTAGACTAGCTGGAAGAAGAAAAAATAGAGCTAGAACAAATTATGACTCTAGTGATTAAGTATACAAAGCTATGGCTCAAGCATAAGATGTGGGAACTAGAAAGTGAAGGTGTGTAATGCACCTATGATCTAATGGGAGACTTGGAGTCTCATTCCACTTTTGAGTAGTCAACTGAACAAGATCCTAAGGGTCTTTTAAGATTAAGATTAAAGATGTCCAAATGGAGGAAGTACAGGAGGCAGAAAAGCAAAGAAAGCTCATTGCAAAGAAATGGAAGCACATTTCAAGGACCAAGAAGTCAAAAAAGATGAAGCTAAAAAGGAAGATAAATAAGTTAGTGTTTCTATGCCCAAGAGAAGAAGGATAGTAAGATTTTCATAGAAGGAAAAGGAAAGCTCTAAGGCAAGGGAGTAAGTTATTCCACTAGTAATATATGTGGAGAGCTCAGGAGAAAGAACACAAGTACATACAAGAAGATCAAGAACTCCTTCTCCCAAGGATAGTGTACCATCCCTACTATATAAAAACATCATAGTATTCCTCCTTTTTCTTGCCATGCACCAAGTGAAACACATAAATCCAAACAGGTAGAGAGTCATGAAGATAAAGAAGGAAAGGAATTTCAAGAAGATGAGCTCTATAGTGTTGAGGTAGAAATTGAAAAGGTGTTATAGTTTCCTCTAGTGACTTATAAGGATTCACATGTAATAAGTGAAGAGGATAGACCTACTTAGAGGGCATAAATGACAGTCATGACTCCATCACTGGTGCATGAAGAAGAAGAGCATGATAAAGGAAAAGAGGATAAAGTCAAGGATAATTTTGAGAAATGGGATTTGAGCAAAGACACACCAAGGGATCAATAGGATGAGGTTGGACAAAGAAAAGTACAATTAGAATCTATTGTTTTGGGTTGGTTGGATAAGGAATTAAAGAGTAAACAAATTTTTGTGGATGACACCCCTCCCAATTGGGATGAGTTATTGGAAAATATAGGAAAGGGTAAAGGAAAGAAGAAAGCCAAGGTCATTTCCAAGATTGAGAGAGATGAAGCAAATAATAGAGTGGTTCACATTGCTACTCCTGTTCCTAATAAGAATAGAGATGATGTAACTGGTAGTGATTATAATGTGTAGATTATCAACCTAGGGCCTACTTCCATGGAACAAGAGATTGAAGAGTGTGAAGGCTCTAGTGTTGTGATCTTTGGTAGGTTGAGTAAAGAAGTACAAACCAAGTAGGAATTAAAGAAGGAAAATGATAAACTCAAGAGATATTTGTAAGATTTGATGAAACCCTTGTAGTCCATCAACTCCTCATCATCTACTATAAGCTTCCTACCACAAGAAACAATATCAGATTTAGAAATAATGAAAAGCACAACACATGCTACAATCAGTTGGTTACAAGGAGTGCAAACCAAGGGAGATAATGCTATCAAGGACATTCTTTCAAGTAGAGGAGACACAATGAGTTAAATCAATTGGCTAAAGAATGTGCTAGCTCAAGATAAGGATGATGTGGATCACCTGTTGCAAAAGATTAAAACCATCATGGACTATACTTAGGAAAAATTAGTAAGTGACAAAAGTCTTCCTTCCTCCAAAGCTGCAGAACCTTGGGAGTGGTTTGAAGTTCTACAAATAAGGAAATAGGTTTTAAATTTGTATAAATAGGGGAAAAAATTGAGGACACCTTGACTAAAATCTACAACAAGTGCAGTTCCTTCTTTGAGGTGATGATAGGGAGAAGGATATTTGTGCCAAAACATCTTAGCTTGGAGCATTTGAGAAGATGGTGGTAGGATGTGTATTCTCCAGTCAATGAGGGCCCAGTCACTAAACATCACTTGGAGAATGTAGCTAGTTACATTGTAGTGATTGATAAATATCAAACTAGTAAGGTAGATTGGGATAAAATGGTAAAACAGTCAAAAGATGATATCAAGTCTATTGAGAGGAGAGTTAAGATTTTACCTATGCCTCCTTTGGCCGACTTGGAAAAGGTATTTTTGATGGTAAAGGATAATATGGAGCTTGCTAAGGATAAAGGGGGAAGTAGTTAATTCAATGCTACATCAGAATTTGTGCTTCCCCATTATTTCTCTTCTCCTCCACATGCATTGGTCCAAATTATGTTAGAAATCCCAAGCTGAGCTAGATGGAGTACATGCATTTAATGCATATTTTACTTTATTTTGAATTCCTCTTGACCAACTTGTTTTTTCACCATTCATTATTGTAAACTCTAGTTAGGTCAACATATCTTGGGGGGTTTCTATAAATATGGCATTCTGCCTCATTTGTAAGGGCTAGCTAGTTTTGATATTAGAGTGAATTAAGCAGTATAACAAGAGTTAGATTTAGGAGTTAGTATCATTTTAAAGCAAGTGTTGTAATAGAAGATTGGAATTGTTGCTATTGTGGGTGATTTAACACAAGTAAAGACATTGTGATTTGGTGCCTTCATTGTGTTGAATTTTATCTGGCATGGTTCCTGAGATTCTATCTTTTGAAATTGCTTAAGTTTATTTGATATAAGCTAGATTTAATGTTATATGATTTGATAATTTTTATGGTTTTATGCTTGAAGTGTTTGCAACAATCTCTAGTCCATACTTTTTGTGGTTGGTTGAGTGTTAGTTGCTTTGCAAAGTTAGCCTAGACTTTTATATTCATTGTGCTTGGCTCAATTGTGAATATTTGTTCATTGAAATTGCAATAAGGTTGTTTGGGATGAATGCTCATGATTTGAAGATCCTTAATACCTTAGAATTTTGCACTATTTATATAAGATTGCAGATTTATCTGGGTCAAGCATAAATCAGTTTATGAGGGATTGGTCCATTTCAAGTGTTCATCATTGGCATTGTCAATCTTAGGGTGTGTTAAATTTAGAAGTCTCTTGGAACCTTTTTATTTTTCTATTTATGTTATCATTCAAGTTAAATGTAGGATTGAAAGTATCACCATATTTCTAGATCTAATAAATCTAAGGATTCATTATTTGCTTGTAGTAAGGTCCCTTTGTAAGTACCAGTATTTTCACATTTACCACTAAGTTGTTTATGCATCATCAAGACCTGACATTAGAGACCTCGGGGTTGTCTCTTGAGGCTTGCTAATAGAGGTTTACCATTCATGAGAAATAGGATATTATATTTTTTCTAAGTTGTTGTGTAGAAATCACTATCAACAGATTGTCGCTAGAAGGAGGCTCTGAACAAGCAAGCTGGATCAATTTTTGTTTGCCATTTTTCCTGAATGATTTAGAAGAGTAACCAAATCTACCCCAAGGGAAGAGGAATTTCAAGTATTGCAAGCTCCTACTAGGTCTAGAAAGGCCAGAAGAAGGGAAGAATCTTCATCCACCTAACCATTTCCATCATCTCCATGGTCCCCATCTTCATCAAGTCCATCCTCATCTAATTTAGAAGCCATTCATATTTATTAGTCCTAATAGGCTATACATTTCCCATTACCACCCCCATGTCCACCAATGGATTTCTTGGCTAATAATCCATCTCCATTGACCTTCAATAATTACAATATCATTCCCAAGAACCTAGAACATTTTTGTTCCACATTCCATGTCCCCAATAGAACTATTGAGGAACACGTCAGAATCTTTTAGACCTTCCTTAGAGATAGAGGAACAAATCATGAGGATGTAGCATGCAGGCTCTTTCATTATTCCTTAGGAGAAGATGCATTCTACTAGTACAATCATTTGCTTGCTGGTTCTATTTAGAATTGGACTAAATTGGAAACTACATTTCTATAGAAGTTTAGGATTCCCATTAGTCCCAATGAGCTTTATCTTCAGTTCACCAGTGTTAAGAGAGAAGTCCATGAGCCTATAGCATCATTTAACAATAAGTTTCATCATGTGTATACCCGACTACATACCCCTTATGTTGTTGATGAGGCCACTACTTTAGAATTCTATTATGAGGGTCTTGATAGTTTGATAGCCACCTTCATGAAGTGGAGAAACAACCCTCCAACTACCTTACTTGATGTATATGTAGAGGCTATGAAGGTTTACACCACTTTAAGACAACATTTATCTAGGCCTTTATCATCACTTGGACCCACTGCTCACCATAGGTAGGTCCCATCCCTCAATCAGGCTCTCACTAATCACACTCCAATCATAAATATGGTACCTCAGTTGCCCTTGGTTCCTCACCTAGGACCTCTTGTGAATCAAATTCCACCCGTAACTAGTTACCCTTGGCAAAATATGAATCAACCTCTTCATCGACAACCTCAAGCTAGTTTTCTACATATCTATAGAATTCTAAAGTTTTGAACCAGTCATTGAATGCTAGTACTACAACAGGATATCTTCAAAACAATGCAAACCAACCTACATATAGAAATCTTGACAAGGAGAGATTGGATGAACTAACTAAACAAGTGAAGAAGCTAAACATGGAAGTAACTTATTTGAGGAATTAGAATAGTCAACTCCAAGATGCTTAAAGAAGTATGCAGTCCAATAATAATAGAGAAAAGTGAGAAATTTAACAAGGACAACACTTCGATAGAGGCCAACATCCCAAAAAAGGATATAATAATGACAGACTATAGAATTATGATAAAAGAAAATTTTATGGCCAAAACTTTGATAGGGGTTAGGCTAGTGGACAAGGATTTGATAGGAGACAATCATCCAAACATAATAGAATTTGGAATACAAGGCTAACAATGGAGGTGTCCCCGACCCATTAGATCAGCCAACCAATCAAGAAAAGCCTACAAGTGGTGTATATTTAGTTGAGGCTACTTTATCAGGATGGTGTAGACTCCATAAAACAAGTCAACATTCTAAGTTAGATTGTCCATAATTTCAGATAGTGGCTTCAATCTTCTAGTACGAGGTGGAGAATAATGCAAGTAGTCAAGACATGGTTCCATCTACTCTCTATGATTCATTGATGACGGTGCTATATCCTACTTATTTTCCATGGAGCAAGGAGAATTTTCCTGAAGAATAATCAAACCAACTTAAAGAAGAAGTAGATCAGGTGTGCAATGGAGATGAGATTACATAGTTATTCAATGAAAATCTAGAAAATGAAAATGGCCCCATGGATGAAGAAAAAACTTATATTGAAGAGGTATAGACATTCCAATGGCTTATTAAAAAAATATGATTTGAGGGACTTGCCACATAGGCATTCATGAGCTAGAGGCCCTTTCACCACTTCTATTCCTCCAAATAACTTTACTATACCTCTAGATCCTAATACCAACAATAATCTGGCATATCCTCAGGTTTCAAGGTAGTACTTATCTATAGATCAAGGACCAATGGATCTATCCAAAGGATGAACTATTGAAGAAAGTAAGGATAAGGTAGTGGAATATCCAAAAGAGGCCCCTATTGATTTGAGTGCAGAACAACTAGCCATATATGTTGCAGAAGAACTCAAGAAGCTAAAGGTAAGTCTCTCTATATTTGAGTTATTGAGAGTTCCAACTATTGGAAATATAGTTTTAGGAGATTATAACGCAAATTCAATATCACAAGATAAATTAGTCAATGAGAGTGTTAATAAAGCATTTGGTTCTCAACTAGTAAAAGGGAAAAATCAGATTCACAATCAGTTGCACATACCACCTAGAGATAAAGGGAAACAAAAATATATAACTCAAGTTGCTCAAGTGGATACTCCCTTGATTATGTTCCTGGGGAAAATGGACACTCCTCCATTTCTGTTCTATGTTCGTATATTTGGTAAGAACTTGCACAATTGCTTGTTGGATTCAGGTGCTTCTATCAATGTAATTCCTTTTGGTGTTTGTAGAGACTTGGGTATTACTCCTGGTGATTCTCAAAAGAAATTTACTCAATTCAATAGAAATACAATTTTAGGGAAAGAGAATTATAGAACTCAAGTTGCTCAAGTGGATACTCCTTGGATACAAGGCCTAACAATGGAGGTGTCCCCACCCCATTAGATCAGCCAACCAATCAAGAAAAGCATCCAAGTGGTGTATATTTAGTTGAGGATACTATATCAAGATGGTGTAGACTCCATAAAACAAGTCAACATTCTAAGTTAGATTGTCCATAATTTCATATAGCAACTTCAATCTTCCAATACAAGGTGGAGAATAATGCAAGTAGTCAGGAGATGGTTCCATCTACTCCCTATGATTCATTGATGTTGGTGCTATATCATACTCATTTTCCATAGAGCAAGGAGAATGTTCCTAAAGAATAATCAAACCAACTTAAAGAAGAGGTAGATCAAGTGTTCAATGGACATGAGATTACACATTTGTTCAATGAAAATCCAATAAATGAAAATGGCCCCATGGATGAAGAAAAAGCTTATATTGAAGAGGTACAGACATTCTAGTGGCCTGTTAAAAAATATGATTTGAGGGACTTGCCACATAGGCATCCATGAGCTAGAGGCCCCTTCACCACCTCTATTCCTCCAAATAACTTTACTACACCTCTAGATCCTAATACCAACAATAATCCAACATATCCTCAAGTTTCAAGGCAGTACTTATCTAAAGATCAAGGACCAATGGATCTATCCAAAGGATGAACTATTGAAGCAAGTAAGGATAAGGTAGTGGAATATCTAAAAGAGGCCCCTACTAATCTGAGTGCAAAAGAACTAGCAATATATGATGTAGAAGAACTCAAGAAGCTAAAGGTAAGTCTCTCTATATTTGAGTTATTGAGAGTTCCAACTATTAGAAATATAGTTTTAGGAGATTATAATGCAAATTCAATATTACAAGATAAATCAGTCAGTGAGAGTGTTAATAAAGCATTTAGTTCTCAACTAGTAAAAGGGAAAAATTAGATTCATAATCAAGTTCACATACCACCTAGAGATAAAGGGAAAGAGAAATATAGAACTCAAGTTGCTCAAGTGGATACTCCCTTGATTATGTTCCAGGGGAAAATGGACTCTCCTCGATTTCTAATCTATGTTTGTATATTTGGTAAGAACTTGCACAATTGCTTGTTGGATTCAGGTGCTTCTACCAATCTAATTCCCTTTGGTGTTTGTAGAGACTTGGGTATTACTCCTACTAATTCTCAAAAGAAAGTTACTCAATTGGATAGAAATACAATTTTAGGGAAAGAGAATTATAGAACTCAAGTTGCTCAAGTGGATACTCCCTAGATACAAGGCCTAACAAATGAGGTGTCCCTACCCCATTAGATTAGCCAACGAATCAAGAAAAGCCTCCAAGTGGTGTATATTTAGTTGACGCTACTTTATCAAGATGGTGTAGACTCCATAAAACAAGTCAACATTCTAAGTTAGATCGTCCATAATTTTTGATAGTGGCTTCAATCTTCCAATACGAGGTGGAGAATAATGCAAGTAGTCAAGAGATGGTTCCATCTACTCCATATGATTCATTGATGTTGGTGCTATATCATACTCATTTTCCATAGAGCAAGGAGAATGTGCTTAAAGAATACTCAAACCAACTTAAAGAAGAGGTAGATTAGGTGTGCAATGGAGATGAGATTACACAGTTGCTCAATGAAAATCTAGTAAATAAAAATGGCCCCATGGATGAAGAAAAAGCTTATATTGAAGAGGTACAGACATTCTAGCAGCCTATTAAAAAATATGATTTGAGGGACTTGCCACATAGGCATCCACGAGCTAGAGGCCCCTTCACCACCTCTATTCCTCCAAATAACTTTACTATGCCTCTAGATCCTAATACCAACAAGAATCCAACATATCCTTAGGTTTCAAGGAAGTACTTATCTAAAGATCAAGGACTAATGGATCTGTTCAAAGGATGAACTATTGAAGAAAGTAAGGATAAGGTAGTGGAATATTCAAAAGAGGCCCCTGTTGATTTGAGTGCAGAAAAACTAGCCATATATGTTGCAGAAGAACTCAAGAAGCTTGTTGCCTCTATTTCACCTACAGTTAAATCAGGTAGGATAATCAAATGTTAGATCTTCAAAGACTAGGGGGACACTCACATAAGGGAAAAGACTACATTTGTTGCTATGTCATGGGAAACTTAGTGGGAGAAGCTACCTTAGGAAGGTTCGTAATGAAAATCATCCAAGGAGAAGGTGGGTAGGACCCTCTTACTATCTGGCCGATTGACTATTTTGATTCATTCCATCTTGAGCATGTCGCTGAGACCTAGTTTCAGTCATGCCAAACGAGCCTGTGGAGCCTATCACTATAACAGGGAGGGTTTGGTATGACCTCTTACCACATGGATTTCCTTGGTTGATAGGCCATTCAATCATCATTTGGTGAGACTCTTGATGACCACGGGCTTTGGGGAGACCTATAGTGCTTGGTGAGAAGTCCCAGTAGGGTTCAATGTCTCACTGACAATAGTGATCTTCGGTATAGCTTTCAAGTCAGGGTAATGTCCCCCTGACTCCTCAATGTCTTGCCAATGCGTGAAGAGTCTTGGAAGGAGAGGTGCTTTCAAAAAAACTGAGGGGCTTCACTAGGAGGTCTTGGTGAGTGTGAAAGTCTCGCCAAAAGGAAAGGATGGGCTTCGATATAGTTGTCTTCTGCAGAAGTCCTACCGACAGAAAAGAACCCCGATGTGACTAAGGGACTTTGCTAGGATGTCACGCCAATCTAAGGGGGATCTCACCAAAATAATATCACCTTCACCGGGTGTATTTTCGAATGTTGGGTTTGGCAAAGGTAAATGAAGTTGCCATGGAGTCTTGGTGAAGGCTTAATGTCTCCCTGACATGAATAAAGGGATATCGAAAGGGTTGGTGCCCTCGGTGTAACATCTCACTATCAGGATGATGCATGGCTGACATGGAATATGTCTCAGTGAATAAGATGTCTCAGCAAAGGAAATCAGTTTGGCAAGATGTCTTGTTGAAGGGTAAAGGTCACGCTGAAGAAATCAAAGGAGTCAACGTTAGTAAAGGAAAGAGAGTTCACAAAATGTCTTTCCGAATGAAGGGTTCGCCAAAGAAGAATGAAGTCTACAAGATGTCTCAGTGAAGACATTTGGTCTCGCCGACTAGATGGAAGGGTCTTGATGTATTTGCCTTCAACAAAACTCTTGCCGATACTAAGATGGGTCCTTACCAAGGCAAAATCAGTTCGGCACGGGTCTTGCTAAATCACAAGGATGGCTCTTCAGGTGGATAGGAGGAACTCAGAGAGAAATCTCACCAACTTGGTGATGTCTTGCTAACAACAAAGGGAGCTCGTAGAAGGATGAGTGATTCGCCATGAGATCTTACTGACTTGCTTAAGTCTCAGTGAAAGGAAGCAAGGTTCGGTAAGGTAAAATGTATTCGAGGAGACACTATGAGCATCTTGCCAAAAGAAATAGAGCAGCTCAACATAGGATAAAGCCTTCAGCAAAGCATCTTGCCAAAGGATGAAGGTTACACCTATTGGGAACTTTAGAGTAAGAAAAGAACCTCGTTAATAGGTCTTACCGAAAAGGGATGTCTTGCTGATTGGAAAGGAGTTCAACCACCTATAAATCCACATGGAATGAGATCTACCAACTAGGAGGAGCTAGGGTGAGCCATGGTAGAGCAGAGAATGTCAACCCTAGTTGAATGCCACGCGAATAGATAATAAGCCCAAAGCATTCAAGGCGTTCAACCAAAGTAGCTCATCCGGACACGATGCCAAGATCGGAATGAATGGAGTAGCTAAAGATATTTGAAGAAGACTTCCTTGGAGATGACTCTTCACTGTCATGGACATGCAGGGGCTTTGGCATTAATGTCAATCAAAAGATCTGAGGGTAGATCTTTTTCTGAGATTCGATATTTTTTTAGGCCCTAAGTGGGTTGATATTAGTCTGTATATAAGGAATTTTTTCCTTTTTTGTAAGGAGGTTCTGATTACACACTCTGAAGAGTTAGTGATTTTTTAATCAATCCTTTCTCAATCAATGTATGTTTTTCTGTAACTCAACTAGAATCCTAAATACAACATAGAGTTTACCTTGGAAGTTTGTGTTCATGTTTGTATTGATTATCATTTTTGTATCTTTCTTTCATACAATGTAAGTCTTTAACTGTGTTTTATAATTCTGTATTCATATCTTAGAGTTGTGAAATCAATATTTCCTTCTTGAGATGTGTATGTGGGACAAACCTGTTAGGACTAATGCATTAAGTCTAAAATAAATTGTTCTGAGAATAGAAATTATGCTTTCAAGTGTATGTTCTTCCTGTGTTCATTTCATAGTTTCTTAATAGTTCAGTGTATCACCCTAGTGTAGTTCTTAAATTTACGCATCTCTTCCCTCTTTCCTCTCAAAGAAACAATAGTTTAGGTGATACCCAAAGGAAGTAGGCCTTCTCCAGAGGTTCATTTCAGTTATAGGTGACCCATAGCCTTGAGATGATCCCATGTTGCTCTAGAATGCTCAGTTTTTTGTAAACTTTGTGCAAGGTGTAATTCTAGGTGACAATAGTTTCTGGCACACTCGGTGGGACATAAATTAATTTAAACTACTGGTTTAGTATGCAACTAGTGAATTCTAGACTTTACAGAAGTCCTTTGGCATACTTGGTGACTCCAAAAAGAGGAAGAACTCCAGAAATCCACGCCTTCTATAGTATATGAAAAGAGTTCAAACAAGAAGCAGCTCAGGCCCTTTTGAATACTTGTAGCTATCACCACCAAGAAGACAAGGAAAAGAAAAACAATATCCATTCTAGAAGAACTAAGTCCACTCCTCCACCTATGGGATCACATATTTTTGTCCCTTCCTTTCCTTCATTTAGAGTACCAACAAATCAACCACAACCACCTCCAATGGCCACCCTTGTGGAATCGACCCTTCATTGATTTTAATGGAGGGAGACCCTTGAATTTGGCACAACATAATGATATTCCAATGGTAGCCCTAAAGAGTCTACCAACTTTCACTGGGTAAGATCAAACTACTCCCATTGAACATCTGAGAGATGTAGCTTTGTTATGTGGAGTTCACCACATAACCTAAGAGGATGTTGCAGTCAAATTATTAGCTGCTTCACTAAAGGACAGAGCTGTGCAGTGGTACAGGAGCCTACCAGTCAGTTCAATTGCTACATGGGATGAGTTCGAAGATAAATTACATAAGTAATTCCAAGACATGTCTGACAACTTGTCTCTACTGGAGCAATTGACTACAATTAAGAGAGCTCCACAAGAACAAATGAACAACTTCAACTTTAGATTTCAAAGAACCTAGGATAGAATCCCTGCAATAGTGAGGCCACCTCTAGAGTATGCATTCCTATACTTTTTGAGAGCTCTTAACAGCGATATAGCTATTATGATACAGTCAATGGGAGGGGTCTCTCTACCAGATGCCTTTGAAATAGCTATCAGAGCTAAAAATAGCTTAATACAAGCTGGTAAGCTTGCTCCTAGGCCACCAATGCCCATATTCCTAGAGATTCATGCAAACATCCCTTTGCAAATACCTCCTTTCACACCTCTACCAGTTGTACCAATGTTGCTAGCTATTGTTCCAGCCATTGGTAGACAAGAGAGTACTGCTTCAAGCTCATTGCAGGAGCTACAAGAGATCAAAGGTCTTTTGTAGACTTTTGGCAATAAGCTGGTGAACTTGGAAAAGCAACATACCTATTTGAGGCCTTATCAATAGTAGAATCTGGCCTCAAGCTAGCCTTTCCAAGGTCAATAGCAGCAATTCCAGGGGAATAGACAGTAGTATCAAGGCAATTATCAAGGCACAAGACAAAATGTGAGCATGAGGCCTTTTCAAGCCTATAATCTAGCTTTGATTAATGTCGTAAAAGAGCCCGTCCCTATTCAAAACCATTTGGCTACTGATTATGAATGGTGTTATCCATGTAATCAGCCACATAATCAAGCTACATGCTCTAACGGTGTCATCAATCAAGCCCTGATGGTGCAAAATGTTGTAGGCATGCAAGATTTTCCTAAGGAGGGTTATCTACAACAATAGGATCAGCTCGAAGATGATTCCACCCTCCTAAATTGGCAAGGAGAAGAATTATGTGGAGTAAAATAGAACAACACATCCGATGCTACTAATACTAGAGCCAAGAAGAAGGCTTTTGAGGTTGAACAGGTAGCAAATAAAGATAAAGGACCTGCTAATTTGTCAAGTCAACAAGTGCCACACACTTTGCAGCAAGGTCTCGACACTACTAAGGAGAAATATTTGCATGCTACATCCTCAAGTCAAATGCAACCTAACCATATTGTTGCAAAGATGCAACCCAAGGTAAATATATCTGCACCTTTCAACATTGTTGAAAGTATGAAAAAAATGAATGTTTCAATTTCAATGTGGGATTCTTTAGCAATCCCTGGTCAAATCAATTTGTTACATTCAGCTTTATCAAGTCCATTTAGTTTGAATCCTCCAAATAAAGTATCTTTAGGCCAAACAAAGTTAGTCTTAACCAATGCACCTTTGGATAGTACCCCACAAAAAATTGATGGTGTCAAGCCCCCTCCTTTCTATGTTTCCTTAATAGTGGGGAATAAACTATTGAACAATTGCATGGTTAATAGCGGGACTAGCAGTTCAGTGATGCCAAAGAAGATTGCAGACCAATTAGGTTTGCAATACTAGCCATTAGAAAAGGGGGTACTTCAATTGGATGGAATGGCAGTAAACACTATAGGTGTTATTAAAAATTTGAATCTCACACTACATGCCTATCCCAACTTTTCAATCCTGTAGGATGCGTTTGTCATAGATTTGCCACCATTTTTTGCTTTATGCCTATCTAGAGACTTCATAGCAAGAATTGGAGGGTATTTGTCTTTAGATTGGTCCCATATGCTTTTTAGTACCAAGTATGGTACTAAGGTAACCATAACTTCTGAGTCCCTTGCCAAAGATCATATTGAACCCTACGTGTCGTTTGCTATAAATGTCAACTCTACTATTTTAGAGGATGTTGAACTTGCTACAGCACAAGAGTTACAAGCTGAGAGTGTACCTGAAGTGCTCCTAAATGAATGGGCAGTTGAGAACATGGTTGACAATCCAAATGAGCTTATTCAGGATGTTGGCCTAGGCAATTATATATTGCATGAACATGGGACAGAAATGCCAAATCTTGAGAGGAGTGCAAAAGGTCAGTTTGAGCAACGAAATGAATTATGGAAGATGTACTTTCATGGATCAAGAAGCAAAAATGGCAGTGGGGAGGTACAATGCTTGTGTCTCCTCAAGGTGATAAATATTATGCTACATTCTATTTTTCTTTTGCATGCTCCAATAACACTGCTGAATATGAGGGCCTTGTTCAAGATCTAGAGTGGGCAAGGAAGAAAGGGATAACTAGCTTGAAAGTCTATGGAGATAGTGAATTAATTGTTAACTAGGTCAGGGGCCTGAATGTTGCTAAAAATGACACATTGAAGTCTTATAGAAATAGAGTGTGGGACATGCTCGAAGTTTTTGATGCCTTAATTTAGTGTCTATTCCAAGAAATCAGAACAAGCATGCTGACAGGCTTGCAGCCATTGGGGCACAGTTTGATATTCCAAGAGATATTAGAAAAGAGAAAGTGTAGCAGTAAGTGAAGGTTGTAGTCAGGCCATCAATTCCTGATAACAACATTCATTGGCAAGTATTTGATAGTGATGAGCAGATCCTTTCTTTCTTGCTCGAAGAAGATCAATTATCCATGGTGAATCAAGCAAAACTCAAGCAACAGTATGGTGATCAAGTCATACAGCTAATGAAAAATAAATTACCCAACAACCTTGTTACCTTAGAGTCAATTTTATGTACTGATAATCAACTTAAGAAAGTTAAAGCTGGCTAGCAGATCAAACAAGAACACTATGAAGAATTGGATATTTTCAAACATAAACTTCTTAAGATAGGAAAAATTTGTTCACATAAAGATAAACAAGCTTTTGTTGCTTTATGTCAAGAATTCTATGATGTCTTTGCTTGGGAATACTCAGATTTGAAAGGTTTTGACCCTCACATTGCTTAGCACACCATTGAGTTAGAGCCTGATGCTAAACCAGTAAGATAGAAGCAAAGGCCCCTAAATCCTAAACTTGAGCCCCTAATGATTAAAGAGTTGACTAAACTAGTCGAGGGGGGTATTGTCTTTCCTATTAAGCACACTTCATGGGTTTCTAATATTGTACCGGTTAGAAAGAAAAGTGGTGAAATAAGACTTTTTGTAGACTTTAGGGATCTTAACCAATCCTCTCTGAAAGGCCACTACCCACTGCCCTCCATGGAACGAATCTTGCAAGAGGTTGTCGGTTCTGACAGATTTTCCTTATTAGATAGTTTTTTAGGGTACAATCAGGTGTTGGTTAAAGAAGATGATCAGTTCAAAACTGCCTTCACGACTAAATGGGGCACCATGGAATACAAAAGGATGCCTTTTGGTTTGTCCAATGCCAGTGCAACATTTCAGAGGGCCATGGACATGGTATTTCAAAGCTTGATTAACAAGATTATACTGATTTACCTAGATGATATTATAGTTTATTCCAAGAATTTTGATGAACATGTGTCACATCTTAGGAAAGTTTTTGAAAAATGTAGAGAGTTTGGGATCTCCCTCAATCCAAAAAAGAGCATATTTGTTGTTCACGAAGGGAAACTATTAGGACACATAGTGTCAAAGCAAGGAATTACTATTGATCCTGAGAGAGTCAAAGCCATACTTGAGTTGCTACTACCTAATTACAAGAAGGGTCTGCAAAGCTTTCTAGGCTAGATCAACTTTCTAAAAAGATTCATCCCTAATGTTGCAAACTTGCTACAACCTTTAACAGCTATGTTAAAGAAAAAAGTAGTTTTCAGTTGGAAAAAAGATGCCAAGAATAGTTTTGAAAAGGTCAAGGAGGCCTTAGCAGTAGCTCCTATGCTGGTAAATCCCACTTTTTCTAAAGATTTTTATTTGTATGCCTATAGTAGCAAAAGTAACATTTCTACAATATTGGTTCAAATAAAGGAAGAGGACTTAGAACAACCAATAGCCTTTTTCAGTCAAGGATTGGTTGACTATGAACATAAGTACTCCTTTGTAGAGAGGCATGTTCTTGCTGTGATCAAAAGCCTGAAGAAATTCAAGCCTTTAGTCACTCATAACAAAATTCATATCATGGTGGCACACTCAAGTGTGAAGGAATTCTCATTGAACAGAGATCTGAATGAAAAAAGAGCAGGGTAGATCACTAAGGTCATGGAGTATGATGTAGAAATTAAGATCACCAAGTTGGTTAGAGGTAGAGGTCTCTATGAGCAACTTGTTGCTGGGTCAAGTAGCAGAAGTGAACCAGAGAAGGATGTTATCCTTGCTAATATAAATGAGCCTCAGAATGCTCAAGATGATGTACCTATAGGGACAACCAACTGGGTTCAAGATATGACCCATTTCTTACAGATTGGTGAGTGTCCATATGGTTTGAACAGAACTAAAAGGAGATATTTCAGATTGCAGTCCATACCATATGTGTTGGTAAATAATGTTCTCTTCAAAAAGGATCTAAGTGGTGTCCTATTAAGATGCATTCACAGTGATCAGGTTGAAAGGGTGCTTCATGAGTTTCATGATGGAGCTGTAGGAGGTCACTTTGCTCCCATAACTACTTCTTGGAAAATCATGAGAGCTAGTTACTACTAGCCCAACCTATTCAAGGATGTATATTCCTGGTCAAGAAAGTGTGTCAAATGCACTCTGTTTTCAGGAAAGGAAAAGTTTCTAGCTATGCCCTTGCATCCAATTCAAGTGGAGCAGCCCTTCATGAGATGAGGCATTTATTTCATTGGACCAATAAATCCACCTTCCAGTGCTGGTCATAGGTGGGTGCTGATAGCTACATACTATTTCACAAGGTGGACATAAGTGGTTGCATTGAAAGAAGCAAAAGATTCTTCAATTTTGAGCTTCTATAAAGACATAATCACTAGATTTGGAGTCTCTGACTCCATCACATTCGATAATTCTCTTGCATTCATGGGGTTAAGATTAACAGCTAGGTGGTTAAGTATGGCATTCATTTGAACACATCTTCAAATTATTACCCCCAAGGTAATGGTTTAGATGAGAGCACAAATAAGAACCTCATCAGAATTATTAAAAGGACCATAGAGGATAATCAAAAGACCTGGCACATCAGCTTAAAGAATGTGCTTTGGGTAGACAGAGTGACCTCTAAGAGTCTTTTGGTAACTCGCCATATATGTTGGTCTATGGAAAAGAGGCAAGATTGCCCCTATCAGTGGAGCTTTTAGCTCTAGACATTGTTCACCGGTTAGAGATGCTCAAGGGACAAGACCCAATTTCTATAAGGTATGCAAAGCTCATAGAGTTTGAAGAATCAAGGGATAGAGCAATGAAAACTTTGGAGTATCATCAGCTCTAGACAAAGAAGACATTTGACAAAAGGGCAACAACAAAATTTTTTAGGGTAGGAGATCTCGTGCTGAAGTGGGACTTTCTCAAAAGAAAACCTGGCCATCACACTAAGTTTGATAAAATGTGGATAGGTCTGTTCATCATTAGGCATTGCAAGGAGCACAATACTTATCAACTGGCTATGACATAAGGGGATTTTCTTCCTATCCCAATGAATGGGATATACCTTAAACCCTACTTTCAAGTCAGATAAATGCCTTTCTTGTACATATCTACTTAGGTTTTATGTTTTCAAAAAGTGCTTTGCACTATGGTTCGTTTGTGTTCTATTTTTCTCCTTTCCTTAATGTTGTTTTAGTGTGGTATTTTTCTCTGTCATTTACCCCTATTTTTCTTTTTGGAAACCTATTGTCTCCTTTAAGCCTCTTGTAGATTGCAACCATATGATGAACTGACATTTTTATTTTTTCTCTGAGTTTTCTAATGACTCCATACCCAATGGACAAGTTGTAGCTACTGGTTCTCATGTTTAGCACACAAACATCCCGTAAAGGTCACTAGAATTGTTCCCTCTATTTCACCTATAGTTAAATTAGGAAAGATAATCAAATGTTAGATCTTCAGAGACCAGTGGGACACTCACATAAGTGCAGAGACTCTACATCTGTTGCTAGGTCACGAGGAACTCAGCAGGAGAAGCTACCCTATGAAGGTTTGGCATGAAAATCATCCAAGGATAAGGTCAGAAGGACCCTCCTACTGTCTGGCTGACTAACTATTTTGATTCATTCCATCTTGAGCAAGTCACTGAGACCTAGTTTCAGTCATGCCAAATGAGCTTGCAGAGCCTATTGCTATAACAGGGAGGGTTCGGTATGACCTTATTCCAAGTGGATTTGCTTGGCCTATAGGACATTAAATTGTCATTCAACAAGACTCTCAATGACCACGGGCTTCAGGGAGACCTACAATGCTTGGTTAGAAGTCCCAGCGGGGTTCAATGTCTCACCAACAATAGTGATCTTCGGTATAGCTTTCAAGTTCGGGTAATGTCCCCCCGACTCCTCAATGTCTCGCCGATGTGTGAAGACTCTCAGAAGGAGAGGTGCTTTCAAAAAAAGTGAGGGGCTTCACTGGGAGGTCTTGGCAAGGTTGAAAGTCTCACCGAAAGGAAAGGATGGGCTTCGATAAAGTTGTCTTCGGTAGAAGTCCCACCAACACAAAATAACCCTAGTGTGACTAAGGGACTTCGCCAAGATGTCATGCCAATCTGAGGGGGATCTTGTCGAAAGAATATCACCTTCACCAGTTGTCTTGCCAAATGTAGGGATTAGTAAAGGTAAATGAAGTCACCATGGAGTCTTGGCAAAGGATTAATGTCTCCCCAACATGAATAAAGGGCTATCAAAAGGGTTGGTGCCCTTGGTGTAATGTCTCACTATCGGGATGATGCTTGGCTAACATGGAGTATGTCTCGGCGAATAAGATGTCTCGGCAAAGGAAATTAGTTTGACAAGATGTCTTGCCAAAGGGTAAAGGTCACACCGAAGAAATCAAAGGAGTCAGCATCAGCAAAGGAAAGAGAGTTCTCCAGATGTCTTTTTGAATGAAGGGTTCACCAAAGAAGAATGAAGTATACAAGATGTCTCGGCGAAGACATTTGGTCTCGCCAACTAGATGGAGGAGTCTTGATGTATTTTCCTTTGGCAGAACTCTTGTCGATACTAGGATGGGTCCTCACCAAGGCAAAATCAGTTTGGCAGGGGTCTTGCCATAACACAAGGATGGCTCTTCAGGTAGACAGGAGGAACTCAAAAAGATGTCTCACCGAATTGGTGATGTCTTGCTGACAACAAAGGGAGCTCACAGAAGGATGAGTGATTCGCCATGAGGTCCTGCAAACTTGCTTAAGTCTTAGTGAAAGGAAGTGGGGTTCGGTAAGGTAGAATGCATTCGGGGAGACACTAATAGCATCTTGCCAAAAGAAATAGAGTAGCTCGGCATAGGATAAAGCCTTCGACAAAGCATCTTGTCAAAGGATGAAGGTTACACCGACTGGGCACTTCAGAGTAAGAAGAGAAACTTGCTAAGAGGTCTTAGTGAAAAGGGATGTCTTGTCGACTGCAAAGAAGTTCGACTGCCTATAAATCCATGTGGAATGAGATCTACCAACCAGGAGGAGCTAGGGTGAGCGGTGGTAGAGCAGAGAATGTCAACCCTAGTTGAATGCCACATGAATAAATAATAAGCCCAAAGCATTCAAGGTGTTTGGCTAAAGTAGCTCAACTAGACACGATGCCGAGATTAGAATGAATGCAGTTGCTGAAGATATTTGAAGAAGACTTCCTCGGAGATGACTCTTCACCATCATGGACATGCAAGGGCTTCGGCATTAATGTCAATAAAAAGATCTGAGGGTAGATCTTTTTCTGAGCTTGGATATTTTTATAGGCCCTAAGTGGGTCGATATGAGTCTATATATAAGGCATTTTTTCCTTTTTTGTAAAGAGGTTTTAGTTACACACTTTGAAGAGTTAGTGATTTTTTAATCAATCCTTTCTAAATCAATATATGTTTTTTTGTAACTCAACTGGAATCTTGAATACAACACAGAGTTTACCTTGGAAGTTTGTGTTCATGTTTGTATTGATTCTCATTTCTGTATCTTTCTTTTGGACAATGCAAGCCTTTAACTGTGTTTTATAATTTTGTATTCATATCTTAGAGCTATGAAATCAATCTTTCCTTCCTGAGATGTGTATGTGGGCCAAACCTATTAGGACTAAAGCATTAAGTATGAAAGAGATTGTTTTGAGAATAGCAATTATGCTTTCAAGTGTGTGTTCTTGTGTTCATTTCATGATTTCTTAACAGTTCTGTGTATCACCCTAGTGTAGTTCTTTAATTTACGCATCTCTTCCCTCTTTGCTCTCAAAGAAACAATATTTTAGGTGATACCCAAAGGAAGCCGGCCTTCTCTGGAGGTTCATTTCAGTTATAGGTGACCCACAGCCTTGAGATGATCCCATGTTGCTCTAGAATGCTCAATTTTTTGTAAACTTTGCACAGGGTGTAATTCTAGGTGACAAAAAAGCTAAAGGTAAGTCTCTCTATATTTGAGTTATTGAGAGTTCCAACTATTAGAAATATAATTTTAGGATATTATAATGCAAGTTCAATATCACAAGATAAATTAGTTGGTGAGAGTGTTAATAAAGCATTCAGTTCTCAACTAGTAAAAGGGAAAAATCAGATTCACAATTAGGTTCACATACCACCTAGAGACAAAGGGAAAGAGAAATATAGAACTCAAGTTTCTCAAGTGGATACGCCCTTGATTATGTTCCAGGGGAAAATGGACACTCCTCCATTTCTGATCTGTGTTCATATATTTGGTGAGAACTTGCACAATTGCTTGTTGGATTCAGGTGCTTCTACCAATGTAATGCCTTTTGGTGTTTGTAGAGACTTGGGTATTACTCCTGTTGATTCTCAAAATAAAGTTAATAAATTGGATAGGATTGAGGTTAATTTTGTAGGGGAATTGAACATGATTCATATGCAGGTTGCCTTTGACCCTAGAATTCAGCAAGTTATAAATATGCAAGTGGTAGATATAATCAACGCTTATGGTTTGATTCTCATAAGTGACTTTACTAGGTCCCTAAATGTATATGTATCAACTAATCACTCTCATATGTGGCTTCCTTGAAAAGGAGTGCAAAATCATATCAAGATTGAAAGAGAACCTAGAATGAAATATATGATCACAGAATATTAGAATAATTCTATTGAAATATTGATATTAGAGGTGAGTATGGGTAATTACATACTTGTAGCCCCTTTTAAGGAATCTGATGTCGAAGAAATCCTTATGCTACATGCTACACCTATGGATTTCATAGTTGAATCTAGTGGTATGAGAGCTCTGGTGGAACTAGTTGATGAAGACGTTCCTAAAGATCATCAACTTAGCTTATTGGATAATTTCCAAGAATTCATTCAAAAGTGCATTGAAGATCAGATTCAGTTGGGTAGGGAAATGAATTTCAAAGAATCACTTTTTCCAAATTGGTGTAGAGTGCATAACACCTCCCACTCAGAATTGGATTGTTACTTGTGCTAGACTGTAGTAGAACAAGTGCAAAAATGTATCAACCCTATTCCAATAGTAAAAATCAATATTCAAAATATTCAAGAGGATCCTAAAGGGAGGAAAGTGATGCTATCTAAGGAGCCCTCCAATAGTAATAGTGTAAGAGATGTAACAAGGAATTTTGTAGTTGTTGGTTGTTGAATCCTAATATTTGATAGGTCTAAATCGAAGCAAGGAGCTAGGGAAAGATTTTAGTTAATCAGTCCAAAAGGTAAAACTTTTTTTGTTGAACATAGAGTTTAGTTTCATTGTACTAATAATGTAGCAAAATGTGAGGCTTTGATTCATGGGTTGCTCATGGAAATAAAGAAAAAGGTCAAGATCTTGCAATTCTTTGGGGATTCTGAGTTAGTAGTTAAGCAAGTTAGGAGGCAGTACTCATGTCATGAGAGGAGGATGACAATTTATAGGCACAGAGTATGGGAACTTATTGAAGGATTTGATGCCTTCAACATTCAGTTGATACCACGTAATAAGAACCAAACAACATATTCCCTTGCTTAGGTAGCTAGTATGTTACAACCTTTGTCTCTTTCTAGATTAAAGAAATTAATAGTGGAATTGACCCCGATGCCTTGAGTACTCGATAATGTTACCAATTTAAAGGTATTCAAAGATGATAAGCATATTTTTGATTTTATCACAAGTTCATATGTCTTTGATTCTCATATTATTGATGAAATTGAACCTCAAGAAGCAGAGATGGATTTGGAAGGGTTGACTAATTTGAAAACTAATACTATTCCTAGAGGAATGGTGCAGTTAGAAAGAATTTTTTATTTGGATAAGGTCAAATATCAAGAACAAGATGCCAAGAAAGATTCCATTAGTGGAAAATGTGAAACATACAATATGGGAACTCAAGATGATATCAAGAATGTCTTCATTAGAAAAGTATGTACCCCAGAGGAGAGGAAAGGAATAATTGATGCATTGCATACTTACCAAGATGTAATAGCTTGGAGTTATGAAGACTTGAAGAAATATGACACATAAATTATAACTCACACTATCCCTCTGAAGCCAAGAGTAAGACCCTTCAGGCAGAGGCAAAGACTGATTAATGCCTAGAGCCCATAATTCAAAAGGAAGTGTAGAAGTTGTTGTCTGCCAAAATCATATTCCCAGTTAGACATTCAACCTTGGTTGCAAACCTAGTTCCTATGAGAAAAAAAATGGTGAAATCAAACTGTGTGTGGATTTTAGGAACCTTAACAGAGCATCAAAAAAGGACAATTATCTAGTACCCTCGATGGATGAATTACTTCAAATTGTCAATGGATCTTAAATGATGTCTTTTCTAGATGGCTACTCTAGACACAATCAAGTTATGGTACAGTATGAAGATAGGCATAAAACTACTTTCACCACAAAGTGGGGTACTTTCACTTATAGGAGGATTCCTTTTGGTTTGATCAATGCAGGAGCTACATTCTAGAGAACTATGGAAATTTATTTTAAGGATATAATTGGTAAATGCATAATGATTTATATGGATGATTTCACAGTCTTTTCTAAAAAGAGAGGTGATCACATAGCCGATTTATGTAGAGTGTTTTAGAGGTGCAAAGAATTTGGAATATCTCTTAATCCAAAGAAGTGCATCTTTGGAGTTACTAAGTTGAAATTGCTAGGACACATTATCTTAGAGAAAGGCATTACAATTGACCCTAAATGAGTGGAAGCTATACTTAAGATTCAACCACCAGCTAGCAACAAAGAGATGAAGTCATTCTTTGGAAAAATTAATTTTGTAAGGAAGTTTATGATAGGATTTGCAAAAATAGTCAAGCCACTAAACAAAATGTTGAAGCAGGAAGCTAAAGTTGAATGGAGTGCAAAAGCTAAAGAATCATTTGCAGAAATAAAAAGGGTCATTATTGAAGCTCCATTTTTGGTGAGTCCTGATTATGATAAGCCATTCTATATATATTCATTTTCTTCTGACCACTCCTATGTTGGCATGTTGACCCAAAAGTCTTATCAAGAGAATGCACACCACACAACATTTATGAGTGCACCATTGAAAGATGTCAAAATAATGTATCCTAGTGTGGAGAAACAAGCCTATGCCTTGGTAAGAGCTGTGAATAAATGTAGGCATTATATTCTTAGGAACAAGGTCTTTGCAATAGTTCTTGATCCTCTAGTTAAGTTGTTGATGCAAAATGAGCTTGGAGAACATTGAGCAAAGTGGGTGACCATGTTTAAGGAATATGATACTGAGATTCAACCCATGAAGTTTGTAAGAGGGAAAGGGATTGCAAGAACGATGGTAGAAATGGGCCCTGACCTTGCAGCCCAACATTACAATCTTGAAGATGTTTCTCTAGGGGGATGGTATGATGATATCATTCACTATCTCCTAACTCAACAATGTCCTGACCATCTTAATGCAATGTAGAGAAGGGAATTACAATTGAATAGTGATAGTTTCATGCTAAATGGAGTTGTCTTAGACAAAAAGAACCATAAAAGTGTATATTTAAGGTGTTTGGGATAGTAGGAAGCTAAAAGAGTGATAACAGAGTTCCATGATAGATATGGGACATGCCATGGATTTTCACTTTCCACAACAAATCAGATACTGAGAGATGGTTATTATTGTCCCACATTGTTCAAGGACACACACAATCATGTCAAAACTTTCCATGTGTGTCAAACTATAGCAACCATGGGAAAGTATGCAGCTCTTCCAGTTCAACCAGTTTTTGAGGTAAAAAAAATTGCATAGTGGGGAATGGATTTCATAGGTCCAATCAATCCACCTTCTTTTGTAGGCCATAGGTATATTCTCACTATCACTAATTATTTCACATGATGAACTGAGGCTCTTGCATGCAAACAATGTACTTCTGAAGTGGTAATCAATTTCATTGAATCAAGTATTATTAATCACGTTGGATATCCTTTATCTTTAGTTTGTTATAATGGTCCTTCATTTGCATCATTGAAGTTTTCTAATTAGGCCTTTGATCATGGGATTGTAATAAAGTTTGCATCCAATTATTATCCATAAGGTAATGGTTTGGTCGAGTCTTGCAATAAAAAACTCTTAACAGTCATCCGTAAATTATTAGAGAAGAATCCCAAGGATTGGCACACTCAACTTAGATTTTCTCTATGGGAAGATCGTACAAGAAAAAATACTTCCTTAGGGACCTCTCCTTACCATCTTGTCTATGGCCTAGAACCTATATTTCCTATTCAATTGAGGTTCCCCACTTTGTAGTTCATTAATGAATATTAAGATGAAGAGAACAGGTGTGAGGCTAGCCTGGCAAAGCTATTGCACCTTGAAGAAAGAAGAGATGAAGCTTTAGAAAACTTTTCCAAGCATCAGGGCATAGTTAAAAGATGGTTTGATAGGAGAGCCATAGTAAAATCTTTTAAGATCGCTTACTTGGTCCTCTATTAGGATAAAGCACATGACTAAAAAGGGGAGCACGGTAAATTTTACAAGCTTTGGCTTGGCCACTATCAGATTTCAGAGATCCTAGGAGCTAATGCTTTTCACTTGAAAACCCTCACTAGGGAGGATATCCCATTGCCTATCAATGGGTAGTACTTGAAGGATTACTTCCAATCTTGAGTTGTTTACATCTCTTTCCTTGTACATAGTTAGAATAGGTTTTCTTTTCTATTTGCTTTGCTTTCCTTTGCTTTGGTTAGAGTAGGTTTCCTTTTCTACTTTGCTTTTGGTTTGTTTTTGTTTTAGTTAGTTTAGGTTTTATTGTGGTTTGATTTTTATTTTCTCTGCTCTTGCTTTGGAGGATCTCTTATTTTCTTCTAGGTGTGTTGCACTTGCATGACAATCATATTATTATTTGGGATTGTCCTGAATATTTCTTTTACAAACATCAATCTTTTTTCTAGAGTTAGTTGGTGAAAGTCCTCCATTTGGTGTCATATGTATTAATGTTTTGAGTGGATAAGCCAAGGGATTAAGTTAAATATAGAATGTATTTGGGTCTTACATTTTACATAGATCTTTTAAATTCCAAGGTTGCAAGGGGATCTTATGAAGTCTACTTAGGTGAAAAAAATATTATATTCTACTTCAGTGCCACTATGGTTCTCAACCATGAGTGTGAACTTCATTGTTCACAGGTTGAAAGAAAAAGTGAAAAGACAAGAGATATCATTGAAAGAAAGAAAAAATAATAATATATATTGAAAATCAAAAGGATGAACTCAACTTATCAAGGGTATCCAAGTATCTCTACCATGGCTATGGACACCTAGTTGGTAGTAGAGCTATGCTTGGGGGAATCACATTGATAACCTCATCAAGGCTATGGATGCCTGACTGGGAGCGAGGCTCTATCCAGGTTTCTTTTGGAGTTAGAATCTTTATGTAGCTTGGTCAAACCAAATTTGATCCTCATTGCAACCAAGGAAAGTGGGAATGAATCAATATGCCCACACTTTGACCCTAGTACAAGAATGGTTTTCTTATCTCTAAGTTTTGAAACTCTACCAAATTAATGGACCTAATACAAGGACTAAAGCCAAAGATTCTGGGTTCTTGATTCCAATTTGTCACTGAAATGCTCTGGAGCATTTTCCCAACAACAGTTTCCATTTGTTGTGTAGTTTTTTGCACACATGCGCCACTGAAAGTAGGGACCCTCTTTTTCTTTTGTTCCTGGTGTTTTGGCCCTTTGATCTTAAGGATTTACCTTGCTTTGGTATGAGCTTGAATGTTTATCTTACCTACATTTGTGATCCCTCTCTAATATTAATTGAAAAAATCAAGTTTTAGACCCATTTTAGGTTTTTCACTATTCTCGAGAAAATCCTCTCTTGGCAGAATTCCCCAAATACTCTGAAAACCTAGTGTTGGCTACTTTGCACTATGATCTAGAAATTTGGGGACCTCATAGAATTCTGTGTTGGTCAAATTTCTCCAAATATCCATCATCCTATCAGATTCCTGGGTTTTGGTCAAGGTTGTCTTGTCGACTAGCTTAATGCTCGTTTGTACAATTTTTGTGGCAAGTATTTAATCAATTTTGGGTAGTTTTGTGACATTAAGTCTTTATCATTTGCTTTCTATTGACTTGAGGTGCTTAATCTTAAGTACTTGGCTAGATTTGGTGTGTTCAATTTGTGAATTCTTGGATTTGGTGGTGATTTTCTTGGGCATCATTTATTGTTTGCTAAGGTGCTAAAGATTGTTACCTCTCATTGTTGTAATTGAGTCTCACTACATCAATGGTATGTACTCATTGCCCTACTTTTTATTGTTGAATGTGAATGATTATTTGGTGTCTCAAGTGTGCCTAGAATCTAAATTTTTGCATGTTTCAACATTAAACATCTTGAAGCTAGGGTTGCTGGGTTTTGTTAGATTGATGATCTCAAGTGAGTTTGTGAGATTTTCTTTTGGTTTCATCATGAGGTAGCTCACTTGTGTAGGTGATAAGGAACTTTTTGAGAACCTAGAAATTGAGTAAGCTGAGCCCAAGCTTGTCCTGGGTATTCATGGAAAATTTTTAGGGTTTCAAGCTTAGGGCATCACCAATCCCTATCGATTTACTTCAAGATAAGTCTTGAATTTAAAGATTATCTATACGAAGTTCAAATTGAGCTAGTTTCAAGAAAAAAGTCCTCAAATTTGTAATCATTTGATCAAATTGAGTAAAGTCATGAAAAAACATTGACATTCTATATTCCAAGGTCTTCACAAAATTCATTAACTGCCGAAATTCCATAATTTTCCATTTTCTCTTCATTTTCCCAAAATGTGCAATAATCCATAGTTTTTCTTGCTTCATGTATTTTCATTTCTCTAGATTTTCCTAAAATTTCCAAGTTGCCCCTTCATTCTCTTGAAATTCATAGACTGCTATTATTTTCACAAATTTTTGTCTTATGTAGAATCCTCCAAAACTTTGTTGAAAATGAAGAACCGAGAGGTAGCATGGTTTGTTAGTTGGTGATTATGCATTACATGATAAATTTGAGTTATTTAAAGATGTGTCATATTGCCTCTTAGTTAATTATAGTTGATTAAATGATTATTGGAAGATTTTTGTGTTTATTTCACTGAAATCCATCTGGTTGGGAATTTTCTGAAGTTCCTCTCTGGCTTTGGATTATGTGAGAGGATTGAAAACTCGAACCTTCATATCATCAATTCTTATGATTTTTTAGATAGTTTTTTTAATCATGGGACTTATATTGACATTGAATATTCCATTTGTGATTATTTAACTTGGGTTTGATGTGATCTTTATTATGGTTTGTTTGTTGGATGTAGATTGAATCAAGGTAGTCACAAGTGGAACCAAGGGTAGAGTAATGGATACAAGTGTAGAGTGGTCTTCTATTTCTGAGGTAGAAAGAATCAAAATGGATATCAAGAGAGAAATCCCTAATAGAAAGCTAACTTCCATCTGCTCAGAGGTAACTGATACAAATGTTGGGTTATGGGGTTATGAGGAGTTTAAGACAATGATGGTACCACAAAACATTCCTTTGCTAGCTAGAAGAACATTGGAGTCAGGGTTGGCACATGTAGTCAGATTCCCTCCTACAGTGTAGTGTTATGAGTTGGTGCTTTAGTGTGCCAGACACTATGTTAGAGGTACGCAAAGGATAGTTGGTCCTCAAGGAAGAATTGTGGAAAATCTAAATCCTATTTCTATAGCCCAGACCTTTGACATGCCAAAAAGATCTCATGTGGTGGGTTTTGATATGGAAGTGGCTAGGAAGTTCTATGAGGAAGATACCATCAAGTCCCAATAGGTTATCAATTCCTAGCTGGAGAAACCTAAATCCCACTTTTCCAAGCTGCCCAAATAGCTATTCAGAGAAAAATTTAAGAAGGAATACTATGATGCTATCACCCTTCTCAATAGGGTGGTAGGGTTGAAGAGTGTAGGAGTGTTTGAAACTTGGATGTTTCATGTCATTGTGAGGATGGAGCAAAATGTTGATTATCATTAGGTAGGCATTATAAGTGCCATGATTCATGAACAAATGTGTAATGTCCTATAGACGAAGACCTTCACAATGAACTCCTACTTGGTTTATGCACTTGAAAGATTTCATCCATACAAGGGGCTAAGTACAATAGCTATGTTTGGGAAAGATTTAATTTATAAGGTTTATCCATAGCTACACCTGGGTAACTTGACCTATAGGAGGGTGAATAATGCATTCACCATGTGGGTATGTGTAGGATCATCATGGAAAAAATAGGCCCTTAAGTGGCAAAAAATTCAGAAAAATCAGTGTTAGGCAACTTGATGTAAAAATTTAAATAATTATCTATATTATTTCAAAAATATATAAGAATAGAATCTGTAGAAAATTGAATGTATTTTCTAAACTACTAGGTTTATTTAAAAATAAATAAAATCTATTTGGTGAAAATTTGAAATTTCAATGTAGTAGTACTTAAATTTCAGGGAAAAAATAAGTAGGTGTCTTTCTGACCACCCTAACCATAATAAAATGATAATATTTTTTATAATATTTTATATATGTAGAGGACTCGTGTCCGATGTAATGCATATTTTTTTGTAATTTTTTTTCCAAGTAAATAATTAATTATGAATTTTTATTACAAATTTAAAAATATAAAAATCGATGTCGACCACCTTAACTTGGTCAAAACTTCATGGAATTTATTTTTTTATTTTTTTAATCCTATAGTATGTGAAGCATAGAATGTGACTCATGTTTCAGATTCAAAAAATGTGATACCATTTGAAAGTTATAGATGTTTTTCAATCAGCCTATCGATCAGGACTTTACTCATAATTCTAATAGAAAATGAATAATAATTATTTATTAAATTCAAATTAAAGCATAATTTATATTGGTGGAAAGTTGAGAATCTCCTCTAAAAACCCTTTTCATTTTATCAATTATGGGTAAAGAAAAAGTCGTCAGCCACATACCCTACAAATACCCACAATATTGCCACTTTTTGGCCCATCATGATCCTGCACATACCCATGTACATCACTAGGTTGCTCCAAGGTGTAGATCATGTAATAATATCTAACAATGCCAAGGAGTTAATCAAAAGGTATGAGGATTGGTTCATACAGTTTCCTAGATTTTCATTTATAAGGATAGATGGTTGTTAGAGGGCTCCATATAGACTTCCCAGGTATCCTACTAATCACATCATACTTCTAGAAGTCACAAGGGAAATATGTTATTTTGATGCAATTGTGAAAAAGGATAAACATAAGACTTGATTCAGTAGTTATTTTCCTTTGAGGATAGGCACTAGTGAGGCATTCCCTTCTATTAATTCAGCCTTTGCTTCTAAAGAAGAAATGAGTATTCTTGGTTTATCTTTTCATTCCAAGATATCTAGGTTTGATAGGACTGGAGAATCACAAAAGAAGGCCTATAGGGAATACATTCATAAAGATGATATATAGGACTATTGGGCCAATTTCAATGATGAATTTGAGATCAGAAGGAATAATTTTTCTAGGTTCCAATGAACTTAGTCCAACTATATAATGTGAAATCCATTCCAGATCAAGTTGAAGATGATGGGGATTGGACTCAGGGCCATGATTATGAGGCTATGAAAGATAAACCAGTGGGAGAAGTGGAATGGCTAGAAGAAGAGAAAAGAGAAAGAACAAATTATGACTCCAGTGATTAAGTACACAAAGCTATGGCTCAAGCATAAGATGTGGGAACTAGAAAGTGAAGGTGTGCAATGCACCTATGTTCTAATGGGAGACTTGGAGTCTCATTCCACTTCTGAGGAGTTAGTTGAAAGAGATCCTAAGGGTAAGGGAAAGATGAGCTCTCCTTTTAAGATTAAGATTAAATATGTTCAAACTGAGGAAGTATAGGAGGCAGAAAAACAAATAAATCCCATTGCAAAGAAAAGGAAGCACATTTCAAGGAAAAATAAGTCAACAAAAGATAAAGTTCAGAAGGAACATAAAGACGTTAGTGTTTTTGTGCCCAAGAGAAGAAGGATAGTAAGATTGTCACAAAAGGAAGAGGGAAGCTCTAAGGTAGAAGATGAAGTTAGTCCACTAGTAATAAATGTGGAGAGATCGGGAGAAAGAACACAGGTATATACAAGAAGATCTAGAACTCCTACCAAGGATAGTGTGCCAAGGAAGGGTGCACTTTCAGTCACCCCTACTATAGAACATTATATTATTCCTCCTTCTCATGAAGCTCACATGCACCAGGTGAACCAAGTAAATCTGAAGAGGCAAAGGGTCATCAAGATCTAGAAGGAGATGAATTTCAAGAAGGTGAGCTCTATAGTGCTAAGGCAAAAATAGAGAATGTGTTATAGTCTCCTTTGGTGACTTATGAGGATTCAATTCTATGAAGTGAAGAGGATAGACCTGCTTAGAGGGAAGAAATTCTAGTTAGGACTTCATCACTAGGGAATGAAGAAGAAGAGCATGATAAAGGAAAAGACGATAAAGTCAAGGATATTTCTCAGAAATAGGATTTGAGAAAAGACACACCCAAGGATCAACATGATGAAGTTGTACAAAGAAAAGTACAATCAAAATATATTGTTTCGATTTCGTTGGATAAGGAATTAAAGAGTAAAAGATTGTTGTGGATGACACCCATCCCAATTGGGATGAGTGATTGGAAAATATAGGAAAGGGTAAAGGAAAGAAGAAAGCCAGGGTCATCTCCAAGATAGAGAGAGATGAAGCAAATAAAATGGTGGTTCACATTGCTACTCATGTTCCTGATAAGAATAGGGATGATGTAACTAGTATTGATTACAATGTGCAGACTATCAACCTAGGGCATACTTCCATGGAACAAGATATTGAAGTGTATGAAGGCTCTAGTGCTATGATCTTGTGTAGGTTGAGAAAAGAAGTACAAAATAAGTAGGAATTAAAGAATGAAAAAGATAAAGTCAAGAGATATTTGCAAGATTTGATGAAACCCTTGTAGTCCATTAGGTCCTCATCATTTGCTACAAGCTTCCTACCATAAGAAGAAATATCAAAGTTGGAAAGAATGAAAAGCACCACACATGCTACAATTGGTTGGTTACAAGGAGTGCAAACCAAGGGAGATAATACTATCAAGGACATTCTTTCAACTAGAGGAGACACACTGAGATCAATCAATTGGTTAAAGAATGTGGTAGCTTAGGATATGGAATATGTGGATCTCCTATTGCAAAATACTAAAACCATCATGGACTATGCTGAGGAAAAATTAGTAAGTCATGGAATTATTCCGTCCTCCAAAGCTGTAGAACCTTGGGAGTGGTTTGCAGTTTTCCAAATAAGGAAAAAGGTTTTAAAGTAGTTGTATAAATAGGCGAAACAAATTGAGGACACCTTGACTGAAATATACAAGTTCATTTCCTTCTTTGAGGTGATGACAGGAAGAAAGAGATTTGTGACAAAACATCTTAGCTTGGAGCATTTGAGAAGATGGTAGTGGGATGTGTATTCTCCAGTGAATGAGGGCCCATTCATTGAACATCAGTTGGATGATGCAACTACTTACATTGCAGTGATTGATAAATATCAAACTAGTAAGGTAGATTGGGATAAAATGGTAAAATAGTCAAGAGATGATATCAAGTCTATTGAGAGGAGAGCTAGGAATTTACCTATGCCTCCTATGGCCAACTTGGACAAGGTATTTTTTATGGTGTAGAATAAGATGGAGTGTGCTAAGGATAAAGGGGGAAGTAGTTAATGCAATGCTACATCAAAATTTGTACTTCCCCATTATTTCTCTTCTCCTTCACATGCATTGGTCCAGATTATGTTAGAAATCCTAGGCCGACTTGGATGGAGTACATGCATTTAATTCATATTTTACTCTATTTTTAATTCCCCTTGACTAACTTGTCTTGGGCCATTCATTATTGTAAACCCTAGTTAGGCCAACATATCTTGGGGGGTTTCTATAAATATGGTATTTTGCCTCATTTGTAAGGGATGGATAGTTTTGATATTAGAGCGAATTAAGCAGTATAGCAAGAGTTATATTTAGGAGTTAGTATCATTTTCAAGCAAGTGTTGTAACAAGAGACTAGAATTGTTGCTATTGTGGGTGATTTAATGCAAGTAAAAACATTGTGATTTGGTGCCTTGTGTTGAATTTTATCTGGCATGGTTCCTAAGATTCTATCTTTTGAAATTGCTTAAGTTTATTTGATATATGCTAGGTTTAATGTTAGATGATTTGATAATGTTTATGGTTTGATGCTTGAAGTGTTTGCAGCAATCTCTAGTCCATACCTTTTGTAGCTAGCTAACTGTTAGTTACTTTGCAAATTTAACCTAGACTTTTATATTCATAGTGCTTGGTTTAATTTTGAATATTTGTTCATTGCAATTGTAGTAAGGTTGTTTGGGATGAATTTTCATGATCTGAAAATCCTTAATACCTTAGAAGATTGTATTATTTATGTAAGATTGCATATTTATCTGGTTCAAGCAAAAATCAATTTCTGGGGGATTGGTCCATTTCAAGTGTTCATTATTGGCATTGTTAATCTTAGGGTGTGTTAAATTTAGAAGCCTCTTGGAACATTTTTATTTTGCTATTTCTTTTATCATTCAAGTTAAATGTAGGATTGGAAGTATCACCATATTTCTAGATCTAATAAATCTAAGGATTCAGTATTTGTTTGTATTAAGGTCCCTTTGTGATTACCATCAATTTAACATTTATCACTAAGTTGTTTATGCATCATCAAGACCTGACATTAGAGACCTTGGGGTTGTCTCTTGAGGCTTGCTGATAGAGATTTACCTTTCAAGAGAGATAGGATATTATATTCTATCTAAGTTGTTGCTATGTAGAAAAAACCATCAACACACCTTAACCACAATAAAATGATAATATTTTTTAATAAGATTTTAGATATAAGTAGATGACTCATTTATGAATGTGATGCATATTTTCTATAATTTTTTTCCAATTAAATAATTAATTATGATTTTTTTATCATGACTTTTAAAAATATAAAAACTCGTATGTCTAACCACCTTAACTTGGTCAAAACTTCTTGAAATTCAATTTTGTTTTTTTAAATCCTATATGTGAAGCACAAAATGTGACACATGTTTTAGATTCAAAAAATGTGATACCATTTGAAAGTTATAGATATTTTTCAATCTACCTATCAATCAGGACTTTAGTCATAATTCAAATAGAAAATGAATAATAATTATTTATTAAATTCAAAGTAAAGCATAATTTATATTGGTGGAAAGCTAAGAATCTCCTTTAAAAACCCTTTTCATTTCATCAATTTTGGGTTAAAAGAAAGTCATCAACCACATACCCATCATATAGCCACTTTTTGGCCCATCATGATCCTACACATACCCATCATTTCACCTTTTAATTCTTCTCCTCCAAAATTTCCACGTCTCTTCACAAAAGCATAAAATCCTCTATATCTCCCTTACACTCTCACCCCTCATTTTATACATTATATTACATAATGGGACCAGAAACCACCATAATAAATGAAATAACAAATTACCCCCCTTTAAAATTCATTCACAACTCCTTTTGTCCCTTAAGGTTCTTAGATTTGGGTTGGTTAGCTGTAATTTTATCATATAGGCCTATTTTGGTTATTCCTTGGCCTTTACATAGTGTTTAAAACAAATCAATGCTCTAAACTTAATTGAAATTCCACATGCTATAATGGTTTATGATCCTTTTCTAAGAATGAAAGTTAGTGGTTTGACCCCCACTTACCACATTTCAAATAACAAATTACCAAAATTTGTTTGTTAAAAACAACCCACACCCTATATAAAGTATGTGAGCACATATGGCATAATGGCCAACTAGTTGGCTCAATACTGAGTGGTCATGGGTTTGAGTCATACCAACACTTTTTCTTACACCGCCCAAAGGAGACCACCATGGAGGTACCACATGGCACCACTTGATCCAAACATGTGGTAAACTTTGATTCATTGTCGATGACACGTCATCTGCCAACTCAGACTACCAACTTGTTGTACAATCAACTGACTAGACTATATGATCTGCCACATCACTATATGGATGCCACATGTCAAGTTCTAATTGGTCCACATCATCCAACCCTATTGCATGATCATGTTGATGTCATCACTTGTACCATTTGGTCAACTAAGTCAATTGAGAACTTTGACCAGCCATATCTCACACGTACAAGCTCTGTTTTCAACAAAACAAACATTGTTGCAAACATCTTGATGAGCTCTTTGATTGGATACCATTTTTGAAAAAAATAAAAGACAATCAATTTTTTCACCTTCCTAACGGCCTCAAGTGCCAGTTTTGATTGAATTTTGACATGTGATAAATTGAGCATAAAAACTCCTTTTTCACCCAATCAAGCACCATTGGATTCAATTTTATAACCTCATTATGATGATGTTGGTTTCATCATATTTTGAGACTGTAAAATTTTAAGGTCTTTTGGATCCACCTGGATCACAATACCTCCTCAAAAAGTGAATGCACTACCCACTTGATGACTCCAAAATCCTCATTCAGTTATAAGCCCCATGTAAAAATCAAGGAGGCTATATCAAAATTTAGTCTACCCTTAGGGTTTTCCTCCATAAAAAGCTTCCCTAATGTCTCCAACACTACTTTGATAACATCATCATGTGGGAATTTTAGGAAAAAATTCAGCCTAAACTCTATGGCTGGGCCAAAGAACCCTTTCTGCTATAACTTTGTTGTGAACGCAAACATTTCCTCCATTATCGCTCTAAAGTTGTTTTTACTACTTTGTGCCTACCTTCAAACCTACTTCTTGGACATGCATTACTCCTTTTAGTTCCCTTAAAAAGGTTGTCCACCTGTGCCAAACAACTCCTTCCTAATTCAACTCATTTGATCGTCATCAATGAGACTCCTGCCTTTGTTGTCATTACATCATCAACTCATTGGTTGGAAAATGTGCAAGAATTTTCCTTTGAGCTACAAAGGACATTCATCACACCCCATGTATTTATTATTATTACTCCTGCTTTAAAAATTACTTGCTCTCCTTCTCCTCAAGACCTCCTTTGATTTATTAAAAAACCATTATCTTTTTAACCATTTAAACCTCCTACTTACAATTAATATCTAACAACCTTTCTTTACATGGGCTCTCGTGATTGCTTGACCAGTACTACCAAAACTACACACTACCCCAAGGATTTCCATAACCACTTTAATCATCCTCCCCTAAAATCACATGCCTAAAATATTTGAATTTAAATTCACCAATATTATTAAAAGAAACTGCCCACTTTGATAGACAATTTGCCTCTTTATTTCCCAAGCATTGAATATGGCTCACCTAGAAATCTTCAAAAAAATCTAATTCTTTGATAATTTCCCTTTTGTAGTTTTGCAAATTCCAAGCCTTTACAACCATATTTGTAATTTCTTGAGTAATGATCAATGAATCCCCTTCAAGGTGGATTTTTTGAACTCCCATTGATCAATCCATGCCAACAGCTAGCAAGGTTTCCTTGCCTCAACCACATTATTTGTCCCATCTTCTATCTTTTTCACACCAAATGAAATCGTGTTCTCATGAAAATATCTAACTATTGCTCCTACCCCTGATGGACTACGGTTAACATTTGCAACCCCATCAAAATTCACCTTATGCCACCCTTCTAAAGGTTCTTCCTAGCACACTTCTTCAAATCATTCCTTCTTAATGGTTGATGTAGGAGCATCCAGTGGTGTAAGGGCAATCTTGCATCACCCAAAAATAGTTAAATTTCAAGTTTCTCAGTTTTGAGATGTTTTTACATTTTTGGATACCCTTTTTTTCATAATGAAATTCCAAATTTATGGTTTTTATTTTCTATTCCTGGGTTGAAAGATATTGCAATTTTAGTTTCCCAAATTTGCACCTAAAAATCTTTTGAGTTAGATTTGAGGCACTTAGAGTTCTCAAAACGGCCCTAAAACTTGCCAAAATTGGTGTAGAATATTTTGAACACGTTGTTGACTTCGAGACCTTTCCAATGGTTCAAATGGTTCGCGAATTAGAGTCCCAGATCAAAAGTTATGGCCCCAGGAAGTTAGCGCACTTTCTAGAAGATACAATTGCAAATGTTCTTTTGAAATTTGAAGTTCAAGTTGTAATTTTTGGTGTCAAACTGCTTAAACTCAAATTTGAATGTTGTTTTGGCTCCAAACTAAAGAGGAGCTCTATTTATGGGTGGGTTTTTAATTTTTGGGTAGCTTTTTGGGGACAAACTCGCATATTGCAAAAGGGTTATTCTGTAGCTTTCTGTAACTTGCATGTGTTGTAGAACTTGGGGATTTGAGATCCTCTGCATGTAAGAAGCTCCATTTTCTAAATAGTGAAATTATTCTCTTGTTTGTGGGTTATTTTCTATGTTTTCGGCTGGGCCCTCATCAAGTGGTATCAGAGCGAGGTTTTCTTGAGCATGTGGACAGATCGCCGATTGTGAGGTAGTTCGCACCAGGACCATGGTTGTGGGTCAAGGTCAAGAAAGATGCATTTAAGAGTGATTCTTGGTAGGTGTGGTGGTGCTAGAGGTGGTCGAATTAGTAGAAATACTTGTGGAAGAGATGCACTGGCAACCCTCCAGAGACAGATTGATGCATTTGAGAAGAGGGTTAAACCTAAGGGAGGAAAGTGAGGACGAAGGAGGGGAAGAAGGTTCAAATGTAGAAGAGGAAAAAGAAGAAATTGATCAAGACCAAATGTGGAGAATAAGGGCCATTTCAAAGATCAGGAAAAGACCTAGAGAAAAAGTCCCTAGTTATTTCAGAAGTCTTAACCCGGAAGAGTTGATCGACTAGATCAACGAGCTAGAAGAGTATTTTGAGTATGAGGAAATAGAGGACCCAGATTGAGTTAATTTTGCGAAAATGAAGCTAAAGGGCCATGCCAATATTTGGTGGAAAGAGGTCCAGTCAGAAAGAAATCGAAGAGGAAAAGGAAAGATCACTAGATGGGATCGCATGGTAGAGAAACTGAAGAAGCAGTTCATACCAGTGGACTATGAGTTAGATCTATTGAAGAAATTACAAGGGTTGAAGCAAGGAAGAAGATTTGTGAAAGAATATACTAAATATTTTCACAAGATAATCATCAGAACAGGTCACACAAAGGCTAATAAGGAAAAGGTAGCCCGATATCTTAATGGGTTATGATCGAGCATTCAAGAGGAGTTAAGCCTAGTCAGAACGACCACCATTGAGGATGTGTATTAGTTTGCTTTGAAGGTGTAAGAGAAGTTGAACAAAAGATTTGATGCCAAGAAAAAAGGATGAGGAGGTCAAAGTGGAAGGGGTAGTGGAAGACCTTTAGGAAGCTGAAATGATAATGAAAAGAAAAGTGAAGATGTGGATACCAGCCGAAGCCAAAGGAATGACAACTTCTACCACCCTCATGATCAAAATAGTGGTGATCAAAGAGGTAGACCATGAGGGAGATATGGACAAGGATCTGGAAAAGGTGGTTTCAAAGGAACATGTTTCCAGTGTGGTGAAGAAGGGCATCGAGCTTATGAATGTCCACAACACCAAGGAAGGGAAGACAAAAGGCCAAAAGGTCATGGAAGGGTTGCGCATGCAGATGAGGAGGCCCAATCTAAACATTTAGATGATACTAAAAGGGGAGAAGCCCTAGTGATTAGGAAAGCCCTGGTGACTAAAGAAAATGAACTAGAATAGAGGAAGAATTGTTTTGCACAAGGTGCAAGTGTGAAGGAAAATGTTGTGATGTCATTATTGATGGTGGGAGCATCGATAATTTGGTGCCAGAAGAGACGGTCACAAATTTGAAGCTAAAAAGGGAAAGACACCTGCATCCGTATCAGATTTCCTGGCTGCAGAAAGACCATAAATTTTTGGTCAATGAGCAATGCCTAGTAAATTTCAAGATCGGGAGCTACCATGATAAGGCACTCTATGATATCATCCCCATGGATGCATGTCACATGTTGTTGGGGAGGCCGTGATAGTTTGATAGGTGAGCTATACATGATGGCCATGCAAACACTTATTCCTTGGCAAAGGATGGGGTTCGTCACAAGTTGAAACCCCTAGAGGAGACTAAAGAAATGGTATGCAGTAGTGCTAGAATTTGTTATGTACATGGAAGAAAATTTTTAGAAGGTATGAAGCATGAGTGTGTGTGTTATGCATTGATTCCTAGAGTAAGTAGGATAGTGAGAAGGTTCCAGAAGAAGTTTTTGGGATGTTGGATGAGTTTCAAGATATTGTTTCTAATAATGTACCTGAGGGTTTACCACCAAAAAGGAAGATCAGTCATTAGATTGACTTGATTCTTTGAGCCAGTTTGCCAAATAAGGTAGATCATAGAATGACTTTAGCATAAAATGAGGAGTTGAATAGACAAGTTTAGGAGTTGTTGAGAAAGGGTTTGATACGGGAGATTTTGAGTCCATGTGCAGTACTTATAGTACTAGCACCAAAGAAGGATGGGAAGTGGAGGATGTGTACAGATTCCTGAGCCATAAACAAGACAACAATCAAGTACAGATTTCCCCTGCCAAGGATGGATGACCTGATGGACTGTTTGAGTGGAGCTCAGTACTTCACAAAGATTGATCTAATGAGTGGATATCACCAGTTCCAGATTCGAGAGGGAGATGAATGGAAGACTACCTTCAAGACCAAAGAGGGCCTGTAAGAGTGGTTAGTCATGCCTTTTTGGCTAACCAATGAACCAGGAACATTCATGCGGCTCATGAATGAGGTACTAAAAGAATTTCTAGGAAGTTTTGTTATTGCGTATTTAGATGATATTTTGATTTTTAGTAAGACGTTGGATAAGCATCTGATGCATATTCGGGGAGCCTTTGAGAAGTTAAGAGAAGAGAAACTGCTGATTAATTTGAAGATGTGTAGTTTTGTGAAGAGAGAGTTAGTGTACTTGGCATTTGTTGTCTCAGCAGAAGGTCTCAAGATGGACCCAGAGAAGGTGAAGGAAATTCTAGAATGGCCTACTCCAAGAACTACTACTAAGGTGAGATCTTTCCATGGTTTGCCTAGTTTTTATAGAAAGTTCATTACAAACTTCACTAGTATTTGTGGACCCCTGACTGAAACAATGAGAGGGGATAGAAAAGAATTCAAGTGGAGCACTGGAGTGGCAAAATTTTTTGAACTGTTGAAGTAGAAGGTGACAGAGCGACCTATTCTAGCCCTCCCAGATTTCAACAAGGTGTTTTAGGTGGATTGTGATGCCAGTGGTTGTGCCATTGGAGTAGTGTTGAGCCAAGAAGGTAAGCCCATTTCCTATTTCAGTGAAAAGTTAAATGATACCAAGAGAAAGTATTATGTATATGATCAGGAATTTTATGCAATAGTTCAAGCATTAAAGAAATGGAGACATTATTTGTTGCCAAAGGAATTTTTTCTATATACCGATCATCAGGCCTTGTAGTACCTAAATAGTCAGGGAAAATTAAATCAGAGGCATATAAAATGGGTAGAGTTTTTGCATAGTTATACCTTTGTTTTGAAATATAGGAGTGGGAAGTAAAATAGGGTTGCAGATGCCTTAAGTAGGAGACATACATTGATGATAAAGATGTAGATTGAAGTGGTTGGGTTCAATGAACTCAAGACACTATATGCAAAAGATCCTGATTTTGCAGAGGCTTGGAAAGCTTGCAAGGAACCTGTTACAGTGGATAGGACAAGGTGGCTGGATTTCATAATCTAGGATTGGATGTTATTTAAGGGATGTCAATTATGTATCCTGAGGAGTTCCATGAGGGAGAACCTAATAAAGGAGAAGTATAGTGGAGGAATGGTAAGACATTTTTGTTGGGATAAGACCATTTCCATTATCAGTGAGCATTATTATTGGCCTTAGTTGTCACAGGATGTGAAGAAGTTTGTACAAAGCTACAAGGTATGTTAGATGGCTAAAGGAATGAGCTAGAATACAGGCTTATATTAGCCCTTACTTGTACCAGAGAGGCCATGGGAGGATATAAGTATGGACTTTGTTCTTGGTTTGCCAAGGACACAATGAGGGAATGATTTAGTCTTTGTGGTGGTTGATAGGTTTTCAAAGATGGCACATTTCATTCCATGTCAGAAGACCCATGATGCAGTCCACATTGCTGAATTGTTCTTCAAAGAGGTGGTGAGGCTACATGGTCTACCAAAGAGTATTGTTTCAGATCGTGACACCAAGTTTGTGGGGTACTTTTGGAGAACCTTGTGGAAGAAGCTGAAGACAAAGTTGAAGTTCAGTTCTGCACACCATCCACAAATAGATGGGTAGACAGAGGTTGTTAATAGGAGTCTGGGTAACCTACTGAGATGTTTGGTAGGAGATAAACCCAAGGGATGGGACTTGATCTTACCCTAGGTAGAATTTTCTTGCAACAATTCTATCAATAGAAGCACTGGTAGATCACCATTCCAGATTGTGTATGGAGGTAGCCCCAGAACAACTCCGAATTGAGGAAGATGGACCAAGAGAAGAAAATAAGTGTTGAAGCCAAAGATTTTGTAGAGCACATCAAGAATATACATGAGAAGGTACGAAAACACATTAATAAGATGAATATGCAATATAAGGCTAAGGCAGATCAGAAAAGGAGGAATAAGGAGTTTCAAATTGGCGATGAAGTAATGGTCCACTTGAGGAAAGAAAGGTTTCCCATGGGAACTTATAACAAATTGAAGATGAAGAAATTCGGTCCCTATAAGATTTTGAAGAAGCATGATTCAGGGAATGCATATGAGGTAGAGTTTCCTGATGGAATCAACATTTTACCTTGTGTTCAACATTTTAGATTTGACAGAGTATCATGAAGGTGGAACAGGGGAAGCACCAGCAATAGGGCAGTATGGCATTCTAGCACCTACTTCAGAAAGGGAGGAGATTGAAGCAATCTTGGATAGTCATGTGGGAAGGAGTATCAGAAACAGATGAAGAATATCTGGTGAAATGGAGAGGCCTGGAAAGATTCAACCTAGCTATCTAATAATGGTTGACTTGTTGGGTTTTCCTCAACCATCTGAGATGTGACGAGGTCACTTCTCAAATTACCCTGGTTGTTTGATGCAGGAGCATCCAGTGGTGTAAGGGAAATCTTGCATCACCCAAAAATAGTTAAATTTCAAGTTTCTCAATTTTTAAATGTTTTTACATTTTTGGATACACTTTTCATAATACTAAAATTACCAGTTTATGGTTTTTATTTTCTATTCTTGGGTTGAAAGATATTGCAGTTTTAGTTTCCCAGATTTGCACCTAAAAATCTTCTGAGTTAGATTTGAGGCACTTAGATTTCCCAAAACAGCCCCCAAACTTGCCAAAATTAGCATAGCAGATTTCAAGCATGTTATTGACTTTGAGACCTTTCCAACGGTTCAAACGGTTCACAAATTGGAGTCCCGGATCAAAAGTTATGGCCTTGAGAAATTATCGTACTTTCTAGAAGATACAATTGCAAATGTTCTTTTGAAATTTGAACTTCAAGTTGTAATTTTCGGCGTCAAACCACCTAAACTCAAATTTGAATGTTGGTTTGGGTCCAAACTAAAGAGGAGTTCTATTTATGGGTGGGTTTCTAATTTTTGGGTAGCTTTTTGGGGACAAGCTCGCATATTATGAAAGGGTTATTCTGTAGCTTTCTGTAACTTGCATGTGTTGTAGAACTTGGGGATTTGAGATCCTCTGCATGTAAGAAGCTCCATTTTCTGAATAATAAAATTATTCTCTTGTTTGTGGGTTATTTTCTAAGTCTTGGGTTGTGCCCTCATCAATGGTTGACTCCTCTTCCCCCTTGGCTGACCTTATCCTTATTCCTAGCCAAGCTTTTTGGATTCTACTACCTTCCAATGAATAAGAGATTCTTAGATCATGTGACTATGAAGTTGTTGTTCCTACAAATTCTTCTATCATGTGATAAATTCTGCTTAGTAGCCTACTCTGAGATTCCTTTTTATCCAAAAAGATCCTCTTATTTCACTCTTTCCAAATCTCCCAAACCACAATGGAAAGGTTAATTATCCATATACTTGACGGTAAATATTTTTTATTAAATGAAGGATTTCCCTCAAAGACCTCTTTTAGTGTCTTCTGAAGAGGTCCTTACCATCCCAATTTCAACTTCAGGCTCTCCCAACACCCTACTGCTACATTGCATTGAAGAAGCAAATGACCTACTGATTCCTCAATAGCATCACACATTTTGTTGGGCCTGCAAAACCAAGTCTCTTTCTCCTCTCTCCTATTAAAATTCTTCCCCTCACTACTAGCCAAGAAAAGGTACCCACTTTTGGTAAAAAATCGTTATTCTAACAAAGGTTCTTAGCCCAAAAAAAATCACCTTCTAGATTATATAATAACTGATAACCAATTTTAACTAAGTAATTCCCATTCATAGACCCACCCCAGACCACTTTGTCCTCATTTTCTAATAAGAGCACTTTCTTGTCCTAAAAAATAACTTTCATCCTCTCAACTTGTTGATTTGATAAACCCTCTCCACTAACCTCCTTCCAAACCCATTCTTGGCCAAGGATGCCCTATTTTAGTTCAACATAATCTCGCACCTTATCACCCCATCTTTGTGAAAAGAGTAGCCTAAGATCTACAAGTCAGTATTTTCTCACAATATTGGCAAACCATCCCATAAATCATCCCAAAATTTTTCTTTGAGACCTTTACCTATTTGCCATGAGATATGATTAAATAATAATTGGCTTGCATGAGACAATAAAATTCCAAATGATTGAACCTTTAGGAAGGTTTCAAATAGTTAGGATCCTATGGTCATTTGATGAGTCAAGATCATTTTTCTTCATTATTTTCACCCATAATAGCTCTGGATTTGAGTATATGCTCCAGACCAGATTTGCACCAAATGGATTTGTCTTGCACTTGGTTTTTAAGAAAAAAATAATTTTGTATCATGTCTAGGAATATGATGATATTTTAAGAAAAAATATTTCAAATTAAAGTTTGGTGGTAAAGGTTTACTTGTGTCAATATGCCTAATTGTACGGAGCTGAATTAGGTTCTTATAGTAGTGTAGAAAAATTACTCTTTTAAATTTTCACACTATGTTTGGGTCCCTTAATTAACTAGACTTAATTAAGATTCTAATGACCTAAATTATGCATTCATAAGCCTTATTATTCCTATTTTTTGAAAGGGAACTTGAAATTAAATGAATGCTAAAATTATTTTAAACAACTTGGAAATTATGTGTCTTTGATTTGGGTCCTAGGACCTATTGAAAGAATGAAGGAACCCTCTATTATGTTGTCATGTTGCCATTGATGCCAACAATGTTTGTTGTCAATAATACCTGATCCATTAAAATAGTTTTTGTGTTATCTTGATTCAATATTTTGGTCTAGATTTTCTCCTATTTTAAGATCAACTTAGGTGGTTATAGTATGATGTTTGGTACTATTTAATAACCTATGTTCAAGGTTTGAACAATTTTGGTCAATCTTTAGCTAGAAGTTTCAAAAACTATATTTTGGCTTATACTATACAAGTTGATAAATGTTATTTGGTCTGTGTTCCTCTAATGGTTAGTTTCAAACTCTACAAATTTTGAAGAAGGTTTACAAGTGTTAGCACTACATATACTCCAAATGGAGAATGCTCATATGCTTACATGGATGATCAATGTTGGATGGATTGGGCTATTTTATGGATTGAGTCTATTCCCTAGTTGACCCAATGCTTGAAGGTATGCTATGAGGGTATGTGCAAGATCATCATGGAAAAGATAGTCCCTTAAGTGGCAATAAAATTTAGAAAAATTAGAGTTAGGAAACTTGAGGTAAAATTTTTAATAAGTTATCTATATTATTTCAAAAATATGCAAGAATAGAATCTATAGCAAATTGAATCTACTTTTTAACTACTAGGTTTATTTATAAAAAATTCTATTTGGTGAAAAATTGAAATTTCAATGCAATAGCACTAAAATTTCAGGGAAAAAATAAGTAGGTGTTTATCTAACCACCCTAACCACAATCAAATTATAATATTTTTTATAATATTTTAGATATAAGTAGAGGACTCATGTCTCGATGTGATGCATATTTTTTTATAAATTTTTTTCATGTAAATAATTAATTTTCAATTTTTTATTACAACTTTTAAAAAATATAAAATCTTGTATGTCTGACCACCTTAACTTGGTCAAAACTTCATGAATTTTTTGTTTTGGTCATATAGTATGTGAAGCATAGAATGTGATGCATGTTTTCAATTCAAAAAATGTGATACCATTTGAAAGCTATAGATGTTTTCCAACTAGCCTATCAATCAGTACTTTCATCATAATTCAAATAGAAAATGAATAATAATTATTTATTAAATTCAAAGTAAAGCATAATTTATTTTGGTGGAAATTTGAGAATCTCCTTTAAAAATCCTTTTCATTTCATCAATTTTGGGTAAAAAAAAGTTACCAACCACATACCCATCATATTGCCACTTTTTGGCCCATCCTGATCCCCACATGCCCAAGAAGATTAATATGTGTTGTGAATGTCAAGGGGATCTATTTTAGATCCGTGTTGACCTTAATTCAAGCTTTGCATGTCTATTTTTGAGTGTGAAAAGTTTGTTTCAATGTATGAAGCCAAAAAAGTATTTTGAATTGAATTGGGGCTACATCTAATTAGGCTGACCTAATAGGTGTATGTGGAAGGAATAAGGCATATATATGAAATAGCTTGGTGCCACAAAGATGAGGAGAATCATGGTACAAAATATATGATGTGTGTGTGAGATCTAATTTCATTTCTACTTGTGAATTCATATGTGCAAAGTCAAAATAATTGTAGAATTGAAGTATATGTTGAGCGACTATAGAGAAGAGTAGTGTTTTACATTCAGAACTGAATTTAGTACAAGGAAGGTGAATTTTATATCAATTCACACCTTGGCTATGTAGCCATTTTTTTGGGTAGCTATTTTCAGGTTGTGTGCCTTTTTAAGGACAATGAGTCTTGGAGTAAGCCCTGTAATATCTTATAACTGGTTATAATATATTGAGTTAATCCTCACCATGGTTTTTCACTCATTGGGTTTTCCACATAAAAATCCTCGTGTTCTTGTATTATGTTTTGTTGTGATATTCTTCATGTACTATTTCACTATTGTAGTTGAATATGTTTTGATAATTGGTTGGATTATGATTAATTGGTTTAATAGAATACAAGTTCACCCTCCCCTCATAATATTTTGGGTGTTCAATAGAACCCATTCACCCAAGGGAAAATGGGTCCTCCTTCAATTCCAAGACCCAATTTTAAAATATGTTTTTAGAAGCATTTTAATTATTCAAATTCAAGTTTCAATTGTTAGCTTTTGGAATCTAAATACCTATAAATAGATAGTTATTTTATCAATTCAAAACATTCAGCATTAAGGAAATTTTCACAATGAAAAATATCATTGTTAAGAGCATTGAAGATTAGATTTATCAGTCATCTATAGTAGCAATCAAAATCATATCATCATGTCAAATTTTATGCATCTTCATGTCATGTTTTCGAGCTAACATTGTGATATAGGTTTCAAGCATTCAAACATCAAATCAAGTCTCAAATCAGGAATCCAATAAAGCTAATCCATGCAATATCCATGCCTTAGATTGATGTGTTAGAATTCAATCCTTTAAGGGCAGCCACTAAGGGTTTGGTGAGTTGTGACATAACATTGTTCATTCATAAAATTCCTTTCATTTATCACTATTTCATTATCAAGGTTTAATTACCAAATGAGTTTTGACTAAGGAAAACCCCTATTCACCCAAAAGAAAACATTTTTTTCCCTCTCTTTGTGTGTTTAGAATTGCATGTGAAGGACTAAAATTGGATCAAAACTACAATTTTGTAAAGTTGTAAAATTTGTCATCAATGTTTTCAATCTACAAACACTCACCTACAAAATTTATTTTTGACTTTATGATAGTGGAATCTAGAGAAATTAGGAGCTAAGATCTGAGATCAGAGGATGGTGAAATAATATTTTGGACCCTTCTATAGAGACACATTCACCCTAGCATGAATTTTTCCTTGCAAGAAACTCAATACCCATTTTTGGAGCCTAGTACACCTCATTCTACCATTCTTAGATCTTCCTAAAAGTTGTAAATTTATGTTTGTTCTATCCTTAATTTCTTCATTTCAAGTTTTGCATCACATATTTGAGCTCATTAGGTATTTTACTTTTATCTCGTAAAAGTGTGTTTCAATCAATTTATGTCATAAGGAAACATCAAATCCTCCTAATAGTTGGGTATGTGTAGGATCATGATAGGCCAAAAAGTGGCGATATGATGGGTATGTGTAGGGTACTGGCTAACGACTTTTTTTACCAAAAATTGATGAAATGAAAAGGGGTTTTAAAGGATATTCTTAGCTTTCCACCAATATAAATTATGCTATACTTTGAATTTAATAAATAATTATTATTCATTTTCTATTTGAATTACAAAAAATGTCATAATTGATAGATTGATTGAAAAAGATCCATAGCTTTCAAAGGGTATTAGATTTTTTTAATCCAAAACATGCTTCATGTACTATTGGATTAGAAAAAATGAATTTCATAAAGTTTTGACCAATTTAAGGTGGGAAAACATACGAGTTTTTATATTTTTAAAAGTTGTAATAAAAAATTTATAATTAATTATTTACTTGAAAAAACATTACAGAAAAATATGCATCACATCGGGACATGAGTCCTCTACTTATATCTAAAATATTATTAAAAAATATTATCATTTTATTGTGGTTAGTGTGGTTAGAAAGACACCTACTTATTTTTTCCCTGAAATTTAAGTACTATTGCATTAGAATTTCAATTTTTCATTAAATAAATTAAAAAAAAAAAAAACCTAGTAGTTTAGAAACTACATTCATTTTGCTATAGATTCTATTCTTACATATTTTTTGAAATAATGTAGATAACTTATTCAAATTTTTACATCAATTTACCTTTGATTTTTCTAATTTTTTTGCCACTTAAATGCCTATTTTTTCCATGATGATCCTACACATACCCAGTTGACTCACCTCAAGGTTAAAATTCAATATTATCCTTGGTAGATCTATTTTTCTAGTTAAATTAGGGAAAAATGAGGGTGTCCTAGATCCTAAAATAGGGTTGGCTCACCTCAAGGTTTAAACTCAATTCTATCCCTTTGTGATCTTCTCTCTTTCTAATGAAATTTTAGAGAAAGGAAAGTATAGATCCTATTGTTCTAGATACCTGGGACATAGGATCCTTTTTCCTTTCTTTCATTTTTTTATCCTAACATTCTTACACAATAAGCTTTCTAATTTGGTAGTCCTTCAAAACCCTAGATCTAGAATTTCCATTAGTTCACATTGCATCTCATTTAGGGTTTCACAATTGAATTAGCTTGCATTGCATTTTGGGTTTTAAAATTACATTTTGCAACCTTTAAAGTCTCAAAAATCTAGAAAATTGCATACATAATATGTTATTTTGCATAGTAGTCACATACTAGTGTCTTCCAAATCTTTTACATCCAAAAATCTAGTCAATATTGCATTCAAATAGTTGTCATCTTTGTTCACTATTTCTCATTTCTTTTCCTCACATTGAGATAGTAAAATCTAGAAAATTTGTCACAACAACCACATTCTACAACCTGAAACAAAAAACACAAACACTAGCTCAAACAATGAATTTTTCATTTTTTAGAACTCTGAGCAAGGACTCATTAGCCTTTGGGTGAATCTATCCTTGCATAGGTATCCTAAAAAACCTCTGCATGTATTATTGTATCTGTTTTGACTTCCTATTTCTACTATTAAAACATTGAAATTCCAAAAAAGTTTTATTGCATGCACAAGAAAAGTGTCATTTTGTTTGATTTTCTAGAAAATTGGGAAAATATTTGTTGCATTAAAAATAATTAGATCTGTAGGATAATTGTTCACATTTTCTAGAGCATTCAATAATTTGGGTAGTTATTTTTCATTTTTGCACAAATTCATACATCGCATAGTAATCTAGTCATGTTAGATCTCTATCTATGAGAACATTGTATACATACCAAGCTATTTAGTTATGATTAATTTTAAATGTTAGATGAAGCCCTTGAGGATTTCATATCACCCAAAACATCCACTAAATCTTGGGTGCAAGAGGATACAATCATAAAGAATCATGACAATCCTTGTTTTTCTTCTCCCAATACCTCTCATACTTATGATGAAGGTATGTTGGTGTTAGAAGACCTAATTATTGGGCATCATGAGAATATTGTTTACCTATTATGGAAGATATGGTAGTAAAAGAAGATGATATAATTGATATATTTCTCTCAACAAGTAGTAAGATGGATGACATAGATGAAGATGTTAAGTTCGCATTAGATTTCCCCTCAATGAAAGGCCATCTACGTAACTCAATTAAGGTTATGAATGCACAAATTGAATCTCCTTTAATTTGTGAGCCTCAAAAGTCACCTCACATTATTAGACCTCCAATACCTCCTGGTGTTATCTTAAACTTTACAATGAAACATTGTAGTAATAATGTGTCACAACAACCAAGTTATCACATAATTTATCACACATATAACATTCCTTAGCATAGTGGTAAAGAGTATGATCTTATTGAGAACCTTTTTCATACTCTCATAAACATCTCCCTTTGGGATTTGATTCAAACATCACCTACAAGGATTCTCCAAGAAGTTTTGTAGAAGAATGATATGTAATCTCCTATTAAATTGAATGATGTAGTAACCCCATTTGATTATATGTAAGTGGAAAATTTGGATATCACATTCCATCAACATGACTTACCCTCACTTGAGATCCAAAATAAATATGAGGCCTTAATGATAAAGGTGATCATTAATGAAATTGCAGCTAGGAACACCCTCATAGACAATGGAGTAGTTCTTAATGTTTGTAGTATTTATTTCCTTGATAATTTTTTTGTGGACAAGAAATTTATTCAACTCAATGATGTTAATATTCATGGCTTTGACAATGTTAATAGGAAACCATTATGAATAATCACATTATCCATTGAGGTTGGACCTTTAATTTTTCCTACCCCTATCCATATTATGCCAAGACCTCTTCCATTCAACCTTCTCCTAGGGATACCATGCATTCATGCCGTGAAAGGAGTCTCATCTACTCTTCACAATGAGATGAAGCTTTAATATAATAACAAGATATACATAGTTTAACCAAATGAACAAAGCTATAATTCAAAATTTCAACATGATCATGACACTTCCAACTCTCTTCATACTTTGATTCCATCTTCAAAATTATAACCTATACAAGTTGATGGTAATCCTAATTATCTTTAACCTACAACAAAACTCTCATATGATGAGTGGGGCAGTGAGATTTTACACCTTATTTCAAAGGGGAGTCTCAAATCTTGTCCTTAAGGTCCAAATAGTCAAATACAAATGATTCATCTTCAAACACATGGTTTAGGGATGATTGGGGTTGATTAGGTTTTACACCCTCCTTTATGGGAGAGTAAAAAATATCACAATCTACACCTAAATGTTATTGTGTTTTATTTTCTCAACTTGGTTCTACATCAACAACATCACCCCATGGTGGTGATGGAGTCTCTACAACTCACATACCTCATGAGAGGAGAAAAAGTACCTTTAAAAAACTTAAAAAGGATTTGTGTGCTCATGAAGAAGTGAATCCTTGTAAGAAGCATAAAACCTTTTCATTTGAGTTGGAAGCATGTTATGGTTTTAGATATAAAATCCTTTCTAAGCATAATTATAATGAAAAAATGGAACAAAATAATAGAAATTAAGTGAAATATATGCCATACTTTTCCAAGTAGGGTCTAAGTTTCCAATTTTTATTTTCATCTTCATCTAATGCCTTATCATCTACTATGTGTATGACATCATGTGTTGAGAAAGAAATGTCCCCTACTATTGATCAATAGACCATCTTGTTGAGGATTCTAAAATCCCACTTGATTACTCTTCCTCCAAGAACATGAAAGAAATTTTATAACAAAATCTCATTTTGTGCATATCATTGAGTACATAGTCATTTTACCAATGCATGTAAGGATTTTAGCAATAAAATTCAACATATTAAGGATTATGGTGCTATCCCTTGTATTGATGCACCTACTTCCTCTAATTGATAATAATTTTCATCCTATCATTTTACTCATCACTATGTGGCATTGGTAGCTTTATGTGTAATTGTTCATGTTTCACTTTAGGATCCTATTCTAACACATTTGAATAGGATTACTTTGCATTATTAGAGACCTTAATCTTAGACACACTTAAGGTTAGGATTATACACACATTTAATGTTTCAAATTCTCATTCATAATCAAGGTTTATTTATCAAACTTGGGGTTTGAATGAGGAAAAAAATTATCCACCAACAAGCTTCAATTTTTTTTTTGCAAATTATTAGTAGATCTAGATCTAAAAGTGGGAGTTTCAAGTTGTAAGAAAGGAGTGCAGATCTGGAACTTCGAGATCAAGTTTAGATTTTTCTAGAAGATCCTACCAAGACCCATTCACCACTTGGAAAATGATTCTCTATTAGAGTTTGAGGAATAGTATATTTTCACTATGTACAAGCTACATTTCTAGATTCAGAGTTCCCTAGATAGGTGCACTAGGACCCATTTTCCACCTAGAAAATGAGTCCCTAATAGAGTGGCAGAAACAATAGATTTTGACCAGCTATATAGCATTCCCTGTTCTTATTTTTTCTAGAAAATTTATTGTTTCTCTCTATTTTATGATAGGTTTGTCCATTGTATTTGTTAGACCTAGAATTAGGGTTGATTTTCTAGTCCAAGTTCTTCTCCCCAAAGTGTATTTTAACTCACCACCTCATCCTTGTATAAAGGGAGAAGTTGCAAGATCCCCAAATCTTGACTTGGCTTACCTTTTGGTTTGATAGCCATTTCAAGGTCTTGAGATCTTATTTATTGAATAAAATAATAGAAAAGAGTGTTAGATATCATGGCCCCATTTTTCTATGTTTCATTTTGATGAACCGGACCCCTTTAAACATCTTAATTTTTGATTTCTAGTGCATTAAAACCATAGATCTTAGTTTGCATTAGATTTAGGATTCTTTCATTTTACATTAGTGAACATTACATTTAGGATAAATTTGCATGTTTGCATTTCTTATATTCACAAATTTTTTTTAGAAAAGGTACATAATATTTTATTTTGTTTTATATTTTGTTAACATTTAAATCATCATTCAAACATTAATATTCAAATTAAATACTAAATATAGTCACATTATTTATCATTTAACCTTGGTAAATATTGGATTTAGTCTTGAAATATGGTAAATTTGTTACAAAATTGACTATTATAGACTTGGGACCGCAAACACATAGGATTAATTTTTAAAAATAGAAATAAAATTTAGAAATCCCTAATCTAGGACCTATATACATTTGTTTAGTAAAGTTTCTTAGTTTTTTATGGTGTTTGATTTGCATTTTGATTCTTGTTATCATCCCCAATCTAGGACCCATTTTCCATAGGGCGAATGAGTAGCTATACACATTGTAACAACAAAAATTCTAAGTTATTTTTAGTTTCTAATAAAAATTTATGTTTTTGTTCTCAGATGTGAGAAGTAGTTGTTTGAAATGGATTGTATTTACATTCAATTTCTTGTTCATTTAGATAGATCTTGCAACATTGAGAAAAAGGATTTCTTGTATATTTTAGTTAAAAGTAGCATTAAACTTCTATATTTTCAGAATTATTGCATCATTAGATAATTTTGTTTATATTGTTCAATCATTGGAAAACAAAACAAATTACAAAAAATCAAAAATATCAAACAAGACCCTTGGAGAAAGCATAGTTATTTGATTATTACAAATCCCTTTTTCACAATTAACCTATCCCTTAGGACCTTTAATAGTGATGACTTTGATATGTTAGATGAATTCCTTAAGGACTAAATCTCACAAGGTTCATCTACTAAGGATTTTTATGAAAAATCAAAAAATAAAGATGTTAATGCAATCACACCACAACTTATCATTTACCCTCCCTTGCAAAAACCTCATGTTCAAAACAAACTTGTGCTTATCCTTGAACCACCTAGAAACAAGCCTTCACTTGATGATAACAATGCTTCATAACAAAAAGGTTATAATACCATTACACATACCTATAATACAAGGAATAATAGGAAATAATAAACAACTCATGTTTCATTACCTTTTCCTCAACGTATCTTTCCTACCACTCCTTGTTTACCCATAAATAATGGGAAGGAATTTAATCTTGTTGAACAACTTAAGAATACTCCTACTAAGACATACCTATGAGATCTTATTCAAGCCTCACCAAATTACAATAGTATGCTTCAAACGACCTTGCAACAAGTTATGATTCCTCCTAGTATGGTTCAAACAATGTGGTAGCACTAGTTCAAGGAATGAATGACACAAATTTAGACATTGTTTTTCACCAAAGAGAGTTACCTCCTTAGAAATTCAAAAGCAACATGATGCCTTCATGATCATAGTCAATTTTAATCAAATTACAATAAAACAAACCCTTGTTGACAATGGTTTGACCCTTAATGTGTGTAGTGTGAACCTTTTGGAAAAGATTGACATGGATAGTAGTGACATTAAACTTGATTCGTTATCTATCCATGGATTTGACAATATAGGAAAATAGCTAGATGTATTCACTATACTACATATTAAAGTTGGGAAAGTAACATTAGAAGCTCTAATCAATGTTATGCCTCATGATATTTCTTACAATCTCCATTTAGGGAGACCTTGGATTCATGAAATGAATGGAATTCCTTCTACCCTACACCACATAATAAAATATGTCTATAACAATGGAATTTACACACTAAAAGTTGACCCTGAACCTGAAAGTTATTTTATTGTTGAGAAAGGACAATATCCATTGGAAGCATTAAAATTAGCTACAAAAGTGGAAGTTACGAAGGAAGAAGAACATGAGACAAATATTGATGAGGTTACTAAGTTACTCGAAGATAATTGTGGCTCCTTAGATTTCACACCACTATTCATGGGAGAATATAAAATTGCAATAGAAACTAAAAATAAAAAATAACCAATTGTAATGTCTACACAAAATTTGAAAGAATACATACAACCATCTACCTCATCTACTTTAGAAGAAAGAACAAGTTGTACAACATACATTGATGAGATAGACTACCAACAACCATCAAACCCAAAGGAAATGGAGATACTTTATGGAAGAGGTTATGAGCTTGTAAAACAACTTGATTATAGTGGAAAAGGATGTTGAAGGAAAAAAAAGGCATATGTATTCCTATAGAGCCTAACACAAAAGAAACAAAAAGTGGTTTGGGGTATAAACCTTCCAAGGTAATGTAAGAAATGAAAAGACCCTCACTCAACATCAACATTGTCATTTGTAATACTAATAAAACAACTCACTTTCAAGTATCTTGAATTGATTGATGTGACTTGTGAAGAATCACTAGAATATTTTGACTTGATAATGAAGCATTGAAATAAATGTTAGGAGTTTATGAAAATTCATTTACTCCTAAAATAAAATGGGTTACATGTGTTATGGTTAGTACTAAAAAAGCATATGAAAAGAAGGAAAGTAATGAAAGTGACAAGGACAAAGAAGAATATAATCCTAAAATTTTGAAACAAAATACACTTCCCTTGGGAAATACAATCAACATACCAATGGACACAAATAAGGAGGAAAAAGTGATTAAAATAAGAAAGTTACTTGATGAAGATAAACAAGAAGACCATGCAACTTTACTTCATGATTTTCCTAAACAATTTGCTTGTACTTATTCAAATATGTCAAGAATTGATGCTAAGATAGTGACACACAACATAGTCCTTGCATAGGATGCTAAAATATTAAGACAAAAGATACAAAACATGAATCCTAAGATTTATTTATTGGTTAAGGTTGAGATTGAGAAACTCCTTGAAGCTAGTTTTATATGATCTATTGATTATTCTCCTTGGGTCTTAAACATTGTCACGGTTATGAAACCTAACAATCATATTAGGATGTGTACAAACTTTCATGATTTGAATAAAGCCACTTTAAAATACCATTTTCCCCTTCCTAATATTGACATGATAGTAGACTCAACTATGGGACATGCTTTGTTGTCATTCATGAATGGATTTTTTGGATACAATCAAATATTTATTAACCCTCAAGATCAATAAAAGACAACATTTACTACAGCTTGGGGAACATTTTGTTGGGTAGTTATGCATTTTGGATGCAAGTGCAAGATATCAAAGAGTTCTAGCATTGATATTTCATGCTTACATACTCTAGAAGACTATGTTGAGGATATTCTAGCTAAATCTTTAACTCAACAACTCAATGTGAATATTCTTCGAAAAATATTTGAGTGAATGCAAAAATATAACATGAGATTGAACCCATGAAAGTGTGTCTTTGGTGTGGATAGTGGAAAATTTTTAGGTTTTATAGTGTCTCACAAAGGCATTGAGTTGGACACGAAGAAAAATGATGCTATAATTAACATGCCACCTCCTAGAAATATTTCTCAAATATGTACTTTATAAGGAAGAATTCAAGATATTTATCATTTTGTAGCATCCTTAGTGGATCAAACATTACCCTTTACCCAAATACTTAAGAAAGAGGTTCAATTTATTGGAATGAGGATTGTAAATAATTTTTTGAAAGTTTGAAATATTTTCTTGCTACTCCACCTATTTTATAGCTTGTTATGCTAGACAAACCATTCATCCTTTATATAGTAGTATCGACCCATGCTCTTGCAACATTTTTGGCTCAAGACAAAAGTGGTAAAGAACATATTGGCTATTACTTTAACAAAACTTCAATTTATTACGAGACACCATAAACACCAATAGAAAAATAGTGTTTGGCTCTCGTATTTGCTACTATAGATTTATTAGGATGCTTACCTAAGTTGGTTATGTTATTGAGTGAATTTGATCTTAAGTTTGTCTCTCAAAAGGAAATTAAAGGACAAGCCTTTACTGACCAATTAATTGATGCTCCCTCTCCCCTATCATTTCCTACTATAGACTCATTCCCTAATGAGAATGTGTTGACTATTCAAAAAGACAAAGATACATGGGCATTATATTTTGATGGTTCTAAGTGTCGAACTAGCTCTAGGGTAGGGGTTATATTAACTCCTCCTTCAAGTAAGCTTATTCCATTATATTTTCATTTAAACTTCCTATGTACAAATAAAATTTCAGAGTATAAAGCTTTAATAGATGGCATATGCGCAGTGTTAGCATTAAATGCTAAACACATTTCTATATTTGGCGATTCCCTCCTAATTATTAAATAGATAAATGGTTCATATAAATAAAAGCATAATAATCTCATTTGATATAGAGATCTCTCAATGACACTATCATAAAATTTTGAATCTTATACTATTGACAACATACCACAAAAGGATAAGTGGCATGCAAATGCAATGGAAATAATTGGTTCTCTTGATTCTCCCAAAGATGCTTTTGCTAATTTCACATTTATAGTTCAAATGATCAATAAATTGTTGATAGAGGATAAAATAAAAGAAGTGCTATTGATCAATACTGACAACTCTCACAAATGGTATACAATGATATTCAACTATTTGAAAGATGGTACCTTTCTTAATCCTACAAATAATAATGCTCAAGATATTCTTTAAAAAGTGGCATCTAAGTGTATAATCCTTGTAGGTGTTTTATATTGAAGATAATTTAATGGTATTTTACTTAGATGTCTTAAATAGTCTAAAATCCCTATAGCACTTGAAGAAGCTCATGTTGGTGCTTGTGGGGGAATTTTAGAGGAAGATCATTAGTTAAAAAATTGGTTTATAAAGGATATTATTGGAGACACATGGAACAAGATTTATTTGAGTACATAAAGAAATGCCATAAATTACAAGAACATGGCAATTTGATTCATGCTCCTACTTCCAAGTTTCATTTCCAAGTTCCTATTTGGCCATTCTCAATTTAGGGATTGGATCTTATTAGAAAAATATCACCACCTTCTTCGGTTGTACACACTTTTATCATTACCACAACCAACTATTTCAAAAAATGGGTAGAAGTTATCCCTCTCTATTCCACAATAGTTGATGAAATATGTTGTTTCATATTGGAACATATTATTTCTCTCTTTGGTCTCCACTCTACATTAGTTTCAAACAATAGAACTCGATTTAAGAACAATGACATGAATAAATTCTTGGAAATACTTAATATTCAGTATCACTTTTCAACACCATATTACCCATAATAAAAATAAATAAATAGAATCAACTAACAAGACTATTGAACAAATTACATAAAAGAATAACATAACAAAGATTGGAATACTCAAATAACTTATGTAATATGAGATTATTGTACAAGTGTTAGAAAATCTACTGGAAAAACTTAGTATAACCTTGTTTGTAGTGTTGAATCAATAATTCACTTAGAGTTAGAAATTCCTTCCTTGAGAATTTCTCTTAAATGGATTATTGTTGATAATACTTATAAAGAACAATGATTGCATCAACTTGAAATTCTTGATGAACAACATATCAATACTCCCAAGTATCTTCAAGCTTATTCTAAAAGAATGCAATGTGATTATAATAATAATGTCATCCCTCATGAATTTAATAAAGGTTAATTGGTGTTATATGAAAATCAACGTAATGTCAATGCTCTCTTAAATGAAAAAGGAAAATTTAGCCCTAACTAGTTAAGACCTTATGTCATCAAGGAAAACTATGGAACCAGAGCCTACACAATAACATAAATGGATGGTACACCTCTAAAAGAACCTATCAATGTTGTAAATTTGTGTTAGTACTACCTATATCATTCTCTCTTTTCAATAGTGTGATTAGAGCAATATTGTTAGATTAAGTGGATAATTTCTATTTTATCTCACATCACTTCTTTCTTTGACACATGATAATAGTGTGTGTCTTAGAGTCTAAGGTAATGGTTCAATTGATTTGAATGATTACTTTAGTTTCCATACTATTCAAAACCTTGCGTTTGTTATGTTAATTTAGATCCTTATATGCATTTAATATTATTAGATAATAGGAGTATTTAACTTAACATAGCATACTTAATAACAATGTAACATCTAACATAAACTTAAAATGGCTTAATTAGATCACATACAACATTAAATCATGGAGATATTTATTATATGTTCTTATAAAGAGTATTTGATAAATCACATTAACATTTAATTCAACACAAGATCATAAAAACAAAAACATCCATGCTCATATATATCATCAAAAGTTTAAGTACATATACATCACTGAATACAATTATAGTAAGGTCTCTAACTGTTAGACTCCTCAGGGGATGGTGACCTACATGGCTATTATGATATAGTAGTATGTGATTGTGACTTGCTTGGGGATAACCATGGGCCCTCCAATAATCCCAACAATATCTCCTCTTATACAAATTCCTTGACATGCTCTCTATCTATTGAGTCTCTATCTACCTATACCCTAGCAAGCTCCTCTCATAGCCTCAAGATCTCTACTTGTAGGTCACGTTTTTCCAACTATCATTAGAAGAATGAGATGCTAGGATTGTTGAAAGCTCTACTCAAAGCTAGTCAACATGACTAGTGTCTCTCTTGTATGCTACACCTAATCTCATTACTGACTTGAAAAGGTCTACATGTCACCTTGTGGAAGGTGGGGGCATGTACTCTAGGAGTGTATCATCCTCTTCACATAGCGGAGGCACTATCTTAGTGATCACACTGATAGAACTTGCACCACTCTCACTTGGATCTTTCAAGATATAAATCATAATAATATTAATAAACATCATAATTAGATATAAAGAATATACATAAAAGATAAAATCATAAGAAAATAACATAAATATCAAGTCATCACCTAGATCCGTAGTCTTCTAGTTGGGGTATGACCTTACAATGGTGGTCCCCCTATGTGTTGGAAGTGTGGGTGGTCTACTACTACTATCCTCCCCATGTTTGTGCATGTGGATATTTGATTGGGATATGACATGTGATCTAGTGAATTTAGTAGGGGGTGTCACTTCCCTATCAGGGGCAACTACATCCTCCTTCATCTCATCACTATCCTCAATCATAGACCGGGTCTTGTCCTCCTCATCCCTCTCCTCATCCTTGTACTCATTTCAACCTATAAATATTTCAAGCACACTATCATCATCATTTGTATCCCATCTATCTACTCATCATCTCTATCCTCTCTATGACCTAGAAGAGGTCGGGAATGACCTATAAGATGGTGTATAGGGAAGATTAGAGATGGTTATGTTGTATCCCACCACTCATCATAGGCCTTAGTTATACCTACATCATCATACCTAGAGATTGGGGGCATGTTGTGGTCCTTGTCCTTTGAACAACAAATGTATACATCCTTGATAATGAAATGATGACTATCCCTAAGTCTAGAAGCACTCTATGATAATCACCAGTACATCAGTCTAGTCTATGATGGTACCTAGATGTTTCCAAATTTCCTCATGGCATAATCATAGTACAATGATTTGACTATGTAATTGTGTCTAATTAGAATAAATTAGTCTACTTATAATTTTTGTAGCTCATGCTTGTCATCTACTCACAAGAGAATCTTGAGATATAGTCTCCATTTGATATCATCCTCATCTAATCAATAAACCTAATTTGCTAGTGTAGTATATATCCCCCCTACCATGGTTGTCTCAATGGATATCTGATGTCTTGTGGATAGCCCATGGTTGTTATGGTAGGAAAATTGATCAAATGTGTACATGTGATATGCTTGAAGCACCAAACCTATAAAAGTGTACAATGTACAATGCTTTCAAGCTCTTGGTATATAAATCATCCCAAGTCATAGTACAAATGGGGGAGCATACTATGACACCATGTATAGATGGTCCCCTACTCATCCATGCCCCTAATAATATGTATAATTCCACCATCTAAATGAGCTCCTTAATCATTTGGTACTAATGTGAGCACTATAGTTATGATTAGGACCTATCATAGAAGTGGTGTTTGTGTATGCAGAAGACATTTAAGCTCAATGCATAGACCGATTCTTGAATGATAGATAGGATACTCTAGAAAATAAATAATATCATCTCCCATCTTTCTAAAGTATCTATAATTAGCTAGGTGTACAAGCTCACCTTAGATGGGAATCTATAGGATGTGGTGTACATCCTTTAGAGTCATAGTCATCTCACCCATGGGTAGATGGAAGGTGCATGTGTCCATGTTCCACCTCTCTACTAGGGTAGTAGAAAAGCATCGTGATACCTCATAGGAGGCATGAGGTATACCCAAAATAATCCAACATCCTAAAAAATTCTAATCTCCTCCTCTGATAGTCGAGTGATAGAATCATGGAGGAAACAAAATTCCCTCCCTCTGAGGTTTTGTTAGGCTCGAGGGGGAATTTAAAAAAGAAAAATGCATGAAATAAATCTTAATTTCATCAATTAAATAACATTAGAGTTTCTCTAAGATGTTTTATGACCAATGTGGACACTTGTTCCATTTTTGGATGGGGGTCTTTGACACTTTAGAGAATTTTGAACACTTCATGTCAAAGTGGGAAACTTTGTGCCAGCAAGGGATGCTTTGTGACAAAGAGGGACATTTTGCACCAATCTTTTCCAACATCTTAAAATCACTCTAATTACATGAAAATTATGGAAAATGATGAAAATGATGAAAAAGAAAACATAATCCATTCACCGTCTGTCAAAGTGTGCCTCATGCCACCTCACTATGAATCATGTCCATTCTAGGGGGCTTGTAGGTCCTTCAGCTTGACATCCTCAATCACTCCGCACTAAGGTAATTTGAAAAAAGGTAAATGTAAAATGAATAGTAAAAAGTGTCATTTTCATTAGTATATAGTAAAACCGTAATAAATAAAGATTATTCATTTAGAGGAAATTTCATTCAAATTAGCATATTGAGGGCTAGAGGACTCCATTGCAATGTTATTTATTTCATTAGATTCGTAATTCCACTCCCAATCTCATCATATTTCTATCAATATATGGTATAGTACTTGGAAATACTCTATGATATGACCTAATTAATTCAATGTGGTTTCATATTCACCTTGATTCCACCTCCATAAAGAAAGCAGAATTAGGGGGCATATATCTTTATCACAAGTAAAGATGTATCAACATTAGTTCAAGGAATGATCACTTGTAATTCCTTTACAACCTTGTCTATTAATTCGCTACTCTTTTGATATGTTTCAATGATTTATTTTCTTCTTGATACACTAAACACATCACTTAGGTACAATTTGAGTATATGAGGCATGTTGTATAAATCAACATTGCCCTACTACATGCGCAACAACAACAATTGAGAAGAAACGGCCAATTGAAACTTTAACTATTTAGAAAAAAAACCTTATAAAGGGTTATTGGAGGAGAATTCATCAATTGGATTAGGTAAATACTTGGACTTCTTAGCTTCTTCATTCTTTCCAACATTAGACTTTTCTTCTTCTGCATTTTCTTCTTCTTCACTGGATATTTTATCTTTATCTTTGTCTTTATCTCCTTCATCCTTGTCCTTCTTTCCTTGGTCATCAACTTCTTTTTTATCTTCTTCTTCTTCCTTCTTACCATCATTCTCCCTCTTTATATTCTTTTCATCCCCATTCCTTTTCTCATTGACTATATCATGCTTCTCACCTTCATCAATGTTCTATTTTGCATCTACTAGAGGAGCACATGTCTCCAAGTGACCTTGATTTGTAATCCTCTAATTTATCAGAGGAATAGAAGTATCATCCTTTGTGGTTTCTTTTCTTTTCCTAGTAACATCCCCATCTCAAAAAATTGCTTGCATTGGTTCATATGTATCTAGAGGAATATTATCTAAATTTTCTTTTGTATAAGTAGAACCTATATTTCATCTATTAGATCTTGTCCCTTGTTGGTAGAGGAAATGAGAATCATGTCATACTTTTTTGCAATAAATTAGTAACCTTTCCTTCTATTTCCATCTACATTATGTCAAGTTGATCCTAATTTCTTCCCATTAAGAGTGTGACTATTCTTTTTGTTTTGAACTCTTCACTATGTACTTGGTCTAATGTGTTGAATAACTAAGATACTAAGAGGGGGAGTGAATTAGTATCTTGTTAAAATTATTGAAAAAATACCATCTAATTACTCCAATGCATATAACAATAAATATAAGCAAGAGCATTAATAGAGCATGAAAACACACAAAACATGAACATCAAGATTTTTACATGGAAAACCCAAAATGGGAAAAAATACAATGAAGGTTAGCTCACAATGCAGTATAATGGCTATAAGATATTAGAAAAAGGTGGCTCACTACTAGGATTCACTGTAAAAAAATGGAAGGCTCACTTCCTATAGAGATACAATGACAAAATGGCTTATATCTAGAAAATGAACTAATAAAGTACACCTAACAAGTGTTGGTTTAGTTTCTTTAATGCTCAGTAAACTAAATTAACACACTTCATCATACCTACCTTCTTTTCACACTTCAAAAATATTTCACATCCACAAACTCAAAACTATCCAATATATAAAGTTGATCCATTTGTAAGCATCAATTAGGTTGGCCTAATTAGATACAACCCTTATTCACCAAAAAGATCAACTATCTGATTCAAGCATTTACAAAATATTTCCAAAACAAAATCAAGTGTGTAGCACACTACAACATGTCAACATGGACTTAAGCTAGGTCTCAAATACATCCACAATACAAAATTAATTCACGGTAACACTAACTATCCAATAGGTCAGCAAGAGATAGACCTAATAGCAGAATGCAATCAATTAGAGTAATGCCAACTTGTACGAGCACCTGAACATGAGACATTTTGAACATACATGCTTCCAACATCTAAAATACATTCCCCAAAAACATAAGAAAAGATAATAATCAGTAGAGGATTGCTAACCAAAATATTGGAGGATAGTAACTACATACCAGTTCAGATACTAGTCCATAATATTGAATCAAGTTATGACATGAACTTGCAATTGCAACTCATATAACATGGTAACATCAATGAAAAAAAAAAGCTAAAAAAATAGGGTGTTCTTCATTCTTCCAACAATCTCCCCCTTTGTCATTGATGGAAAGATGTGCCAAAATTTACAAAACTTCCCATGTACAACACTCCTTTCCTTATCAGAACATTCTCTCCACAACATTCTCTCCCCCTTTGACATCAAGGACAAAAGGCGGTCCAAAAAGAAATATAAAAATTGAAAAAAGTTAACTAGATAAAGGCAAGCCTTGAAGCTCTTTGAGAATACCTTGCCATGTTATCTTACCATTCTCCCAACTCTTCTTTGCAAACAATAGCTTTTTTTTCAAGGATTCCAATTCCACTAGACTTTCCTCTACATCATTTGGAGTACTAGGAGTTATATTTATCTTGTCTAATTTCTCTGAATTTTCCAAGGAATTAGCAAATGGGGTGTATTCCATTCTCTCAAGGCCACTGAACTAACCAAATATCTTGATGATATCCTCATTTTGCTTCTAAAGAATAAATGATGTGTCCCTATAAGCAGAGATGGCATTCTATGTTGATCTATCTCTATCCTTAGATACATTGTAGGTACCAGAGACAACAATCAACTGAGACTCAATGGAGTCCATAAGATCCTTAATATTTTGAGTGGCGTCCAACCACTTTAAGCAATGAGAAAAGACAAAATTTTCTTTAGACTCACATGTCTACATAGCTTCTATATTTTTCTCAACATTTGTGTGTGCCAGAGTACACTTGCCATGTAGTGCCAATAGCCTTTTCTCTACCAACTTCTCCTCAACCTCTTACTTTTTCTTCTCACCAATTCTAGAGGCATACTCCTTAAAGGAGTCCAATAAAAATTTCAAATTCTCTACTAGAGTGAGAGATGTATCCATTGAAGTACCAGGAGTGACATCCTGCAATGCTTTATGAGCATAATCAATAAGTTATGTCCCTTTATAGTGAGTTTCAAAAATTTCCCTTCTACTGGATGCATGCAATGCATCCCCTAGCACCAACTTATGAATAGGAGAAATTTTGTCTAAATCCACACTACCTTGAACCATGGGGAGTTGTAGAAGTTTTGGAGGAATCACTAGCTAGAATCTGATTTTCTTAGATAGAGAGCATTTCAAAATATCATCGCCAGAGGAGGATTCTCTAGGAGACCTTAGAGATTCTATAACCTCGCTTTGAATTTCATCATTCTTCCTAACAGATTCCCCATTTTTCTCTTCTTCCTCTACATTTTCTTTTTCCTCTTCCCTCTTCTTATTTTTCTTTCTCTTCTTCTTTTTCATCTTTGTCTCTATTTCCTTCGTCTTCATTACCTTCACCTTCATTTTTATCTTGTTCTCCTTCAACATTATTTTTTTCATCTTCATAATGCTCCAGAGGGTCAACATTATTCTTCTCTAGCTCAACTTTTCCCTCATTCTATTTCTCTATCTCTGAAGGATCATTTCCAATACCTGTATCTAGAGGGATATTTGTATCATTTGTTTATGAAGGAATTCTTGTATCACCTATACCAGAAGGAATTTATTCCTTAACTTTTGAAGGAACTTATTCACCTAACTTGGGTGCAAAACTGGATGGAAGTGCACCAAGTATACCATATTTATTAGCCATACCCCTAATGGCTTCTATCATCTCTTTCCTTATCTTCTTTATCTGCTTTTTGTCCTTTTTCATTGAAGTGTTCACTCTTTTCTTCATCAGGAACATCTTTGAATATATCTTTTTCAAAGTTTCCAAATCATTTGGGGTCAAAGATGACCCAATTTTCTTGAATACATCATTTCTAATATTTTCTTCCAAATCTAAAAGCTTTATTCTCCTTTTCATTAGGGCTACCCACATTTTCTTAGACACATTATTCTGGACATAATCCCAACTGAATTCTAGAGTAATGACATACTGAATAGTAGCTAAAATTTATGTTTTTCTATCTTCTCTTCCAAATTGATCATAATAATATGTTGTAGGATTCAACATATCCTAAAAATGTATCAAGGAATTGAATATTGCATCTAATCTGAAATGGGAACCAAGTCTTACCAAAGAGTCCTTTTGTTCTTCCTAGTTTGAAAAGGCTTCTTTTGACACCTTTGATTTCGTAGATTCCAATTTGGTGTGCACATGAACACCAAATTCTTGTTCTTCATCTTCCTTAGAGGATGACATAATATGTAATCTCTTAGAACCAAATTAGCTTCCTGAGAATCACCTTCACCAAAGGTAAGCTTCCTCTTCTCTTCCTTACCAATTTTTTTGTAGGGTCCTCCTCTTCTTTCTCTTGATCTTTATTGGTGTTGATGTTTTTCTCCCTTGTAGATTTTTCTTTCTTTCCTCTCTTTCTAGGTACCACCAAAGGAGTCTCCTTCCTTTTCCTAGATCTAGTATTAGGTCTAGAAGGAGCCAGGACTTTACATTTGTTAGAAGCACTGGGTTCAATTTTCACTGCAGGAGTTGTAGATGGATTTGAAGGGGCAGTCTTGTCAAATCTCCTTGGTCTTGATGATTCTCCAACTACCTGCTCTCTCATAGATCTATCTTGTGAAATCTTCTCATTAGTAAATCTTGCCTCTATAAGCTTTTTCTCTACATTCTTTCTTATTATATGATTCATCTACTCCAAGTGAGCTTCCATAGATTTTTCTGCATAAGTCCCAAATTTAGGTTCATTGAAATCTTTCATAATCTTTAGAAAAACATGCACATAGCCTTCGGCTTCATCCTTTGTAATATCATAGCCCAATGGTTCAATCCATATGGTTTGGGGATCAATAACTTCCATCATGCATTCATTAGAAGAGACATGAAATATTATATCATTCTTATACTTCTCTACAACTCTCTTTAGGATCCTTTCTATTTCGTTCATGTTTCTCTTGAACACAACAAATAATTTTGTTGGAACATTATCTCAAGTAGTCAAGTAACCCAAACTATGCACATAGTCAAAGATTTGATGTATGACTAGTCTAGATGAGTCCCAAAACACTACAACATCTCTTTCAGGAAGTCTATTAAGGAAATAGAATAACAAACACACAATGAAGGAGCCGAATTTGAAATCATACTTCTTTTCCTGATTCATCTTCAAGTTCTCAAACAATTTTCTCCTTAGAATTTCACACAAATCATAGTCTGCACCATTAACTACCATATCAAAATTGGTATAAATTGTTGTAGCATATACACATTTCTCTTTGATAGTGAAGTATATTTTATGTACAATCATTATTGTAGCATACTTCACAACAAGATTAGTCATAGGATTTGTAGTTAGCTCTCCTATCATATGTTGCACAGGTGAGTTCCATCACCACTTCATTCTTCATAGGTTTCAACATGGGTACCAATCTAGTATCATAGAGTTTGTAATAGCCTTAATGGATTCCTTGCTTATAAGGTGAGGTCTATCAATCCACAAGAACTTGTCATGTATTATGTTGAGAGTTGGTTTTACATACTTATCATCACAATGGAGGTAAAATTAGGAAAGTAATTCCATCTATCCAATTTATTCACAACTATGTTTGAATGCTCAGGTTTTACAAAGAAATCCTCTCATGTGAGATCATTCTACCAAATTTATATTAATTTACTATGATTATATTCATCATTTTTGAATCAATTGTACATTCTTGTATCTTTAGTTAGCATAACCTTGTGAGGAATTGATGAGAAGGTGCCCATAGGGTAGCCTTCAAAAACCTTCATAGAATATATCATATATGACAGTCTAGGTCTTTCCAACACACTAATTACTACAAGGGTTTCCATTTCTCCACAAATCAAGCTTAAAATATTTCAGAACAAAGATTTACACAAACTCACAACAACATAGAATAGCAAAATACCTTTTTTCCTTAACAAAAACCAAAACTATGGTTTGCATAGGTCACACTTCAAATCACCTCAAGAATGCTCCAAAATGCTCTCCAATTTCTTCAAACACACAAGTGACTAAAATTCTTTATAAAATCGCTTTTATAACCAACAATCAGCCCTAATTTGTATTAAATGTGATAAATTTTAGAAAGCTACTAAAAACCCATCTTCACTACATCCAAAAACCCTAGTTTGCTCTACAAAAGAACATTCTTGCACTTTTTCTTCTACTTTCTTTTGCATAAACTCTATTTATTCATTCCTTACAACATATCTTGATGCCAAATACTGACATGCCAAACATCTAGGGGATTTGAACAATCTTTTGTTAAAGCTCCCTTGAAGACCATGCTAGGTCTAATTCCTAGAGGAATTATCTGCACCGAATGGGGGCACAGACACATCTGATATCTCAGGCTCTTCTTTCTTCCTCCATATCTTGTTCATTTCTTTCTTAACCTCATTCTTGTTTATTTTCTTCACTAGTTCATTCTTCTTTACCAAATTAGACTACTTTCCCTTTTTACTTTTGCAAACTCTTGAAATGTGTCCTAGTTTGTTGCAGTTATAGCAAACAACATTTTTTTGATTGGTTTGTCTACCATTACCCCTTGATCTTCACTAATTTTCTTTGTGCCCAAGCTCATTACATGTATAGTAGTATTCATTAAAATATTGATTCATTTTTCCTCATTTAAACCAATTCATCATCTGAGTTCTACATTCATTAGCTCTATGTCCAACTTTCTTTCATGCAAAAAATTGTTTAGAGAAGGGACCAAAAAATTGATTCAATTTACTCCTACACTCTATTTCCTTGTGACCAAATTTATTACACAAAAAAAAAAAAAACATTTAAGGATGGGTACCTTTGAGAATTTCTTTCTCTGGTAGGTTGTCTTCTAGCAAATTTCCTTGGATTTATTTTGTGTTTCCCTTTATCTTGAGTCTTTTGGTTATCCACTATGTTCTGTACATCCTTAGAGCTTTCACTGGCTTCATTTCCCAAACCACCTTTGTATTTAGAAGGTCTCTTCCCTGTAATCAACTCATCAAGATTGGTGGAGCTTGTCTTGAAATTATCTTCACAAAGTTTTACTTTTTCTAGATTTACTTTCAGGTTCACTAGCTCTTATTCAAGTCTAGTGCATTCATCAATCTTGCTTTCCACCACTGTATTCAAATATTCTTCAATTCTCTTCATTCCCTTCAATTTCACCTTCAATCCAATAACTTCTTCATTATCTTGTTTCAATTGATCACTCACTTCTCTTTGCTTTTCTTTTAATTTATGCAATTTCTATTTCAACATATGGACACATTCATTTGCCTCATCAAGATTTTCTTTCAAATCTCTATTTTCATTTTCAGCCATGTCAAGATCTTCAAGACCAGCCCAGGGCTCTTCTTTATCATCCATTTTTTCAATCTTCAATATTTTCCTCAAGTTTTTAGGCTTCTTCAGAGGAACCAAGCTTTGATACCAATTATTGAATAACCAAGATACTGAAAGAGGGGTGAATCAGTCTCTTGTTAAACTTGTTGAACAAATATTGTCTAATTAATCTAGTGCATATAATAGTAAAGATAAGAAAGAGAATTAATAGAGCATTAAAAAACACAACACATGAACACCATGATTTTTACATGGAAAAACCATAGTGAGGGTTAGCTCATGATATAGTATACTAATTATAAGATATTTAAAAAGGGTGGCTCATTTCTAGGACTCACTATCCAAAATGGGAGGCTCACTTCCTATAGAGATACAATGATGAAAGGGCTTATAGCCAAAAAATGAACTAATAAAGTACACCTAACAAGTGTTGGTTCAGTTCCTTTGATGTTCAATAAACTAACTTAACACACTTCATCATACTTTTCTTCTTCAAACACTTCAAAAATAATTTACATCCACAAACTCAAAACTATCAAATATATATAGTTTATCCATCCACAAGCATCAATTAGGTTGACCTAATTAGATGCAACCATTATTCACCAAAAAGATCAACTACTAACTTCAAACTTTTTCAAAATCTTTCCAAAAACAATTAAAGAATGCAACATGATATAACATGTTAGCATGGACTTAGGATAGGTCACAAATAAATCTGTAATACAAAATTAATTCACCATAACACCAAATATCTATTAGGCTGGCTAGAGATAGACCAAATAGCAGAATTTAATCAATCAAAGTAATGCCAACTTGTTTTACAAGAACCTGAACATGAGAGATTATGAACATACGTGCTTCTAACATCCAAAATCCATTCCCAAAAAATGCAAGCAAAGATAATCATTAGCAAAGGATTGCAAACCAAAATACTAGAGGATAGTAACTATATACCGATCTAGAATACTGGATCAATATATCACTTGAACTTGTAGTTGCAACTCATATAACATGGTGACATCAATGACAACACAAAAGCTACAAAATAGGGTGTTGTTCTTCATTCTTCTAGCATAGTGTGGCCTTGTCAACATCAAATAAGAAAAATCTAGTTTTCTCCACAACATCTGATATGAGCTTCTCCTCCCTTTCATTTTCTTCCTTTCTTCTAATTTCAATAGGATTTTCCACACAATATATGGAACTTTCTTCCTAATTTTCTCCATTTCTTTTAATAATGATTCCAAATTCATTAGATTGGATGATCTTTCGAGATATTTCTTCTTTTTCTTCTCTATTTCTATTGTGTTTGATTTATTTTTCATTCTTTCCTTCACATTCTTATGTACATGTACCCAAAAGGCTTCCTTTTCTTCTTAGCTTCTTAATCATCTAAAGTATCAAAAATATATATTCTTTGTTTCTTTGAAATAGTGCAACTTCTTTTGATAATCAATGGGGAACCTTCATCCTCTTCCTCTTTAGATTGTACACTCAGTTCCTTTTTTCTCCTAGCTTTCTCTTTTATACTTTTTGATGTAGTTATAGTTTTAGATTTGGAACTAGTTTCCTTTCACTTTCTAGGCCTTGTGGTATCCTCCTCTTAAATTTATTCTATTATTGGAGCATTGGTCTCCATTCTCTTTGTTTTCCTAGAGGTAGAAACTAATCCAAAGGGCTATTGAATACTAGTGGAACCAATTATTCTAGATCTTCTAGGTCTGGTTGTCCCAATTGTTGTTCTTATTTCTCCCTCCACTTTTTCTTTTAACTTTTGTATTCATTCATCTATGAATCATTTTTCCTTGAAATAAATATGTACCATTTTATTCACATTCCTTTTTATCTCAGGCTTTTTCAGTGCCATGTGCACTTTCAAAGATTTCTCCTCATATGTTCCACATCTTTCTTGAGTAGGGTCCTTAGGACTATTCAATAATATACCAACATAACCATATACTTCACTTTCATTGATCTCATATCCAAGTTGTTGAATCTATATAGTTTTGGATTCAACAACTTCAATGATACTTTCATCAATTTTGACCAAAATGTGATATCATATTGATATTTTTTCACCACAAACTTAGAGATCTTTTCCCATTCATGCATTCACTTTTGAAATAGTGCAAAGAAGGAAATAAGTGCCTCATAATTATCTTTCATATACAAATTCCATGTAAATGTTCAATGATTTGATGGGATACATGATTTATTTTCTTCCATGTAATATTGCTTCTTCCTGGAAGCTCCCTCAAAAAATAGAATAATAAGAAAACTACCAAAGCACTAAATTTTAAGAGGTATTTCTTATCCTTAGTTTGCTTTAGTTTTTCAAAAATTTGTTGTCAAAGAAACACACAAATTAGAATTTGTTCCCTTTTCCACTATTTCTTGGGATACAAGAATTGTTGTAGTAGACATAAAATTCTCTCTATTTGTGTAGTATATCTTGTATCCAATGACCATTGTTGCATATCTTACCATAGGATTATGTATGGTGTTAATTGTGAGAGCCCTTTGGTCAAATGTGGCTCATATTAGTTCCATTACATCCTTGTTCTTTACAAATTTTAGCACAAGTACGGGTCTAATGTCACAAAGTCCAATAATCTATCTTACAACTTGATTAGTTTTCAATCTAGGTATATCAGGCCATTAGAATTTATCATTCACTCTACTTAATGCTATTCTCTCATACTTAATTTCATTGTAATAGACAAAGCATGTAAACAACTTCTAGAAATCTAGTTTCTTTTTCACTAGGTTTTTGTACTAAGGTTTGATGTTGAAATTATCTCCAATTAGTTTTCATGTCCATAGGTCTGTAAGTTTTGTATGTTTGTATTCTTCCATCATTCCATGGATGTATGCCCTAGTATCCTCAATAGGCTAAACCCTATATGGAATACTTTAAAATGCACCATGTAGGTAATTCTCAAACACTTTCATGTGTTATTTATTGAATTTAGGTTGGGGTTTCTCAATCACATTTACAATTGTAGGTGTTTCCGTCTCTACTAAATTTAAACTCTTTGAAAATAAAAATATATTTCAGATTTGGAGAATGGTAAATACTTTTCTCTTGCTCAACTAGAATTAGGATTCAGATATTGTGCCTCTCAAGTTTCCTTCAAACTCTTGAATTCACTTCAACTCACACTGATCACTCCAAATACATAAAAGTGAATAAAATCGATAAGAGGTAGGTAAATAATCCCTCAATTCTACCCTAAATTCATATTTAATACACCAAATATTAAAGCCAGTAAATCCTTCTATGTGCAAAAAAACCTTAAATCAGTCTGCAAATCTTCGCATTTGCATATTTTCTTCCAAAGTCTTCTCCAAAAAGACCCATACTATCCATATCCATCTCATATCTTCATGTCAAGTCATGACATATCATATCAATTGGGGGTTAAGTAATTTTCTATTATTTCTCCCCCTAAGCCAATGCCTAGGTTTAATTTCGAGAGGAATCATCTACATGAGAGGATAATACAAATTCATTTTTAGTCTTTGATTCTTCCTTGTTCTCAAGCTCTTCTTTCTCCAAATATTTTCTATATCCTTCTTTACTTTAGTTAGATCAATATTTTTAATTGATTCATTTCTCTCTACCAAATTGTCCTTCCTTTAATTTTTGTTTCTAAAAAATCTAGCAATATGTCTATGTCTATTGCAATTGTTCCATATGATATTTATCTGAGCAATATTCCTTTCATTCATTCTATATCTACATTTATTAGCCTTATGTATAAATCCATAGCATGCATAGCAATAACCATTGAAATATTGAATCATTCTACCACTATTGTATGCATTAATAATTTGACTTCTACATTCATTTTCCCTATACCCAAATATCTTGCATGTAAAGCATTGGTTAGTAATGGATGACACATTTTTTATTCATTTTTCTTCTACATTCCATTGCTCTATGTCTAAATTTATTTCTGAAATAATAAATACCATTAAAATATGGGTACCTTTGATCATGTGGTTGTCTGATGGGGGGTCTTCTAGCATTGTTTCTTTGATTCCATAACTTTCCATTATTGTTCATCTTAATTCTTCTATGCATTAGGTATCCAGTCTTGTTTTGAGATTTCTCCTTTCTCATGTCCTAAACCACATTTATCTTTGGATGATTTCCTACCTAGAATTAACTCATCAAGCATTGTAGAGCTTGTCTTGCATTTTTCCTAATGAATTATTCTTTTCTCTAGATCTAATTTCATATTTACCACTTCTTGTTCAAGCTTTGTAAATTCATCAATATTTCTTTTTACCATTGCATTCAAACATTCCTCAATTCTCCCTTTTTCTTTCACTTTCACTTTCATTCTAATGATGTTATCATTTACCTGTTTCAATTGTTCATTCACTTCCTTATGTCTTCCTCTAAACTATTTGATTTGCTCTCTCAATTTTTTGATGTAGTCATTTACTTCTTTAATATTTTCCTTTAGATATTTGTTTTCAACTTCAATTTTATCAAGGTCTTCAAGGTCATCTTTATGTTATCCATATTTGAAAAGAATGCAATCTTCCCAATGCAGTTAAGCTTCTTCCAAGGAACCAAGCTCTAATACCAATTTTTTAACACTTAAAATATTGAGAGGGGGTGAATCAATATTCTATTAAAACATACAATTACTAACCATCCAATTTCCAAAGAATACTTAACAATTATAAGGAATGAAAGCATTAACAATCCATAACACACAACACAATAACACTATAATTTTTATATGGAAAACCTAATGCACAAAAAACCACAGTGAGGATTGATGCACAATATATTATAACTAGTTATAAGAAATTACAAAAAGACTCACTACCAAGAGGACTCATTGTCAAATGAACTAATAGTTCATAGAGAAAAGAAAGATAGAGAGAGGTGGCTTCATAGTAAAAAATTGAACTACAAGAATTACATCTAAGATGTGCTAGATTTAGTTCTTTTGAAGTTCATTACACACTCTAATCAACTTAGAATACAAGTCTTTTCCCTTCTCTATATTCACACACCTTTTCTCAACACTCATAACTTATTTACAAAATTCTACAAAATGCCACATCACTGATTTTATTTGGATCATGTATGCATTATATAATCTCTTCATCAACTCAAATCAGCCTTGTATATGTACTAAACTCCATTGAAAACATAAATTAGGTTAGCCTAATTAGATGTAGCCTCAAATTATACAAAATGTGTCTTTTTGGCATCAAATTCAAACCAAAATTTAATTCATTCCCAAAACAAAAGCAATATAGGTTAGCATGGACCTATAATAACTTTGTGCATCATATATTTAATCTTAATAACTCTTTGCATACCTTGAATTGGGAAAGCATAAAACCAAAAAGTAAAATACTCCAACTACTCATCACCATAGGATACATGGATCACAAAAATCCATTCCAACTACAATATACAATGTAATGATATGTATTAACCTTCTCCCAAAACCGCAATGTTTAACTAAAATCCATGGAGGAATGCAGACTAGTTAGGTAATAGCCAATACATAGAAAACTATGTAAACCATATATGTTGAACTTTTGTTACTTAAAACTTTTGGGGTATGTGCAAGATCATGATGGGCCAAAAAGTGGTGATGTGATGGGTATGTGTAGGGTATGTGGTTGAAGACTTTCTTTTTACCCAAAATTGATGAAATGAAGAGGCTTTTTAAAGGAGATTCTCAACTTTCCACCAATATAAATTATGCTTTATTTTGAATTTAATAAATAATTATTATTCATTTTCTATTTGAATTATGACTAAAGTTCTGATTGATTGGCTGATTGAAAAACATCTATAGCTTTCAAAAAATATCACATTTTTTGAATCTAAAACATGCATCACATTTTATATTTCACATACTATAGGATTAAAATATAGAAAATTTAATTTTATAAAGTTTCGACCAAGTTAAGGTGGTTACACATATAAGTTTTTATATTTTTTAAATTTTTAATAAAAAAATCATAATTAATTATTTACTTGGAAAAAAGTTACAAAAAAATATGCATCACATCGAGACATGAGTCCTCTACTTATATCTAAAATCTTATAAAAAAATATTATCATTTTTTTGTGGTTAGGGTGGTCAGATAGGCACATGCTTCTTATTTTTTCCCTAAAATTTAAGTAGTATTGCATTGAAATTTCAAATTTTCACCAAATAGATTTTTTTTAAATAAAACTACATTCAATTTGCTACAAATTCTATTCTTACACATTTTTGAAATAATATAGATAACTTATTCAAATTTTTACGTCAAGTTGCCTAACTCTGAATTTTCTAAATTTTTTGGCACTTAAGGGTTTTTTTTTTCATGATGATCCTACACATACCCTTTGACTCACTTATCCAAAACAACTTAAATTTTGAAATAGGATGTTAGTGGTAATTCATGAACAACAAGAGTAGATCTAAAATGGAAAACAAATGTAAACTAAATTATCAAAGGGCACTATGTGTTGAAATTATCAGTGTAGACATTCATAATACTGTTGGCATATAGTTTTCATTAATGTCAAAAGGGAAAATCATGCAAGGTAGATTGTTGGATGATGAAAGGGGATTAGAGATGAAATGAAGTTACTCATGCAAGTGATTATGATGGAATCAATGGAAAGTGTCATTGATGTCAAGGAGAGAGAAGGTTTGCAATGAATATGGGAGCATGGGTACATGTTGCTAGTGAATGCATATGCTATGATGTTGTTATTGATGTCAAAAGTGTCCTTGATGTCTATCAAGTGGGAAATTAGGTACTAGATTCAACATGGGTTTCTTGAGATAATTCTAGTGATGTTCTCTACAATTCCTAAAAGTGAAGGATGTGCTCAAAAATGATTTTTTTTTCTCTCGAGTGATTCTAGGGTTTACAAATAAACCCTAATGCATTTATGGTCATGGTTTCATGAACAAAAATTCTATTTTGTTGTTGACTGTGGACCAATGGTTGAAGGTCACATAAGTTACAACTTATATCCTTGAAGTCATGGGTTTGACTGGCCCCTTCACCTTATGCTTATTGGCCCAACAAATATTTACAAACTTTAATATTTCTTAAGTCGTAGGTTTTCAAAAAGCCATAACCTCTACAAGAGGTTCTAAGATTTTGGTTTTTAGCAACTTAATGATGGAGCAATAAAGAGGAAGGAAACACTCTGAGAGTAATGAAGGAACTCAAAAGGTGAGAATGACCCAACCATAATGTTGTGAATGATAGTAATGATGATGTAGACATGTGGTATGGTAGGATTGAGTAAATGGTAATCCACATCCTTGTTATGGATTATGGAGCTATGACATGGAAATGACATGGACATGTGATGAAATGTAAGGTAGATCCCACATATGACAAGAAAGCAACAAATCAATGGTGATGGTTAAGGTGGCAAGATCTAATGATGCCCACTAGCCCGTTGAGTTTTTGGTGGGTTATGACTAAGTCTCACAACATTAGTGAGGAATGGTGTAGATTAATCCACAGTAGATGAGTGATGACCATTGATGAAGATGGTGGGACCAAATAGTGGAATGTAACATATGCCATGAATTTTTGGTAGTGGTGAATGGTTAATATTGAACGAAGAAGATCTGATAGTGTCTATAGTGTATCCAATGGGACCCAACAAAGGAAGAAGTGAAGGTGATGATGGTGAATGGTGACATGTGGTGGTATGTGATTAAATAGCATTCTAAGTCACATAGGTGATGTTTGTTACATGGTTCTAAAAAAATGACATTTGGATGGTGGGGACCATCCACTTGATAGGAGCCAATAGTGTAGGTGTCAACATGTCCTAATGGTGAAGAGGGATTGCTCAATAGTCCAACTCAGATCACTATTATGAGCTGTGTGGCTATGATGGGGGTGAAAAATTGAAATAGTCCACAAGCCTCATAAATTTTTTGTGGGCCTATTGTCAAAGCTCATGGGATAGCAGGATTTGGATGCATATCTTGGTGGACCCTATGTATGGAAAGAAGTGTATGAAGGAGATTTATGGTGCAAATTTTACGGCGATTGATCTAATGGTGATCATCAATTAGTGAAGAAAAATGAAATAGGATCAAAGGTGATTCATCTAATGGAAAGGTTTTAAAGATATGATTATGAATGAGGAATGTTGGATCATGGCATGAAGAGAATATTGATGGCCCAAATTCAAAGATAAAGATTTACAATGGCTATGATAGTGTGAATAATAGTTTTAACTAGTAACCAACACAGGAGAAAGAATTAATTGGTCCAACTTTACCAAGTGAAGAATATAAATGAAGATTTGATCTTCAAGGTAGCAAAATAGATTGTAAAGGTGATCGAGATCAAATCAAATTGAATGGATAGGAGAATGCATTTAATGCATATATGATTCTATGTTTTGATAGAGAATGAATGAAGGGAATTTTTTTGTAATAGAATTAAATGTTGGGTAGCTTGATGCAAGGTATAGTGATTTCTAATAAACCCTATTAGATGTATTAATGATGAGTTGGATAGTGGTGTGTGGCTTGAGGTGGAGGAAGCTTACTACTGAAGTTAGTATGTAAAGAAAACCCTAACAGTAAGTTGGAGATGATATAGACGGTGGAGAGAATCTCAAGGTAGAGATTGTAGGTTAGTGGAGAAAGAAGACAATTTGATATTGTCAAAAGGTTGGATCTTCCAGAAGTTTGCATGCATGAGAACAAGTGCTATGTGTGTAGAGAGGGAATTTTGTTATGTGTAACCTAGACACAAAAAAGGGAAACAAGAGAAGTGTCTAAGAAAGTGAATACATTTATGAAGTCCTAGACTATAATATAGAACATCCTATAGGTGTTTACATTCATGGTGAAGAGAATGTGTAGTGCAAAAAGATAAAATAGTGATTGTTCTATGTGTAGAGAAGAGTGTAGTGAAGAAAAGATTAGAGAAGTGAAAAGTGTGTGTGTTGCTAAGAGTGCAGCTTTAGCATCTAATATTGAGTTACAATGTGTACAACAAAGTACTAATTGTAATGTTGCATTATTAGGTTTTGTAGAACCACTTTTATGCAAATTTGAGTTTATAATCCTACAGAGGTTGTAGCTTCATTGTACTGAGTTGTAGCTCATATTAGAGTGTTGTAGCATCCTTGAAGTGGTAGCTTCTAAAGCAAGGATTTTTTGGTTCATCAGAGTTGGAGCTCATAAATCGGGGTGTTGAACAATCCTTGGCTTGAAGCCCTAAACATTGTAACATAGATTTGGATTGTGAGGTTGTATTCGAGCAGCAGACTCAAGCAACATTTCTCATCATGGTTTTTCCCATATTAGGTTTTCCACATATATTTCATGTTGTGGGGTTGTGTGTGTGTTGATTTTTTGTTTGCATGTTTATGTTTACATGTTTAGTTTCCAATCTATAGATTAAGAGTTTGAGAAATAAATCTACACAGTATTTGGAGCTAAGAAAGTAATCTACATGAAGGTTTTTTAAGGGATATATTTTTGTATCTACTGATTCACCCCTCTCTTAATAGATCATTGTGTTCCAACACATACTATTGGCATCCATGATGTAGTATTGGCATCAATGATAGCTCATTAATGACAACCTTCTTCATTCCTTCAACATGTTTATCATTGCACTATGATAAAGGTTTTACTATTTTATCAATTGTATTTGACTGTTACTAGGAAATATGGAAATGGTTTGAATGGTTCTCAGTTTGAGGGTTTTCTTCCATGCACTTTTATTAATGTGTTTATCATTGCACAAACTTTAACTTTGTAATTTTCTTTTAATATTTTATTTTTATTCTGAAATATGCAAATGGTTTCACTAGTTTTCATTTCAAACATATTCTTCCATGCACTTGTATTATTTGATTCTTCATTTCCCAATAATTCCTTTCAAATTTTTCTTTTTATATTTTATTGTTATTACAAAATATGGAAAGGGTTTGATTGGTTCTCATTTCAATATTTTATGCCATGCACTTCTATTTGTGTATTCATCATTGAACAAACATTAACTCTGTAGTTTTTTTAATATTTGTTTGTTATTACAAAGTATGAAAATGGTTTCACTACTTTTCATTTCAGAGATATTCTACCATGCTTTTTTATTATTATGTTCTTCATTGCAAAAACATTAACTCTCCAATTTGATTTTACTATTTGTTTGTTATTTCAAAATATTAAAATTGTTTCACTAGTTTTCATTTCAAGGATATTATACCATGCACTTGTATTATTCTATTCTTCATTTCATAATAATTCACTCTATAATTTTCTTTTTATGTTTTTTGAATACACTAAATACTAAGAGGGGGGGCGAATTAGTATTCTGCTAACATTGTTAATTACTAGCCATCCAATAATCAATCAACAACTAATTACAATAGTAAGCCATAACATAAAATGAATCATAACACATTGACACTAGGATTTTATGTCAAAAACCCAAACAAGGAAAAATCATGGTGAGTATTAGTTCACAATATATTATAACTAATCATAAGAAATTACATGGATCACTACTAGGACTAATTGTCCTTGAAAAATGCTCACATTTTGATTATAGAAAAATAGGTTACTACCAAAATACAAAAGGAAGTATGGCTCACTTCCAATAATGAATTGAGTAAATACACCTAGAATGTGTAGATATCAATTCTAATTAAGCTCTGGAACATCAAGATTTTGCTATGATCTTTTCCTTACAAGAAAATACCTTTGCACTACTATGTACCACTTCACTTATACAATTCTTCTTTGCATCAAACTCTTATAATCACACTCATCTAAACTTCATCACCACTTATATATGTGTTTCTCTTTAAACATTGACTAGGTCAGCTTGCATAATACATGATGACTTGTTGGATTAATTCAAAAAACCTTTTTGGGACATACAAAAAACCATATGAATTAGGTTAGTTTGGACCAATTGAGAAATACATTACCCAAGAAAAAGATAGTTGTCCATAGCATTTTTAGTCAAGACTTTTTAATTAAAAAATTGTCAAACTTTTTTCATATAGGAAACACAACCAGATTAACCAGAGTACTAGAAAAACATGTGTATAGCCATATCAAATACACCTTATCAATATATCAAAATTTTATGGGGATCCTTTCAACTGAGAGAATTTCTGGATCAAAGTACCAAACAATGTTGGCATTAATGAAAATAGACCCATAGGTTACCTTCTTCATTCTTCTAAAAATACCCCCCTCTATCATTGATGGAAACATGTTCCCAAAATAAAACAAGAAATGCTTCAAAAAAAAAATTCTCAACACCCCTTAATAGATATATATAGAAAATATGAAAATATGTATAGATTTTTTCTTCACCTTTTCTCCCCCTCTTACATCAAGGATAAAGGATCGGGAAAAAAATTCAAATCAGGAGCATAGAGCACCTTGAAAATCTATGAGAAATGCTTCCCAAGTTGGTTTTCCACCATCCTAGACACCCTTAACCTTGGAGTGGGTTTTATATAAAAATTATAATTTCTACTGGGGACTCTTCTCCTTCTTCCGGAGTGGATAGAACTATAGTTATCCTTTCAAAATTTTCTACCTCGATTAAAGCATTTGATATAGAGACATGTTTGGCCATAACCAAGTCTCCAAGTTGGGCATATGTTCTCATAGCATCTTCTCTCTATCTTTGCAAGATGAAAAATTTCCTTTGAAGATCTGTAATAGACATCCATTCAACATTTTTTTTGTCATCTGATACTATATAGTTCCTTGATACATTTGCAAGTTGATTTTCAATGGATTCCATTAAATCTTGGATACCCTTAATGGATTTCGGCTACTTCATATAGTAAGAAAATAATAGCTAGGACTCATCATCAAATTCCTTTACTTCCTTTAGGATTTACAAAACATTTTCACACACAACTATACGTTTTTCTTGTAATCACAACAATATTTTCCCTATCAGACTCAAATCTACCTCTTTTATAGTTTGTTCCTTATATTTGGATGTAAGCTATTTGACTGAATCAACCATGAGTTTCATAATTTCAATTGGTTCTAGAGTTATCTGTTGAGACACTAGGGACAGTTTCCTATAGAGATTTAATAGATTCTTGAATCAAGACATTTCCATTTCCATATGTCTCTTTAGGATCTTGTGTGATAGAGGTAAGAGATGTGTCACTTAATTTAATTTTTTCACATGGTACAATTCTTTTCAAGTCCACATACCTTAAGTGAGATGGTATTTTAACTAGATGAGGTGGTATTGTAGGTTCAATTATTGTTTGCCTCAAAAGAAGACCTTTAGGAGTACTTTTAGATGATTCTCTAGATTTCTTTGATAGTTTAGGTACTAGAGGAGTCTCTCCACTCTTTTAGTAGCACTAACTTTCAACTCTTCCTCTTCCTTCTTTTCTTCTTCTTTTTCTCATTCTTATTATTCATTTTCTCTAGATGGCTTTCTAGAGGGTCTATCTTTTTCTTATTTCATCCTTTTTTCCTCATCTTTGCCATTATTTTTCTCTTTTTCCTCATTCTTCTCACCTTCACTTTCCTTATCCTTGTTTATGTTATGTTCCTAATGTTTTTCCTATTTTTCACTAAAATCCCTTTCATAATGATAACTTGACCTTTTACTAGTAGCTTCTTCTATGTCAGTTGGAGGGATAGGGGTCTCTGAGATTCCAAGGGTTTCCTTAATAGTTTCCTTGATTGGATTATCCATTTCTTCTATAATAGTAGCATGTTCCTATAACTAAATAGGGTGATATGAAAAACTGGTTCTTGCCCCAAGATTCCTTGTAAATTTCCCAATCACATCGTGAGTATCTTTCCTTACTTTTTCCATGTATTCATCTTCTCTAGTCATTATCATATTTACTCTATACTTAACTTTAAACATCTTAGAACATTCTTCCAATAAATTAGCAACTTCAATGTCAAAATGGGTAGAAGTAATGGATCTTAAAGCCTCATTCCTTATCTTCAATATTTAGGGAATCTTGTCTTCTAAGAACTAATGCTTTCCAGACATTTTCAGTCACCTTTGAATGTATGACTTCAATATTTACACTAGAAGTAACCATATAATGAAAAAACACATTGATTATAGTTTCCTTTCCTACATCATTGACTCCATCAAATAATTTAGCAGTCAGAAAAAGATCACTATCAATCATTTTTTTCACTAAAGAACCTAGACCTAGAGATAGATGATCTCCTACTAGGGAAGATTCAGGTAGGTCCTTCACAAGATCAGATGATCCTTCTTCATTCTTCCTCTTCTGCACATGAATCTGGTAAGCATCCTCAACTTCTTATGATTCCTTATCTATAGAGATACATACACTGGTTCTAGCTTCTTCTTGAGAAGTACCACTCTTCTTGTTTCTTTTTAGCTAGTGTTCTTCTAAATTGAGCTTAATTTATTCTAGAAAAACATCACTCAAATTTTAATTTTTGTTAGCCTTTTATTTTACTCTTCTTTTCCCTGAAGCAATAGATTGTGTAGTAGGATTTTTTTCCTTTCTCTTAGATGCCCAAGTGCTAGGACTGGTAGGGACATCCACCTTGATAGATGTAGGGGAACAATGTTCTTTCCTTTTTCCTTTCTCAACATTTGCAGTACTAGGAGGTGTTGGGGCAACACCAGAAGATAATCTTCTAGACTTCCTAGGACTAGAGGGTTGTTGAGTAGATTTTAATTTTCTATCAACTCAAGCCTCCTTCAAAATTTCAAATCATCCTTTGTGTAAGTTTCTCCTTTAAAGAAAGCATCAATATTCTTCTTTCTTTTAGATGGAGTTGCCTCCAAATGTACTTCTATAGATTTTTTTTGATCTATGTTCCATTCCTAGGAAGAGAGGGATATTTAGGACTATCCAACAGTATCTCAATACACCTATCTGTAATGTATTTTTCAATTTTGTACACCAGTGGTTCAATCCATTCAATTTTGGGTTGAACTACCTCATTAATTCATTCATCAGTTGATACAAGGAATGTTATCTCCTTCTCATATTTCTTCACCAAACTCCCTAGAATTTGTTCTTTATCATGCATTTCATTTTCAAAAACTATAAAGAAGGAACTCATGGAATTTTTCTATTACCTAAAGTCTCATAGAATGCACTAATGATCAAATATCTGATGTGTTATTGGCCTACTGACATCCCAATTTATGCCTTTCAATCCTAGTAGCACCTTTAGAAAATAAAACAATATGCACACAACTAGAGTTTCATACTTGAAAACATGCTTCTTTGTCTTGGTTGCATTCAAATTTTCCATAAGTTGTATCTTGAGCAATTCACATAGGCCAAAATCCTTCCCTTTTTCCACCATTTTTTTTGTAGTATGGATATCTACAATAGAGACTAAGTTTTCCTTATTGGTAAAGTGTATTTTCTACCCAATCATGATGGAAGCATACTTATCAATAGGGTTTGTGATAGAAATTGTGGTTAAGGCTCTTCCATTAAAGGTAGCACCAGTCAACCTTTTCACTTCATCATTTTTCATGGCTTTTAGTAATGGAAGGAGTCCAATATCACAAAGACTAGTCATTGCTCAAATTACCTACATGCTAGTAACACTTAGTACATTTTCCCATAAAATATTAATATGAACCCTACTAAGGGCCATCCTCACAAAATTTGCTTCACTTTCACTAGAGAAGTTTGGAAACTAGTTCCAAACATTTAGTCTCATCCAAACTAGGTTTTCATTTTCCATTTTCAATAAAAGCTCATCATTTACCATAAATATTTTAGCTCTTAGTGGTCAAATTCATCCAATTTTCCATGAATATAGGTCCTGGGATCCTCAATGGGTAAAAAATTAGTCGGTATGTGCAAAAACACGCCCATGGGATCATTCTCATAAAATTTACATGAAACTCTCTTAAATTTTGGTTGGGGTCTCTTAGATGCTTCCACAAGAGTGGAAGTGGCCATTATCCTTAATTGATTTGAAAATGATTTTTAACCAAGACCTTCATCAACAAAAATTATAGACTATGGATAATATGAAGTACCTTTTTTATTTCATCGAGAACTAGGGTTTCGATGATCGATGCTTTGAGACACCTTCAACACACTTCATCTTTCACTCCTTTTTCCAAATGCACTAATGCACTTTACCTTATCTTTGAACCTTGCTTTATTACTTATAAAATTTTCCCTAACTCACATTTATTGTACAATTTCAATCCTTTTTTTCATTTTAAAAGAACTTTATTAAACATGTATTGCTAAACCATGAGATGCTCCACACATCTCTAGATCTACTTGTTTTCTACCTGAATTTTCTCCAAAGACTTTTGCTTCAAAAATCATATTGCATATTCACATTTCACTACTTGACACATCATAGATTGATGAATTTTAAGATTTCTCTATAGCAACTCCCCCTTAATTGAATACCTAATTCAATTCTTGGTAAGGGTATATGCACTAGATGCAGATACAAATGTAACTAACTCATCCATTTTCATAGGTTCTTCCTTCTTTCTCCAAATCTTTTCCATTTATTTCCTTACTTCAGTTGGCCTACTTTGTTTATTGGTTTGATTTTCTCTTCTAGATTAGGTTTTTTCCTAGTCTTGCTTCTATAGAATATTGAGATGTGTCCTAATTTGTTACAAGTGTAACACACAACATGTCTTTGATGAACTTGACTTGTATTGGTTTTCATTATGTATGAAAAACTTACATGTGTAGTAATAGCCTTGAAATGATTGAATCCTTCTACTAGTATTGAATTTTTTCATCATCATCTAACTTCTACATTCACTATCTCTATGTACATACTTATTGCAAGCAAAAAAATTCCTAATAAAGAATCCAATATTCTAACTCATTCAATTCTAGTTCATTCTACTTCTACATTCTATTGCTTTATTTCTAAATTTATTGCATGAGAAATACAAACCATTGAAAGATGTGTACCTTTGAGCATTAGGTTTTTTAGATGGGAATCCTTCTAGTATTGATCCTTTCATTCTTGATTTGATGAATGTTACCTCAAAACTTCCTTTGACTATTCATTTTGCTTGAAATTAGCTTTTCCTTTGAGTTATGTCCTTCTTCAAGACCTAGACTACTTTTATCCTTGGCAAGTTTCTGAGATGCAATCAACTCATCAAGCATTGTAGAGCTTGTTTTAAATTTTTCTTCATAAGCCTTCACCTTTTCTATATCAGATCTTAGGATTACCACTTCTTCCTAAAGCTTTTTGCACACATCATTTTAATCTAGATTTCATCCTTTTGACATTAGTCACTATATTTTCCTTCTTCTACTTGTACCTTTAGTTCGGTGATGTCTTCATTAGCCTTTCTTCAATTGATAAATGACTTCTTTATATCTCTTTGAATTTTTTGATCTGATCTCTCAACTTTCTAATACACTCTTTTGATTCATTTAGGTTTCATTTCAAAGTTTCATTTTTATCTTCACTTCTTTCTAATTCTTCAAGTGTAGCATTGATTTCCTCTTATACAAATTTTTATTCTAGAGGAATAAGATAGCTTATGTTAGGAATGTATTCAAATTTTGGGACCCTCCTCAAGCTTTAAGACTTCTTCATAGGAACCAAGCTTTGATACCAATTGTTGAATGTATTGAATATTGAGAGGGGGATGAATCAGTATTTTACTAGAATTTTTAATTACTAACCATCCAATAATCAATCCACAACTAGCTGCAATAGTAAGCTAGAACATAAAATGAATCATAATACATTGACACTAGGATTTTACTTGTAAAACCTAAATAAGGAAAAACCGTGGTGAGGATTAGTGATGCAATTGAGGATGGTGGGTTTTTTCAAACAACCCATCCAAGAATCCATAACATAAAATTCATTCTCATCACTAAGAATCCAATGGAAAATATTTTTAAATCTTCAAATTCAACAACACATTGAGAAAATCAAATCCTCAAAATAATCTACAAGAAAGAATGCCTTCAAATTTTACAAACATGATTTACAAAACTTAGAAATCAGATATAGACATTATCAAAACAGCAACAGCATCACCTCTCCAAATTTTTAGCATGGAGAATGGGGCACCCAAATGCTCTCCTTCACACTTCTACTTTCATTTTTCCTCTTTTCCATCTTAGAACTTCTAAAACCCATCACATTCTGTCTAACCATGCTCCCTAATCATCACGAATCATTTAAAATTCCTTTTGGGTTTAGTGCATCTCATTCTCAGGTTTTTGGATCATTTTGAAATTCTTTATTTTTATTTCGTATGAGAAAGTTATACCATTTTTAGTAAAACTGGTCTTCTTAGGTACAACTCTAGTAATCTCACTCTCCTAGTCAAACCTTCTGAATTCTCTTGATTCTTTTCTTGGCATGATTTTTTCTCCTTTAGGTATGTACATTTAATTTTCATTCAAAAAATTTCATCCCACATCATAACCCACTCTCTTAATGCCCCTGCATTCCACTTCTTTAACAAAATTCCACTTTTCCTTCTTCCAGAATGGAGATAAAATTTGCAATAAATGCCCACTCATATGAATGGGCATGAGAACATTCATTTTTGAAAAATCAATGAATCTCAAAGATATTTACATAATTAACAAGTGAATGAATTAATCCATTGATTTTTCACATTCCAACATCAATCCTTAGTGTGTTGGAGTAGTTGAGCATTTAAATAAATTGAGCCTATAGGGAAAACCAAGATAAAGAAACACAAAATTAAAATAAAATATTTTTGAGGATGTAGGATTTCCTAGTATCCCTAGATGCTCCTACATCAAACACCTAGGGTAAGAATAAATGTTCCATGAGATGGAGCTCATAAACATTTGAATATCTAGTGTTTGTTCTTCATCCATCTTTCTTCTTTGTCTACCTGATTTTTCCTTTTCACTTTACATTGCACCTTTTCCTCTCTTCCTTCTTTCATCTTTCCTCTCTTTCTTCCTCTTAGGATATTCAACCCATTAAAATCCAATTTCTGCCAATATGTATCTTCCCATTTCTTCCTCTTAGTATATTTAACCCATTAAAATCCAATTTCTACCAATATGTATCTTCCCACTCTATTCCATCATCTTGAAAATAAAATTGTAGCATATTATTGCCACACTTTTCTAATTCTATTTCTTTATATCCCCTTGCTATTTCATTTGAAGAAAAACTAGCTATAACATCATCTTTACAAAACATAGAAAAACAATTCATTGCCTCTATTTTCTTCTCTTTCTCTACTACTGCAATTTATACTCTTCCATATTCTCACATTTATCAATCTAAATTATTTCAATTACACATAAATTTGTTTCATCAAAAATTTCACAAAATTCATATTTTACCTTATCATTTGATACTACAAATTTTTCTCCAACTATTGTTGCACCATGAATCAGTGAGTAATCTACTTCTTCTTTTGCTGATTCTCCAATGTTCTCCTTCATCTTCCTTTCTATGTTTTCTTCTTTAAATTTCTGCCCCAATCTTTTTTGTGTTTACATGCCCTCCAATGGACCAAGCTTTGCTATAGTTTCAAATGGATACAATTTTCTACACTACATAAGGTTATTTTCCCTCTACTATTTAATTACATAAAAGGCTATTTACTTAATTAATTAGACTATCATTCCTTCATCAATTAATTGAATAAGTTATATTTTCTTAATTAAATTAATATTCATAAATCTAAAGATACCAATAGAGGAGGAAAAAATCGAAACAAATTTTCAGTCTTGATACAATAACATCCAAAAAAAAAAAAATCATAGGCACCAAAAAGAATAAACTCTTTGATTATTTTGAAGGAGAAGAGCTTCCAAAGTCTACTGAGAGCTAGCTTCCATTTCTTTCATACCTTCAATGCAAAGCTTTTTAGCTTTAGAATTGCTTCCAACCTTACATATTGAACCACAATCAGGTTTATATTTTCCACTGATAGTTTGAGAAATCTCATGTTTCTACAATAGGTCCAAAGTAAAGTCATCAAAAAAATCATAATTTTGATATTCTAGGTCATCCATTGAAAGGAATGTACCATCAAATTTAGAGGTTTCCTTCTCCAACCAAGAAAAGGTGTTAGGATAATTATCATGAATAGGAGCTTATGGAACCCCTCAAAAATTATTTTAGTTCCATTTTAAATTGTGAGATTTGCTAACTAGCCTACCCAAGAATCTAATGACTAAAGGAAAGAAAAAATAAAAATATGAGGAATAATTTGTATTCCTATCAAGAATGCAAAGCTATATTAAACTTGAGAATTGAGAATTACAAAGGAAATTCATTTGTTATATAGGCCAAGGGGAGAGATAGATGCACCTAGATTATGAAAGGTTTTGGCATCCTATGAGTTGTGACAACTCATGTCATTAAAGGCTCAACCACCTCATCCTTATGTAAAGTTAAGCTAGTGTGAAGAGGAGTTTAGTGGAGAACTATCTAAGAATGGAATAGCTATATAAAGTGCCCCTCTCACACTAATGCCCCCCATTAAGTGCAACTTAGGGAGAAGTATGCAATAAAAAGATACAAATATGGGTCTTGGATACTAGGCCTAATGAGATACCCATGTACATAATAACATCTCAATGAAAAAAGAATGAGAAAACCTAGTGGGAAAAACTCCTACCCATGAGAGGGTGAATGAAGAAGGTCTAAGTGACCCTCGAAAAAGAGATGTGCCTCACCCCCAAGAGAGACAAAATATGAACATACTTTCTCTCAGTGAAGGGTTTGGTGAATATATCTACAACTTGATCTATTGTAGGATAGTACCACAAATCAATGACTTGCTGCTGAATTATCTCCTGAAGAAAATGTAGATAGATCTCGATGTGTTTGGTGCATTGATGATGGATTAGGTTCTTCAAGATCTAGATGGAACTCTAGTTGTCATAATAGATGGCTAATGGCTTCTAAAAAGTGATGCCAAGATTAGTGAGGATATTCTAAATCCAAACAGCTTTAGTGGTAGAATTGATAGCTCCCCAATACACAATCTCAATTGAAGAAAGAGTAATGGCATGTTGATTCTTGCTTTGTCAAAAAATGGGACAAGTACCATTGTGAAAACTTTAGCTAGATGTGGACTTGCAATCATCAATATTAGGAGCCCAATTAGAATCTATGTATGCAAGTAAGTATGAAATTGTTTCTGTTGCATACTAAATCCCATACCAACAAGTGCCTTGGATGTATTGCAAGATGTTTTTGGTAGCTTTCCAATGAGTCTTATGTCATTATGGGATGAAGTGTGAAATAATTCCAACTGCAAAGGAAATGTTAGGGCAAGTATGAGTCAAGTAGATGAGGCTACTAGCAAGTTGACAATACAAAGTAGTATCATCTAGTAGTGTGGAACATTTGGCCTCAAGCTTAACTCCAAATAGAAAGGGAGTTGGTGCAGGCTTACAATCAACCATATGAAAACATGAAAAAAGATCAAGAGCATAGTTGGGTTGTGCAAGTGAGATCCCATAAGAATTCTGAGTGATCTCGATACTAAGAAAGTAGTGCAAGAGACCCAAGTTGGTCATGGAAAATATATCATGCAAAGAAATCTTGACAGTTGAGATGATGGATGAAGTGCTCCCAATGACAATCAAGTCATAAACATAGAAAGACAAGAGAAGAGCATCCTCCTGCTACAAGATGTAGACATTTAGATTAGAGTGGCATCTAGAGAACCCAATGAAAAGAAGAAAGGAGTCCATTTTTGCATACCAAGCTCATGAAGCTTGTTTGAGACCATATAGAGACTTTAGTTTGCAAACCGATGAAGAATCTTGAATGAATCCTTGTGGCTGCTCCATGTAAATTTATTCATGTAGATCTCCATGAAGAAATGAAATCTTCACATCCATTTGATGTACAACCCAACCATGAACTATAGAAATAGAAATTAACAAGTGAATGGAGTTCATTTTGGTAATAGGGGAAAAGGTCTTAGTGTAGTCAATACCAAGTACTTGAGGGAAACCGTTGGCAACAAGTCATGCTTTATACTTGTCAATTGAGCCATCCATTGCAAATTTGGTTTGATAGATGCACTTACATCAAACCAATTTTGTTCCCTTTGGAAGTGGAACAAGATCCCATGTTCCATTCTGCATTAAAGAGTTGTACTATTCCTCCACTACGGAATCCCACTCAACAATGCCAGAAGCTTCATGAAATGATTGTGGATTTGAAATTGTAGCAATGTAGGAATGTGGAATTTCATGATGTTGTGACCGAGTACTCCTTGTATTTGAAGGATCCCCAACAAGATTTCCTATAGACTAAAGTGTTTTATGAGCCCAATGAGGCATGGTATGGGATGGAAGAGGAGATTCTAAACTCTCTGAAGAGGAAGATGAAATGTCATGATCAACTTGACAACTAGAGTAAGCTTGAGGAAAATCCTCAATGTTAGAATCCTCTAAATCTACTATGGAGGAAGGAAGAGTAGATGATGATCTAGAAGATATTTCCTTGAAATACACAATACACTCAATGACGATCTCATATGTTGTAGGATCCATTAGCTGATATCATTTGACACCATTAGGGTAACCAACAAAGATACAAGGCCTACTTTGAGGTTCTAAGGCCATGCACTTCTCTAAAGGAATATGTGCCCATGTTTGGGAGCCAAAAACTCTAAAGTTCCCCACAACAGATTTCTAACCACACCAAGCTTCGAAGGGAGTGATGCCTTTTAATGCCTTACGTGGAACTTTTTTCTAGATGTGAGTAGCATAATTGATAGCTTATGCCCTATATGTAGGTGCAAGGGAGCGAGTGTAGATCATGTAACCAACCATATCTTTTAGGGACCTATTTTTCCTCTAAAGTACACCATTTTGTTGTGGCATGTAGGAAATATTATGTTGAAGATCAATCCATTGAAGAGTACATAATTTCGCAAATTGATGGTTCACATATTCTTTTCCATTATCAGTGCAGAGAATTTTGACACACTTTCCAAATTTCTTCTTAGTATGATCCTTAAACTCTTAAAATCTATCAATGACTTTTCTTGTGTTTTAAAGGAAGTAGACCCATGTACATATCTAGAATATTTGTTGGAAATGTATGCCTCAATAAATATAGGCCAAAACCTCTTAAGGAGTCAAGTTGGTGTGACAGCTTCAATGTTTGGTTGATAAGTAGTATGTAACACCATGTTTTGTCCAGGTTGCTGAGACCTTGCAAAATTTTTACCAACCACTTTCACTTTGGAGTCTATCACTGTAACATAGAGCAGTCGTTGTAACCTTTCACCGAGTAAACATCTCTAGCCAAAAGGCCATTCAATAGGGCTTCAGGGAGACTCATAGTGACTTGTGGCTTTAGAGTGACTTCAACACTTGAGAAGAATTCCCAATGACTTTGGAAAGTCTCACCGACAGGGATTCACATTGTAGTCTTCGGCGTATCTTGTGACCTATCGGTAAGAATTCCTACGGATGTAGAAATGTCTCACCAATGAAGGTTTAAATGTTGGTTGTCGGAGTAACTAAATGGGCTCAGTAAAAAGTCTTAGTGATCAACACATGTCTCGCTGACAGTATTTTATGTTGGATCCTTTAGTGTAAGTCTTGGAGTTCAGTATGTTCTCTTAGCGAAGGGCGTATGTCTTGGCGACTGATGATAGATTTGGGGTGACAATAAAGATTTTGAGAATATTTCTCTGCTATAAGCTTTTGTCTTGCTGACTATGACTTGGTGCTTGGTATGACTTGTGTGTATTCGACATAACATCTTGGCAAGGTGATAGGTCTTGCCAATAGTTGTATGCTTTTAGTGTAACCTAATGTTGCTCGATGAAACCTCTTGGTGAGTGGTAAGTCTTGCTAATAGGGATGTTGAGATCACTATGACTTTGAATATCGGTATGTGGTCTCACCAAAGAGCGGTAGTCTTGTCGAATGGAAAACTCATGGCTATGTGACTTTGAGGCTTTGGTCTAACGTCCTAGCGAAAGTGATATGTCTTGGTGAGATGGCAAAAGCTGAGCGATAGTCTTCTAAACTCAATGTAACATCTTAGTGAAAAGGATAACTCTAGCCGATATCGATATGAAGGTTATATGGCATCAGCAAGACACTATTAGTGTCTCACCAAGATGCCAACACAATGTGAATTCTCTTGACCATTGTTTGACCATCCTATGTGGAGTCTCGTGGACCAATAGTAGAAGCTGAATCTAAACAGCTGGAAGTCTATTCATTGTGAGGGTTCTGTGAGGGAGCTCGATAGACATGGAACTATAGGGATATAATCTATGATTGCTGATTGTGATTGGTTGGTTGGATCGATAGATTGTTGAGTGATTGTATCAGTAGATGTTTTCTATTTTGTAATGAATGTAATCTAAAGGTTCCTATACTAGATTGTTCATGGTGAATGCTACTATAAACAGACACCAGAAAGATAAGTCTAATACTTGTATGTAATCCTTATTACTGTAATACAAAGTGATTTCTCTTGGTGTGGTGGGTTTTTCTCCCATAAGGGTTTTCCCACATATATCTGGTGTTCATATGTGACTGTTAATTCTCTATTTCTGTTATTTTTTTCAAAGTGCATCTTAATTGGACTATAATTGAAAAATTAAAAGTGTCTCTACATTTCTTCCCTATGGTTTTGGTGGTAGGAGAGTTGTTTCTGCACCTTGACTTTCCTTACAATTGGTATCAGAGCCTGGCCCGTTGTGTTATCCTTGTGGGTACGCTAGGTTTTTCGAGTCAATTCTATTCACTGGGAGTCTTGTAGAATTTGTTGTTTCTGATTACAGGCTGAGATGGATAGCACATCTAGGAAGATGGAAATAGAGAAATTCAACGACAATAACTTTGAGTTGTGGAAACTCAATATGGAGGATCTCCTTGTTGATCGTGATATGTGGTTTGCAGTGTCTAGGATGAAACCTCAGACCATGAAGCAAGAGGATTGGGAATTGACAGATAGAAAGGAAAAAGGGCTAATAAGGCTCTGTCTAGTAGAATCTATTCTTTTGAATGTGCATGAAGAAAAGACTCCAGCCTCTTTGTGGAAAAAATTGGCATCTATTTATTAGGGGAAGTCCTTGGTGAATAAAATTTTCCTGAGGAAGAAGTTGTATAATTTGAGAATGCAGGAAAGAAGGTCTGTAGCTGATCATCTAAATACATTTAACATGTTGATTTCTCAATTGACATCTATTGGTGTAAAAATTGAAGAAGAGGATCATTGTATGCTTCTTTTGTGTTCTTTGCCAGACTCATGGGATCATTTGGTGATGGCTATTGGGAGTACAACATCAAAGTTCAAAGTGGATGATGTTGTTGCATCTTTGCTGTCAGAAGAGATGAGGAGGAAATCTTCTAAGATGGTGAAGGAAGCTCTTGCTGTCAGAGGAAGGTCAAAATAGAAAGGCAAGAAGAAGGACAAGAAGTCAAAATCAAAATCGGAGTGGACATCAAAGTCTCTTGGCAAGAATTCAAAGGTGAAGTGCTAGAATTGTGGGAAACCTGGTCATGTCCATAAGGATTACAAAGAGGAGAAAAAGAAGAAGAAGAAACACTCTTCCGATAATGATTCTTCTTAGGGTGATTCATATGCCTTCATTGCTGCCTTGGCTACATAGGCATTAGAAGATGTCTGGCTGATTGATTCAGGAGCATCTTTTCACATGACATCTCATAGAGATTGGTTCATAAAGTATGAATATTTTGATGGTGGAAAGGTGTACTTGGCAAGTGATTCTACTTTGGAAATTTTTGGTCATGGAAGAGTCGAAATCCAATTTCCTGATGGCAGAATAAAGGGAATTAATGATGTAATGCACATACCAGGTCTGGCTCAAAATATGCTGTCTATCAGTAAGCTAAATGATATCAGAGTGCAAATCTCATTCTCTGAAAAATGGCTGCAAGATGACTAGAGGTTCAATGGTGCTGGCTAGAGGTACTAGAATTGGTACCCTGTACAAGTTGGATGCACATGATGTTTGATGTAATAGTGTATCTGAAAAGTCACTGAAAGCTATTCATGGAGAGAAAGAGGAAATTGTTCCTAATTATGTAAAATCTATGGGAGTAAAACTTCCAAGAGAGAAGACTATGCTCTGACATCATAGGTTAGGCCACATAGGAGAAAAATGTTTAAAAACCTTGAAGAATAAAAACTTGGTTGAGGGGCTTGATGATTGTAATCTTGAATTTGATTTCTGTGAACATTGTATATATGGAAAGTAGCACCGTGTTTCATTTTATGACAGTCCTCACAAATCTTTTGGTTTGCTAGATTATATTCATTCGGATGTGTTTGGTCCTATGAATGTTCCTTCTTTGTATAAATCAAGATTCTATGTGTAGTTTATTGATGATTATTCAAGAAGAAAATTTGTATAATTTCTAAAACATAAGTCAAAAGTGTTCAGTCGGTTTAAGGAATTTAAGAACCTTGTTGAAAATCAAACTGGTAGAAAAATCAAATGCTTAAGGACTGATAATGGTGATGAATTATGTTTTGATGAATTTAAAAGAAACTGTAAAGACCATGGGTTTAAAAGACATAAGACTACACCTTATACTTCACAACAAAATGGAGTTATAGAAAGGTTCCATAGGATGGTGATGGAGAGAGCATGAAGTATGCTTAGTAGTTCTAGCTTGGAGGAGAAGTTCTAGGTTGAGGCTACTACTATTGCATGTTACTTGATTAATCGGTCTCCTAATTCTGCTCTTGTTGAGAAAACACCTTTGGTAGTGTGGTTTGGTAAGAAGCCCTCTCTTAGACATATTAGAGTCTTTGGCTATGAAGCATATGCATATGTGCCAGATGTGAAAAGATCTAAGTTGGAGAACAAGGTTGTCAAATGTATTTTTATTGGCTATAGTGCTAACATTAAAGGATACAAGCTTTGGAATCCTATTACAGAGAAGGTTGTATACAATAGAAGTGTAATCTTTCATGAGCTGAAACCTTCCACCTTAGATTTGCAATCAGAGGAAAATTCATAAAACAATAAGGATGTAGCAGTAATTCCTCCTACTCTAGAGAAAGAGGAATTGAAATTCAAAATGTACCTAAAACTAAGGAGAGCTCAAGCAGTTCTGAAAGTTTTGAAGAAGAATAACCTCAGCCTTAGCCAGTGAGGAGGTCAACTTGTGAAAGAAAAAAACTAGATATGTATTGGTTCTCTTTGATTGATTCTACTTGTGCCTATGCTTTGATTTCTAGCACTGATGAGCCTAAGACTATAAAGGAGGCAATTAAAATGCCTAATTCAAATTCTTGGTTGGAAGCCATGGAAGAAGAGATGGCATCTTTAGAAAAGAATAAAACCTGGAGTCTGGTGCCCTTTCCTGAAGGCGAAAAACCTGTGGGTTGCAAGTGGGTATTTAAGAAGAAGATTGGTCTAGATGGTAGTGTAGAAAAGTACAAGGCAAGACTAGTTGCAAAGGGTTATTCCAAGGAAGAGGGAATTGACTATGGGGAAATATTTTCTCCTATAGCAAAGCTGACATATAACAGATTTCTTTTGTCACTTGTAGTAGCATACAACTTAGAGGTTGAACAAATGGATGTGAAGACAACATTTCTTCATGGTGATCTTGAAGAAGAGATATATATGTCCTAGCCTGAGCACTTTGTTGAAAAAGGTAAAGAAAAACTGGTATGCAAATTAAAGAAGTCTTTAGCAGTCACCTAGAATGTGGTACCAAAAATTTGATAATTTTGTATTGTCTTTGGGATTTGTGAGATCAAAATTAGATCATTGTGTATATTATAAAGTTGAAAGTGATCGAGTTCTTATTATTGTTCTCTATGTTGATGATATGTTGTTCATAAGCAATAGTAAGCTAATGATTTCTGATCTTAAGTCTCAACTATCTACTAAGTTCTAAATGAAGGATCTTGGTGCAGCAAGGTATATTCTGGGGATGGAGATAACCAGGGATAAGAAGAATAGAAAAATATGGCTTAGTTAGAGTAAGTATATTAGGACTATTCTTGAGAGATTCTGTATGAATGATTGCAAACAACTAGTTGTTCCAGTCTTGTAGGGAATGAAGCTATCTGATGAGGACTATCCAAAATCTCCTATTGAGATGGAGGGCATGACCAATGTACCTTATCCTAGTGTGGTTGGTAGTCTCATGTATGCAATGGTCTGTACAAGGCCAAATATTGCCCAAGCAATGGGAGTTCTTAGTTAGTTTATGGCTAATCCTGGAAGGACACATTGGGATGCTGTAAAGAGAGTTTTCAAATATTTGAAGGGTACTTCAGATTTTGATTTGTGTTATCATGGGAACTTGGTTGAATCATAGAGGACTCTCAATATTTGTGGCTATGTGGATTCTGATTGGGAAGGGGACATTGACAGAAGGAGATCCACCAATGGATACATATTCATGATGAATGGTGGTGCAGTGAGCTGGATGAGCAAGCAACAAGTTGTAGTCACTTTGTCTACTACAGAGGCTAAATACATGGCAGCTACTCATGCTTGTCAAGAATCAGTATGATTGAAATTTTTGTGTTCTAACATTGGTTTTGATGCAAGGGAGATAACTATTTTCTATGACTGTCAGAGTGCAATTTGTCTAAAAAAGAATCCTACTTTCCATGTGAGGACAAAACATATTGATGTGCAGTATCACTTTGTACGAGATATGGTTGAGGATGGAAAGGTAAGTTTGGAAAAGGTGGATACTCTAGAGAATGTTGCAGATGCATTGATGAAGCCAGTGAGCACAAACAAGTTCAGGTGGTGTTCTAGTTCAATAGGCCTTAGTGCCCATGATTTTCAGTAAGTTTTAATTGTGCTCTGGAGGTTCCTGTATGATATTCATCAAGTGGGAGATTGTTGGAAATGTCTGCCTCAATCAATATAGGATGAAACCTCTTTAGGAGTCAAGTCAGTGTGACAGCTTCAATGTCTGGCCGACAAGCAGTATGTAACACCATGTTTTGTTCAGGTTGCTAAGACCTTACAGAAGTCTTATCAACCGCTTTCACTTTGGAGTCTATCACCGTGACATAGAGTAGTCATTGTAACCTTTCACTGAGTAAACATCTCTGGCCAATAGGCCATTCAATCAGGCTTCGAGGAGATTCACAACGACTTGTGGCTTCATAGTGACTTCAACACTTGGAAAGAAGTCCTAGTGAATTTGGAAAGTCTCACTAACAGTGATTCACATTGTAGTCTTTGGTGTATCTTGTGACCTATCGGTAAGAAGTCTTACCAATGTATAAATGTCTCACTGATGAAGGTTTAAATGTTGGTTGTCAGAGTAACTCAATGGGCTCGGTAAAAAGTCTTAGCAATTGAAACATGTTTTGCTAACAATGTTTTATGTTGGAGCCTTTGGGGTAAGTCTTGGAGTTTGGTATGTTCTCTTAGTGAAGGGTGTATGTCTTGGCGACTGATGATAGCTTCAGGGTGACAATAAAGATCTAGAGAATATGTCTCCACAATAAGCTTTTGTCTTGCTGATTGTGACTTGGTGCTCAGTATGACTTGTGTGTATTTGGCATAACATCTTGGTGAAGGTGATAGGTCTTGCCAATAGTTGTATGCTTTCAGTGTAACCTAATGTTGCTCAATGAAACCTCTTGGCGAGTAGTAAGTCTTGCTGATAGGTATGTTGAGATCACTATCACTTTGAATATCAGTATGTGTTCTCACCAAAGAGCAGTAGTCTTGTCAAATGGAAAACTCACGGCTATGTGACTTTGAGGCTTTGGTATAATGTCCTAGCGAAAGTGATATGTCTTAGCAACATAGCGAAAGCTAAGCGATAGTCTTTTGAACTCAATGTAACATCTTGGAAAAATGGATAACTCTTGTCGATATCGATATGAAGGTTATGTGGCACCAGCGAGACACTGTTAGTGTCTCATCGAGATGCAAACATAGTGTGAATTCTCTTAACTGTTGTTTTACCGTCCTATGTGGAGTCTTGTGGACCAATAGGAGAAGTTGAATTTGAACAGTTGGAAGTTTTTTCGTTGTGATAGTTCTATGAGGGAGCTCAAAAAACATGGAACTACAAGGATACACTCTGTGATTGTTGATTGTGATCAGTTGGTTGGATCGACAGATTGTTGAGTGATTGTATCAGTAGATGTTTTCTATTCTGTAATGACTATAATCTAAAGTTTCATGTACTAGATTGTTCATGGTGAATGTTGTTGTAAATAGACACTAGAAAGATAACTCTGATACTTGTATGTAATCCTTATTACTGTAATACAAAGTGATTTCTCTTGGTATGGTAGGTTTTTCTCCCATAAGGGTTTTCCCATGTATATCTAGTGTTCATATGTGTTTTTCAATTCTCTATTTTTAAGTGCATCTTAATTGGACTGTAATTGAAAAATTAAAAGTGTCTCTACATTTCTTCCCTATGGTTTTGGTGGTAGGAGAGTGTTTTCCACACCTTAAATTTCCTTATAATAGACATCAATCAAGGTGATAAAATAGTGAGCCTTACTAAAATATCATGGTGGAAAAGGACACTCCAAGTCACTATGAATCAATTCAAGGACTTCTGAAGCCCTCCAAGCCTTCCCATTGTTGAACTTCTCCTCAGGATGTTTCCCCAAGGCACAACCTGAACATACACCCAAAAAAATGATTTGAGGGAGACTCGTGGCCATATTCTATTTGTTGAGTTGAAGATAGTGGTAGCTGAGATGGCTAAACTGCTCATGCCATAGTTTTTTCACAAAATTTGCATGGGTGAGAAATGTGGTGGAATGTAAATTAGGTACAAAATGAGAGAAATCGTATAGGTGAGACTCATGATTGGCCTTAGGGTATATATGTAGGATCAAGATGGGCCAAAAAGTAGCAATATGATGGGTATTTGTAGGTTATGTGGCTGAAATTTTTTTTTACCCAAAATTGATGAAATGAAATGGGTTTTTAAAGGAGATTCTTAGGTTTCCACCAATATAAGTTATGTTGTACTTTGAATTTAATAAATAATTATTATTCATTTTCTATTTGAATTATGACTAAAGTTCTGATTGATAGGCTGATTGAAAAACATCTATAACTTTCAAACGATATCACATTTTTAGAATCCAAAATATGCATCACATTCTATGCTTCACATAATATAGGATTAAAAAAATAAAATTTGAATTTCTCTAAGTTTTGACCAAGTTAAGGTGGTCAGACATAGGATTTTTTATATTTTTTAAAATTTTGAATAAAAAATTCATAATTAATTATTTACTTGGAAAAAAGTTACAAAAAAATATGCATCACGTCCGGATATGAGTCCTCTACTTATGTCTAAAATCTTATAAAAAAATATTATCATTTTATTGTGGTTAGGGTGGTTAGACAGAAACCTACTTATTTTTTCCCTGAAATTTAAGTACTACTATATTGAAATTTCAAATTTTCACCAAATAGATTTTTTTGTTTTTAAATAAACCTAGTAGTATAGAAACTACATTGAATTTTCTATAGATTATATTCTTACATATTTTTTGAAATAATATAAATAACTTATTCAAATATTTATGTCAACTTGCTTAACTCTTATTTTTTTGGATTTTTTGCCACTTAGGGGCCTATTTTTTCCATGATGATCCTACACATGCCCCTTACCAACTGTAAGGAGTGCATTATCTTCAAGATTTTTGATGTTGATAGAATCTAGAGTGAATATAACTTTTCTACAATGCCGAGTGATTGAGTAGACAAAGAGAAGGTTGGTTGATAGATTAGGCATATAGAGGACATCCTAAAATGTACCATTTACAGTTTCAATTGAACCCTTCCCAATTACATCCATTGGAGAATCATCCCCAATGAGAATGTTGAGGTCATAACAAGGCTCCAACAAAGAAAACTATTCTTTACTAGAACCCATGTGATGTGATGCACCTGAGTCAAGAATCTAATCTTTTGAAGAAGCAGTAGTAGCAACAAGTACATGTGCTTTCCCTTTACTTGATTTGGAAGGAGTAGAGGATTATTGAGCAATAGAAGGTAGATTAATGTTGTTCAATTTAAGAATATGCTTTAAACAATCGATCTACTTATTATAACTTGAATCATGGGTGTGTGCAAGAAGTTGAGTCCACTTTTTGGCCAAAAAGTGGAAGTGTTTTCCCTGATTTTCAATATTTGACACATTTGAACTTAAAATTTGAAGCACTTAGAGATGAAATCTTTAAAAAAGTCACTAATCATAAAATGTAGTGCTCAGAGTCTAGTTTCCAAATATGTAATTTATTTCAATACCCAGATTGTACAAATGGAGTTTCAATAGGCATTTCAAAAAACCACTGTTTAAAAGTCATTTTTTTGTACCATACCATGCACGTGTACGACATCCATATTTTGACTTAAATTATCGTATTTTTCTAAATCCTTTGGGAAAAGTTTTATGACTCACTGAACCTTGCTCTTGATATTTTTTTGTAATTTTTTATTGAATATTTTTTTTTTGTTAATTTTTTATTAGGTAGATTTGTTGTTTTGAAAAATCGTCATGTACGACATGCATAAGATGACCTAAACTTATCATTTTTTTATTTTTATCTTTCAAATTGAAAAGAATTGTCTGAAGTTTGCTCTCGTGCAATCCGTTTGTCAAAATGTTATGTTGATCAAAAGTTATTAAAATAGTAAAAAACTCTAATATTTAAATTTTATGGACCAATTTTATTAGAAATTAATTGAAAAATAGAAAAAATAATTCAATTGCAAAACAAATTACATATTTAGAATCTGCATTGTTTGATCTAAAATGGGTTTTCATTTTGTCAGAAATTTTTTGAAAAAAGGTTGTCAGCCATATGTTCAAAGTCGATATTTTTCTTTGACATTGTTAGGGCCTTCAATTTGCAGGTCAAACCAGGTTGAAGGCTTAGGTTTGACTTCCAAAGCTTTTCCCAAACCAAAAACCTTGGCAAAAACCCGCCTCCGATGCAAAACAAAATTCAAATTTAAAAAAATGGGATCCCGATTATGACACGGGATCCCGTTTACTAATAAACGAGATCCCGAGTCATAATCTGGTTCCCGTTTCTATTTTGACCATTGTAAAGGTAACGAGATCCTGTTTGTAAGACAGGATCCTGTTTCCTTTACAATGGCTCGTAGAGTTGATTTTAGTGAACGGGATCCCGATTATAGAGCGGGATCCCGTTTATTACAAAACGGGATCCTGTTATGTAATCGGGATCCCATTTTATTATAAACGGGATCTCGTTTTATAGACGGGATCCCGTTTATATTATTTAAAAAACACTGTTCACAAATACTGTCAACTCTGCAACTCTGCAACTTTACATGTACGACCGAGAGCACTAAAAATCAATTATTTTTCATAAGTTATTGTATTTACAGGTGGTCAATTTGATTTTTTGTTGATTTTATCAAAGGGAGCATCGTCTACACCATTTTTGAAGTGAATTTGCAATATGGATTGAATTTTTCAAAGGAAGCATAAAGAAAACAATTTTTAAAGTGGAATTGTGGTAGTTTTCTATTTGTTTTGAGGAACACAAGAGGAATAATTTTGCTGTAATAGGTATTCAACTTCCAATTTGGATTCAATATTTTGAAGTATTTCACTATTAACATTCATTTGTGCTTGAGAATTTTATAATTATGGGAGATAAATTTTGTAATAAGAGAAGAAAGACATTGACTCCTCAAGAAGTTGAAGCAAATAAAGAAAAAGAGAGACAAAGACAAAGAGAAAGAAGAATGAGAATAAAATCAATGAACGATGGTGGAGCAACCAATTCAACAACTATTGAAGATGAAAACATTGAAGATACCATAGTTGTAGATGAAGCTAATTTACAAGGAGTCAATTTGGAGAAGAATATGATTATACAAACAAGTCCTACTATGTCTTCAAATCCCTCTTTGAATGCTATGGAGAATGTTTCAATATACACAAATCCAGGTACTTCTTCAAATCCACATGTTAGTGACATGGTAAATTTGTTGTAGAAGATTTACAAGAAGCTGGATATAATGATGTTGACATTGATTATATTCAAAGAAATGAAACTTTTATAGAATTTGTTGAAAACAAAAAAGAAAAATCTTTTGTTGCAAATGAAAATCAAAATGATCATTTTCTTGAAAATGAAAACAAAACCTATATTTTTGATGAAAATGAAATGAAAATGAAAACCGTTTTGTTGATGAAAATGAAATAGAGAACCATTTTGTTAATGAAAATGAAGATGAAAATGAAAATGAAAACTATTTTGTTGATGAAAAAGAAATGAGAACCGTTTTGTTAATGAAAATGAGAGATGAAATAAATGAAAACCGTTTTGTTGAATGTGTATGTTTCCCTACTTTGAAACTTTTATGTCTAATTGTATAATCACTAAATATCATGCATACATTATTGTTAAATCAATTATGTCCTTAAGACATATTCTAACCCCTTAAGACATACCCTTAATTAACACGTTCTATTATGACCCCTTTAGACATCCCCTTAAGACATATTCTAATCCCTTAAGACATCCCCTTAAGACATTCTATTAGGACCCATTTAGACATCCCTTAAATAACATGTTCTATTATGACCTTTAGACATCCCCTTAAGACCCCTGCAGACATCCTTAATTAACACGTTCTATTGCAGTACTAGACATCCCCTTAAGACATATTCTAACCCCTTAAGACATCCCCTTAAGACGTTCTATTATGACCCCTTTAGATGTCCCCTTAAATAACATGTTCTATTATGACCCCTTTAGACATCCCCTTAAGACCCCTTAAGACATCCCCTTAATTAACATGTTCTATTATGACCCCTTTAGACATCCCCTTAAGACATTCTAATCCCTTAAGACATCCCCTTAAGACGTTCTATTAGGACCCATTTAGACGTCCCCTTAAATAACATCTTCTATTATGACCCCTTTAGACATCCCCTTAAGACCCCTTAAGACATCCACTTAATTAACGCATTCTATTATGACCCCTTTAGACATCCCCTTAAGACATATTCTAACCCCTTAAGACATCCCCTTAAGACGTTCTATTATGACCCCTTTAGACGTCCCCTTAAATAAAATGTTCTATTATGACCCCTTTAGACATCCCCTTAAGACCCCTTAAGACATCCCCTTAATTAACACGTTCTATTATGACCCCTTTAGACATCCCCTTAAGACATATTCTAGCCCCTTAAGACATCCCCTTAAGACGTTCTATTATGACCCCTTTAGATGTCCCCTTAAATAACATGTTCTATTATGACCCCTTTAGACATCCCCTTAAGACCCCTTAAGACATCCCCTTAATTAACACGTTCTATTATGACCTTTAGACATCCCTTAAGACATATTCTAACCTTAAGACATCCCCTTAAGACATTCTATTATGACCCCCTTTAGGCGTCCCTTAATTAACATGTTCTATTATGACCCCTTTAGGACACCCCTTAAGATGTCATTATTTGTTTTGATAACTTATAAATTAGTGTTAGATTTAACCCTACTCCCTGGGCCCTAAAAATTAACTTCTATCCCTAAGCCTTGTTGTATCTGACCCTAATTGAAAATAACATGTTCTATTATGACCCCTTTAGACACCCCCTTAAGACGTCATTATTTGTTTTGACAACTTATAAATTAGTGTTAGATGAACCCTTACCCTATCCTAAAATTAATCCTATCCCTAAGCTTTGTTGTATCTGACCCTAATTGAAACCTAACCCTAACTCTAGTTGTGTCCTAATCCTAATCTTTACCCAAAGTTTTATCCTATAACCCTAACCTTAATTCACAGAGAAAATATTGTGGGTCATATTTCTATTTCTTATGTACATAATTTATGTGATATTCTATTTTTTTTCTTGTTATTGACACATGGAGGCAAAACTTTTATTCATTTTTCATACACTACACACAATCATGATATTCTAAATGGGGGAAACAATGATGAAATTAATTTTCCTTTGGATTGAGCTCCATATTCATCATTTTTAAAATTTATCATGTGTGTACACTACGATTCATCACCTAATGGTTACAATTGTTTTACATAGCACATTCTTATGTTAATACACTTATGTGATATTATATTTTTTTTTCTTTGTTATTAACACATGGAGGCAAGACTTTTATTCATTTTTTCATGGGCAATAATTGGCCAATACAATCATGATATTCTAAATGTCAATGATGAAATTAATTTTCCGTTGGATTGAGCTCCATATTCATCATTTTAAAAATTTATCATGTGCGTACACTACGTATTCATCACCTAATGGTTACAATTGTTTTACATATACACATTCTTATGTTATCATAATTTATATTTTTTCTAATGATTACCTCTTTCCTTAATTTTTAGTAGGAACACTTTTTTCCATTACTAGTGAGAAACTAATGGTGTCATTTTATAAATATGTACATTAGCTAATTATATCAATACCTTGTTAGATTTTTTCACTATAAAGAATTTTATTTGCTTAAGAGTTTAGAGCAATGACTTTATTTGTCAATCTAGTTAAGGAAAAATTAAAGAATAAAATAACAAAGAATGGTGATATCCATGATATTCACAAGGTATAGGAATTCCAAGTGCACCAACAATGAGGTAAAATTCAATTTATAGAACTAAATAAGTAGGTAAATCCACATAAGTTTTCTCTCATAAAATTAAAATTAATACATTAGAAGGAAAATATCTTCTTGTTCATTCAAAAGAAGATTAAACCTAAAATTATTCTACAATTATGAAGTCTTCAGTAAATTTCACATTAATGTCCTATATTAATGTATTGACTATGAACATAAAATGCATAAATGTACATGCGTAAATTAAAATTTCAAACAATAATAAAGTCCATAATTTATGTAACATATTAAGTGTATGAAACCAATATATTAAGCACACATGAAATAAAGTCCAACAGAGTACATGATAAACAAGAAATATAAAACACATAAAATCACATGTTTGTAGGTCATGTACTGTCTCTATAATCAAGAGACCTCTTCACACCATGCGGACTATGTGGATGACCTAAAACACTCTATACATAACAGAAAGATGAAATTAGATGTAAGACAATAAAAAATGATTTAATGACAATTTCATTTATAATCGATCATAAAATTAAATTACCACCATATCTACATCTGGATGCTCTGGTGCGCCTGAAGAAACCTCTAAATTCTCTAAATCAGTCTACATAAACAAGACAAAGAAATTTGAAATTAGATGTACAACTCTACAATTATTATTTTTTTATTCAATTTAATTCAGAATTTATCATATTTTAATTACATACTGTATTATGAGGTTGTGCACTAAGCTCTTCTCCAGGACCTGTCTGTACATGCTCAACTACAGGATGTGTCTCATGCTATAAAAGAAAAAGAAAATGTGAAGAATATCATATTAATATGTATATATTCAATTTAAAATTTATAATTCACTTTAAATATAATAAAAAAATAAATTTACCATTTGATCTGAGACCTGCTCTACATGTCCTCCTGGTGGTGTAACTATGTCTGGGTTAGGGCTGAAAGTTGCACCAACAAAGTCCTACAAGATCAAAATTAAAGCATGTACAATTCAATTAGGTTAATATATACATATATATCAAGTTTGCACATTTTTTGTAGAAAGTTTTGTAAACAACTTGGAAATCAGTGGCCTCATGAGTAACTGCAACATCAAATGTTTGCCCAATGCCCATTCTTATTGTGGTATCAACCTAGATATACATGTACATAGATATTTAACGCTTATAATATTTACAAGTGTACATGCATGCGTTTCATATATCTAGTGAATTCAAAACTCATAAAATTGTAACTATACTAATGTAAACTTTAAACAAATTTACAATATGAATGTACCTTCCCATGATCTATGTCGCTCGATAGTAGAGGAGTGCTTGACAATCCCTCAGGAGGAATCGGCGTGGATGCCGATTGACTCACCTAAACCAACATGAATATTTGAAACATATATGTGATTCAATTATAAATTTAAAACTCAAGTTAAATAATTTATGATTTCATATATAATTTTAAAAATTGAAATCAAAATACCCCATAAGGGTTGCCAAGTATGACCGGTGTCAATATATGTACTCGTGGTATAGATGATTGCCCTTGCATCGAAGGTGTCATCTATACACCAAAAAAATTGATTGTTAAAATGAATTGCAAACTTTTCTTTGATATATACAACCATAAAAAATATTATAAAATGAGTTCATACATCTAGATGCATATTTATACCTGTGTCGTAGTGTCCTCAGGGTGATGTTCTGCTATGAGGAACTCTACAAATGAACTGATGCGACCAGATGAACCACCAGAATCTCCCCGTCCACCTGAACTAGGTGTAGCCTGATCAGGTCCATAACACACTTGATGACAACTAGTACATATATGGGGGACGGGTCTCGACACTCCTAGAGCAGTACTCAGACCAGCTCCATAAAAAACTCCTCCATCATCATCATCGTCTCTATGCTCCCCACTCGCTATCGTAGAAGCATGCTGATCAAGGTCTCCTACGAGTGTCATAAGGGAACCTAATGTTGATACCAGAGCTTGATGATGTACAGGTGCAGGAATGGGAGGACCAGGAGCAACAAAAAGGGGTTGTGCATGCATGGGGTGTCAGGGATCAACCCTTGCCCCTAATCTCTGTTGTGGCATGCCGCCACCAACACCCTGAAATGATCTAAAATCAAAATAATTGAGCTTTTTCCCCAAAAAAAACTCTACATACAGTTTTCTCAAAAAATACAATGGGCACTCCCAATTAGCATATGGGGGACTATCAAAAACCATATACCATCTATCCCAAAAATGTGCAATCATCTGCGGATGTATGCACCACCTCATGGATATTCTAGATTTGTTGGGTGGAATGGGTTGTCGGGTAACGGGGTCAAGAAAGTAGGGGGCTAGATGGGCTTTTGTTATTTTAAAGTCTAATATTTGTTTATAAGAGAGACCATCATAATAAAATTGTATCATTTTTTCTCTCTCTCATCGATGCCTATCAAGATCAGAATCAATCATCCTAATGGAATCAACAACGTTTTGCATTAAAGATGCAAAACATCTCACATGTGGAGCAATCAATGCTTGACTCTACATAGCATTGATTTGTGTCTGTAAGGATGTGACTTGATCATTTATTCGTGCTCTCAAGCGAGCCTCATCAGATGCCATAGGTGCTGGAGGTGGCATATGAGGGGGAGGGGGATGGGGAGGGGGAGGTGGAGGTGGAGGTGGAGGTGGAGGTGGAGGTGGACGGGGGGAAGGGAGGCGGATCTGGCTGTGGCTTAGGTGGTGGATTGATGATATCATCAATGTTAAAATCATCCATGATATATGCTTGATATAATGTGCACCTACATTTAAAATCATACAAAATAGTCCATGTGCATACAAAAATTAAGATCATATATTTAATTGAAATAGGATGAGCAACATATATATTAAGCTCATATATTTAATTGAAATGCACATATATATACATTGATTGTTCAACTCAAGAGCATGTCCATACAAAATTGTACCAAATGTATGTACATGTACATTTAAAATAAAAATAATGATGCATAATTTTCATGCGCATAAATCATTAAACTAAACTATACATACATACATATACAAATTTCAAAATTTAAGAACTATTATGCAAATTTTTAATACATGCACATACATACTAAACAATAAACTTGAAACATTCACAAAATCTCATTTTATGTCTTTAACACACACACACAATTTTTAGTCAGCAGGAGAAATCATGATCTAATAGATAGTCATTAAAATATATACTATTATATACTATTCATTATAAGTTCATAAATTCCACCAAACTTCACAAATCCATGTCACTAAAAATATCCATATAGAACCAAAATCATAAATTCATGTCACTAAAAATATCCATTTGGAACCAAATTTATAAATTCATCACACAAAATATCCATCGTTCACCAAATTTATAAATTCATAACTATTTAAGATCATTGTTTTAATTTATAAACTATTATGGCTCTCTACTACATAGATATTCATTTCTTTGTGTTTTCCTTTTCAAAATTAGGAGTTCTCCTCTCCTCTAGCCATTGTCGATGCTCATCTACGATCCCATCCATAGCCCCTGACAAAGATCAACAAGGGTTTGCATCCTAGATGCAAACATCCTCACAGAGGTGAGACACATTCTTCATTTTGAATAATGTTGATTTGATCTTGGATGGTTCTAGCATAAGCATTGATTTGTGCTTGCAAACCAGCATGCTCATTGATTTCAGGTGGTGGAGGTGGGGGGTTACTAGGTGGAGGTGAAGGTGTTGGAGATGGATGGCGTGGAGGTGGATTACGAATATTATTGAATGGATCCATGTGATCTTCAAGATATGAGTGAACCTGCATTAGATTTGTAATTTCAAGATGTAAGATACATGTTTAGGAAATACCAAGTTAAACCATTCAATATAAATGGCCTTAAATAATTGAATACAAATGATTAAATTATATGTAAGCCTCATTTATATGTCTAAGGCACATGTTATTTGAATGAAAATACAATTAACTATTGATATTGTATAATCTTGCAGGATCTTATTATTGTTAAATTTGGTTGGGCCTTGGGCAACTTTGATCACCAAATTTTAAGAACTTCTTGATCCCCTTAAGAAATGTCATATTGGAACCCCTTAAGAAAATTGAATTACGATTTAGGGTGGCAGGATGGCTTAAGGGGATTTACATCTAGTGAGGTCCTAGGAGAAAATGGCATGGCTCAAATGAATAAAATTTGGTGAAGTTTCCCAAGGCAACCAAATTTCATTAATAGCCTTTCAAGAAAAAATGATGGCTTTAGGGTTTAGGGTTTAGACTTTAGAGTTTAGGGTTTAAGGTAATAGGATAGCTTAAGGGGATCTACATGCTGCAAGATCCTAGGAAACAATTACATGGCATAAGGTAATGAAATTTGGTGGAGTTGCCTAAGACAACCAAATTTCATTAAGAGCCTAAGAAAAAATGATGGCTTTAGGGTTTACGGTTTAGACTTTAGAGTTTATTATTTAATTAGCTAAAATCCCCAAATCCTAACTTTTAATCAACCATTAAGGGGATAATCATGTCACATCCATAGCTTAAAATTAAAATAATTCCAAATCACCAATCCAAACTCAAACTAATGTAACTTACTTCCACTTCATCAAATCTAAAATGAAATTAATAATCTATCCTAGCCATCAAATTAATTAGACTAATCATAGCCATTCATTTCCAACTACCTTCAATCCAAATTCAAATTAGCATTCAGTTATTCCCATCTACCTAATCAAGTCAACACAAGGCCTCCATCAACCCAACCACCTACATTTAATTCTCTCTTCCCTCTCAAATTCAAATTCAAAAATTCTCTCATGAAATTCTAGTCCTCGATTCCAAAAAAACCTAGTCCTCCATTCCTTTCCCCTCAACTCTATAAAATAATGACATCCCCAAATGTTTCCATATGATAAAATTTGTATGTATATGTTATCACATTAGAGAACCAAAGAGCAACATCAACACATACATTTAGAGCCATAAAAGAATGTTATGGAACATATTATGCTTCTCTAATCTTTCATTATTTTATTTACCTTTCATTAGAAGTAGAGTATTGAGTTTGCACTTGCATTCTTGGTCTAGAATTTCTCTTCTACACTAAGTACAAAAATATAATATTGGATAGCTTAGTATATCTTTCTCTTCTAATATATATTCCCTAGTTCTCCTTATCCATATTTGAGTATCTTAGCATATGTGTAACACGACATGTTAATAATATATCTCATATAAATGTAGGGATGTGTCGCTAATGTCATCTTCAAACATATTTAACCAATAGGAGATACTATAAGGTATCTAATATAACTATACAACCTATACAGGTATGACATATGGTGACCTTTGGCTTTTTTTGATATGTCAAGGGTAGTTTTGCAAAGATTAGTTTCTAGTGCTTTTGTGAGTTTTCACCACTTGTACTTATTAAGCTACACTTTTGGGTTTTCAACCTAATAGGGATAAACCTAGTAGATTTTTTAGCTTTCCAGCCTAATGGAGATAAATCAAACCACACTTTTTGGTTTTTAGTTGCACCTATCAAGTTATTTGTTAGCTATTAAATTTACAAACATTCTAGGATTATAAGTCTACTATAAAATTTGATGTAAAATAGATTACACATTGAGCCCTATAATTTAATTACAACAATGAATAAATATAGCAACATTTAGTAGACATAATGAAAATCAAGCCATGATAGTAATATAGAGATAATATACAATGTTTAATATAGATAAGTTAAAGAATCATTTTAAAAATATATATCTATATATTCACATCATTTTTGTTTTTTCTTTAGATTTCAAATATATCCACCAATCCTCCTTATCTTACATTAACATAAACTCAAAAAACATAGTGGACATGTACACACATATAAAACTACATTAAAATAGTGTTAGATCTTACAATTTTTCAAGGCTTATTTCATCCTCTTAGACGATCACTCTTACTAAATCATTGGCATAAATTAGATGCACACAATGGCACATTATTTAGGTTTATTCCTCATGTTGGATTCCCTATTTTATATAACTATATCTTTATTATCTAATTTAAATATATCTAAGCACAAATTTCTTTTATGTAACACATTGATAATTTCAACTCATTATAAAAACCAAATACAAATTTAAAGGGGGTACACTATATTTATAAATACGTTCGATTTAAATACCATCCCAATCTCCATGGTGTGTCACTTGTTCACTAAAAAGCCCTTACATAAATCATCTACTTAGGTCAATCTTATGTAGATTTTTCTTAAATATTAATATTCATAAAATATGGCACAAAGCATATTGATGCATTTCTATCCTTCCACATAAATCTATATAGTATCAAAATATAGGTTTAATTTTATGGTTAAATTGAATCTCTCTTAATTGCTAAATAATCCATTATGATTGAGGATGGGTGGATTATTATCTAGGATCACATCTTAAAAATCCTATAGAGGTCATGTGCTATGTTTTTCTTAATACATATATTCACATACAAACCTCTTTCCATGTATTATCAACTCGCCTATATGATAGACACCTTCCTAGATTTAAATTTCATACGATATATATGTACCCAAGTGTTTCCAATTGGAATTGCTATAATTATACTTTTATGGCATTCTAGATATTTAAAATAGTTTTCATAAATCTACCAAATAGACCCATTCTTGACATTGAACCTACATAATTTTAGGTATGTCCAATGAAAGATTAGGGTCTAGGGTTCATAAATTTCAAATGCTTTAGTGTTATGGGTTTAGATTTTACATTTAGGGTCTAGGGTTTAGCAAACTTAGGGTGAAGTTTGGGTGGCCCTTGGCATAATTTAGAGTTGCAAGTTAGTGTCAATTGGAATCGATTGTACGTGTTTAGATTTACGAATTTGTTAATTAAATTTTCAAACAAACATCAAGATAAACTTTATGAATTTTAACCATTCTTTAACATATTGATTTCTAATCTAATTATAATTTAAAATTGAAACTAAAGTTTAATATATATCATTTTTTCCATACAAAGCAAATAAAATTTAAAACATTTAAGCAATGTGAATGATTTTTTGTTCGATTCAAATTTAGGGTTTTAACAATTTTTTTTGTTTCAATTCAATTTAGGGTTTCAGTTTTAAACAATTAGGGTTTTTAATGAAATTTTTTCGTTTCAATTCAAACTAGGGTTTTCAATTTCAATTTTTTTCATTTGATTTAAATTCAGGGTTTCAATAAGCTCGATTTGGATTTGTAAATACGATGTTTTTGTTTCATTTCGATTTCTAGGGTTTTGAAATGCAATTTTTTTTGTTTTATTTCAGTTAGGGTTTTCAAAATCATTTTTTTTGGGTTTAATTGAACAATTTAATATTTAAAAGTTAAATTTTGTTTCTAAAACACAATTCAACATTTTTTTTTTCATTTTTATCAAAAAACATCTAAATTTCATTGGAAGTTTTTGTCTATTTTTACAATTATTGAATTCTACTATAACAATTAAAAAAATGATTAAAACGTGACAAAAATTAAAAAAAATACATGCCAAATTAACATATTTCATTTAAAATTTCAATTCAAAAAAAAAATGCAAAGAAATGGTGTTTAGGTGGCATACCTATAGCTGGTCGTGGGGTCACTGTCGCCAATGCACTCGGGGTCCCGTTCATAGAGCAATGAAAACTATTCTTTAAAAAAAAAAAAATAGCAGTATAAAACGGGATCCCGATTTATACAACTCGGGATCCCAATTTATACAACTCGGGATCCCATATTTTATAAATCGGGATCTCGTTTCTTATAAATCGGGATCCTATTCCATGTCCATTAGTTCGGAGTCCGCAGGGAAACGGGATCCCAATTTCTAAAAGCCGGGATCCCGTTTGGTTTCAGGCTCAGGATCCCGAACCATAACGGGATCCCGATTTTTAAAAATCGGGATCCCGTTTGTTAAATCGGGATCCTGTTTATTCGATGCCGATTTCAATTTTTTGTCTAAGGCAAGAAACTTCCACGTTTCGTGGACTCAACTTCTTGCACACACCTAAGTCCTAATTAAGATCAATTGATTATGACTCATGATTAATCGAACTTCAGTTTAAATGAATTTGTAACATGCGTATGTTACTTTAGTTTCATGTGCTAGAGGATTCATCCTTTTATCCCTTATACCAAGTCTTAACTGTATCGAATTTTAGCGGAGGAAATACTTATGAAGTCACCTAGTATTTAATATTTGAGATTCGACTTGTGTAAGTGCTTTGCATGTTGGCTGCCATCAGATAACCTATCAACCTGTATAAGTTAACCTTTTCTTCTATACCTTACATGCATATGGACTCTAGATTTGAGAGTATAGATATATAAATACGTTGGATCCCTCCATATGCATGGTCATTCTTAATTTTGTATCCTTTGGCTGGATTACTTTAGACAACAAATAATTAATATAACAATTGATAAAGGTGTATGTGTTTAAATATATAAATATAAGTATATATATAATTATATACATATAAGTATATATATATATATATGTATTTATATTTTCATATGTAGATCTATTGATGTATGCAATTTAATTTTAGGATTTTGTATTTGTTTTCAATGAGTCTTATTTAATATATATATATATATGTATATGTGGGTCGTTTAAGTGAGCATTCCTGACTTAATATTACTCAATCATATCTATTATATATTTGAAGAATGATCCAAGTATAAATGAATAAATGAGATTAGTATTTCCATGTCTTCTTATAGTTTCAAAATGTTAATTTGAAAAAGTGAATGGCTTATGATTTAGCAATGAATGTGAATGTTGTACAACTATGTAATTCATCTTGTGGAGTGAGTTTTTAGGAGTCTTCTAGAGGCTAGGGAGATTTGTTTCTTGATGGAGATTGTTGTTTAACTTGATATTGGGATTTTATTTTGATTATGTTTATGATGGCTGTTTACCTTGCACAATATATTTGCTTATGTGATTGATATTATGGAACTTGTTAGCGAGAAGGGATTATGCCACGGCATGTGATCTTGTTTGAGTTTGGATTGTGCAAGTGGCTATGTTCTTTGATTTTATTAGTTTCCTAGTTGTCAGTAAGGGAGTGGCTTTTAGTGGGGGTCCAATACAGAAAGGTTTTCTAGGGTAACTCACTGAGATTTTAATCAAGTGATAACCTAAAAAGAATAAGGGGGTTTGGGTAGTTCTCACAATAAATAAAGATAATGGATGCCTCTCTCATGGCTCAAGAGCTTGTTTAGGATTTAGGTGAGATGGGAAGGCCTGGAATGGAAAGGTCAACTACCTGGTTCGATTGGAAGGTATGTTGAACCTGCATAGTTTGTATAGGGGTCCGACAGCTAGTAGAGGCAGCCAGGGTAACCCAGGATGGGGGTTTGGTAGCCTAGGAAAATTGTGCTAGGGTAACCCATAGAAAATTATGTGATGACACTCCTCCTATGACAACTAAGTATCCTCTTGATTCTTGTCTCTCTTTAATGTGGTGTAATTGTGGAAGTATAATCACTATTGTTTGAGGTTGTACTACTTGCTCTTGTGTATCATATTAGCCTTGTGAGGTCTATAGCCCTTTGTCTGTCAGTGATGGTGAGACAATTTGCTATCTCCTAGCACATGGGGTAGAGCTTTGAGTTCCACATGATTAGGTGGAACGTGCATCATTTTCTCCTGGGTTCCCTTCCCTTGTACATTTTGTGGCAACTTCTCTTGATCTGAAGTCTTCAACATTGTACCGACACTTGGAGTTTGTTACCCTTGCATTTGTATTGTATCACAATTGATGTATCTTGTACCTTGCTTGATGTACCTCCTCTTTTGTAATGAGGAGATATTATTGAACTGAATGTAAATGTTAAGATGTATATTGATGTAAAATATACCATGTGATGGAATTATGTATTCAATGTTATTGTATATGTAAGTGAAATGGATGAAATAAATTAAATTTTTTTTATTCATATTATTGTTGTATCTCATGGATTACTTGATTATATGTAATGTGTATATGTGAATTTTAATTTATGTTAGAATTGGTTATTAAAATTTTTTATGGTCCTTGTTAACTTAGATAATGGGAACTACGTAGCGTAGTCATGAACCTTAGAGGACATAGGATAGTACGTAAGTTTATATTCATTTACAATTGTGTAACATTACTTTAAAAAAAAAAAATGTTCCATTTTTAGTTGCTAGTGTGTTGTCCTCTAGGGTTCACATCGGATGTGTTACACCTAATATCAGAGCCTAGGTTCATACACTGGGCACTCTAGATACATCATGAGCCCATTATGTGTCCTTGTTGCATGTGCTCTTGAGTGTATGTTTTACACCTAATATCAGAGCCTAGGTTCATACACTGGGCACTCTAGATACATCATGAGCCCATTATGTGTCCTTGTTGCGTGTGCTCTTGAGTGTATGTTTTCTCCCTCATGTTGTCTTTGTTTAGTAACCCATGAACTGACCTTAAGTAGTGTTGGTCCAATGGTGTTGAAACTTGTGGAAAGGATAGGACCCTTAGTGTAGTGTGCAATGCACCGATATTCATTCTATCAAAAATGCATCATGAGACTTGTGTAGCTTAACGATGTGAATTTTTGTGTGCTAATGGTCAATACGAAGTTTTGAATTTTGGATTTGGGTATGTGCAAGATCATCATGGAAAAAAAAGGCCCTTAAGTGGCAAAAAATTCAAAAAAATCAGAGTTAGGAAACTTGACATAAAAATTTGAATAAGTTATTTATATTATTTCAAAAATAAGTAAGAATAGAATCTGTAGAAAATTGAATGTAGTTTCTAAACTACTAGGTTTTTTTAAAGAAAACAAAAATCTATTTGGTGAAAATTTGAAATTTCAATGTAGTAGTACTTAAATTTCAGGGAAAAAATAAGTAGGTGTCTGTCTGACCACCCTAACCACAATAAAATGATAATATTTTTAAATAATATTTTAGATATAAGTAGAGGACTCGTGCATATTTTTTTGTAATTTTTTTCCAAGTAGATAATTAATTATGATTTTTTTATTACAAGTTTTAAAAAATATAAAATCTCATATGTTTGACCACCTTAACTTGGTCAAAACTTCATGAAATTCAATTTTTCTTTTTTCAATCCTATAGTATGCAAAGCATAGAATGTGACACATATTTTGTATTCAAAAAATGTGATATCGTTTGAAAGCTAGAGATGTTTTTCAATCAGCCTATCAATCAGGAATTTAGTCATAATTCAAATAGAAAATGAATAATTATTACTTATTAAATTCAAACTAAAGCATAATTTATATTGGTGGAAAGATGAGAATCTCCTTGAAAAACCTTTTTTGTTTCATCAATTTTGGGTAAGAAAAATTCATCAGCCACATACCCATCATATTGCCACTTTTTGGCCCATCATGAGCCTGCACATACCCATTTTTTCTTTTCCTTCTATCATTCTCATATTATACCTGTGATTTGTCTTTTTTTGATGATGTGAAGGTAAATTCCTAGAGGAAGATGTTGAAGTCGAGGTCAGGGATGTGGGGAAGGTCATGCTGGAGGGTATGGGGTCAACTGCCAAGTTACCCCTCCCCAAAGTTTCCATGATTCCAAACGTGAGGAACAACGGGATTCTTAGACTAATCAAGAGAGGGATCCTAGTCAGGAGACATTAGGCCAGATCCTCGCTTGTCTTAAGTTAGTGAAGGACAAGAAAATTGTGGAAACAAAGCCAATTCTCAAGAGTAAGAAACCTTCTATAGTCTGGGATAGGCCTCTTGGGTGTGGGTGAAATGCACCCTCATTATCTGAGGAGGAAAAAGAGATCCTGTGAACTCAACCCTCCTCTTCTCTGAAAATTGAGATGGATTTCGACAAGGATCCTGAGGAATGTCCTCTCTTCGAGGATGAAAAAATTAGATAAGATAAAATGAACCTCATTGTAATAAGGGCCTATGTGACCCATGCTCGTCTTGAGGAGGGAAGCCTCTTAGTTTGCCTTTTTTTGGAAAACTACTTGGACTATATCTAGACCTTATTATATTGTTTTCTAGACTTTATGATACAATTTACTGGACACTATGATATTGTTTTGGATGTTATTTGGACATTGTGATAGTTGATGTTTCTTATTTATATCATGGTTAGCAGATTAGTTAATTACTTATGTGAGTTTTCATGGATATGATGTTATATGTTTGTTGGATATATGCATTATCATGTTTTGATATCAGTTAAATTATCTATTGGTGAAGGGGAACAAAGTCGCATCACTCACTTGTGAGTGCTCTGTGACGCTGTGATTTTCCCTTCACAATGTGACTGACTATTTTCCTTATGCACATGTTCAACCATATGTTTTGTTGAAGGCTGTAGGTACAAAGCATTGACTCCACCTGAATATCAGGTTTGAGCATGCTAAAAGCCCAATGGAGTTGTCATTTTGGAGGTAGCACTGGGTCCCCCACATTCAGAAAACGTCCTCATCGAGGATGAGTGTCTAATGACGCATCCTGTCTGTAAGGTCAATTCAAGTTATGTTGTCATTATGGTTGTTTTGTTTCAATTTCGCTATATAGTCTATTTTGGTTTGAAAGTATGTTCTTGGAATAATGTTTGTGTTTATGCCTTGTTTGATATTAGTTGCTTGATATTTGGATGTATTCTAACCTTGCAACTTCTAGGAGTAAGTTGAATCTTAGGGGGGAGGATGTGATTCCCCTTTGTGCTTCATCCTGACCATGTTATCGTATGAGGCTTGGTCTGTCCATTTTAGTTAATTACTTAATAGCATTTTCTTAGTAATGCAATTGATGAGTGCCTTTGTTTGATTGTTTCATGAACTAGGGATCATCGGATTTCAAAGGATTTATAATAACTTAATAGAAGCTTTTATATGTTTGAAGAATAAATTATAATAAAGATATCAAATTAAAAGAATTGTGTAGGTAAATTTTATGAGAAATTAAATTAATAAATTAAATATAATGAATAGTTAATTGTATGTGAGTAAATTACAAATTGTGAATGGTGAAAATAAAGAAAAAGAAAGATATTTACTATTAATAATCTTGTTGAAGAAATCTTGTAAGCAATTGTCGGGTGTTTAGATAAGATAAATGAATTTTAAATAGGAGATTTATGTTGCATTAGTTAAGGAAGTGGTCAGTAAATAAGGGGAGTGGAGTTAACTACAGAGCGGCAACTGGATTATTTTTCTCAGAGGAAAAACTGATTCTTGAATGCTTATCATGAATATCCTTTTTGGGAGCTTCTTGGAAACTTGTTCAAAAAAGGTTTGGAAAATTTTGGGATTTGGGGGTTTTTACTGTGGCAGTGGAATTTGGAGTTGCTAAAATTGCAAAGTGGAAACTTGGAAGAAGCTAGAGCTGCAACTTGTAGTTTTGAATCCGATAGTAATTATCAGCTTAGTTTTGTGAATCATTCCAGGTTCCTCCATTATCCTTCCTATTTTCATTTTGATTTAAAAAAAAATGAATGTTTGTTTGGAAACATTATAAATCTTGACTCTTTGTTTAATTGATTTTGAATTTAAAAACAAATCTTTGTAATGAATCTTCAAAAAAAAAATAGTAATAATACATTTATCCTATTTGATGTTGGCCTCAAATAAGAAAAACCCACTCAATATCGTTTTGTATTTGATTGATCTTATTTCTTCCTCAAATCATAAAAATCTTGGTATGGTTCAAATTGTAGTTCTAGTATATTATGTTTGATATAGGCACGTATTTTATTTTAAGACAGATTGAAGCATTAAATGGGCATCGCCCCTATTCTTTCCAACTTTCTCTACCTAGTCTCTAGTTTCTCTTACCGTGGACTTATCTCCTTAGTAATTCCTTTGTATTTTAGCTAGCTTTCTAACTCTTAAGGTTGGGTATAAGTGGTGCTGCCCTGTACCATTCCCTCTTTTGTATTTAGTATTATTTTCCTCATACTATGGTAATAGCTTCTTTTGACACCACAAAATCTTTTATTATAGTAAGTTTATCCTGTAACAAAAGTCGTCACCCTCGTTTGGATGATCAAATTATATATTTCCTTTAGCCTACAATGTTTTCATACATATATTTATCTATCTAGGCTGACTTTGGTTTCCATCGTCATATTGCTAGAAATATGTATACGATTTGACTTATATTATATTTAGCTTAAAATGTGAGTAAGATGAATTTCACTTCCTCCATTTTCTATTTGGTGTGCACCATAGAGTGCTAATAATTAAAAAATTTCATCTCCACATTGGACTGAGCTATGTGGAAGACGTCAACCTAAATTGCTAATACTAAGTCCTAGTTAAGATCAGTTGATTGTATGACTCATGATTAATTGAACTTCAGTTTAAATGAATTTGCAACATGTGTATACTACTTCAATTTCACGTGCCAGAAGATTTATCCTTTTATACCTTAAACCAAGTCTTAACTATAGCAAATTTTTGTGGAGGAAATACTTATAAAGTTAGCTAGTATTCATTATCTAAGATTCAGCCTATGTAAGTGCTTTGCATGTTGACCAGGCCATCGGGTAACCTATCAACCTGTATAAGTTAACGTTTTCATCTATTAATTATGCATGTATGTACTCTATATTTGAGAGTATAGATATATAAATACGTTGGACCCTTGCATATGCATGGTCACTATTAATTTTGTATCCTTTGGTTGGATTACTTGAGACAACAGATAATTAATATAACCATTGATAACGGAATATGTTTATTGACAAAAGTGTATATGTTTAAATATATAAATATAAGTATACATATAATTATATATGTATATAAATATATATATGTATTTATATTTTCATGTGTAGATCTATTGATGTATGTAATTTAATTTTAGGATTCTGTATTTATTTTAAATGACTCTTATTTAATATATGGGTATGTGCAGGTTCATCATGGAAAAAATAGAACCTTAAGTAGCGATGAAAATTCATAAAATCAAAGTTAGGAAACTTGACGTAAAATTTTGAATAAGTTATCTATTTTATTTCAAAAATATGTAAGAATAGAATCTGTAGAATTGAATGTAGTTTCTAAACTACTAGGTTTATTTAAAAAAAATCTATTTGGTGAAAATTTGAACTTTCAATGCAGTAGTACTTAAATTTCAGGGAAAAAGTAGGTGTCTGTTTGACCACCCTAACCACAATAAAATGATAATATTTTTTATAAGATTTTAGATATAAGTAGAGCTCGGTCTCGATGTGATGCATTTTTTGTAATTTGTTTCCAAGTAAATAATTAATTATGATTTTTTATTATAACTTTTAAAAAATATAAAAACTCATATGTCCACCACCTTAAGTTGGTCAAAACTTCATGAAATTCATTTTTTTTAATCCTATAGTATACAAAGCATAGAATGTGAAAAAGTTTTGATTCAAAAAATGTGATACTATTTGAAAGCTATAGATGTTTTTCAATCAGCCTATCAATCAGGACTTTAGTTGTAATTGAAATAGAAAATGAATAATAATTATTTATTAAATTCAAAGTAAAGCATAATTTATATTGGTGGAAAGGTGAGAATCTCCTTTAAAAACCCTTTTCATTTCATCAATTTTGAAAAAAAAAGTCGTCAGCCACATGGGCCATAATATCACTTACATATCGCCACTTTTTGGCCCATCATGATCTTGCACATACCCATATATATATATATATATATATATGTTTGTGTGTGTGTTTGCATACATGGGCCATTTAAGTGAGCATTGCTAACTTAATATTACTCAATCACAACTATTATATATTTAAAGAATTATCCAACTATAAATGAATAAATGGGATTAGTATTTTCATGCCTTCTTATAGTTTTGAAATGTTAATTTGAACAAGTGAATGGCTTATGACCTAGAAATGAATTTTAATGTTGTACAACTGTGTAATTCATCTTGTGTAGTGAGTTCTTAGGAGTCTTCCAGAGGCTAGGGAGATTTGTCTCTTGATGGAGATTGTTTTTTAACTTGATATTGGGATTTTATTTTGATTATGTTTATGATGGTTTTTTACCTTGCACAATATATTTTCCTATGTGATTGATCTTATGGAACTTGTGAGTGGGAAGGGATTATGCCTTGTCGTGTGATCTTGTTTGATTTTGGATTGTGCAAATGTCTATGTTCTTTGATTTTATTGGTTTCCTAGTCAGTAACAGAGTGGCTCTTAGTGGGGGTCTGACACACAAAGGGGTGCCAAGGTAACTCACTAAGAGTTTAATCAAGTGATAACCTAAAAATAATTAGGGGGTTTGGGTAGTTCTCACATTAAATAAAGATAATGGATGCATGTACATATCATGGCTCAAGTGCTTGTTTAGGCTTGAGGTGAGATGCGTAGGCCTGGAATGGCAAGGTCAACTGCCTAGTTTGACTAGAAGGTATGTTGAACCTACATAGTTTGTATGGGGGTTTGATGGTTGGTAGAGGGAACCAGGGTAACCCAGGATGGGGGTCTGGTAGCATAGGAAGGTTACGACATGGTAACCCATAGAAAATTATGTGATGACACTCCAACGACAATTAAGTATCCTCTTGATTATTGTCTCTCTTTGATATGGTGTGCCTCTAGAAGTATAATAAATGTTGTTTGATGTTGTAATACTTGCTCTTGTGTGTCATATTAGCCTTGTGAGGTCTATAGTTCTTTGTTTCTCAGTGATGGTGGTACCCTTTGTTGTCTCCTAGCACGAGGGGTGGACATTCGGGTTCCACACCATTGGGTGGAACATGGTTCATTCTCTATTGGGTTCCCTTCCCTTGTACGTGTTGTGGTGAATTCTCTTGATCTAAAGACTTCAACATTGTACCGACATTTAGAATTTTTTACCATTGCATTTGTATTGTATCACAATTGATGTATCTTTTACATTGCTTGATGTACACTCCTCTTTTGTAATGAGGAGATATTATTGAACTGAATGTAAATGTTAAGATGTATACTGATGTAAACTCCACTATGTGATGGAATTATGTATTCAATGTTATTGTATATAAAAGTGGAATTGATGAAATCAGTTAATCTTTTTGTGTTCATATTATTGTTGTATCTCATGGATTACTTGATTATATGTAATGTGTAGATGTGATTTTTAATTTGTGCCATAGAAAAATGGCCCCTTGTCATTTTCATGGCCTTTTAGGTCTTGTTTCATGGTATTTGATATATTTGGCTTTGATTTTATGTTGCGACATGGCTTGAACATGCATATTTTGGTACTAAAATTCAAATAATAATATCTTGTGAAGGCGCTGTGAAGTGTTGTAAGACATTTCTACATTCTTCTAGACTCTATTCATTACAATTTACCTAAAAATATCCTTTTTACACATCATCAAGTCCTATTTTAAAATGTTGCAAAGTTTTGTAATAAGATTTCACGCTTTCCTAGGCACAACTTCACTATTTATCTCTTCCTATGACTTATTTGACCCATTTATGCCCTCATATGTTTTAATTAAGTGTATCTTTGGATATTATCCTAATAAACAACATTAAATGCAACTTAATTCTTGACACTTGTTTTTAGGTCCTAGGTGGGACCCATTCACCATGGGTGGCAAATGAGTCCCCCTTGGCCCCAAATTCAAAATATTTTAAATTTATTTTCAGGATTTTATTAAAAATGATTTGATATCGGCCTGTGATGAGGTATGAATGGGAAACTATGACACAATATTGTATAAATATGCATTTTTCAGTTCATTTTACATCTAATTCATTCAAGCAATCTCCTACAATCTCAAGCATTCAAGCATCTTACAACATCAATTCAAGAACTATTCAAGCACTTTGAAGCATCCATTGACATTACTTCAGATTTGCATTGTCAATGGTTTGTTAAGATGATAGCATTTTCATGTTGTTAGTTTATCATTCCTTTGCATTTCATTATTTTATTAAAGGTTTGATTACCAAAAGTGGGGTTTGACCAAGGCAAACCCCTATTCACTAACCTTAAACCATTTTTCCCTCTTGCATGTGCATTTGCAAACTTATGTATGTAGATTTAACAAGATTTTTGGTGTTGAAAAGTGAAGAACAAGTCAACTTGGTGTTTCAAGTCAAATCAAGTCTATTTCAAGCTTGAAGAAGGTTTTTGGTCCATTTCCTATAGAATTGACTTTGGCAACCCAACAAGCAGATATTTCTAGATTTGGTGTTGCAGAGTTGTCTCCTGATTTTCTAGAAATTTGGGAGAGGATTGATTCACCATCAGTGGTGAATAATTCCCATCTTAGGACTGAAAAATATGAGGTTTGTCAAATTCTAGATCTTGACTGTCAAAAACTAGTTCTCGAAACTATTTTACCAGGAGGAAGACTAATTCACCATCCTGGGTGAATGAGTCTCTTTGTTAAAAATTAGTGGTTTCAACCAGCATCCACAACATTCTAGATTCTTCATCAAGTCTCTAGGTGCACTTAGATTCATCCCTTTTCTTTCTGTTCTGCATATTTTCTTCATTTCGCTCATTATTACATTACATAATGTGTTTTCAAACATAGCTTTAAATTTCACTTTTGCATTCATATTATTCATTTTAATCAATCAATTGTATTTATTTAAATTCATTTAGGTTAGAAAAAATCACATATAACATTAATTGAATGAACCCCATGCATTTTTGGGTCCTATCTCTCTCCTTTTAGGTGAAAAACCCTAGAAGAGCTAGAGTTGTCCATAGAGACCCAAAAATCTATGGTTCATAATTTATGTTAGAATTGGTTATTAAAATTTTTTATGGTCTTTGTTAAATTAGATAATTGGAAATATGTAGTGTAGTTTTGAACCTTAGAGGACATAGGATAGTATATAAGTTTATATTCATTTGCAATCGTGTAACATTACTTTAAAAAAAATGTTTTATTTTTAGTTGCTAGTGTGTTGTCCTCTAGGGTTCACAATGGGGGTGTTACATGGTGTAGCTAAACAATTGAGAATCAAAAAAATTGTCAATTGTTGCAACAAATTAAATTTTGAGCCTTTTGAATACACAATGAGAAATCACAAATATTAGAGAATCTAAAATTTTATTTCAAATCAAAATGCTTGAGACAACTTGGAGATACAATGAATTCAACAATTACAAAATTTTGGAATTCCCGCAGCAAAAATCTATAGGAAAGCATATGCAAACTTCAAATATTTTGAAAAACATCTATAGGCAAGCCACAAATTTGATCACTTCTTTAAACTAGCAAAAAACACGTACAAAAGACACCAAATTCCATAAAATTCATCCTCCTTTCCATACAATCTCATTTTTCTTGCATTCTCTTCATCCTTTTCTTGTCAAAATCTCCCCTAGCATCTTCGGCATGGACTTTTTCCTTCCCCTCCTAGTGAAAATTCAAATCAGTGTGGGTTTTTCTTTTCCTATTAAGAATCTTTAATTGTAATTCAAAAACTGCATTCCCTCTTCTCAAAAAACTCTATCCACTCCCTCAATGCCTTGCCTTCCATTTTCTCAAAAAATGCAATCTCAAAAATAAAGAATGCATTTTCAAATTACATTAAATGCCCACTTACAGGCCTAGGCATGGGACTTTTCTTTTTCTGTAAATTGACTTGATATACAAACATAATTACAACAATTACCAAAGAAATCAATTAATCCTTTGATTTTTCACACACCCAATTACATCTAATCATACTATACCAAAGGAGTGTGAATTTAAATAAAATGTATCTGCAAGAAAAACTAAAACACAACAAAAAAATTAAAATAAATATGTATTTGAGTGTGCAATATTATTTGTGCACCTGAATTCTCCTACAAAAATCATCTCAAGTAAGAAAGAATGTTTCATGAGTGCGAAATCGTGAGCATTCATTTGGTAGAGGTATCCCAAGTTTGGGACATTTTGGAGCGACCACCCATGTTTCCTTCTCCATCATTTTCCCTTTCCATTTGATTAGATAATCTTTGTATTATTTTCCTCGTGTCTTCTATACCACTCTGGAATGAATCACTTCATCTACTCTTTCACCCTTTTGTTCTGGAAATTGCTACTCCCATTGTACTTTGGTTGGAAGATCTTCATGAAAATGATATAAATCGATGACATTGAATATTGGAGAAATGCCTAACTCTGATGGTAGTTCTATTTCATAAGCATTAACTAAAAAATTTCTAATCACCTTACATGGACCAATCCTTTCCCACTTCAACATGTCATAAGTACATTGTGGTAATATCTCTTTCTTTAGGTGTGCCAAAACCAATTCTCTAGCATCAAATTATTTATCTATCCTTTTTAAATCACCATGTTCCTTATATTCTTGTTGTTGGCCTCTAGCTTTTCCTTGACTTCCTTGTGCAGTTCTTGAAAGTACTCTACATAATCTTCAAATACAACACTTCTTCTTCCCAAATTTGTACTATCTCTTAGTTCATGTACACCTCTTGGACTAAATCCATAGACAATGTGAAAGGGGATCTTTCATGTACTTCTATTGATGGAATTATTATATGCACATTCTCAACTTGTGCAAGCACCAAATCCCATTGTTTTGGCTTCCCATCTATTCAACATCTCAACAAGTTTCCAAGGATTTGATTGAATACTTTGATTTTCCCATCCATTTGAGGATGATAGGTTTTAATATGAAAGTTAATTTGGTATCCAACTTCTTCCACCAGGTTTTCCAAAACTTACATACAAACTTAGAATCTGTATTTGAAACAATGCTCTTAGGTAGTCCATGTAGCCTCACAACTTCTTTGAAAAATAAACATGCAATATGTGTTGGATCGTTATATTTCTTTCATAGAATTAAGTGTTCCAGTTTGGAGAGCCTATATACTCTAACAAAAATGGATTCACTACCTTTCTGAGTCCTTGGTAGCCCAAGAACAAAGTTTGTATTCACATCTTTCCATGGTCTTTTGGGTGTAGGAAAAGGTTGATATAATTCATTTTTTTGACTTTTCCCTTTGGCATGTTGACATATTGAGTAGGCTTGTACTATAGTATTCACATCCCTAGCCAATAATAACCTTCTTGAAGCTTCCCTAAATTTTTATCCACCCCAAATTTCCCTCCATGTCCTCCACTATGTTTCTCTCTATTTAAATTATCTCTCATTGATCCCCTTGGAATTCATAATTATTGTCCTTAAATAACAATCCTTCTTAAATCAAATATTCTAGCCACTTATTTTTATCCCCTTCAATTGGGAATTGGAAAAATGCCCATGTTTCACCAAAATTAGAGTCCTTTTCATACATTTATTTCATAGATTCAAAACCCAAATCATTTACTTGTATCTTATTCAACAACGAAGATCTTTTATTTAATGCATCAGCTACTTGATTTAAATTGCCACTTCTATGTTTAAGAACAAATGAGTAACTCTAAATAAAACAAACCCATTTTATGTTCCTTCGGTTTATCTTACCTTGGTTTTTAATTAATTGTAAAGAATTCAATGATCGGTGTAGAGGACAAACTCCTTAGGCAGAAGGTAGTGTTTCCACTTCTTGAGTGCTTGAACAACATCAAAGAACTCCTAACCATATACCAAATACTTCCTTTTGGCCTCATTTAGCTCCTCACTAAATTAATATATAGGTCTACCCTCTTGACTTGGAACCCCTCCTATGGATGTCTTACTTGCATCACAATCAACTTGGAACACATTGTTGAAATATGGTAATGCTATTATAGGATGTTTGGTTACTTTCTCCTTCAAAATATTAAAACTTCACTCTCCTACAACTGTCCATTTGAATGATCTCCTCTATTGCTTTATTGTATATGTAATGGGAGTACAAAGTTAGCTAAAATTTATGATAAAATTCTTGTAGAAGCTCGTCAAACAATGAAAATTCCTTTATTCAAAAATGCTTCTACGAGTTGGCCATTCTAGGAAATTTCCTTTAGCTGAACTCCATATCCATTTATAGGCCTCCCTTTGAAATTACAAAGCCCAAATATACAAAATATTTTTTCATAAAGCTACATTTCATAAGGTTAACCAACAACATTTCCTCTCTTAACTTTTGCAAAATAACCCTCACATGTTCTAAATGTTCTTCCTTTTTTTTACTAAAAACCAAGATATCATCTAAATAAACAATCATAAACTTATCGAGGAATGGTTCCAACACTATGTTCATCAATCTCATGAACATTCTTGGAGCATTTACGCGTCCAAATAACATAACCATCCACTCGTATAGCCCCTCCTTTTTTTTTAATGCTATTTTATATTTATCTCCCTCCCTAATCCTTATTTGATGGTACCCACTTTTGAGATCAATGTTTGTGAAATATTTTGCTCCATTCAAACAATCCATCAAACCATTCATTTGTAGTAATGGGATCTTGTACTTGATGTTGATATTGCTAATAGCTCTTGAATCCATGCACATACACTATTCTCCATCTCTAAATGGTGTTAGATCTACTGGAACAACACATGGGCTTAAAATTTCTCTTATCAAACCTTTGTCCAACAATCCTTGTACTTGTCTATATATTTCCTCATTCTCCTTGGGGATCATTTGGTAGGCTTCCTTGTTTGGTAATCTTTCTCTCAGTATCAAATATATAGAATGACTCACACTCCTCATAGGTGGCAATCCATCTAGTAAGTCTCTGATCAAGATGTCACTGTATTCGTGCAATATCTCCTTGATTTTCATCGGTATTACCATCTTATCTTTCGCTTTCCTAACTTATTTTAGATGAGAAACAAAGACATAACACATCTCAACCACTTGTATCTCTTTCAAAAATTATTTTTCTGGCATTACACATACTCTGGTATCACTATCCATCTCCTTAATTTTTTCTTTCATTGGTGTCATAACATATTTTCTTGTATCTTTTGTTATTGTGTAAGTGTTTGATTCACCATCATATATTTCTTTCCATTCATAGTAACATGACCTACCCAAAATAATATGAAAAGCATCCATAGGCATCACATCACATATAACCTCCTCTCTATGATTGCCAATCTAAAAACTCGCCAATCATTGTTCATTCACTAGAAGCTGATGGACCTTTTGCAACCATGTGACCTTATAGGGGTTTGGATGTTTTTTCCTTCAAAATTAGTTTCTTAATGATTTCTTGAGATACAAAATTATTTATGCTACTGTTTTCCACAATCACGATGTAACACATTCCCCTTGATTTGCAAATGGTTTTAAATGAAATCCTATGTATGGGTTCTTACTACTCCAATGCTAGCTGTAAGAGCAATCTCCTTAGAATAAGAGCTTCTCTGTCCTTTGGGTTTGATAATTCATTTTCTTCTTTAGCCTCTATAGTAAATTCTCTGTGAGTCTTACTCTTTCCATCCTCTTGTTGCACTTGAAGTCATTCAAATTCCTTGTGACCAACCTCTCCACAATTGAAAAAAATCTTGAAATTCCTCTTCCTCTTCTATAATCTTTGTATCCTCTTGAATTTTATCCTCTTCCTCTAAAGGAATATCTTCTTCCCCTCACATTGGTGTCATAGTTAGTTTGTGACCAACCTCTCCCATTATTCTTAGATGATTTTCCTCATCCTGTATTTGGTTTCCCTCTACTCCTAAGATGTTTACTTCTCCCTCTAAGATTATTTTTCTACCTTCTTGTTGATTTCTCTTCAAATATTAGTGCATACTAGTATGCCTCCTCCATTGCCCTTATCATGACTCGACTTAACTCCTAAGAGGTTTACCTCTCCCTCTAAGGTTATTTTTATACCTCCTTGTTGATTGAGATCCATAGATTATTTTCATACCTTTCTACCTATTCTTTGTTATTGAATCATAGATTTTTGGTTCCTATAGACTTCTCTAGCTCTTCTAGGGTTTTTCACCTAAAAGGAGAGAGATAGGGCCCAAAAATGCTAAGGGTTCATTCAAATTATGTTATTTATGATATTGTATGAGATAATGAGATGATATAAATGAAATTATATGAACTAATTGATTGATTATGAATGCAAAATCTAAGAATTATGTTATGCTGGAAAACACATTGTGTATTGCAAGATCACCTACACATGAATGGAAAAATGTAACAAAAATGAATCAGACTAGAAATGTGCACCTGGAACTTTGATGAAGATTGGAAATTTCTTTTGAAATGCTATTGATGATGTTTTTCAAGCCTAGAGGGAATCATTCACCATTTTGTGTGAAATGGTCTCAGTTTTGGTAAACTGGGCCAGAATCTGTTTTTGTCAAAACGGTATCAAAAAATGCACAAAACACAAAAATGACCTCAAAGTGGGACTCATTCACCACCCATGGTGAAGGAGTCCAATTTTTAATCTTTATATTTTCAAAAGTGGAATCTGGAGCTTTCAATCTGCACTTTAGCTTCCAATAGGTGTTCACTTCCGAAACTTTGATTTACAAGTCTGAAAATGAGTTTTTTTTATATTTTGACTTTTTGAATGAGGAGAAGACTTGAGCAACTTAATAACTTGATCTTCAATGATTTAAAAGTTTCCAAAGGTCCTAAGACTACAAACACACAAGACGAGAAGAAGAAATGTTGAATGGTAGGTCATGGGGGTTTGCCTTGGTCAAACCCCTTTTAGGTAATTAAACCAAACTAATGAAAGAATGGAATGAAACATGAAAAAATGGAATTTATTACCTTTCCATGATGATTTATCTTGAAATTCTGTAGTAATGGAAGAAGATTCACCCTTGAATTTCCTTAGAAGCTTTCTTAATGACTTGCAAAGATAAAACCCTAAGTTGCTTGAATTGAGATGAAAGATTGGTGGATGAATGAATGATACGAGATAAGAGATGCGAAAATGAGTTAAAATAATTGTATTTATAGGAAATTCATCTATTTTACCTATTAATACCTCATCACAACCCGACATGAAGCAAAATTAAAATCAATTTTCACTTTTTTCCCACTCAAAGGTCAAAATTGAGCCAAATGGGACTCATTCGCCACACATGGTGAATGGGTCCCACCTAGATGGAACTCATCTTCCATGCATGGAAAATGGGTCCCATAGGGGCCAATTTGATAGCTCATATGCCGAGAGATAAGGAAATAAGGTCTAAAATACAACCTTGTCAGGTATTTGATCAATTCAAGCCTCAGGATGCATAATATGCGTTAATAGGGGCCTATTAGTGATGATGTGAATGTCAAATAGGGCTTGGGACACAAAAATCAATGTGAAAGTGTGAGGAACATTATAACACTAGTTTATCATTAAGTTTAAGTCAAAAGCCTTCTAGATTGATATAATAATGTTATTAAACACATTTAATAATGTTGAATTAGGGAGAAATGAGTTTATTAAGTCTAGAAAAGCGTGAAAGTCCTTTATAAGAATTTACAACACCTTTACAAGACATCAATAAATGCATGTTATTGAATTTGCAAGGGTCCAAGATTAGTGTGGATGCATAAAATGCCTCACAAAACTTGAATCAAGGCCTCATTAAGTCCATTTATCCTAAATTATTCCCATGTCAAGAAAAGGGTCCTTTCTTCTATGACACATTTAGCCCCCACTTTAGTGAGAGGATGAACTTGCTTCAAACTCACACTAAAGTAGACATTCAAGAGAGATCCTCATGTGTAGATGCAGATGCAAATTACAAAGAATGAAAAAGATCAAGGTGGTTGCACAAGCCCCCAAGATCCTAAGTCAAACCATCAAGATACAAAATCATGCAATGACAAGAACTAAATAAAAGAGAGATGGGGTGAAAAAGATGTACTCACTCTAGGGCCACATAACTTCAGGTTGTTTATGGGGTGAGAAGGCCACAACATACTCAATCTGGGGCCACAAAACTTCTAGTTGTCTGTGGGGTGAGAAATCCCAAAAGGTGAGAAACATACGCTAGTTGGTATGAACTCACAAACACAAAGGTGGCTATGAGGAAATGTCATGCCACTAGAATGGGATTCCCACTCAACCATATCAAGCTTATACCTCCTGATAACTTTAATAAGGCACTACAAAGGAAAATGGTTGTTGAGCTCTATGAGGTAAGCCAAACTTCGTAAACTAGACACTCATAGACATTGTTAATGCAATATAGTGTAAAGATTGTTCAAAGGGATTTTTCTTAACTCGTGCAATATCCCATCTTAGGTAACATCATGCTCATTGTCTCCAAGAGAGGATAATTGCAAATGATCTCATCCTATGTGTAGACACCTAAAAATGACCTAGGCCTGCAAGCTTCATTTTTACCACCTTCGTCCTAGCATAATTAAGTTATTTAATTATGTCCTTGGTCCACATTCGACTATTAATTAAATAATTCATAATTATTTAATTAATTCATATCATTTGTTCCTCCTTGATTATTAAATAAATAAATATTATTTATTTATCTAATACGTCATTAATTATCTAAGTCTTCCTTTGATTAAATAAATTTCATAATTTATTTAATTTCCCTTTGACATCTATGTCTTCCTTTAATTAAATAAATTTCATAATTTATTTAATTTCCCTTTGTCATTTTATGTCTTCTTGATTAATTAAATAAATCTTATTTATTTAATTACATCACTAATTAAGTCCCCCTCTTCTAAAAATTAAATAAATTCTTATTTATTTAATTGTCCACTTTCCACTATAATTAAATAATTTTAATTTAATTATTTAATTATTCATTAGCTGTTTCTCTCATTAAAATTAAATAAATTTGATTTATTTAATTTAGCCAATTCTCTTGAATTTTGAATTAAGATCATTATTTAAATTCAAAATAATTCTTTTGTCACATTCCTCCACAATTAAATAATATATTTATTATTTAATTACTTACTAGTCACCTGGAGTAAATAAATTTTATTATTTAATTTCTCCAGCAACCTCTTTGTCCGTGCCAGCCTTATCTTCCAATTTAATTCTTGACTTTTGACTTCTCATTTAATTTCGACCATTGATTGAATTATGTTATAATTCAATCTCCACCCTTCATTCTTACCTGTTGCCCTAATTTTGACCTAACCCTAATGCACCCAGCAACATTCAATCTTAAGCATTGATCTTAGGGTTCTTGTCATCTTTTCATCCTGGCCACACATTCAAAATTGCAATTTTTATAAAAGGGCAATTTTGTTCTCATTTGCCTCTCTCAGCTCTCAGCTCTCTTGACTTCTTGCACTCTTAGTCTCTCATGTTTAGATTTCAATTTATGCTACTAGTCTTATAGTCATAGTCACTTACAGTCATAGGCATTTTAGTCCATTGTAGGGACATTTTATTTTCTGCAAATCCTTCAACACTTGCATAGGGCTTAGTCTTTAGTCATAGTGGCTCACATAAATCTGAGGGCATTTTTATTTATCTGCAAGCTAGGAGGTGTAACAAAGGTTAATCATGGAAGGTGGAGACTTAGGGTAACTTCATCCCTTTTGTCTTCACATTACTTCCTTTGTACTTTGTTACTTCATAGGAAATTTTATTGTTATGGTGCTAACCCCACTTAATAATAATTTTAGGATTTTCCCTTGATTACATTGGTGAACCCGACGTTGTTATTTCGGCTTTTCGTACGTTTTTTTTGTTGTTTTCTATTGTTTTGCAGGTACAGGTACGGATCGCCACAACTTTTTTAAAAATAGTGTGACGCATCACATGCGTCGCGACGCACACGACAACAGTAGAGCCGCAATCGACATGTCACAACGCAACTGATACACAGAATGACGCATCTGTTATTCTTGAGCCGCATCCGAAACCCTAAAAGCCGCATTCGCAACTCGCGCAGCATCTGTCTGGTATAACATTTTTCTTTCCAGTTTGGGGTTTTTATTTTTGGATTTCGGGTTGTTTAATCGTATGTTTTTCTGCATTCGGTTTTTATTCCTGCATGATTTAATAAGATTAGATCCTCTGTCACTAATCCTTTCTGGTAGTGGCTTTCTATTTTGGTAGGGTTTTTTGTTGTTTTCTGTTGTTTTGCAGGCAACTGGTATGGATCGCCGCAAACGTCGCAACGCATCTGCTGACAGAAACGACGCAACTGTTCTATCAAGCCGCAACTGATAAGTACAGAGACACATCTGACATTTCTGAGCCGCATTCGCAGAACAGAACGACGCATCTAATAAACCGCGATGCATCTACCGGGTAATACCGCGCCGCATTTGCCTGGTAAACTTTTCTGTCAGTTTTTAAATTTTAATTGTCGAATTTCGGGTTGTTTCTATTTTCTGGTTTTCTATTTTTCTGTCTTTTTCTGTGTTGGTTATTCCTGCATGTTAACCAGATTAGATATTTTGTGTTACTAATAGTTTCTTGTAGCGTGTGGCGATCATTTTTTGTGTGTCCAAGACCATCACATACAAGAAGTTACTAACTCAATGTTTGCAGATTTGCATGTCAAAGAAGGAGAAAACAAACAGTGTGCTTGTTTATTCCTAGATTAGCAAACTTTGAATTTGGTGCTTTTAAAATGAATCATGTCTTTCATGCTTGAGTGTGCTTGTGGAGTGGTAGGTGAGTATGCTCTCACTTGGTGAAAACCTTGTGATCAGAAAACCAGACCTATTCTTTTATTGTTATTTTACCCTTCACGATTTAGTATATCAGAGTATCCTCTCCCCTTGCGCATTCGTGCAATCCTGGGTGTAAGAGAAACAGTTACTGACTCTAGAACTTGGGCCTGTTCTGGTGGGAAAAAGTACTCACCCCAGGACGACTCAGATCGGTAGCACCCTGACACCGAGGGACTTCCAGTCGGTATAGAAAAGTGGGTTCTTGGGGAAAACCCAAGAATCACGAGCGTGGTTCCGACGAGATGGATCTGAAAGGGGACTCTCGCCGCATGGATCACGCCCCACGAACAGAATGCCCGAATTAAACACCTCTTGTCTTAGTGTCCAACTGTTTTGTTGGCCGTTGCTTGATATAGTGCAGGGTACAATATCATGCCCGAAGATTACTCACTACTGATCCCCTTGAGTAGAGATAGCAATTCTTGGGATGTCACTACCCAATGAATCCAAATTTGGTGTGCTCGAATGATGTTAATGAGTCATGGAGGGGAGCCAATGCCACCAAATTCTAAGCTATCCGCTCTCGAGAAGGAAAGGTGTTCATCACCAATCCGGGGTATAACTGGTGGGCTATATCAAGTCTACAAACCCAAGGCCTAGTGGCCTTTCTAGGATTGTGCTTATCTCATGTGTGTTTGGTTATCCCTTAAAACACTGTGTTTGTCAAGTGCATTCTAGTTTTGTCACAGTCCAAACAAAACAGTCATCAAACAGATCAAAAACTTCCATCAACATACCACGAAAATCACTTTGAAACAAAACTGTCATTCTGTCGAACCGCAACTGACATTCTGTAATGCAACTGCTCTGATAAACCGCATCTGAAACTTATAACAATGCATTTGTATGCGTCGCAATGCATCTGTTAACCCGAAAGTCGCATCTGTTAAACTGAGTCGCACCTGACAGTCAGAAAGCCGCATCTGTTAAACCGTGACGCAATTGCCAAACTGAGACGCATTTGCCTGTCAAACTTTTAAAACTACACAGTTGAAACCAGAGACCTCCAAACTGTTAACCATCTGTCAAACTCTGTCATCAGAAAGGTTCTGCCAGCAACCCAATTTGAAATTGCTCAAATTTTTGTCTCTTAGCTTGCATTGATGACCTTAGGTTTCATACCTCACCCCATTTAGGTATCATACATTCAACATTACGTTGTCCCTAGGCTCATATCTTGCATATTTAGGTGTAGGAAAATCTTAGGCACCCCTTGGCAAAATCATTGTTTTTGAAATTAGACCCTTTTGGACCAAGTTATCAAACATCCTTTTAGTCATTGTCCTCTTTTGTGAGATTTCTTCCAACTCAAAAGTCTAGTTAGGAAGACTCATTAGTCATTTTGTCAATTTGTCATTAACAACAAAGTCCTTTAACAGTCCAAATCGAAAACAAAGTTCAAGCTTAGAAGTGCTTAGATAGCCTCATTTCACATTGCATCCACATTGCATACCTTATTCACAAAAATCCAAAAACAGTGGTCATTTTAGTCATCAGTTTGAACCTTAGATTTCACCTAGTGTCATACTTGCATTTAGTGGACATCCCCTTTGAGCAATCTCATTTATGGTCAAAACCAGACTTCAAAAGTAGAAAAGACAAATGGAAAACTTTAGGCAAGATCCCAACAGTCCTCCACATGACTCAGACTGGACCGCGAATGACCCCTTTACCAATCTAGACAATCAACCTCCAGTGATAACACAATCCCTACCTAACAACTCATTCGAACACTACATGCAAAGAGATGAAAATGGCCAACTACTTCAAGAACATATAGAAGCATTGACACAAGACCCAGAGGCCTATCAGTTGGCTGAAACAATAGCGAGTCACGATAGAGATAGATTCGTAGCTATGCTCTTGAGTGAAGGAGCTAGGTTACCACCAGGATTTGACATTAACTCGCTACATGACCCTAATGCCAACAATGTTCATAACATCCCACACAATGGTCAAGTCCTAAACACTACAAGCAACATCCCTTTTGACAACACAACGACATTGCATACCACATCCAACATCCCAAACCTCTCCAATACAATAAACGCTACGTCTCTTGGGGGATCACAATCATACACAACATCCACAACACTACCCCAATTAAACACAACCACTCTTGGTTCCTTGACATCATCAAAAAATTATTCCAACCCTCCTGTTATCACAACAGCAAATACCACGGGGGCATCTTCAAGTCATCACAACTCCCCCTTGACAACTACATCTACTACCATGAACACAACCTCAACGAAAGCATTCAGTAATAGTTCACAACATCCTTTGGGAGGAGCCACAGGACGTATTTTTATACAAGGACAACAACAAAACGTTAACACGACAACACAGTCAAACGTCATTTCCTCCCAAAGTGCAAATACCAATGTTCCCCTTGTGCAAAATCAACAATTCAGACAAAGTGGCCAAATAACTTAACCCATGACATCGTTAATACATCATAACATTCATGGTCACAATATCCCCCAAATAACGACACACATCGCTGGGGGACACATTCCAACATACTCATCCAACGTTCACACTCATCAACATGCACCTAATCACAACTTTCAATACCAACAACAACACACATCATACATACCGCAACAACCCGTACCGCCACAATACACCTATACTCATGCAGGAACACATGGTGTACCAGGAAATCCAACGTATGGAAATGTAAATGACCCCACCATAGATGAACTCAAAGCAACAGTGCGGGATATGGTGAAGCAAATGCAAAACATGCTCATTACAGGCGGGAAACCCGAAATATCATATGACTTGGATGTGTACCCATTCGACACAAACTTACGTATGCCCGCATTTCCGCCAGGATATGTGTCACCCAACTTCACTAAATACAAAGGCAAAACAAATCCCATTGAACATCTTCGCGAATTCGCAACTAACTGTATGGATATCGCTTACGAACCCACATACTTGATGAGACTTTTCTAAAAAAGTTTGGCGGGTCAAGCCCTTGAATGGTTTTCAACGTAAAAAGATATCCAAACATGGGATGAGCTCAGAAGAAGGTTCATAACAAACTACGCATACAATATTGACATGGACACCTCTATCACTAGCTTGTGCAATCTCACACAAGAAGAGTCAGGTGAGACATTTATCCCATTCTTTCAAAAATGGAGAAGCCTTGCCAGTCGATGTCACATTGATATTCCTGAAAGGGAAAAGGTTGACATGTTTGTCCAAACACTTCTAGGGCCCCTCAAATTCACATTGCAAATACATTGTTGCACAACCTTCGCAGAATTAGTGGAAAAGGGGGTCCAAATTGAGAAAGCCCTTATCGCAAAAGGAGAACTGAGGTATGGCTCCAAAAACACAAACACCAACCCACCCGCTGACAAAAACAAATATTGGGTCAAGAATAAACATGTTACCAATGATGGTGTCGTAGACGCCAAGACTACAAGTCCTGTATTGGCTTTGAAAGGGGTGCAACAACAAAGTAGACAAACAACGACATCGACACCTCCCCCTAATACACCTTCAAACAGTCAATATGGTCAAAACAGTCAAGGACAATATCGTCAACCAAGACAATTCCCTAGGGGTCGCATGTACACCAATTTAGGTGAACCCATTGCAGATGTCCTCAAGAAATGCATCCAGCATGGGGTCATTACACTTCCAGAAATAAAACCTTACGACCCAGGACAATTCAAACCAGCATGGTGGAATGACAATGCAATTTGCGAATACCATCGGGTCAAAGGACATACAACCTCCAACTATCGACAACTGAAAAACATAATCCAAGACCTTATTGAAAATCGCACCATTGAAGTGGGTGGATCACAATTCAATTCCAACTCAGATCATACTATCCACAAGAATCCACTGCAGGATCATGGTCCCCATAATGCTTCCACTTCAGGTTCACAGAACCAAGCTAACTTCACCCGAGTCAAGTACGATTACTCTGGTGGACCAACAATAAATAATGTTAGAACGGACAATGAGTACATCATCACCATTATGATCAAGAGAGCACCACAGTGCAATGCTACTACGCGAAGTGGAAAGGTCACTATAGCTGGCCCACCTCCCCCTAGACAAGCCAAGATCATTATAGCAGGCCCATCTGCTCAGTAATCACAACCAGCTTCATCTGCTAAACAACAAAAACCTGTCTCAACCCCACAACCGTGGAAACCCAAAAGTCAGTTCAATCTCATCGACCAACTAGGAAAGACCCCCGCGCAAATATCTATCCTTGAGCTGCTTCGTATCTCTCACGCACACAAAGAAATCCAGGATAAAACTCTCTTAGAGTCGTCGGTCCCGAAGGACATTGATGTCAATCAGTTTGAAACTATGGTGGGATATCTCACCACGCCACACCATGTCACCTTCTTAGACCAGGATTACTCATCATCTAAAACCAACCACAATGATGCGTTACACATAGAAGTTTTCGTCCACAAGCACAAGGTTAGACGGGTTTTAATAGATGGCAGAGCAGGGTTGAATATATGCTCCCTTAAACTGGTTAAGGCTCTTGGATTATCTGATGCATGCGTAGACCCAACAAAAAGCATAGTGATCAAAGCATATGATGACGAGGAACGCTCTTCGCGAGGTGTTATCTCTCTCCCTATCAGAGTGGGACCACTCATTGTCGACACCACTTGCTAGGTCCTGGATTTGGAACTACCATACAACATCTTACTTGGCCGCCCATGGATCCAAGCCTTAAAAGCTGTTCCATCGACATACCATCAATGCCTCAAGTTTCCTTTTGATGGTACAGAAGTAACCATATACGGAGACCCCGACCCTTTCCAATATTGTACCAATTTAAGGGGTATCTCAGAAAACCAAGTACCTATTAACCGAGAAGCACTTGGCTCCTCGTCCAAATATGTCGATTCTTCCACACTCATGTCATCCTCCACATCCACTCCATCCACGTCTTCTGACATATCACAACCCTCCACCAACCCTAAGACCGAATCAACCGATAAAATCTAGGACCTCGGCTATGGAGAGTTCAAACTAAATATAGCATACATCATAACTACAATACCCACTCCTCCAAAGATATATGGTCGACCATGTTTCAGAATGGAACCGCAAGAAACATTCAAAGTTCCACCTAATACAGTTTTCATTAAATGGGGAGACATGAATGATGAAGACCTCGCTGACATCACAGGATGGATCTATAAAGATACAGTCACACTACCCCCATTACCAGTTCAGAAATATGGCAAGGGTTACAACATTATGAATGCTAAAGGCTACGATGGTACTAGCAGCCTCGGAAAAAATAAAAATGGTCGAAGGGAACCCATAGAAACTTTCCAAACTCCGAAGCATCTTGGATTAGGGTTTGGATCAATCAACAATGGTGATCGACGTACCTCCGGACTTTCCAGTGAGTGAGTACATGCTTCTGAAAGTGTTGAGACTACTAGGGAATCCCTAACTGAAACAGACTCCCACGAGTGGGAATTTGGCTCCGAACGATCCCTAAGTGACTGTTGTATTGACGATTTGTTTGTTGAAACAGGGGAATTGACCTCTGAACAACGGTTTTGGAAAACATTCAAAATCAAGCAGACACCAAACAGTCAAAATCCCACTAACACTTTTCATGACACGCAACCACCATCCGAACCCCCTCTGTCCAATCTATCTGAAATATCAGATGACATTGATAGCCAGGGCTCTCAAACCTTCACCCCTTATTATGACAATGAATATGACACTAGTGAAGGAGATTACTAGATAGAGTCAGATGTTGAGTTGGACGATGATAACTTCATCTACAACATCAATGAATCCATCTGTATGCTATCGGCATCCTCACCCGAATTCACTGGCCTTGACGATGGCATTTCATTAGTCTACCCTGAACTAGTTGATTGGGACAACCAAGGACCGCCAATTCTAGATACATTCCAAAATAATGAAGCCATTGCCGAATTCATGGGATTACGAGAAGGCATACCAAGTGGGGACCACAAATCTGGATTTGCTATTGATTTAGACTGCACAACATACTTCAGTGAGACCGTCCAGTCCTCTAGTCGCAAAAGCAAAAATAAAATAAAAAATGAAATGTCTCTAGGTGAAAACCGAAAGGCACCTCTTCACAATAAAACAATAAAAACAAAGGACGTATCTGCGGGCGAAAACCTCTCTGAGGCGCCCAAAGATGGAGGATTGGACTTTCTCCCCGTGCAATAGGAAAAATCGGCCATGCTTGTTGAGGACACCATAGAGGATAACATTTCAACTCCAGAAGATCCCAAGATGGTCCTATTTGCAGCATCATTGACAGATGAAGAGAGACCGGACTTTCATAAATTCTTTGCAGAACAGAAAGTAAACTTTGCATGGTCCTACGCTGACATGCCAGGATTGGACCCCGAACTAGTTCTCCATCATCTGCCACTAGTACCAAATGCTAAACCAGTCAAGCAGAAGTTGCACAAAATGCACCCTGAAGTTGCTCTATTGGTTAAAGCTGAACTAAAGAAATTATTGGATGCCGGATTCATAAGGTCTATAGATTATGCCGAATGGATTTCCAATCTAGTGCCAGTGACAAAGCCAAATGGGCTAATCCGGGTATGTACAGATTTTCGGGACCTAAACAAAGCATGTCCAAAGGATGACTTTCCTTTACCAAACATTGGCATCATAGTGGACCTTACAGCAGGACACGAGATGCTATCCCTCATGGATGGTTTCTCTGGTTATAATCAAATCTGCATTGCTCCTGAGGACCAACACAAAACAGCATTTACTTGCCCATGGGGTACATACTGTTGGAATTTCATGCCCTTCAGTCTCAAAAATGCAGGTGCCACATATCAAAGGGCTATGACCACGATCTTCCATGACATGATGCACAATATAATGGAGGACTATGTCGATGACTTATTGGCCAAATCGACAACAAGGAAAGATCATTTGAAGGTACTTGACAAAATTTTTAAGAGACTAAAAGAGTACAAAGTTCGGCTAAACCCCAAGAAGTTTGTTTTCGGGGTCACATCAGGAAAACTGTTGGGATACATTGTCTCTCGAAGAGGCATAGAGGTTGATCCGGCAAAGGTTAAAGCAATCATAGACATGCCTCCACCTAAAGGAATCAGTGAACTCAGAACCCTGCAAGGCAGAGTGCAATCTATTCACCGCTTCATAGCTCAGTTAGCAGATAAGTGCCAACCATTCTAGTATTTGTTACGCAAAGGTGTCCCCTTTATATGGACGGATAAATGTCAACAGGCCTTCCAACAAATCAAAGATTACCTGCTGTCAACACTAGTCCTCATGTCGCCTATTCATGGAAAGCCACTAATTCTATACATCTCAACCACTAGTTCAACACTGGGGGCATTACTGGCCCAAAATGATCATGAGGGGAAAGAAAGAGCAATCTACTACATCAGCTGCACACTGATAGGTTATGAGTTGAATTACACATACATTGAACATGCATGTCTCGCAGTTGTCTTTGAAGCTCAAAAACTAAGGCATTATATGCTCAATCATCAGACACAACTGGTTGCCAAGATTGACCCATTGAAATACCTATTAAGTCGAGCAGCGTTAACAGGCCGATTGGAAAAATGGCTCATGATCCTGAGTGAGTACGACATACAGTATGTTGAACGCAAGGCAATAAAAGGGCAAGTAATAGCAGATCAACTGGCAGATGTGCCAATGCAAGCCTCTCATCCGTTGGTAACTGATTTTCCTGATGAGTCCATTTTTCATACAGAACCCGCTACACCATGGAAGCTATACTTTGATGGGTCCCACACCGGCCATGGCTCAGGCGCTGGAATCTTGTTCATCACACCACAAGGGGATTCAATTCCTAAGTCTTTTAGAATCGCTTTCCCTTGTACAAATAACATTGTTGAATACGAAGCACTGGTTACAGGTCTCAAGTTGGCAATCAAATGGAAAATTTAGACACTGCTTGTATTTGGGGATTCCCAGCTAGTAATCAATCAAGTGAATGGTGACTATGAAACAAAGGATGAGAAGTTGCTTCCTTACAAGAGGATGGTGGATAGCTTCCTAACATACTTCCAATCAGTGTCTTTTGAACAAATCCCCAGGGTACAGAATAAGGCAGCAGATGCAATGGCTACTATTAGTTCTCTCTTGGACATCCCTAAAAATGTGTCACAATTTGAGTTCCTAGTAGAACAGTTGTTGATACCGGCATATGATATCCCAGAGTCGGAAATGGTTTGTGAACTTGTTGGTCCCAACTCTCCTTGGTATCAGGACATTTATGACTATCTAAAGACTCACACCCTTCCATCGAACCTATCCAATAACCAAAGGAAGTCCTTCATTAGAAAATCTGCAAGGTATGCCATTATCAGTGACACCCTATACCGCCGTAGTTTCGACAGTACCCTCCTTAGATGTCTTGACACCGATGAAGCATGTACGACCTTACGAGAAGTGCACGATGGTATATGCGGATCTCATTCGAAATGGTCCTACTCTGGCTAAGAAACTAACGAGACTTGGATATTATTGGCCGACAATGGAAAAAGATGCAATAGAATATGTCAGAACCTGTCGCAAGTGTCAGATCCATAGTGATTTGGTCCATGCTCCAGCACAAGAACTTCGGCCAATCACTTCTTCATGGCCCTTCGCTCAATGGGGACTCGACCTTGTGGGTAAGATTCATCCAACCTCCTCCAATGGCCACAAATTCATTATCACCGCCACTGAGTATTTCACAAAGTGGATCGAAGCCATTCCATTGACATACATTACTGGCAAACAAATATCAAAGTTCATCCTCAACTACATCATTTGTCGGTATGGTCTCCCACAGTCCATCATCACTAACAACGGACGTCTGTTTAAAAACCAAGACGTACGTGAGTTATGTGAGTGATTTTATATTCAACACCACTTTTCATCCCCATACTACCCCCAAGGAAATGGCCAAGCTGAGGCGTTGAATAAAACCATTATCAAGATCCTTAAAAAGACTGTCAATGACGCTGGCCGTGATTGGCACATACAACTTAACCCTGCTTTGTGGGCTTACCGAACTAGCATTCGTACGCCTACAGGAGCTACCCCATTCGCCCTGGTTTTTGGCACAGAAGCCATCTTACCCATTGAGGTCGAAATTCCTTTGCTACGGGTCTCGTTGAAGGGTCTAACTAATGAAGAGGAATACCGACAATCACGCTTGTACGAGCTGGAAATGCTGGACAAAAGAAGACAAAACTCATTGAATCACCTCTAGGCATATCAAAATCACCTTTGTCGCAGCTACAATAAAAAGGTCATGGTCAGAAGGTTTGACATTGGCGACCTGGTTCTCATGCAGAACCCTAAGAATCAAGCAGAAAGAGAAAAGCCAGGAAAGTTTGAACCAAACTGGTTGGGTCCATATATCATCATATCTTCTTTTGGTTCTGGAGCATATCAACTGGCGACTCCAGATGGGGAACAATTGACTGAACCCATCAATAGTTTACACCTCTGAAAGTTCTACGCATAGCATCAGAGGACAAAGCTGGAAGACCCTAAAATACAAAAAAATTGAAAAATGAAAAAAAATCGTCACCTTGATGAAAACCTGGCAAACAGGCGTCTTGGTGACACCAAAAAAATCAAAAAATCACAAAAATAGTAAAAAGAAAAATAATTCGTCCAATAGTGAAAACCTGGCAAACAGGCGCTTTGGACAAGTACCATTGTGAAAACTTGGCAAACAGGCGCCATGCGTAATCAATCATTGCTCTGCCATCTATTTTCACTTGGTCTAAACTTGGCTTAGGATGAAGGTTGTTTTCGCAATTATTCTGCAAGTCACCATCACGTCTTGCTCTACCTGTCCTAGTGGACGAACGATCGACATCAAGTCCTGACGACTATGTGTCCAACAAGTCAACAGCATCCTATCCGTATCCCTTGCAAATGGCTAAGTCTTAAACCTGACTGGGGGCATAATGTTTATCATGCGACTGCAGTGAATGACACGTGAGATCAAAAACATCATAAAATGTCCTGAAAATAGACAAAAACATTGCAAAATATCCTGAAAATAGACAAAAACATTGCAAAATGTCCTAAAAAAAGACAAAAACATCATAAAATGTCCTAAAAAAAGACAAAAAACATTACAAAATGTCCTGAAAAAAGACAAAAACATCGTAAAACGTCCTGAAGAAAACCAAACAAAACATTGGAACGCACAAGGCACACAAGTGCACTATCATTTCTGGTCTAAGTCAATCAAGTCACTAAGTCCATGTCATTGTCCGAACTACGTTGTCTCTGCGCATTTTCTACATAGGAAAGACTCATACTTGAGTCCCTGAGACATTAGGTCAGTCCTATTAGGTTTGTCAAAATAAGTCATGGCGCAATCTTTGCCCATCAAGACAAGGTCATTGGTCGTGTTGAACTACGAGGTCTCTGAGTGTATGACGTAGGCAAGGCCATCTATTGATGAGTCCCCGAGGCCACACTAGGTCAGTCTATTAGGGTTCATGACACTACAATGGCACACACGTGAAAGAAAATCTTCAATCAATTTCCAAATGGGAAAGCTCCTGAAACAAAGTAAAGCAATATTTTATTCAACATGACAATCTCATTAAGGCAACATTGGCATGTAATCAAACACAAGTCAACCTCGGTCACAACAAGTCAACCTCAGTCAAACACAAGTCAAAACAAGTCAAAACATTATAACTGCTCAAACTGTCAAATTTTGGTTAGTCTTTAGATGCGTCCTTCTGAAAGATAACCTCTGTCATTTATGCCTTAGGATGTGTCCTTTCTAGGCGTCGTCATCGTCATTCGGCCTTTCGAGTGATCCTCTTGACATCTAAGGATCCCTCTTCCTGACATTAGCGTTCTTCAGATGAGTCCTTCTGAAGAACCAACTTTGTCATTCATGCTTTAGGATGTGTCCTTCCTAGGCATCATCATTATTTTGAGGTACCCCTTACGACCATTAGGGATCAAATCCTCCCGACATTCGGCATCATTCAGGATGTGTCCTTCCTGAATTCACCAAGTCTCGACATTTTCAAGGTCATCAAAACTCTAAACATTCGGACATCTCGACATCATCAAACATGACACCTTGGCATCAGAACAATGGCTATCCAGATGCACTTGACAAACACTTGGCAACTGTCTTTTCATCTCTTATCATGTTATTAGTTTTTCAGCGAGATCCCACTAAGCAGGATTTAGAGAAGCAGCGATGTAGCATGACAATTGGCACGCATGACTACTAGCTTCTCAATGAGGTCCTGATGCGGGGATTTAGAAAAGCAACGACATATCATGATAGAGACTTTATTTTTGTAATTTGGAAATCATGTCACTAGTTTCTCAAGGATGTCCTGGCAACAGGATTTAGAGAAGTAACGACGTTTCATGATCTGTCATTGTCTTTTTCTGCCTGTTGTTGATTATGACGACAAGACTGGGGCAAGCACGCTCCTAGTATGAGTCATGATCATCCTTGTCTGTGACTGTTCTATCTTGGGTAATGGTACGACCTTGCACACCTAGATCTACGTCATATCTTGGTGTTTGTTGACCATTACAATAGTTTGCCCAATGATGATTAAAGAGCAACGAATATTAAAAGTCCTATAGTAAAGTTTTGAAGGATTTGTATCTTCTCATAGGTCTCATATCTTCTCCTCTTTAGTCTAGTCATCTTCTCTCATCAGTCTTGCCATCTTCTCTCGTCCATCCTGCGATGATATCCTGTGTCATTCAAAAACATAAGTGCATACATGATATATCCATTGCATTAGGTCCATACATACATCATCCATGGCATTAAAATCACATCATACATGGCATTACATCATATACATAATCATAAACATTGCATTAACATAATCATCATCATTGCATATTTTACATAAATGCATCATGCACATCATATACATAAGCATCATCCATATCATTAACATTGCATCATCATGGCATCAAAGATCACATCATAAGCATCATAATACACAAATGGCATCATAAATTAAGCATCGTACATCATACATAACATAATACATAGAACATCACATAACACATATAGGCCACATCAAAACTGCATCATCATATAAATATCATCTCAAAATACGTAATGTCACAGGATAGAGTCAATGGATATCCCAAAAATGGAGCTCGCGGGCTCAACAATAAATATAATGTGTCCAAATACAAATATGCCCCTAGGATAGGCTCTCATCATCCCCTCAGAGTGAAGAATCTGGTGGCGGCTGAGGCCCTGTCACTGGCTCTGAAACAATAGATGGTCCTGTAGTGGCCTATGTTTGTGAGGATGAGGGAACTGCGAGTGAAGGCATCATCGTGACAGTATAGTGCATCTGCGAAGTCACTGCAGCTGGACTCTGAGAGGACGGATCTGTCACTGGTGGCTGACCCTGTACTGACCTCTGTACTGAACCAGTGGAACCATGGCTATGCCCTGAATGGTGACTCGGAGTATGTCTACGGAAGTGATGTGACCTGTGGCCTGATGTGTGTCCTGTGGAAGTCGACCCCCCAACACTGGTATGACTCGTGGTACCACTGCCACTGCCCGACCTGTGCCCACTGCCTGTCCTCATCTGTGATTGAGATAGGGTAGGATCTCGCTGCTCTGGTGGCACTGCCTACTCATATAATGTCTTGTACTGCCCTAGCCTCGTGCTCACCCTGGCCAACTCCCGAGCCATGTCCCCTATGGGTCCTGTACATAGGGCCGCAAACTCTGTACACCATCGTGTTGAATCCTACTGGCAGATCACCGCCTGATCCCGCTCCATAAGGGCTACCTCCAGTGCTGACTGTAGGGATCTCACCTGTGCCTGGCTGGCATCTAATCTCTGCTGCAGATCAGACACTCGCTGATCAGCTGTGGCATCTGGTGGTAAATCTGAAGATGGTCTCTCCTCCTCACCCTCCACCATCTGCCATCTCAGGAGTCTCTCTGCCTCCCCTATGGCCTCATCCTCCTCGTCATCATCATCATCCTCCTCTCCTGCCACCTCCGCCTCCCCCCCTCCTGCCACCTCCGCCTCCTGTCTCTCCCCCTCCTATCCCCCCACCTCCGGCTCCCCCTCCTGTCTCCCCTTGCCCTCTCCCTCCTGTCTGGGCTACTCCTCCATCTCCCCCTCCTATCTCCCCTCGCCCTCTCCCTCCTGTCTGGGCTGCTCCTCCATCTCCCCCTCCTGTCTCCCCTCACCCTCTCCCTCCTGTCTAGGCTGCTCCTCCATCTCCCCCTCCTCACCGGCCTCGGGAATAGCATCTAATGCTACCCTCGCCACATGCTGTCGCACCCTACGACCTGGCACCTGTCCGTCCTGCCATCGCCTCCTACCATCTCCACCTCCATCTCCACCATGGCCTCCATCTCCACCTCGACCTCCGTCTCCACCACGGCCTCCGTCTCCACCTCGCCCTCCATCATCACCCCGACCTCCGTCTCCACCTCGTCCTCCATCATCACCCCTACCTCTGCCCCTCCCTCCATCTCCATCCCTACCCCTGCCTCTGCCTCTACCTCTGCCCCCATCTTTGCCTCTGCCCCCTCGTCTGGCTCATGGCACTAGTGGAATCACTGACCGCCTGTCAACTGGTGCTGGCCCGTCAGGATCTGTCAACGGCACGGGTCGGCGTGCCTGCCACCATAGATCGTAGGCGGGTGTGGTACCTGGATCTGCTGTCCCACCCCTCCAACCCCAGGCCTGGGCTACTAACCCGTTAATCTGCTGCTCTGCGAAAGCCACTAGGATGGCCGGCCCCCAGGCATGCTCTTTGGATGATCGGGCATACTCTATCGTCCCCATGGGTACATCCTGCTGCTCTCCGAACTGTCTCAGCATACGCTGTGGCAGGTACATCTTAATCATCAGTGATGTCTGTACTGTCCGGCCAATCAGATATCGGTACTGCCTGCAAAGACTCAGATGCTCATCCTCATTGTCCCATGCCTCACAATCCCTGTACGGTGTCCAGATGAATGTCACCATGGTGTCAATCCGGTGTCGCCACCATCCTGTCTCACCCATGTGAGTCTTCTGTAGTGCGCCGGCATAGTAGTACGAATAAGGCATCCCCTCGGCCAACTATGGTCTGTCAATAGGAGGGCGGAATATGGCAATATGCTCCCATGCCCAGATCATCATCAATGTGGTCCCACAGGAGATACTCTCTCCTCCACTGTATACAACATCATGTAGCTGATGATAAAGCATCCCCAACAAATAGGGACCCCATGCGTAAACTGTCCTGTCTCGCCGCATGCCGACCATGACATCCCCCCAACCAATCGGAAATCCGTGTCCCCGTCGGTCAGGTACCAAAATCCCACCAATCAGAGTCGCCAGAAATGCATCAAAGCGACTGTAATGCTCCGCCAGGAAATCCCAATGGATCTCGTAACCCTCAATGCCGAGTCCGGCACCCTGATCCTGGTAGTAAGCCCGGAAGGTCTGCTCTCCATGGCGGGGATCGTAAACGATCCACTCCCCTCGAATCAGAATTCGGAGAATGCGGTAGACGTCCTCCAAATTGATCGTAGCCTCACCTGTCGGCAGGTGAAAGGAACAGGTCTCCGAATGCCATCTCTCGCATAACACCGTAAGCAAACCCCTGTTCGCCCGAATGGCGGGCATGAACGTAGCATAGTATAACCCGAGTCGCATCAATCGTCGCTGCTCTCACAGGCCCAGCTGATCACCAAACCGAAAGGTCCTCGGTCTGCTCTCCCTCGTGTAAATAGGGGCAAGCTGCCTCTGGAAAAAGACGAACACTGCATTAGCACTTTTGGGACAACTGTGACCATCATGGAAAATAACTAAAGGCATGAAACCATCAAAGCAAGTTAAAGTTGGAAAACAGACAAATGCGTCACAAAACTGCAATTGCGTCTCAAAAACACAACTCTGTCGTTCTAAAAATCAAATGCATTTCAATACGTCAAATGTGTCGCTTAATGACACTTGCGTCGCGAATATAGGCGTTTGCGTCGCCACATTGTGAATGCGGATCGACATTTCATTTGCGACATTCAAGCAATCACTTGCGTCTCAATATTGCGATTGCGGCATTTGACAGTTCAAATGCGATTCGATTAAGCACTTGCGTCGTGCCAAAAATCTAATGTGGCGCAAACCGCCGGTGTGGGTCGTTTGTTTAGTGCACTTGCATCACGACGCATCAAATGCGGCGAACGCGAAGTCAATTGCGGCTTATACGAACGCATATGCGTCGCGGTGCATTCGTTCCCTACCCTAGAAAGCATAAAAAAGCACATAAATCGAGAAAATGACAAAGCAAGTTTAGGGTACATACCGCTGGTCCTGAGCCCTCTGGCCGTCTGAAGGTCCTCACGATCTCTCCGCGGTGCTCTGTCACTGGAATAACCATCATAGCTGCTGCGCCTTTCGCTCTGAGCTCTCAGGATTTACAAGGTGAATAGTAAAAGTGAATTGACTTTTACCCCTTTGACCACCTATTTATAGGGTGAAAATGACATTTTTTTAACCACAGTCAGTACTGGAGGCTCATTTCCGCACCTTTGACCTCCCCGTAAGTTGCTTTAAACATGTCAGAATCTGAAACCGACTGCGCCGTTGTTTTTCTAGCCATCAAATTGATTTATCGGGACCTTTTGCAAATTTTTCTGGCGCCGACCCAAAATTTGAAAATTTCCCGAGGGGGCAGGAATACTCCGTACCTTCGCTGGGGCATATTCTTGACGTATTTTCTTTGTCACAATACGACAAGCGACATTATGACAAAGAGGGGCAAAATGTAGACACCTAAAAATGACCTAGGCCTGCAAGCTTCATTTTTACCACCTTCGTCCTAGCATAATTAAGTTATTTAATTATGTCCTTGGTCCACATTCGACTATTAATTAAATAATTCATAATTATTTAATTAATTCATATCATTTGTTCCTCCTTGATTATTAAATAAATAAATATTATTTATTTATCTAATACGTCATTAATTATCTAAGTCTTCCTTTGATTAAATAAATTTCATAATTTATTTAATTTCCCTTTGACATCTATGTCTTCCTTTAATTAAATAAATTTCATAATTTATTTAATTTCCCTTTGTCATTTTATGTCTTCTTGATTAATTAAATAAATCTTATTTATTTAATTACATCACTAATTAAGTCCGCCTCTTCTAAAAATTAAATAAATTCTTATTTATTTAATTGTCCACTTTCCACTATAATTAAATAATTTTAATTTAATTATTTAATTATTCATTAGCTGTTTCTCTCATTAAAATTAAATAAATTTGATTTATTTAATTTAGCCAATTCTCTTGAATTTTGAATTAAGATCATTATTTAAATTCAAAATAATTCTTTTGTCACATTCCTCCACAATTAAATAATATATTTATTATTTAATTACTTACTAGTCACCTGGAGTAAATAAATTTTATTATTTAATTTCTCCAGCAACCTCTTTGTCCGTGCCAGCCTTATCTTCCAATTTAATTCTTGACTTTTGACTTCTCATTTAATTTCGACCATTGATTGAATTATGTTATAATTCAATCTCCACCCTTCATTCTTACCTGTTGCCCTAATTTTGACCTAACCCTAATGCACCCAGCAACATTCAATCTTAAGCATTGATCTTAGGGTTCTTGTCATCTTTTCATCCTGGCCACACATTCAAAATTGCAATTTTTATAAAAGGGCAATTTTGTTCTCATTTGCCTCTCTCAGCTCTCAGCTCTCTTGACTTCTTGCACTCTTAGTCTCTCATGTTTAGATTTCAATTTATGCTACTAGTCTTATAGTCATAGTCACTTACAGTCATAGGCATTTTAGTCCATTATAGGGACATTTTATTTTCTGCAAATCCTTCAACACTTGCATAGGGCTTAGTCTTTAGTCATAGTGGCTCACATAAATCTGAGGGCATTTTTATTTATCTACAAGCTAGGAGGTGTAACAAAGGTTAATCATGGAAGGTGGAGACTTAGGGTAACTTCATCCCTTTTGTCTTCACATTACTTCCTTTGTACTTTGTTACTTCATAGGAAATTTTATTGTTATGGTGCTAACCCCACTTAATAATAATTTTAGGATTTTCCCTTGATTACACTATGAAACATTGTACCTAATGCTTCCAAGAGAGGGAATCACAAGAAAAAGAAAATCACACAATGAAATGTGAGTGGTGATTTATGGCCCAACTTTAAACCAGTTGTGAGCACCTGTACTGTGAGCAATTGCTTTAAAGTAGCAGAAGAGGAACATGAGAGCTTACGTGGAAAGCCCTATGCCAAGTCATATGTTTCCAATAAGCTACATCATGAAAAGGAGAAGTATGTCATATGCGAGCCAACTTAAGGCATGTCATCCACATCCCAAGCTTGCTCTTATGTATTCATGTAAAGTTAATGACTAGCCAAAGGAAGCAACCACAAGTGACATACAAGGACAAGGCTATCGAATCCCTTTCCACCACTTAGTGTAGGACAAAGGTGAGTCGAAATGATTAATGAAATGCATGCTAGAGTGAAAATCAAGAGCAATTAGAGGAATTAGGTGCCCGCACATAGGGAAGCATACCAAACTCCTAAAAATGTTGTATTTTATGACTCAAGGCATTACATTCATTAGTTGAATGACCATGAACTCTATGATATGCACAAAAGGAAGTATTGGAATAGCATTTCTTTTGAGTTATAGGAGGGAGGGTGATCAAGTGATCTTGGAGGAGTCTCAACAAGATAACCTCTTGATCAGGGGTAGAAGGTTGTGTTATGGTAGGTGTGAAAGATACATCTTGCTTAGTATTGGATGTCATACTTACACAAGGGTCTCTAGATTGTGATATTTTTTTCTTCCCATTATAGGAAGGTATAAAATCTAACCAATTCAAATCATGAACATTTTGTGAGATGACATTAACATTAGGAAAAGTTTTAGTTAAAGGATGATGTTCAATACCACTAGTTGTTAAGGATTATTTATGAATATGTTTTGTAAGATTGTTGATGTTCAGTGAAGGGTTGGACAAAGGGAAATAACCAATACCATGGGTTGTTTGTTGTGTGTGAGGAGCGATAGGGTTTCAGATACCTTGTTTGTTAGCACCACATTCTTTTCCACTATATCCAATTTTTTTCATGAGCTCATACCCTTTTCCATAAAGTTGTTTCATGGCTTTGTAATCAGGTGGTTGTTTGTCATTGTGTTTGTCAAGGGTTATTGTGGAGGTTGTGGCTTTGCCTAAAGTGGTTGAGGTGGATGCTATAAAAAGGTTTTCCAAATTTTGTGTTGTCATGATGGTTGGTTTTCCTTGTTTCTCAGCTTTCTTTTGTGTGAATATGTATTCTCCCATAAATGAGGGTGTGAATTCTATGCATCCCCAATCGTCACCTAATAATTTAGATGGATATTCCTTATTGTTGTGTTCAATTTCAAGAGGATCTATATTAGATTTTTGAATTAATGTTTTGAGAGGACTTGTAGCTCCTTTTTCAAGGTGCAAGCAACTTTCAGGCTCGAGATATGCTTCAACTTGATAAATGTTATTGTTATAGAAATATTTCATTATATTATGAAGGGTTGAAGGAACTTCATTCATCTCATGAATCCATGATCTGCCTAAAATAATATTGTATGAAAGATCATAAGGCATGACATGAATAGGAGATTGCAAAGTAGCCACCCCAACTGTAATAGGAAAAGTGATTACATTGAGCAGTTGCTTTGTTGAATTATCAAATCCTCAAATAGATACAAAATTAGGTTTATTTGTGATCTTTAAATATCTAATTGATCAAGGAGAGTCACACTACACACATTAAGGGCAACACCATTATCAATAAGAGTTCTCTTAATCCCTAACCTATTGTATCGAACAATGATCATGAAAGCTTCGCTTTGTTTTTGCAACTCTAAAGGAGGGAGCCCATGTTGATGGAAAGTAATGTCAAGATTAGTTTGATTAATTTTATGGATTGGAGCTGCCACATCATTTAGAGTTCTATCTTCAATTTGGTTTATGGTTGTTTGAAGAATATTGTGGTAATTTGGTTAGCTTTGAAGTAAATCCCAAAGGGAAATTTTTGCGGGAGTATTATTTAATTGTTAAACAAGATCATACTCCTTTGTGTGGGATGTAACAAGGAGTTCTAGGTGGATTGGGTAAAGGTAAGGAGCATGGGGTTGGTTGCAATGATTGTAGATTATTTCGAGTGTTATATCTATGAGCAATAGTATCATTACTGGATTGCTACAACACATTGGTTTTAGGGGGGTAGAGGGTGTATCGAGGTTGGTTGGAGGGGTGAAGTTTATGTGAATGTGGGTAAAGAATTGGTTGAGGTTTATTTTGAGTTTGTTATTTTTGTGAAGGTGGGTAGAGAGTAAACTTGGGTTTAGGTGAAGGTTTATGTGGGGGGGGGATAAAGGATGAGTTGAGGTTGAATAATGTTAACATCTCATAATAATTGAGAGTCTTCATTATCTTTGAAGGGGATGTTATCTTTGTTTTGAGTCATAATATCCTCCCTTGAAGGAGAGTTATTAGGAGAACAACAAACCACATGTTCATGAAAATTATGGTTTGGTTCATCCAAAATACCTTCATCACCACCAAGGGAGTTATTAATGGTTGAATGTATTTGATTATTGATAATGGGGAGACTAGGGGAAGACTTTATGTAATTATTTGATGTTGGTAATGTCTCATTTTCTTGTGCAATATTATCTACCCTATGAGGAGAGCTTGTAATATGCTTAGCAGAGTTTGAAATTTGCAAAGTAGCTTCATCACAAGTGGTAGAGGCATTAAGAGAAGAAAAAGCATTACATTCTTTTCTTTCAATGATTGGATCCTTGTGTTTAATTATGTATTATTGGATGGGGGAAACATTATGAAAGGGAGCGAGAAGATTTTCATGATTATCTTTGATTACCTCCCTTTTTCCAATAATATCTTCCAAAATAGGGGAAGAAAAATAGAGAGAATTGTCATAGGTCTTAAGATTTGAGCATCTAATGTCAACATATCCTCCCTACAATGAATGTGATTGCCATGATTACTCACAAAAAAATTCTCACTGATAGGGGAGGAGTTGGGAGATGAATCTATGGTCTCATCGTCGTATTGTGTTGTGTGATCATCATGATTACTTAGGGTGATGTCCTCTACTACATTAATGTTATGTCTAATAGGAGAGGTAAGAGGAGAGAAAAAACTCAAATTGTCACAACTCTCATCAATTGGTTCTTCTAACACTAAAATATCTGCTTCACAAGTGTGAGAGATAATAGGAGAAGAACAAATATAAGTGTTTTGAATATCCAAGGTTTCTTTCAATAAACCAACCTCATCCACAAAAGGGGAACTGGGAGAGGGATCTATGATGAACAAAAAGAGAGGGGAAAGGACCTCATATTCATATGCCTTTAACAAAATTTGCTTACAACATGCAATAATATCTAAAAAGAGAACATGCAAGATGGGAACTATAGAATTTTGTAATGTAAACATGATGGAATGATTAATCTACAATATTTATATGTAATAATGCTAAAGAAAACATGAAAATGAAGAATAACGTTTCAGATTTCAAAGATGATAATTGACTAATTATGATATGCAACAAAATGAAAATGCAAACTTGAAATAGAAACCATGCATGAAATGAGCTAATTAAGGCTAGATTTTATGAAATGCATGTTATAGAAATGTAAATAACTAATATAGGTAGGTTAAGGCACCAAATAGAAGCTGAAAAATAGAGTTCTGAGTTGTGTACAATGTTGTTTCAGGGGTCAGAAGGGACTGATTCGCCCAAGCTGGCGAATGAGTCCTAGTATGGAATTTTTTTAGAATTTTTAGAAAGTTTTGACTGATTTTGATGGTTTTTGAGTGCTATGATGCAAACCTAATTGAAAAATGTAGAATTTCAAATAGGGGAAAGGAATTTAGATGCCAATAATGCAACCAAAATGCACTTTTTATGAATGCAAAATTTAACACCTAGCATGTAGATGAATCATGAAAACCTTAATGCAAGCTAGTTATATGATGATGAAAGGACTCAAAATAAGTCAATAAAACATTCAAAAAGTAGATTCAACAAAATGAACTATATATTTTTGGTTCCTATAGACTTCTCTAGCTCTTCTAAGGTTTTTCACCTAAAAGGAGAGAGATAGGGCCCAAAAATGCTAAGGGTTCATTCAAATTATGTTATTTATGATATTGTATGAGATAAATGAGATGATCTAAATGTAGTTATATGAACTAATTTATTGATTATGAATGAAAAATCTAAGAATTATGTTATGTTGGAAAACACATTGTGTATTACAAGATCACCTACACATGGATGGGAAAATGCAACATAAATGAATCAGACTAAAAAGGTGCACCTAGAACTTTGATAAAGACTGGAAATTTCTTTTTAAATGCTGTTGATGATGTTTTTCAAGCCTGGAGGGACTCATTCACCATTCTAGGTGAATCATTCCCAGTTCTGGTAAACTGAGCCAAAATTTGTTTTTGTCAAAAGGGTATTAGAAAATGCAAAAAGCACAAAAATAACCTTGGAGTGGGACTCATTCGCCACCCATGGTGAATGAGTCCACTTTCAAATTTTTGGATTTTCAAAAGTTTAATCCAGAGTTTTTGATCTGCACTTTAGCTTCCTATAGGTGTCTACTTCGAAAACTCTTATTTACGGGTCTGCAAATGAGTTTTTTTTATATTTTGAATTGTTGAATGAGGATAAGACTTGAGAAAATTAATAACTTGATCTTCAATGATTTACAAGTTTCCAAAGGTCCTAAATCTACAAACACACAAGAAGAGAAGAAAAAATGTTGAATGTTAGGGCATGGGGGTTTACCTTGGTCAAACCCCTTTTAGGTAATTAAACCAAACTAATGAAAGAATGGAATGAAACATGCAACAATGGAATTTATTACCTTTCCATGATGATTTCTCTTGAAATTATGTAGTAATGGAGGAAGATTCAACCCTTGAATGTCCTTAGAAACTTTCTTAATGGCTTACAAAGATAAAACCCTAGGTTGCTTGACTTGATATGAAAGATTGGTGGATGAATGAATGATAAGAGATAAGACATGTGAAAATAAGTTAAAATACTTGTATTTATAGGAAATTCACCTATTTTACCTGTTAATACCTCATCACAGGCCAACATGAAGCAAAATTAAACTCAAATTTCACTTTTTTCCCGCTCAAAGGTCAAAATTGAGCCAAATAGGACTCATTCGCCACACATGGCAAATGGGTCCCACTTGGATAGGACTAATTTTCCATGCATAGTGAATGGGTCCCACAAGGGCCAATTTTATAGCTTAGATGCCAAGCGATAAGGAAATAAGGTCTAAAATGCAACCTTGTTAGGTATTTGATCAATTCAAGCCTTGGGATATATAATATAGGTTAATAGGGACCTATTAGTGATGATTTGAATGTCAAATAGGGCTTGAGACATATAAATCAATATGAAAGTTTGATTAAATATAATTTACAACACTAAAATGAGGTCCACATAGCCTAGGAAGGCACAAAAATCAATGTGAATGTGTGAGACACATTACAACACAATTTTATCATTAATTTTAATTCAAAATCCTTCTAGATTGATGTTATAATGTTATTAAATACATTTTATAATGTTGAATTAGGGAGAAATTTGGTTATTAAGTCTAGAAAAGAATGAAAGTCCTTTACAAGACTTTACAACACCTTTACAAGACATCAATAAACGTGTGTTATTGAATTTGCAAGGGTCCAAGATCTAGTGTGGATGCATAAAATGCCTCACAACACCTAAATCAAGGCCTCATTAAGTTCATTTATCCTAATTTATTCCCATGTCAAGCAAAGGGTCCTTTTTTCTATGACACAATTATCTTCGACATGTCTAAACCAAATAATTAGCCGATATAAATCATCAATGTACTCCATGACACTTACATATTTTTTTTAAGATTTTGCAACTTCTTAAATAAGTTGATATTGTAATCTGCTAGTAAAAATTTGGTCTCTAATTTGGCTACCATTTTGTCCCATAATTTGATATTTTATTTTCCCTCTTTTTCTTTCAATTTATAATTGATCCCACAATAGGGATGCATTCCATTTCAACCTCATGCAAGCATACTTCACCTTCTTGTTGTCTTTGGTGGATTGCAAGTCGAAATACTTTTTCATCTCTACAATTTAATTAATGAGTTATTCTAGATTTAGGCTTTCACTGTAGCTTGAAGTGTCCATCCTTGGCCTAATACATAACTTGGATAGTATTTGTAGGAATCTATCCTCCTATGCATCTTCTCTTTCCACTTATGCAACTTCTACAAATTCCTCCTCTTTTTCACTAAAATAATCTATATAAATTCCACCTTTTCCACCTCATGCATCATAAATTTCATATATTTTTATAATAGTCAAATTGGGAAACACCTAATTCTAAGAACTACAAAAGTAAATTGGCCAATCCTATCATAAGTTTCATTCATAGAAGATCCTCTTAGTTCCTCTTACACCTCCCAATCTTTACCCATAGTCAAATATCTTCCAAAGTATATATCATTGCCTAAAATTATAGTTACATGAGAGAGAACAAATAAAAATAATATATAATCCTACCACATAGGATGACCATATAATTCTACCATCTACATGATCCTTGGTGATATAACATTATATATTGACAATGATATTTATAATAATTAGAACATATCTAGTTACTTTCAAGGTCATTCGTAACTATTCCCAAAAATATTTATATGCATATTGGCACTAAATGGATGTATTTTTCTTACACTTTAGGCTATAT